>CM073428.1:26888-1276888 GCA_037114965.1 Monochamus alternatus
CCTAACCTAACCTAACCTAACCTAACCTAACCTAACCTAACCTAACCTAACCTAACCTAACCTAACCTAACCTAACCTAACCTAACCTAACCTAACCTAACCTAACCTAACCTAACCTAACCTAACCTAACCTAACCTAACCTAACCTAACCTAACCTAACCTAACCTAACCTAACCTAACCTAACCTAACCTAACCTAACCTAACCTAACCTAACCTAACCTAACCTAACCTAACCTAACCTAACCTAACCTAACCTAACCTAACCTAACCTAACCTAACCTAACCTAACCTAACCTAACCTAACCTAACCTAACCTAACCTAACCTAACCTAACCTAACCTAACCTAACCTAACCTAACCTAACCTAACCTAACCTAACCTAACCTAACCTAACCTAACCTAACCTAACCTAACCTAACCTAACCTAACCTAACCTAACCTAACCTAACCTAACCTAACCTTTTTTTTTTTTTTTTTTTTTTTTATTCGATGGTCAGAATATATGTTTTCTATGTGGGGAAAGTTAGTAATTGAGTTTAGAGGAGGGGAAACCTTCAATAAGGGTCCCCGCACGAAGCTCCTTTCCATTGTACGGGGGACTGTGGGATTCTTACCACACTAAAACCCCTCCCCTTTCATAATCTCCTGTGTCGGAATCGCCATTTCTGGCTTGCGTCGACACAATGGATTATTTCCTAATCTAAGTTCTCGCTCTATCCGCCTCTTCTTTATATTTCATTATTTCGATCACCATTCCATATATATTCTCCCACTTTTCCTTGGACTCCAACATTATATCAATGATGTTATCTGCATTTAGCTCCTCCACTCCGACTTTCCTACGAGTATCTTCTCTTAGCGCTCCATATGCTGGGCAATAAAAAATAGCATGTTCTGCATTATCTTCTTCTTCCTCAAGACACTCCATACACCCCCCATCGTTTCTTAATTTAAACCTTTTTAGGTAGGCACTAAAAGCTCCGTGATTACTAAGGAATTGAGTGAAGTAGTAATCCGTTCTTCTATGCTGTGACTCCACCCAGGCCCTTATATTCTTAATCAATCTCCTCGTCCAACTTGCCTTTTCTTCCTCCTCATTCCATCTACTTTGCCATCTCCCCATCGTTTCCCTTCTCTCCATCTTATTCCGTAGTTCTATTTGTATTTCCTGGGATGTATATATTCTTCTTCTTTCCTCAGCCAACAGATCGATTGGTGGAATACCGGCGATTACCTGTACCGCCAATGTCGAAACCGTTCGGTAGGCACTAGTCACTCTCAACAATATTTTTCTTTGAGTACTTAAAAGTGTTTTCCTATATGTATCTATCCTCAGACACTTAGACCAAATCGGCGCGGCATATAGTACAGTAGATTGCACTACCCCTGCTAGTACCCGTCTCTTATTACAATTTGGGCCCTTTATATTTGGAAGCAATTTCGCCAGAGCTGTTGTTCTTATGTCAGCTTTCTTACATACATATCTTATATGCTCACCAAAGATCACTTGCCAATCTATCATCATACCTAGGTATTTTATCGCTTTTTTTGGTTCTATTTGTGTGCCTCTAAGGTAGAAGTTTGTCTGCATCTTCACATTTTTTGGGCATCTCAAAAAGACAGCCTCCGTCTTCTCTGGAGCAAGTTCTAGTTGGTGCTGGACTAGCCATTCATCTATTCGCGTTAGACAGTCGTTTACCCTCATATTCAAGCTTCCAATGTCATTACCACCTACTAGCAGAGCCAAATCATCTGCGAAACCTATTAGTTTTGCTTCTTTCGGGAGCCTTAGTTTAAGTACTCCATCATAAAGAATATTCCAAAGTACCGGCCCGAGTACTGAGCCCTGTGGAACACCTGCTGTCATTTTTTTTGAAATTTTACCCAGTTTCACAGTTCTATTCTTGAAGTAATCTCCTATTATATTAATTAAATATCCCGATATGCCCTTAGTTCTCAATTCTGCAATTATCAACTCCCATGACGCTGTATTGAATGCGTTTCTAACGTCCAACGTTATCATCAAACACAGCTTAGTCCTCTGTTCCTGGGGAAATTCCAACACCTTTTCTATTGCTTGGACTGTAGATCTACCTCTCCTGAACCCATATTGGTTTTCCGAAAGATTCCCCTTTTCTTCTATTTCTTTTGTAAGCCTGTCTTTCACAAGAGTCTCGTATACTTTGGCTATTACATTTATTAGACATATTGGTCTATATGCTCCTGGGTTCTCCATGTTTTTTCCTGCCTTCCACAATAACACCACTCTCGCTTCTTTCCATTCTTTGGGAAACTTTTGTTTCTTCAGTAATCCATTCATCGTTTCCCTGATAAAGTTAGGTGCCACCTTAATCGCTTCTTTAACCACTTCAGGAGGAATTCCATCTAAACCCGATGCCTTGCCTGTTTTTACCTCCTCTCCTACCTTTTGGATTTCTTCCAGACTGAATGGTGTTCCGTCCGCTGTCTCATTTATTTCCCACACATCCTGTCTTGCAGGGAACAAGTGTTCCAACACTTGTCTTTTAAAAGTCTCGGACAGTTCAAATGGGAGCGTCGGTCCATCTAGTTGCCTCTTAACAATTCTGTATCCATCGCCCCAAATATCTTCATTCAATTTATCGCATAATTCTTTCCACGCTTCTTTTTTCGCACTTCTAATCATAGCTCTAAGGTCCTTTTTCTTTCCTTTATACGCTTCCTCCAATTGTTCTTCTACTTCATTTCTAGCCCTTGTTCTCATTGTTAGTCTCCTTAATCTAGTACAGGCTCTCCTGCATTCCTCTATTTCCTCTTTCCACCAGTACGGTTTCATGTTTATTCTCCCCTCCCTATCCTCTCTAGCATCCATATAAGCCCTCTTCAGCTCCTTCCCACAAAGGTCCGGTGAGATTTCCGATCTGTCGTATACTTTCAACCTTTCCAGATTCCTCTTAAGCTTGCCCATGTTAATGTCCTGTTTCTCTTTCCACCGTATTCGCTTATTTGATTTCCCCACATTGATATCAAATTTAATATGTAGGTGATCTGTTAACCCTTCCTCCTCTATAACCTCCCAGCCACTTATTTTTCTCGCTATATTCTGCGAGGAAAATGTGATGTCTATGTGAGAGCGTATCGCTCCTCTTGCAAACGTAGACGATCCATCATTATGTACTATTAGGTTTAAAGTAGCTATCCATTCCAGAATAATTTCTCCCCTTCTGTCCTGAATCGGAGCACCCCATTCAGGAGCTTTCGCATTGAAGTCTCCTAATACCACAATCACCTTTTCCTTGCTAACCTTACGCATTAGCGTATCTATATCCCTCTCATACTGCAAGATATCTATATTCGGTGAGGAATATATACCATAGATGTTAACCGTCTGCACTTTTATATGTATAAAGCCATCAAAACCTTTGACTTCGTCGACCTCTATCTTCCTATTTCTAAAATAAACCGCCACATTTTTCCTATTGTCCGCCACCCATCCTCCTTTGGAGATTATTCTGGCGTTTGGCTCCGATGCTATAATTATGTCAGCGTCGATCCTCTCTGCTGTTAAGAAGGCCATATCGTGCGCCTCATATGATCTATTTACGTTTACTTGCAAAATTCTCATTTCTAATATACCCGTCAATATCCTAACTGGCAAATGACTAGATTGACAAAATATCAAAAGAAAATACAAACAGTAAAAGCAAAATATCACAGACAGTAGACAAAATATCACAGATGTTATATCACAGACTTCCCTTAACTATAGAGTAAGTAAATAGACTAAATAAATACAAGTCAGACAACGCACGGAATTAAATTACAGACTATTACAGACTATCACCACTTGGGCTTCTTCCTAAGTTTCCTCAACATGTCCCTCATCTTGGGACACGCCCCGCTACCCGCTCTATGCCCTTCCCTTTGGCACAAGGGACAGTAGCTACCATCTTTACAATCCTCGGCCCTATGTCCGTCTTTTCCGCACTTTAGACAGGCGCGGCTCCTATCTGGACCTCTACATTCTTTTGCCACATGGTCGAAACCCCAACATTTATGGCACTTTGGTACGTTTATGTAATTCTTCATTTTGCATTTTACTAACCCTATTTTGACACCACCTTCGTTAACGAGTCTATCCCCCCAGGACTTATCCATCCTGAGGATAGCAGTTTGGTTATCCCCGTGCGACTGCATCAGGGATATCACTTCCACGTCGTCCCTCACTTCCTCCTGTGTGGCCGTGCCCTTTACATTCTCCAACACCTCCTCTTTGTTACATAATGCATCAATATCCCGTATGATGAACTTTTCCTTGCCTCTATTTTTCCCCAATTCCCTGGTCCTTACATCTTTAATTTTTGTGTCAATAAAACCCTTAATCTTCTTCCCCATCTCTTTATCTTTTACTTCTAATAGAAGTTCTCCCTTCTGTGTCTTCCTGACACACGTAAATTCCGCTTCTAAATTAGCATCCCTAACTTCTTTCTTCACCCTCTGTAACATTTGCTTATAGGAATAACCTTCTTGGCTCACTACAATTGCAGTATTTCTATACTCCCTCCTGTTTCCTACCAGCATCGAGCTCCCTGTCCTATAAATATCCACTTTAATCTTCCCGCCCCTTAAAATGCATTCTAGCATCTTGGCATCTTTATCTTCATTCCCCTTGTCACTCCTTCCGTACATCGCCACGTATGTCCTGCCCAGCATATTCAGGTGGTCCACCAGTTTTTGGAAAGCTTGAAACATCGTGATATCATCTCCTCCTGTCCCTATATGTACAAAATCCTCCTTTTCCATACATATACCTTCACCATTTATTTTTTTAACAGAGTTGGCATAAGTCTCCCAACCCTCTTTTCCCATGCTGGCTATGTCCGGGTATCTCTCCTTCACCCTCCTTCGTAAACCCTTATCCAGATTTGGATCCTCCAAATCCCTTATAATCACCAAATCCGCCTCCGGATCTTTTCCCATGGGATCTCCTTTTACTATTTTAACATTGTGATAACAGCTGGAGGGCCACTTCAGGTCAGCTATTTCTTTGAAACTTTCATAATTTACCACCCCTTTAATTCTATTTTCCAACTCTTCGGCGTCGATATCACCCGAATCCTCGGTCTGAGTTGCCACTTCTCTGAGCCGATTTTCCCCGTATATACTTCCTCCAGATCCTATCAGTTGCTGCTCCTTCAGCATCTGGTTTTCTTTTTGCAAGAACTCCAATTCTTGGTGCAAGTCTCGCACCACGTCCTTTCCTCTTTGGTCCGACTCAGCTTGGCACCCTTTATCCTCTACTCGAGGTTCTGCTATCGACACATCCACTTCTGTCTTCTTTCCCATTGTGCACAATATTGCTTGCATCTCATCGGACACAAGTCTACTTGTCATTGATCTAAGTGAGCTCGTTATATCCTTGATCTCTCTCTTAGTATTCGCGTTTTCTCTTACTACCTTTCCAAGAGCTCGGACCTCTTTTTCTAGGTTCCTTATCAGTTTCATAATCGATCCAGCCATGTTCTTATCCTCGTGTGGGCTTCGCCTTTGCTCCTGTGCCGCCCCTTCCTTGCATTTTCTCTTGACGGACCTCCCCTTCTCCTCGTCCCATGTTAGGTCGACAATCCCCAGATTTGGGGATGTCGGCGCCGACTGAGACTTCATGGCTTGTTTTAATTCCACAAATAAATCCTTCCTCCTCCTGTGGCTCCATGTGTCCTTCTCTTCCCCTTCGCTCAACAATCTCGTAGTCCTTTTCCTTTTACCACTTTCGTCTCCTGCGTCGATGTCTATCTCGACACCACCTTCCTCCCTAGTACTCATTTCCCTTCCGATTTCCTCATCAGCCCTTCCCTCGCGCTCCATGAATGATTGGCCTCCCCCAGAACCAAAGAGACCGGCGCCGGCCACCGGGGCTTTCACCCGATCGGAACCAGCGGTGGGATTAAAACCCACCTGGGGTACAGTATCCTGTTTTTTGTCACTCATTTTGCTGTTTTTCTGTAAGTATGAAGCATAGTAGATAAAAGAATGGTCCTTAGCCCTCGGATACCCTAATAGCACCGGGACCGGAAAAGAACAAGATGTTGCCCAGAGCGGCAGATAGAAAGGTAGTTAAAGGAAATAGGGGTCCAGCCCAAGTTAAGCACAGATTGAAAAAGAGCGGGCCCAGATCAATAGAGAAGTACACCCTTTGAAGAAAGAGAGAGAGATAGAATACTGCAAGAAAGAAATGACAAGATAAAGAACGGAAAAAAGAACGAAGTACAGATAAGGGTGTTATGCTGAGCTGTCCTTTGTTTTTCATCGCTCACCCTCAACCTGTTCGAACTATGGATGCCCTGCCAAGATTCCCGGCAAGAGCCCCGTCGACAGCCTAAGGGATCATAGCGACTACTTAAGCCCCTCCACCACGACAAGGTCTCACAGCTCCTTAGAGGGGAACCTAACCTAACCTAACCTAACCTAACCTAACCTAACCTAACCTAACCTAACCTAACCTAACCTAACCTAACCTAACCTAACCTAACCTAACCTAACCTAACCTAACCTAACCTAACCTAACCTAACCTAACCTAACCTAACCTAACCTAACCTAACCTAACCTAACCTAACCTAACCTAACCTAACCTAACCTAACCTAACCTAACCTAACCTAACCTAACCTAACCTAACCTAACCTAACCTAACCTAACCTAACCTAACCTAACCTAACCTAACCTAACCTAACCTAACCTAACCTAACCTAACCTAACCTAACCTAACCTAACCTAACCTAACCTAACCTAACCTAACCTAACCTAACCTAACCTAACCTAACCTAACCTAACCTAACCTAACCTAACCTAACCTAACCTAACCTAACCTAACCTAACCTAACCTAACCTAACCTAACCTAACCTAACCTAACCTAACCTAACCTAACCTAACCTAACCTAACCTAACCTAACCTAACCTAACCTAACCTAACCTAACCTAACCTAACCTAACCTAACCTAACCTAACCTAACCTAACCTAACCTAACCTAACCTAACCTAACCTAACCTAACCTAACCTAACCTAACCTAACCTAACCTAACCTAACCTAACCTAACCTAACCTAACCTAACCTAACCTAACCTAACCTAACCTAACCTAACCTAACCTAACCTAACCTAACCTAACCTAACCTAACCTAACCTAACCTAACCTAACCTAACCTAACCTAACCTAACCTAACCTAACCTAACCTAACCTAACCTAACCTAACCTAACCTAACCTAACCTAACCTAACCTAACCTAACCTAACCTAACCTAACCTAACCTAACCTAACCTAACCTAACCTAACCTAACCTAACCTAACCTAACCTAACCTAACCTAACCTAACCTAACCTAACCTAACCTAACCTAACCTAACCTAACCTAACCTAACCTAACCTAACCTAACCTAACCTAACCTAACCTAACCTAACCTAACCTAACCTAACCTAACCTAACCTAACCTAACCTAACCTAACCTAACCTAACCTAACCTAACCTAACCTAACCTAACCTAACCTAACCTAACCTAACCTAACCTAACCTAACCTAACCTAACCTAACCTAACCTAACCTAACCTAACCTAACCTAACCTAACCTAACCTAACCTAACCTAACCTAACCTAACCTAACCTAACCTAACCTAACCTAACCTAACCTAACCTAACCTAACCTAACCTAACCTAACCTAACCTAACCTAACCTAACCTAACCTAACCTAACCTAACCTAACCTAACCTAACCTAACCTAACCTAACCTAACCTAACCTAACCTAACCTAACCTAACCTAACCTAACCTAACCTAACCTAACCTAACCTAACCTAACCTAACCTAACCTAACCTAACCTAACCTAACCTAACCTAACCTAACCTAACCTAACCTAACCTAACCTAACCTAACCTAACCTAACCTAACCTAACCTAACCTAACCTAACCTAACCTAACCTAACCTAACCTAACCTAACCTAACCTAACCTAACCTAACCTAACCTAACCTAACCTAACCTAACCTAACCTAACCTAACCTAACCTAACCTAACCTAACCTAACCTAACCTAACCTAACCTAACCTAACCTAACCTAACCTAACCTAACCTAACCTAACCTAACCTAACCTAACCTAACCTAACCTAACCTAACCTAACCTAACCTAACCTAACCTAACCTAACCTAACCTAACCTAACCTAACCTAACCTAACCTAACCTAACCTAACCTAACCTAACCTAACCTAACCTAACCTAACCTAACCTAACCTAACCTAACCTAACCTAACCTAACCTAACCTAACCTAACCTAACCTAACCTAACCTAACCTAACCTAACCTAACCTAACCTAACCTAACCTAACCTAACCTAACCTAACCTAACCTAACCTAACCTAACCTAACCTAACCTAACCTAACCTAACCTAACCTAACCTAACCTAACCTAACCTAACCTAACCTAACCTAACCTAACCTAACCTAACCTAACCTAACCTAACCTAACCTAACCTAACCTAACCTAACCTAACCTAACCTAACCTAACCTAACCTAACCTAACCTAACCTAACCTAACCTAACCTAACCTAACCTAACCTAACCTTACAGAAAAAAAAAAAAAAACCGGCATTAGCTTGGATAAAATAGGAACCATATGAAGACATAGAGGACACTCACCAACAATTTTTCATTTTTTGTTGAGGTTAGGTTAGGTTAAGAAACTTGTTGCCTAGTGATCTGTGTCTCCACATAGTTCGTATTTTATCCAAGCTTATGCCATTTAGCAATGATAGGTCCTGAGAGTACCCAAAGCTGCGTCGCAGATCGGCGTTTTGTAAAGAGGTCTATTCGAGAAAATACCGCGGCCAACAGTCATCCGGGGACGAGACCGGTGCCAGGTCCGATCTTCGACTACACCGTACGCGCTTGCCGCGGACCGAACGCTAAGTGATATAGCTGCCCTGCGCCATCTGAATACCGTCGAGCGAGTCGGTCGGGATACCGCGGATTCGAGCGCGAACGTCCGAAGACGCACTCCCGGGCTCCACCGCGGACCTTTGACCCACGCCCAACGAATCGCGACGTCTTCCTAGGGGTAAAGTGCACGCGTTCGACGCCGAAACGTAAAACGAAAGACGATAACGACGCGTCCGTCGTCTGTCGCTCCATCGCTCCACTCCGGCTGTCGAAACGCAAATCAATTTCCCCTTTCGACTTTTCGGGATTCTCAGGTAACACCGTCGAGCGAGTCGGTCGAATACCGCGGATTCGAGCGCCAACGTCCGAAGACGCACGCCCGGGCTCCACCGCGGACCTTTCACCCACGCCCAACGGATCGCGACGTCTTGCTAGGGGTAAAGTGCACGCGTTCGACGCCGAAACGTAAAACGAAAGGCGATAACGACGCGTCCGTCGTCTGTCGCTCCATCGCTCCACTCCGGCCGTCGAGACGCGAATCAATTTCCCCTTTCGACTTTTCGGGATTCTCAGGTAACACCGTCGAGCGAGTCGGTCGAATACCGCGGATTCGAGCGCCAACGTCCGAAGACGCACGCCCGGGCTCCACCGCGGACCTTTCACCCACGCCCAACGGATCGCGACGTCTTGCTAGGGGTGAAGTGCACGCGTTCGACGCCGAAACGTATAACGAAAGGCGATAACGACGCGTCCGTCGTCTGTCGCTCCATCGCTCCACTCCGGCGGTCGAGACGCGAATCAATTTCCCCTTTCGACTTTTCGGGATTCTCAGGTAACACCGTCGAGCGAGTCGGTCGAGATACCGCGGATTCGAGCGCCAACGTCCGAAGACGCACGCCCGGGCTCCACCGCGGACCTTTCACCCACGCCCAACGGATCGCGACGTCTTGCTGGGGGTAAAGTGCACGCGTTCGACGCCGAAACGTAAAACGAAAGGCGATAACAACGCGTCCGTCGTCTGTCGCTCCATCGTTCCACTCCGGCGGTCGAGACGCGAATCAATTTCCCCCTTCGACTTTTCGGGATTCTCAGGTAACACCGTCGAGCGAGTCGACGCACGCCCGGGCTCCACCGCGGACCTTTCACCAACGCCCAACGGATCGCGACGTCTTGCCTGGGGGTAAAGTGCACGCGTTCGACGCCGAAACGTAAAACGAAAGGCGATAACGACGCGTCCGTCGTCTGTCGCTCCATCGCTCCACTCCGGCCGTCGAGACGCGAATCAATTTCCCCTTTCGACTTTTCGGGATTCTCAGGTAACACCGTCGAGCGAGTCGGTCGAATACCGCGGATTCGAGCGCCAACGTCCGAAGACGCACGCCCGGGCTCCACCGCGGACCTTTCACCCACGCCCAACGGATCGCGACGTCTTGCTAGGGGTGAAGTGCACGCGTTCGACGCCGAAACGTATAACGAAAGGCGATAACGACGCGTCCGTCGTCTGTCGCTCCATCGCTCCACTCCGGCGGTCGAGACGCGAATCAATTTCCCCTTTCGACTTTTCGGGATTCTCAGGTAACACCGTCGAGCGAGTCGGTCGAGATACCGCGGATTCGAGCGCCAACGTCCGAAGACGCACGCCCGGGCTCCACCGCGGACCTTTCACCCACGCCCAACGGATCGCGACGTCTTGCTGGGGGTAAAGTGCACGCGTTCGACGCCGAAACGTAAAACGAAAGGCGATAACAACGCGTCCGTCGTCTGTCGCTCCATCGTTCCACTCCGGCGGTCGAGACGCGAATCAATTTCCCCCTTCGACTTTTCGGGATTCTCAGGTAACACCGTCGAGCGAGTCGACGCACGCCCGGGCTCCACCGCGGACCTTTCACCAACGCCCAACGGATCGCGACGTCTTGCCTGGGGGTAAAGTGCACGCGTTCGACGCCGAAACGTAAAACGAAAGGCGATAACGACGCGTCCGTCGTCTGTCGCTCCATCGTTCCACTCCGGCGGTCGAGACGCGAATCAATTTCCCCCTTCGACTTTTCGGGATTCTCAGGTAACACCGTCGAGCGAGTCGGTCGGGATACCGCGGATTCGAGCGTGAACGTCCGAAGACGCCCGCTCGGGCTCCACCGCGGTTTGTAGACCGACGCTCAACGGATCGCGACGTCTTACTAGGGGTAAAGTGCACGCGTTCGACACCGAAACGTAAAACGAAAGGCGCTAACGACGCGTCCGTCGTCCGTCGCTCCATCGCTCCACTCCGGCCGTCGAGACGTGAATCAATTTCCCCTTTCGACTTTTCGGAATTCTCAGGTAACACCGTCGAGCGAATCGGCCTGGATACCGCGGATCCGAGCGTGCACGTCCGAAGACGCACGCCCCGGCTCCACCGCGGTTTGTAGACCGACGCTCAACGGATCGCGCATGGATTAGCTCCACAATTACCACAATTATCCAAGTAAATGTGGATACGATCTAAAGAACCAAAACTGATTTAATGAGCCTTTCGCAGTTTCACCTTAATTCGGCATGTACTAAAACAAGTATGGCTTAATCTTTGAGACAAGCATATGACTACTGGCAGGATCAACTGGGACTTCGGATGAGCCCTGTATCGTTATTATTTTTCGTCAATACCTCCCCGTGCCGGAAATGGGTAATTTGCGCGTCTGCTGCCTTCCTTGGATGTGTTAGCCGTTTCTCAGGCTCCTTCTCCGGAATCGAACCCTGATTCCCCGTTACCCGTTACAATTAGAACAATGATAAGCGCAGAACCTACCATCGACAGTATATAAAACAAACATTTGAACCAAGTTGCACGATGACGGGCGAACCCGCCACCGATTGGTTTTCATCTAATAAAAGCGCTCGTTCCGTCTCCGGTCGGAGCTCTCTTGCATGGATTAGCTCTAGAATTACCATAATTATCCAAGTAAATGTGGATACGATCTAAAGAACCATAACTGATTTAATGAGCCTTTCGCGGTTTCACCTAAATTCGGCTTATACTAAAACAAGTATGGCTTAATCTTTGAGACAAGCATTTCACTACTGGCAGGATCAACCGGGGCCTCGGATGAGTGCGGTATCTTTATTATTTTTCGTCACTACCGTCCCGTACCGGGAGCGGGTAATTTACGCGTCTGCTGCCTTCTTTGGATGTGGTAGGTGTTTCTCAGGCTCCTTTCCGGAATCGAACCCTGATTCCCCGTTACAACCATGGTAGTAGGCGCAGAACCTAACGTCGACGGTTGATATGGCAGACATCTGAAAGATGCGTCGCCGGTGCGAGACCGTGAGATCAGCTGTTTGCATGTATTAGCTCTAGAATTACCACAGTTATCCAAGTAAATGTGGGTACGATCTAAAGAACCATAACTGATTTAATGAGCCTTTCGCGGTTTCACGTAATTCGGCTTGTACTGAAACATGCATGGCTTAATCTTTGAGACAAACATATGACTACTTGCAGTATTAACCAGGGAGCTGTTTCTAGTAAATATATACGCGCGAGGCGTATACATATATATAACTAGAGATCACTATCCTCCGATTTATATATGTGTAAATTTATATATATTGTACTACGGAGAGACAGACGCGTCTCTGTGGACCTCAGAGAAGTAGTTCGTATACGTCTATATGTGGCGATACGTGGTCGACCGACAAAAATCTTTGACTATTCTCTCGACCCTTCGCTAGATTGAAAGCGACACGGTGTCTACGAAAGAATCGTTCCGAATCGTCGTGATATTCTCGCTCGGACAGAGGAGAGTCGTCGCTTCTTTGGCGTCGAACATAAAACGCGCGACACCTATCGCGGCGACACTAGGCGAATCGTAACGTGTGCGTCACATCGATTAGAATGTGGACGACGAAGACGTCGATCGCCCGGCGCCGCGAAGTCGGCGGTTTTACTGACTCCGACGATCGCTCGTGGACCTGCTAAGACGCTAAGCGCCTGCCGAATCCGCGATCTCGCTGGGTAGAGTGTGCGTTCTCCTCGTATCTCTAAAACGCGATGTCGGTATAGTCGTGTCGTCGTCGTCGTGGATGTGTAATGGTAAAAGTCTCCTTTCACGCTTTACACAACGACGAAGCGAAGGCTACGACGGCATCGGCGTTGTTAGTTACATAGCGAGGAGAGAGCGTGTCGCTATCTCGAAAGATAGTGCGTGGTGCCCGAAGTCTACGCGTGTGTTTCGGCCATAGGAAGTGTTCATCGTCTCCGCGACATCGGCATTGT
Source organism: Monochamus alternatus (assembly GCA_037114965.1). NCBI lineage: Eukaryota > Metazoa > Arthropoda > Insecta > Coleoptera > Cerambycidae > Monochamus > Monochamus alternatus. Next base: position 40,048 of record CM073428.1, read on the forward strand.
CACTTATTTAAATTCGAAAGAACGAACTAAATGAAAAGTGAACCGAATTGAAGAGACGGCGGCCGCGTCACACAACGACTAGGCTAATGAAACGGCGTTTGCCGCCGGCGCAAGCTGACTCCGTTACTGCGAGAGAAGACTGCTACTCTACAGTTAAAAAGTAAATCCAAGTAAATGTGGGTACGATCTAAGGAACCGTGACTGATTTAATATGCCTTTCGCGGTTTCACTTTAATTCGTCTTGTACTGAGACATGTATGACTTAATCTTTGAGACAAGCATATGACTACTGGCAGGATCACCCAGGGCCTCGGATGAGACCCGTATCTTTATTCACTACCTCCCCGTATCGGGAGTGGGTAATTTGCGCTTTTGCTGCCTTCCTTGGATGTGGTAGCCGTTTCTCAGGCCCCTTCTCCCTGATTCCCAGTTACTGCGAGAGAAGGCTGCTACTCTACAGTTAAAAAGTACAGCGATAGCGCTGCTGCTGCTATACCGCCGTTTCTATTACCACGGGAGAGCGCCCGATGTCGGCTGTCTGCCGCACCGGTCGCTTCCTCAATGAAGCGCATTTGTCAACGGGCCGTGGTCGAGCTCGTCGTTCGTACGGCTGCACGCGGCGCTTTCTTACCGTATCGCCTGGGATCCATAAGATAGGTGGTTAACCGACGATCGACGCGCATCGTCGACTGTTTGGTGTATGAGGGGAATTTAAAAAATTTTTAGTTCCTGGAATATTAGGGAATAAGGTTGTGCGAAGTGAAAGTCGGATGGCGCCGCGACGCCGGGCGTCGAAGTTGAGATTTAGTGTTTTTTGAACTCAGGAGGACCGGAAACGGATAAAACCGATGTTTTTGGAATTTCGACGTCGATGTCGCCGTCTGGACGCTGGGCGTCGGTTGGGAGTCTTATGCGGATTAGGGGTTTATACCCCCAGACAAATTTAGTGGTGATGGTGGTTTGGTCGAGTGACCTTCGGTTCTCAAGTTATAGAGGATAATTTGGATATTAGTGCCTCGACTCGAGAACCGAAGGTCACTCGACCAAACCACCACCACCACTAGATTTGTCTGGGGTATTAACCCCTAATCTGCATAAAACTCTCAACCGACGCCCAGCGTCCAGACGGCGACGTCGACGTCGAAAATCCAAAAACATCGGTTTTATCCGTTTCCGGTCGTCCTGAGTTCAAAAAACACTAAATCTCAACTTCGACGCCCGGCGTCGCGGCGCCATCCCACTTTCACTTCGCACAACCTTATTCCCTAATATTCCAGGAACTAAACATTTTTTAAATTCCCCTCCTCATACACCAAACAGTCGACGATGCGCGTCGATCGTCGGTTAACCATCTATCTTATGGATCCCAGGCGATACGGTAAGAAAGCGCCGCGTGCAGCCGTACGAACGACGAGCTCGACCACGGCCCGTTGACAAATGCGCTTCATTGAGGAAGCGACCGGTGCGGCAGACAGCCGACATCGGGCGCTCTCCCGTGGTAATAGAAACGGCGGTATAGCAGCAGCAGCGCTATCGCTGTACTTTTTAACTGTAGAGTAGCAGCCTTCTCTCGCAGTAACTGGGAATCAGGGTTCGATTCCGGAGAAGGGGCCTGAGAAACGGCTACCACATCCAAGGAAGGCAGCAAGAGCGCAAATTACCCACTCCCGACACGGGGAGGTAGTGACGAAAAATAAAGATACGGGTCTCATCCGAGGCCCTGGTTGATCTTGCCAGTAGTCATATGCTTGTCTCAAAGATTAAGTCGTACATGTCTCAGTACAAGACGAATTAAAGTGAAACCGCGAAAGGCTTATTAAATCAGTCACGGTTCCTTAGATCGTACCCACATTTACTTGGATGTACTTTTTAACTGTAGAGTAGCAGTCTTCTCTCACAGTAACGGAGTCAGCTTGCGCCGGCGGCAAACGCCGTTCCATTAGCCTAGTCGTTGTGTGACGCGGCCGCCGTCTCTTCAATTCGGTTCACTTTTCATTTAATTCGTTCTTTCGAATTTAAATAAGTGACAATGCCGATGTCGCGGAGACGATGAACACCATAGATTAAATACAGAAATAGATAGCCCTCTCTAATGTTAAAATTATGAACTAAAATTGCTAACAGCGACATCTAAAAAAAAGACACAGAAGGTCTAAGCCGGAAATCGTGCAGACTACAAAATAAGATTCTGGACTTGTCTGTACGGCGGGAAAATTCAAAATTCGAATGTTATATTTTATATTTTTGTTATTTTATAACCATTTCTATTTTACCACATATTTACTAATATTTTTAGATTAATCAATTATTCTATTAGATTAACTAAAAATGTTAGCAAATATATGGTAAAATAAAAACAGTTATCGTTTCAGGTTTTATGAAAAAATAAAACTCAATTTAAAAAAAAATCTATTTTATTTTTCTTTTCTTCAAAAATTTGTTATAAGCAATTTTCGTCAATACATTAAAATCTTTATATCTAAGATCTTTTCCATTCAAAACATTATTAATTATTTTTAGCATATGATAAATAAATATATTAAATGTGATGTTCAGAAAAGTATTTTTTAAATGTGTATGAGTTTCGCAAAAAAGTCTACTTATATTTTCACAATCCATACTTTCCAATAATTTTTTCTTAATGCCATATTGGTTAATGGTCTTTGGAAATGTGTCATAAAATTTATAAGCCACTTCATTAAACACATCTGTAAATATTTTCGAAGGTGCACATAAACTATTTTTTCGATATTCCCTGCATTTTATTAAAATATTTTGTGGAAGGTCGTCTGCACTTAAAATTATTTTTTCGCATTTTTCACAATAATGTTTTTTTATTATTTTTTTTGCGACTACTCCTGCCACATAAGATGTAGCCACGTCTAATAATTTATTCCGCTCAGGTAATGGGGGTTCGGTATAAATTGCAGGCTTAATAGTTGTTGTCGTTTCTCTTTTTTGAGGACTTTGTATGTCGACAAATTTTTTTAAAGTATCCAGAGCACCAGTCGATTCATCCTCCTCACAGTTAGAGCCGGGGGAGTGAGATGATAAAAAGTTATTTATTAAAAGTGTTTTTGTTGATGCAATAAAAGATGAACACGTAGGATTTGTATTCCTTACTCCATGGCTTCTTATTAGGCTAAAAAAATTTTCTATCGGATCTTGATTAAAGGACCGTGGACTAATATATTTAAAGCCCTTATTCTGTAATGTTGTCCAAAGCTGTAAGAAGCCACGGAGTGTAAAGGCCCAATTTTTTAATGATGGCGTAATATTGCGGACGGAGGACTCTGAAGCAAAATACATCGATTCTATAATAGGCAAAGCTTCTTGCCAAATTTTTACATGCTTCGACTTTGTAGTCACTACACCCCGTAACTCTTTTCCTAAAGGAGGATGCAATAAGCTGCCGTTAACACTATCGAACAACTGGTCAAAAAATAATAGCAAATCTGCTGTATTAGAGGCAGATGGAGATAAATAAAATTTAGATACAGACGGCAATTCCACGCTTAGTTCTGCTCTAATTTTCATGGCTGTCGCAACCGTACGGCTAAACACTTGCGTACAATTTTTTACCTTCATTTTTTTAATCTTTTGAGGTAAAACATGCTCATCAGTTAATTTGGGAAACTGGCTAAATTTACCCATCTCTTTATCCATTCTGTACATATCAATGATATGTGACCAAGAAGCAACTTTTTCTACATTATTTTCTTTGAAATGCAGATTTTTTGTAAGCATGCAGTTTCTAACACCTTTCAATAAATGAGGACAATCAAATAGATGGATTATTTCTTTATCGTCCACTAAATATCCTTGATACCTATTTTCTATGTTATTTTTTAAACAGTAAGCATTTGTGTCCTGTAAAAGTTGTTTGACTGCAGCATTGTTCGTTGCTCCTTGGTCACAAACAGTGGCAACAATTTCAAGGCCTATCTGACGAACACATCTTACAGTTTCCTTAATTAACCTAATTAATGTGGCTGTAGCAGTTGTATGTTCACAAAAATAAAATGATATAGGTTGTTTCCAACTTTTATGGATTCCTTTTAACATGAAAACCAGAGCATGGTCGGCAAAAACTGCTCGTCTGTCCTCTTTTCCAAAATCCACTAAACCTTCTACACAGTCTCTGGCAGAATTATATGACAGTCCACTATTGAGAGAAATTTCATCAAACATTAATATGCAATTTCTATCAATTTTACTCATTTTGTTTACCATTGTTTTTAAATGCAAAAATATATGTTCATTTATACCACAATCAAACGGAATATTACTTAATAATTTTTTTAAAGTATTCCTACTTGGTAAACTAAAAATTTTTGATAAAAATCTATACCCTTTCCCACTTTGCTTGAATATTGATAGTGCAAATATTTTATCGTCTAACGTAAATCGCCTTCCTTTTGGTTTTAATCTCTGATTTTTCAATTGGCTTTTTAAAAAATTGACAGTAGTTATATTAATATCCTTCAAAAAATTCATCGTAAATGGATTCTTTTGCAACAATTTAAGCTTTTGTTTTGTAGCAACATGACTCTTTTGTGCCCTTTTTGCCACTAATTTCATCCGATTCAACTGACGGATTAATATCCTTTCAGCAGGTGTCTTGGCCGCAATTACAGGTTTAATATATGTCTTAGAGGAACCTGCAACAAAAAATACAGTTATCAATTATAAATATTTCACTTTTTAAAAAGCAACATGTTTATTAATTTTATAGTGTTACAATTTTTAAAAACTAAAATTTTACTATTACTGAAAAACTACAAGCATGCCTATATCAGGAAAATCAGAAATATCCAGTCTTAGAGTTTATTATTACTTAAACTGTTAGTAAAAAAAATTGTGTCAAAACATAAACAACTGTACTGGAGAAGCACAAGCCTACTACACTTTATTCAGGAAATTAAATATAAAAGACGAGCACATTAATATTAGTATACTCACGGCAAGAATTCAGACAACAACGGCCAACGTTAAGCAATTGTTTTTATTGTCGACATAATTTTTCATATTTGGTCACTTTAAAAATAATCCTTTTCTGCAATTTAGTGCAATATATAATGCAAACATTTAGTAAAGTACATAGTTTTGTTATTCTCTCATAGTTTCTTAAATATTTTGATACATAATGAATTATTCATTTGTTTGTGTGAATTGTTGCCGCAACTATAGCAATTATTTAAAATTTATATTAGTAGCAGTTATTTAAAATTTATATAAAAAATGACATTTTTAAGACCTTTTAAAATTTTGTAATTTTTCCAAAGGGCAGAGTTGAATATGGAAGGACGTCATGGCATACCTAAATTTGAAAAACAAATTTGTGAAACTTTTCTTTGCTGACCTATGGGTACTTATAATTAACCATTATTGTAACTATTTATAGTATATTAATTATTATTAATAGCGCTCAAACATGACATTTGTATTTTTGTTGTATAGCTATTACAGATTTAAGAACAAATATGAATGAGACATGTCCACGCAATATTAAACGTTTATCAAATGAATAATTTAATGAAATTAAATTCTTATTTTCTAATGGCATAATACCCAATATAATAGAACTATTAATTAGTGCCACAAATAAATAATTTTAGACAAAATATTAAATGCATTGGTTAAATTTTCCGTGAATGTAAATAAAAACAACTCCATCATGAAAAAATATAATATTACCAGTTGGGACCAAATAATATGCGAGTATATTAGAATTACTTTCTAAAAATTACAGATTAACATTTAGATACCTAACAAGATGAGTATATAACTAACTTACCAGTTGTTTGGGAAACTGTTTCGTACTTAGATGTAGATGGACCCCCAAAAAAAAGCTTTTCCACAGATTGAGGATTCTCACTCTTATCTTCAACAAAATCCTTGAAAAGTCGTTTTCTACTATACACTTTTCTTGGTTGAGCGACGGATGCAACAGGGCTGAATTCAACTTGAGAAGTAGATGATTGTAGTGTTTGTAAAGCCTCTGAAATAATAAATATCTGAAGAACTGACAACTTTAAAATAACATAGCAAATAGCAAAATACCTTTAACTTTTTCTGGAGTGACAATCTTTGTTTCCTGTGGAGATAGCTCCAAAAAGCAATCATTTTGTTTTCTTTCATAACCTAAAATACAGTCTCATGAAGCAAATTTTTTGTTATTACCATGATTAAAACATACCAGGCAAATGAAGTGTAGGCAAAGAACGTTGTTTCAGCCTACCACTTGGATCCTTACAAACATCTTCAAAATGTATATCACAAATTCTATATGATTTTAATGATTGTTCATCAATCCCTAATAATTTCGGATTGTTAATTCTCTGCAGCCAGATATCTCGACATTTCTCCTTTAACGTTATAGCATGCCTAAAAAATATAAATGGTGTTGGTATTGTAAATATTACACACAGAAGTATATTTTTTATTTACGTGGTAGTTTCGGAGGCAAACTTAGTTGACCACATTATTTTATCTAATATCAACTTAAAAGAAAATTTAAATCTTACATGGAGATAATAAAATTTTGGTCAGAATGACAACTTTGTAGGAGGGACCATTTTTCCAAGAATGATGCAGTATTAGTAGAAGTTACAAGCATCACATCTACCAATACATACTTTGAATTCAGTTTAATAAAAGCAATTCTTTCAAGTTTGTGTTAGACAAGTTCATAATCCAAAAACATTAAATTGTTAATAATTGAACATACCTTTTCGAATTTCTATCACTGCAACTGGGTACACAGCAAGGTCTGCTTAAACGAGAAGTCATTTTGTCGAAATAAATACTATCTGTAGCACTGCAAAATAAACACAATTAATATATATATATAGGTATATTATAAAAGAAAGTGAAATACAAAAGTTACACGATTTTTTATGAAGTTTTCGAAAAATATGAAGTGCAACAATATGGTCACGGATGTTAACTTTCTTAATTTAAATAGAACACACTATACATTTTTACGTATGTTGACATAATGTTCTCTGGCGAGCATAGACATAGGACTTGCTAGATTCGTTTCTAACAATAAGTAAGATACTATTAAAGACCGTAAAGAAGGTTTTTTATTAAGAAAATAAGATACCTTGTAATTATTTGACATAATAATAATAATAATATCTCTATCCCTCATTCTAATCACAGGGATTAGCCCAGAAGTCAGAGACTTGTGCGGGAGAGGGGGCGGCATATTATTATTAAGCAGACCGCATTTGCGTCCAGGAACGACTTACGTTGGTAGGCCCTAACCACTATTCAGTGCAGGAATGAGGGAAACCTGGAAAACCTCATTAATTAGGGGTATATCTTCTAGGCATTTTCAAAATATGTAAGGATTTATAGATATAGTTGTAATATATATTATAGTATTTTGATATAAAGGACATTGATACGGTTCAATATGCCAATAGGTATTTTTAAATCTCACTAATTATACTGTAAGTAACCTAATTACTTGGACAATGTTATGTGGTAGGCCGTGACAGGTAAGTCCTGACAACATTGTTATTGTTTGTGTTATTATTTCATTAACATGAGTTAAATAGAAGCTAAAAAGTATGAAATATTTTCTCATGTAAAAAATAATAAAAATAAAAAGCTACAGCTAAGAGAAACATGTGGTATTACAGCCAGATCGACCAACATCCAGCTAAGACACATATTTGTATATTTACCGTCATGTGAGAAATCTTTAAATGAGAATGTTAACACTGGGGCAGACGTTAATTAGTGAGATATCAAAATACTTATACACATATTAAACTGTATCATTGTCAATTGTTCCATTTAAATTAACAAAGTTAACATATGCGTGATTGGACTTCATTTGTTTTTCTACTACAATTTTCAAAAACTTTATGGAAAATTGTAACTTTTCTATTTCACGTTTTTTATATAACTAAAAACAGGTTCGGTCAAAATATAGTGAATCACTCACATTAGGTACAAACTTTACAATTTACAATGACAGTTAAATATAGGTTTGTTTCTACAGCATTCGGGGGCTAATTCCAAACCATCCAAAATACTCGGTTATGTTGCTAAATGTAATTTTAATCAATTAAACATAAGAAATAATTGAACAAATGCTTTTCACAGTTTCAAACAAGTTACACAACAGTGAAATTACTGCTGTATGTCTTATATGTGATGAACCGAGATGGCAAGGATACTCAATTGAAGCGACAGAACTATCAATTTTATACAAATCAATAGCAACTTAAATTAGGTAGTTTTAATTTTTTTTCAAATTTTGACTAATCCCTTTGGTCCATAAATATTAGGAAATATCTCTGAAACTAACCTCACTTTAAACAATTATATTTGCTTTAGTGTCACTACTACGTTTTAGGTATATTGTTTCTGACAATTTAAACTTGTATCAACAAAATCTTTGTTTCAATAAAAAAGAAATACTCTTTTTATTAACAAATTTTTAATATATGCTGTATTTTGATTTTTCGAAATGAAATAAAATGCAAATGGCGCTTATCATTAAACTATGTATAAATGTAAACAACCCTACTTACCAAGTCCAAAAAGTCTTAAAAAATCACTTTCACAAAATATAGTCAAAAATAGTATATAACACAATTCACTCACTCAATGAACACAGGGCGAACACAAACCACAAAATGACACAAACGAAACGGAAAACGAAAACGTAACAATGGCGGAAACGAAATAACAGGAAGCCACTAGCAGGGAACAAAATATACTGAGCTATGGAGGGGGGCGTTAATACAGTGCTCTCTATTGGCAGTTGCACTAACTATTCGCCAGGAAGTTCTGTGTCGATTGTTCAGATGTCGCCACTAACGCCAAAATCAAGACGGCCTATTTGAGTTGACCCCCCCTGATGAACACTTCCTATGGCCGAAACACACGCGTAGACTTCGGGCACCACGCACTATCTTTCGAGATAGCGACACGCTCTCTCCTCGCTATGTAGCTAACAACGCCGATGCCGTCGTAGCCTTCGCTTCGTCGTTGTGTAAAGCGTGAAAGGAAACTTTTACCATTACACATCCACGACGACGACGACACGACTATACCGACATCGTGTGTTAGCGATACGAGGAGAACGCACGCTCTACCCAGCGAGATCGCGGATTCGGCAGGCGCTTAGCGTCTTAGCAGGTCCACGAGCGATCGTCGGAGTCAGTAAAACCGCCGACTCCGCGGCGCCGGGCGATCGACGTCTTCGTCGTCCACATTCTAATCGATGTGACGCAAACGTTACGATTAGCCTAGTGCCATTAGCCATTTTTAACGCGAATAATTTAACAAACAACAAACAAATAAGTTTCTGTTCATGCACTTGGTAAGCAACTGAAAGAACACTAACGGGTAGGACAGTGGGCAGCATGTACACAGTCGCAGCCGCTCGTGCAACCAGTCCTTTGACTTCTGATCAAAATACCGCCATTTTAGGGAGCGTGTGGCAGCGACAGTGGCATGAGCAATGGCTGCGCGAGCGACGTGTTTACATACCCGCGCTGCGCACTTCCCTATCCAATTTCCTGCTCACTGCCGCGGAAGTGAGCTGCATGTAAAGGCGGTATTAGATCGGGTAATTATTTACATTAGCGTAAACCGCTGAAAATTGCACAAAATGCACAAAATTTTTTCTACCCCCGTCGAGGGTGCTGATTAAGAATCTGAAGTCAGATTGCGGGGCTCCCCTATAGTTTTGGAGACAAAAATTTTTCAAAATTCTAGCCTGTACACTTTACACATCACAGAAAGCTGCATAATTGCGACACTGCACACTTCACAAAACTCTTAAATCACTTGTACTGCAATATGTACATTCCTAAATATGCATATTTATAGAAATTTTCGAAAAAAAAAATTTAATATTTTATTTTATTTTCCTTCTATTAAATCCGCCATTTAGAATTGTGACGTCATAGGACAACTACAGAATATTAGGATGTGTCTAAAGTACCAACCTATCTGATACTCGAGTGTCCGATACTTAGTCGGATTCGAAGTATCTGGTAATTTTAAATTTGAAAGAATATGTTTACCTATATAAAAAACTAAATACCTAATTTGATGCGTGATATTTAAACATTTTTAACCTAAAGGTAGTAATTTAGAGACCCAAGTGGAGATACCTCCAGAACTGAAAATTGGTAGGTATACAGGATATTTCAGATATGAGTGCTTTAAAGAAAATCCTTTGAAATTTCGACTACTTCCGGAAGCAATAGTTAACTTTAGTATTTTAAATGGAGCAAGCTATACAGTATGTACACGGTTAAAGTGGAAAAGAGTATTTTTCATTTTACGAAAAACGCATTCTTCATTAAAATTTGTGCTTGTCTTTAAAATGAGGTTTGAGTTTAGATTTAGATTTTTGTTACATGTACCGGGTATCAGAGAATCGGTAAATATAAAAATCATTGAAGAATAAATTGCCTTTTACTCATCATTCAATTAAATTTTTATTTAATGCCGTTGTTTTAATATCCATGACCAACAAATCGATATTGAAATATGGGAATTGAAAATTTTTTTATGGAAATCTTAAATAATTTGACGGTAACAAGTTTGTCCTTTGCTAAAACATTGTATTAAATAACACACACACATATAACACCTTTGCATTCTTCATTTCATGACGTCACAGTATTGTCCAAATAATTAGGCGTCATATTGCAACTTCAACCTAATATAATTTGTACACAGAGGTTATAATTTTGACTTTTTTTTCGAAAATTACATGCGACCGCCAAAATCCGACTTCAGATCCGTGATCATCACCCTCGAAAATAGGAGAGTAGGAACTTTGTTGTTAAGACATTTTTACGCTGTAGTAAATAATTACCTTATAAAAACTAAATAGGTATCTAATTTGATTTTTTAAATAATTTTCTATTTAAGTTACATGGGTGTACTGCTTGATATTTTAACATTGGTGTTTACTCACGGCATATATATCATATAAACCAATGAATATAATATTTAAAAAATGCAATCATTTCATGTAGAATAATAACAATAATGTTTTCTAATAGTGCCTGCATACTTCGTTTGTTGTGTTCTGAAAATAAATGTTTAACCAATGTTTTTCATGTTTTTGTTGTCCCTGTATAAAAAAATGTTTGAAAATGGCTTATATGAAAGTTTTCGAAATGAATAGAGTTTTTGAATATCCCAAAATATAATGTGTTTCAGCATTATATTTAATTCCAAGCAGCTTTTCTTTATTACTTAAGGTACCTAAATGATTTATTATTTTTTCATACTTGTCAACACTCTGTATATTAAACTGAATAAATAACTATCTTGCCGAGGGTTTTAAGGTCAGATAATTTTTCAACATAGAATGAGTGACAATTAAAATTTTTTATCTATTCCGTCTGGTATAGGCAACACGAATTGGGAACACTCTGTATGTATATACTTATAACCTCTCACGTTCTCTGTCACTTTTTGAAATAAGGTTATTAAGTAAAGCAAATTTATAGGTAAAAGCAATATAATTATTAAAAAATCTGTGATAAAAATACATAAATAAAAAATATTTTGTAAATATTTACTATAGCGTAAAACTATTCAATGTTAACAAAAAAATCCTTACATGTTACGTCTTACGTCTAACGTCTTACGTCTAACGTCTTACGTCTAACGTCTTACGTCTAACGTCTTACATCTAACGTGTTACGTCTCACATGTTACGTATTACGTCTAACGTGTTACGTCTTACATGTTACGTATTACGTCCTACGTCTTACGTCTTACATGTTTCGTATTACGTCCTACGTCTTACGTCAAACGTTACATCTAACGTCTTACGTCTAACGTCTTCTGTCTTACGTATTCCGTCTTACGTATTTCGTATTACGTCTTACATGTTACGTATTAAGTCCTACGTCTTACGTCTAACGTTACGTCTAACGTCTTACATCTAACGTCTTACGTCCAACGTGTCACGTCCAACGTGTTACGTCTAACGTGTTACGTCTTACGTCTAACGTCTTACGTCTAACGTCTTACGTCTTACGTCTTACGTCTTACGTCTTACGTCTTACGTCTTACGTCTTACGTCTTACGTCTTACGTCTTACGTCTTACGTCTTACGTCTTACGTCTTACGTCTTACGTCTTACGTCTTACGTCTTACGTCTTACGTCTTACGTCTTACGTCTTACGTCTTACGTCTTACGTCTTACGTCTTACGTATTACGTATTTTGTATTACGTCATACGTCTTACATGTTACATATTACGTTCTACGTCTTACCTCAAACGTGGTGGTGGTGATGATGATGATGATGATGATGATGATGATTGATGATGATGATGATGATGATGATGATGATGATGATGATGATGATGATGATGATGATGATGATGATGATGATGATGATGATGATGATGATGATGATGATGATGATGATGATGATGATGATGATGATGATGATGATGATGATGATGATGATGATGATGATGATGATGATGATGATGATGATGATGATGATGATGATGATGATGATGATGATGATGATGATGATGATGACACTTACCTACATCTCGGTGTTATTTCTTTCTTCTCGTGGATTATCGTGGACTGTATCTCGTACAAACATATTCTTGAGGATAAAATAAGGGTGAGGAAATTGATAGATTGAGGAAGTAAAGAAAAGTAGGAAATTTTAATGTAGGAATTGCGAAAATAGCGAGTGATATAGCACACGACACTCGAGTCTAACTATCGAGCCGAACTCTCGGGACGAACTATCTCTTTAGGCTCGTGTTTTTCTCAGTAAGTGCCACCTTTTCGCGAGTGATAAATTTTTAATAATTAGTAGAATATTAATAAACAAAAAAATATTATAATATATTCACTTAAAACTACGTAGTGGTGCAGTAATACGGTCTAGTAATTTATAATTTGATTTTTAAGTATCCCCACAAGAAATAATCCAAGGGTGTCAAATCAGGCGATCTGGCTGGCCACTCAATCGAGCCCCTTCTCCCTATCCAACGATTCGGGAACAGCTCATCTAAATAAGCACGAACAGGTGTTGCATAATGAGGAGGTGCACAATATTGTGAAAATTAAATTTTAAAATTTTCAAACATAATTTTCTTAAATTAACCGGTCTAGTAACGTATAATTTGCTTTTTAAGTATCCCCACAAGAAATAATCTAGGGGTGGCACGCCTAAAAAGAACTACATACGCCATTTCAAACGATTTCTACTTCTAAGTAGGTACCGAAATGATCGTACAGAAACCTATTTCATAACGATCACAAGTTTGGTTGGAACATTACCAGGATTGTCCCATAAATCGTCGTCTCTCGGTTGAATTATTTTAATCTATAATGCGCAGAAGTATGATGGTATAATGAAAACCTTTCAAGTTTGTTTCAATAACTTAAATAACCATTTGTCGCTAGAAACATCGCTTTAGATTTTCATTACGACGTTTGTTTTGCGAGAAACCATCACCCTTTCTTTTTTATTTTGGGTGCCGAAGCCAAAACGTCGCAATGAAAATCTAAAACTACCTCTATATCTATCTAAATCTATATCTATAAATAAAAAAATTGCAGTACAATGTATCGGAAAAAATAAAATAAAGAAATTCTGTTTATTTAATGCAAAAAATGTTCAAAATGCTCTCCATCTTGTTGCTGGCGAGTTTCACAAATTTTGCGACAAACCTTTATTCATTAAGTTACAGAATTTGTTCCAGTTAAATTTTCTACTTATTTAAGCACTGTAATAGTGCATATTCATTGTGCGTTTGTACATTATACTTGATGAAACAGACGAATAACAAAGACGAATAGACCATATAGTCTTGGACAAAATCCTTTAATTTATAACACATTGTTTTAGAGGACTGGTAAGTAATTAAAAACTATAGCTGTTACAGTAATAATCATTTTTTAACTACTTAACATAATATTCCATGGACATTTTTTGATGAAACAGTCATTATAGCTTTTTGTGGAAAGCTGTCCATAACAAGACGTTACTCGCCTATTATTCACCAACGAGCCACTTTCGATTTTAGATGGCTTTATAAAAGATGCATAATATATCGATCACTGCCAGTGGAACAAATACGTGGTATGGAACGACACTGAGCTTCAACCATTAGTTAACTGGGTTGTCAATCTCTCTATTTCCGTTTCAGTGAAAAATAGTCCCACTATTCGAATTAACTCGGGAAGTTAAAATATGCAGTCAGTTTCAGTAGAAAATTTATAAGATTTTCAGCTAAATTATTATTTTCTAACTGATTTAATTTTAGATTTATTTTAGAGCTGTGCAGTAATCGGATATACTCTCCCAAGTTAACAAACATGTTTGGTAAAACTTAAAATAACGAAGAGCTTTACGTACATTTATTGACCTATATTATTCCAACGGATACTTATTTTTATCTGGAAACGAGAAGGTATGAGTTATGATACATATATTAAAATCTCAGGACTATAAATTAGAGATATGCCCCTTTAAGTAAGAAATATCGCTTAAAAGTACAGGCAGTTAATATGATCATGTTTTCACAAAGACATGCGACACAAATAGGTAGGTAAATGAATTGCTATCTTGCTGGTAGATATAGAGGTAAGCCTAAATAAATCCTTCAAATATATAATATTTATCTGAACTGTTTTAATGTGATTTGTATGAATTAGTTTCATAAAAATATACCAGTCCGGTTTAGAATGATCAAAATTTCAGGGTATGTTAGGACCAGATTTTTTTGCGATAAAACACTACAAGTTATCAAAATTATATTATTTATATTTCACATACGAAATTTCATTTTAATCGTTCAATGATTTATTGATAATATTTCAGGAACTTTGTCGCCCTCTAACGCCCTAACGACACATTTTTGCATATAGGTAAATTACCATAAATCGGGACACCCTGTATAACTACTAACAAAATATATAGACATTGCAATCGAAAACTTTTCTAGATCTAGAGACGGGAGATGTATGATATATCGACACTTCATTAGAATTGCATGAAGTCATAAATTTATATTTGTTTCGACTAATTCTGTAACACCCTGTATAGAACAAATAGAAATATATGCATCTATGTGTTTTTAAATAACAAGTCTCATGTTAAAAGACACCATTTTTTTAGAAATGTCGTTCACTTTTTTAATTTCCAAAATATTTAGTGACGTCAAAGTTTTGAGTTTTTGTTAACAGCACCTCTCAGTGCCTCTATCTCTGGTTAACAGATTTTACCAATTAAGTGAGTTTTGTAATTAATTACATTCTTTACTTCTAATATCTTAAGATATTTGATTAATTGCTATATTTTTTTTATGTTAAACTAAGCTAACAAAATAATAAAAAAGTATTTTCTTACCCTTTAACCAATTTGTATTATTCACTAATGAATGAGTTAACCCACTTTCGAAGAGAAAGAAGAGGCACAACGTCCACCTTTTGATCATTGCCATGTTTCGTTCTAAATTCAACACTGTACTAGTTATTTTCTGTATTTTATCAGCTTAGGGGTGTACCTTGAAAATTTTCCACGTTTCTGCGTTTTGGTGCAACAACTAAAAAAACGTTCAAATCCGTGAACTTTTGAGAGGAACATAATTTATGGATGTACATAATCATTCCTTAAATTTGTGACCTTAAGTGAGGGATCTAATTTTTGGATGACCAGTTCTCCAGAAATAATAATATCTCTATCCCTCATTCTAATCACGAGTAATAGGCCTGCACTCGGAAACTTGTGCGGGAGAGGGGGCAGTATATTATTATTATTATTATTATGCAGATCACATTTGCGCCCAGGAACGACTTACATTGGTAGGCCCTAACCACCATTCAGTGCAGGAATGAGGGAAACCTGGAAAATCTCAATAATTATGGGGGAGGGTGTCAAATGTCGACCGGTATCAAATTCTCATATTGCCAACATTCTTGCACACTACCATATTCACAGACAGGATGCCAATCCTTTCCGCTGCATTCGAAACTACTGCTGGGCCACCGATCGACCAGAAATAAAAGGTAAAAAGTCTAAATTATCAAATTCACATCACTAATTTTAATTTATTAGACATTACACAAAGCGATTGAACATCCTTTAAAATGATATATCACATAATACTACTACTCATTTAAAGGGTGGGGCAGGGTAGAAATTTAAAAAATCAGTACATAGATAAAACAAGCTTTAAAACAAAAGTTAACGGCTTCCAAAACTTTCTTAGTTTTTGCATCAAAACGAAGAATAGCTTATCAGTAGTATTGTGATAAGTGTTTTCCCACGGTTTTATTTGAACATTAAGGGCGCCGTATACTTGAAATAGTATTTTCTACCAATACAAATAATTTTAGACATTTAAAACCGAATAATAAAGAGCTTAGCAAATAATAGGAATGTTGTCTCATGCCACCTGCAAATATTCAAAGGTACCGAAGTAAAAGAAATATATAACGGTAGAAAGCGGTCTAAAAACAAATTTTTAGGTACAGAAATCTTTCGAAATACGTATTTTTTAGAGTTTAAAAGTAGATGTAAATATCTTTATAACATAAATTTACATAGTTCTGCATATAAGATTGGTCAGTATATGAAAATAATTGTAAGAATGTTGGATTAGAATAGCAAACGCTCTTTAACAGTACAAGTGACGCTCACGGTTGTGTTTTGCGGTTAATTCATTAAACATATGTGTAAATTTGTTCCAAAGTGATATTTTTTTTTGAGTACTTATGGGGAAGAAGGATGATGGCTCTGAGGAAGAGAATCCTAACTTTGAAGCATTGCTTGAGTCTCTTAAGGAGCACATTAGTTTTTTTATTTAACTCGCTTGCAAGTAAGTTTAGGAAGGAGATATCTCTAGCGAGCCAAGTCCAACATTTATCTGAAATTGTTACGATGCAAACTTCTGAAATTGATAGTTTGAAAGCTGAAATTCGTCAGTTGAATGGTTCTAAGTGTAATTGTAAATGCGATGTTGGGGCGCAAAAACCTGCTGGTATTACTACTAAAAAAGTTGAGGATAAGACAGTTCATGATATGCCTGTTTTATTGACTGCTTCTAATCAGCAAGCTGTGCCCATGCGTGTTACAAGGCAAAGAACTGTACAGGGAGACCGTCCTCGTAAGGAGGCAACTGTTGATGTGCTCGATACGGTTCCTGTTGGTTCTACATCACAGGAGACTTCAGTGAGTGCTGCCACTGTCCAGCATGCTAAAATTATGATAGGTACCGGTAAGCCGACTTCACTGAGAGCTGTTGAACGTCGGCGTTGGATCCATGTATATCATTTGGGGTCTGGCACTACTATTGACGCGCTTTCTTCATTTATTAAAGATGAACTCAATATTTTGAATGTACGAATTCAAATTTTAACAGCAAATGATGTTCTTTTAAAGTCGTGAATCATTTTTTGACTCTGTTCTGGATTGTACGAAATGACCCGAGAAGGTTGTACTACGGGAGTGGGAGCATATACAACGTGGTCGTGCTTCTTTTCGAAGCCGACCACTACAGACGCAAGTAACGTAAGGAAATTTAAGCTTTGTCATGCCAACATGCAGTCTATAGTTAATAAATTTATAAGTGCTTCACATTTCTTTAAGGATTGTGGCTACTGTATTATAGCATTGTCTGAAACCTGGTTAAATATAAACATATAATATAAATGAACAAAATTTTGTCATTTTAGGTGATTTTAATATTGACCTGTCAGCATCTTCTAGTGATTCTGTTAAGTTACTTAAAACATTTGAGGAGTTACCGTGTAAACAAATTATTAATGGTCCTGCAAGAATTACTCCAACTTCAGCCACATTGGTTGACCATATTGTTGTTAATGACGCACTTCCTGTTATAGAATCCGGTGTTAGTAACACATTTTTTGCTGATCATAACTTAATATATTGTACATTAAATGTTTCAATGGAAAAACGTAAAATACTAAGAACATTTTTTGCGAATTTTGACGCGAATAAATTTAAGGAAGACCTAAATTCTATAGACTGGACCTCTTCATATCAGAATATTAATATTAATCTGAAAGTCGAATATTTTAATTCTCGGGTTATTGAATTGTTTGATAAACATGCGCCTTTTGTAACTGTTGATTTTTCCTCACATAAAAAACGTCAACATGGGTTATCGCAAATGAAAAAACTTAAAACAAAAGCCTTTAATCGGTATAAGTCATTAAAAAATGAAGCTAGTCGAAGATTTTATTGTGATCTAAGGAAACAATACAATAATGCTATAGAACAAGAGAAATCTGTTTACGAGTATTACCGTCAGCGTTTCAGTCTTGTAAAGCATGAACTAACATGCTTTGGGAGGAACTAAAACCTAGTCGTAGAAATTTGGGAAATCATGGAAGTGGGAAAGGGAAATTTTGTTTCTAAGACCTAAATTCTATGTTGTTGTTAAAATCGGCGCGGATTTCCCGCAGCACTCAGGTCTGAAGTCCCATTGTACATGCCACTGATTATAGAGTTTAAAACAGGTCCGTGCTGCGCGCAAAGGCGAACACCAGTTCTGCTGGAATATCTCTAATGTCTTGAGGAGACAGAAAAGCCGCCCCAAGATATTTGTGTCATTTTACTATTAAACAGTCACAGTTACAAATGATATGATTGGAATCTTTATCTACATTGTCGCAAAGTTTGCACCTCGCGACATTGCTTAAGCTATGTGACAATCCTGATGTTGCTTCTATTAAGCATAATGAAGTTTCGACTTTCGTCAGCCCATGGGCTCCCTATAAGTAGCCTGGCCTGACTCAAACCGTATTTCACCGACAAATCTTCAGTTGATTGCTTTTTGATCCAGTTATCAAGGGAACTTGCGAGATGGCATTGTGATAACCCCAAAACTGGTTCAGGTCCCACAAATCGACTGCTCGAGCCAACATGTCAGCCCTCTCATTACCTGTCATACCACTGTGACCCGGAATCCAGGTCAGCTTAATATGATTGTCCCCCTCAAGACAGAAAGAGCTCTGACACATTCCAGAACCACACGATGGATGATCTTGAAGGACCGAAGCGCTCGTAAAGCTACTTGGCTGTCTGTGCATACTTGAATATGCTGATTTACATGTCTCCTCCTGATATTATCTTAAACACAGGCACAGATAGCAAATACTTCAACCGAAAAGACCGTGGCGTGTTTCCCCAAGGAGTGAAATAAATTCATTCTTGGTCTTACCTCGTAGATCCCCGCTCCTGAGCCCTGGTCTGTCTTGGACTCATCCGAGAACCAGACAAGCTCTTTTTTGACCTGGTCGTCAGAATTAACAAGCCAGGCTTCTCTAGTTGGAAATTCTACTTTAAAATTTCTTTGAAAAGCTTAGGTAGGAGATATCTTGTCACTGGGATAAATAGAATTTAACTACAATGCACAAAATTTGGTAACTAATTTTTTAACTAGAATCGACTACCGGCTATATCAATGACTTTATAGTGACTTCTTTTTGAAAACATATATGGAGATACCAATTCTTCGTATCTACTAGCTCTACGCTGTGGTATGTAGTACCACTAAATATTTTAATAGTGAAAATTTTTACGGCTTAAACACTTTAGTCAAGTTCTTATCCAATGTTCAAAGTTATCAATTTAGAACTACTATTGGTATTAGTTTTATTGTGAATAAGATCACAAAATTCGATAACTGAGACCCATACTGTTAAGAACCGTATATCCTTGTACTCTGTTGACCAGTTTGAACAGCAATTAGTCTTAGGGATTTTTTTCCAAGCATAGTTTATTGAAGTGCAGAAATTGAAATTTTTTAAATAATTATTAATCATTGCGTGGGTTGTTTTAACAATTTTTATTGACTCGAAAACTTATAAATAAATTACATTTACGCTGATGACACTACTAGTTCAATGTCACTCGAATTCACTAACTTATTCAGTCTGTCAATTACATATGAAATGGCTTTAGGCTTCCTATATTCACAAATAAAATAAAGTTTTGTGGCACAGTTTTGATCGCTCCAAAAGAGATCACGCTTCTTGGGTATTTTTATTCTGTTCACCTCAAGACATTTCTCCACTTTGCCTATGTTATTTGGTTCCCCAACTGCCCAGTTTGTAAAATCAAATCGAGAACCAGTCGTTAGCCATATCCAATGTTCTTCATCGGGAAGTCTAGTACCCGACGACCAGAAGATGTCAGTGACTCCAACGAAACCTAAATAAAAATTTATTCATTTCAACAAAAATTATCCTCCAAGTAGGTACAATGCTCGTCACCTTAAAGTCACCACCTCTTGCGCTGCTCTCATTCTATCGCGCCCCACCACAAATAAGTCCGGACCGCGTTTAAATTCAAACTGGAGTGGGATCTGATGATATGTATGCGTACATGCTATACGATGGCACCAAAAACTGGTGAGACTATGGAGTAGCGATAGATTACTCTGTTTGTTCGTTTATATTTTGTTTCCATTAATTTAAATAATTCTGCAATTACTGAAATTGGTATCGTATATTCAATAGAATAAGTAAGGCAAATAAAAAAACTGTTTGCTATTAAAAAATAATAAGTATAGAAAACGAACTCATAAATTAATATGAGCCTGCCTCTCATATATTTTCATTATGACAAAAAAAATGAGACGTAGATGTATATTTTAGTTAAGTAAACGTCGGAGTTACCGAACATTTATAAAATTATTTCTTTTATTCTCTCTCAGTATTCCTTGCAATACGGCATATCTAGATTTCTTTTTCTAATTGGGCCGTTACAAGAAACATTAATCAAACGTAAACTTAGTTTAATATAAAATTTGGATTTTCCCTACTGCAATAATTCTTATGTTAGATCATAAATTATTATTGCAATGTCGGAGTTGTTGAAAAAGTCAAAAAACAAATTGACTTTTTTACTATTTTTCTATGTTATGTTAATTATTACAATTGATATATTTTGTGCAGATTTCAAGGTGCATGCTTCATTGATTCATGCAAAATTACAGAAATGTGTAATGTTTCTTTAAATTTTAGATATATGTTGGTCTTCAATATGAGCATAAAAATGGAATAATAGAGTTTATTTTTGAATGTTTATTGATTTATTAAAAGTTTAGGTGTTTTACAGTACATAATATATTTTCATATATTTTTACTCAATCTCATAAAATTTTATATTACCCAATTTTTTAAATCATTTATCTCGTAACGCTAGCTATATCTAATAATATTAAAGCTAGTTACGGACGGTGAGCTATAATATATATCTGATATATTACAAAAATATCGCTTGTGATTAAAATGCATAGAACGTTACGCACTGACGCTATATTTATATATATGCCGTTTACTTGTCTGTAGGAATACATCTCATTACAAAGAAATAAATTATATATTATATTATCGCTCACCGTCCATAACTAGCTTAATAACCATTGAGTTTCCTATAGACAGCAACTGCGTAGCGGAATTTCTTAATTTATATAAATATTAAATATAAAAACAGTCGGTATATGTAAGACATCTATGATCCACCCTACTACTGCTGAATAGTGCATTACGCATGCGTGGGATTTAAAAATTTTAACTCTAGTCTCGGAATGCACGGCACTAAAAATTTGATAAAGCACTTGCAGAAACAACAGCCATTCACGCATGCGCTTTAAATGTCACTACCATTTATTAGCCATTGGACAAAACATTTTTGTTTATTACTCGCATTTCTGTTTTAAGTCAGGTTTTTAAATAGGCAAATTTTAATCGTTTGTTGCTGTTGTCAATACGAAACTATGCGTTGCACTAACCAGGAGAAAGCTACAATAATTGCCCTTTGGCAGCAGGGAGATTCAGTTCGTAACATAGGCCGCATTTTAAATAAGGATGTGAGTATCAAAAAGTTCAAATCATATTTAATTACCCGTCATTTCCTTGTACAATTTTATTTAAAATTAAGAAAAAGTATCGGAGCTTACTTTCATTTTTTAATTAAATGTAATGTGCAACATTTTAAGTAAGTATATGTATTTATATTAGCTCTTTTCCAACACGGCACCTGACTAGTTTGAAATCTGTCCGAAGCCGTCAGTCAGTTTAATATTAGATACAACTCCGCTACAGTAAGTCGGTGAACGATTTGGCTATCCACTTGGGACAGGTTTCCAACCAGTCAGGTGCCGTGTTGGAAAAGAGCTATTAGTGCACTTTAATGTATTGCAATTTTTTTAAGTTTTTTTTTAAGAGAGATAATTTTAAACGTAGTTAATCATAAAACTACATGTTAGTAATAGAAAAAAAATAGCTTGTGGTTGATGTGCTATTATAGTATAGGATACTTATAAAAGGTTTAAGGCTTGCATATCCTTGAAACAATTATAATAAAATAAAAAATAGAATAACTCATTCAACATGGGTCCAGGTGGAGAATTCGCTGGGGACAAAAACATGCATCTGAAGTGTTTTCTCATGATGACTTTTGTGAAACAGTGCATTCTTGCGATGAATCCTTGGCCAATTTTGAAAACTGTTTTGAATATCCTACAGCCGGAAAACACGTCTGGATTCAGTGACTGCTTTCGTCGATTTGGTGTTTTATACAGGGTGTTATTCAGTATTTATCAAAAAAAATTTTTGAATGTGCAGATGACTTACAAATACAATTTTGTTAAAAAAAAATTAAAAGAAGGCAGTTAGAAAGTGATTTAAAAATATACTTCCGCACGGCACAGGAAACGGGTCCACTGTAAAACCTGATAAGACAGCAAAGCATGCAATCGGCAACCGGACAAGAATCGAAAGAAATTTCCAAGGAAAGAATTTTATATGTAACATTTTATAACACCTATTTTATACAGCCAATTCAATACTTTTGCTGCTATTGTTGTTAATTATTAATGGAATTCTTTTCTCTCTAATTTATGTTTCGCATTCAATTAATTTTTAATAATCCGTCGGTCTATGGTCCCATATAGAGACTCTAGACTCTACTGTATATTCATTTATATAAAATAAAATGTATTTTACCGATGATGGCCGCGCAAATTTAAGGATCAATTTACCGACGAACGCGGTAAAGGAGGCATGGCAGTGACAACGATGCGGTTTTAAAAACCATGGCTGTATATGAGTGCATTGTAGGATTTTATTTTCTTGATGCTGACTTGCCGCGACCGCGTCATTACTACAAAATTCCATAGCTGCGTTGATGGATAAATTATTCGATTTCATTTAAAATTATCTAATTTTATGAAACAGTAATACAGGGTGTTTCATAAGTTGCTTTCTCTGACACAGCTTATACTAACAATTAAAAAAAATACTGGAACATGTTCATATGCCTACTCTCGTGTAAGAAAGTTCTCAAACATTTTTATTTCTAAAACTTTTTTCAGTAGGAATGAACTGTTAATTATGTTTTTTGTAACATACATCGCGCTTGTAAATTTTATTAATGTTTTCACAACTTTATATAAAAAAACACTATGCGGAGAGCTGTATTAATTATTGAAAATTTATACATAGCCATATCGAATCAAATATAGTCAAGGTATAAAAAAGTTGGTTTAAAAAAAAATACTTCACTAGGTGACACCCTCTCGCTGCGGTATATTTGCAGTGAATAGGACAGCGTATTCATTCGGCGATTAGGAGTTTGTCAGAAACATCTATACTTTCCTTAAGGTCGCCGCATTTCTCTCCGTAAAATGATCAATTTTGTAATGTTTTTTTGGTGCACAAGTTTCGAAAAATAAAACACGTAGAGCAAAAGTATTATCAAAAATAAAGTTATTGATGTTTTGTTTATCCTTTATTAATATTTAAATTCTCCTGAAATAATATAACACCATTTAAAATGCATTTGTATGACACACATTATTATGCTATTATGACCCCACATTTTAACAATTATTTTCACATACTTATAAACAACAGTGAACAATCTTATATGTAGAACTATGTAAGTTTATGTTATAAAACAATATTTACTTTTACAGTTCAATTTAAAAATACGTTTTTTTTAAAGATTTCTGTAGGACCTAAAAATTTGTTGGTTAGACCACTTTCTGCCGTTAACATTCCTGTTATCTGCTAAACTCTATTTTATTCAGTTCTTAAATGTTTAAAATTACTTGTATTATATTTTATTTATACCTATATTATCATTGTATTAGATATACGAGTACAGGCTGATTCACCGCATAGTTATAGTGATATATATATATATATATATTTTTTTTTTGAAAATTTGATACCCTACATAGTCCAATATGACCTTTTCAACGAAAATATTTTCAAGAAGCTGTCGCTTCCGATTATACCGGATGTCGTCATCAACTTAGTTTCTAAATGGAATGATATAGTTTTTATTCAATTTTCTCGCGTTATTTCAATAAGACTTTCCTATACACATAACCTTTGTCGTTTCCGAGATATTTAAAATATTTCGGAAAATAATAATGTTGTATCGCTTTGTTTGAAATTAGCTATATTAAATGCTATGCAAGTTAAAGAAATAATATTTATTCAAGAAATGGTTGAACCTTTAAGATTTCTAACAATGTGTTACAAGTGGTTTAATTTCATACAAGGTGTTGAAAATCAAGTGCTGAATTTTATATAACTCGAAACTGTTAAAACCAAAACTTATAATAAATCTATGGTTAAAACTATTTTATTTTTAAATGGAACGTTGTGCATATTTTTTTATTCGGAATTTTATTTTAACTTACTTTCTGTGCAAATTACGATTTTTGTTAAACTTAAGTGAATGTGCCATCTTTTTGCCGAAATAGCTATAAAAACTACCATAATAATTAGAACTATTATCTGTCTGTGTGTTTTCAAAACGTCAAATTATACCTGCACAATTATAGTGGCAAGCAATGAACAATATTATTCAAACGATAATGTTCACAATTACCACCAGTAACCGAAAAAGTATGCAGACATTATTATCAAATTATTAAAGGCAGTCATGAAGTTACGAAACCAGTTGTAAATAACGAAGATAATCGTAATTATTAGAATTAACGAATATAAAAAAACAAAATTTTGATTTTTTTAATAATAAATGCACTTCGACTTGGAGCTGAAATTTTATAATATTTTTTTGAGGTCCAGAACTTTTGTCTGTTTTTATCACCGTGAGAATAATTCATTCATTCATTGTCATGATTTGTCGTTTTGAAAACACACAGACAGGTAATAGTTCTAATTTTGAGATTCTCCACGAATAAAAAAATTTAAAGCACCAACGCCTTAATAATGACTTTCATTGTTTGCCATTATAATACACAGAAAGTCCGAATTATTGTCGTTTTCATGTTTCAAATGTAAACCTTTGGGCTTTCATAACTCGAGATTGGCCAAACAATATCAATAATAGAGATATGTTGAGGCAACATGTTGATGACAGATGGGGCAACGTTCCCAGACAATACTGTGCTTCACTTGTCCATTCAATGGGGCAAAGGCTAAATGATGTAATAGCTTCTGGGGGCTATTACACGAAGTACTGAAAACATCTTTTTTGTCAATCTTTTCTTTGTTTAAATATTTATTTTAATTTAAAAAGGGTACAGCCGAAAAAAAATGAATACTTAATAGCCAATTCTACACAAATATAGGTAACGATGCCTGAGGGACAACTACTTATCTGAAAACATACTGACAAAAAGAATTGAGGGTCGATAGATATAGCGTACTTTAAATTGGTCTTATAGAGAAAGATTAATCCGCGAGTGTCTCAAAAACAAGCTCAATTTGTAACCCTAGATCGATAACGTTTTTTAAACCAAAATTTCAATGTTCAATTTAATTTTTATTTGCATTTACTTTTTGCTAACTATTTTCTTCAATAAAATCTTCTCAATTGATTTCATCTTTACGTAAATAAAACTAGGAACTTGCTGTATCCTTTGCCATTCATGTATAAATAACCATTCAAAAGTATTTTGTTGTCAAAAGAGTGTTATACCCCACTAGGAGAAAATCCTAAATACGCCACTGATCAAAACAATCCGTTCCGATTAGTCTAAAAAAAGCAACACTTATAAGAACTGAAAAGATTTTGTGGTAGTGTAACGCAACATTATTTTGAGGATTTATTTTACAACAAAAAGCAACATAAACGCGTTGACGCACAATCTAAATGAGACTTACCTCCTATTATTTTATATTATATTTTTATTCAAGTTCTCCAAGGTCCTCTACAGACTATGCGTGAATTCGCGGTTCGTTACGCGCCATTCGTGATATGCGAGAAATTCGCGAATAGTGTGTATCGTCTTGTTCGTTAAAAATTTATTCATAAAAACTTACACACTGCACGAATTCCATACAAATCACGCATCGCGAATCGCTAATTCACGCATAGTCTGTAGCGAGCGTAATATAAGGTATTTATATTAACCTTGCTACTCGAATTGGTTTTTCCTCTACTTTCTGGCTACTCTTTCCTTGAGTGGCATTAATCTTATTTTCTCACTTTTTTTTTTGAAATCGTTTTTTCTTTCTGTTAGTATATACAATGTCTATTAAATATTTATTTATTATTCATAGATCCATATAACTTAATTTATTTAAAAAATAACTAAAAGAAGGTCAAATGTTTTTAACAAGTCAGTCTTTGAAACTTCATTTTATTTGTATTTTACGACATCCGTCTTATTTCCCCTGCAGCCTTCATATACTTTGTTAAACATTAATTTCTTCATTAATAAAATATATTTAGAAAATATCAAATGCAACTGTTATTAGATTATTTATTCATAAGAGTTTTTGGTGTCACGGTATAGTATATCTACAAACCCCACTCCCAGTCAGAAACATTCCGCAATTATTTGTGGTGGGGCGCGACACAATGAGAGCCTTCCAACACAACTGGTGGTGACTTTAAGGTAACCAGCATTTTTTGAGGGATTTTAGAGATAGGTTCGGTTTTTTTAAACACTCTGTATTTTTTTCCATTATGTAATAATTTAATAGACCTTTGTTGAAAATTTCTTCAAAATATTTTTTGAGTACCATGAATTTGGAAGGTTTTTAGAGATTGATTCGGTTTTTTAAAAAACCTGTATTTTTTCGTTAATTAATGTTTTAATAGACCCTCGACAAACGTTTCATCAATTTTTTTTTAATTCCACGAGTTTTTAGAGATTGGTTCGGTTTTTATTAAACGTCTTGTATTTTAAAAGTTGAATCATGTTATCTTTATTCGATATTAAAGGCTTCATTAAAAAAAAATTAAGTTCCATGAAATTTTATGATTTTTAAAGATTGTTAAGGTTTTTTTAAACACTCTGTATTTTGTTCGTTACTAAATGTTCTAATAGACCCTTGTTAGAGGTTTCAACAATATTTTTTTCTTAATTTTGAGTTTTTTTTAGCGGCCAAAAATGTTTCAACACTTTGTATACGAAACGGTCTTTCGAACGTTTGATAACCATCGTGAAGCACAAAAACCAAAAATTTCCTCGAATTTGTAATTTTTATTTTTTCTCGGCAATTTGTATTGTAACACTCTGTCTATTAAGCTTTTTCGAATTTATGACGTTTACGTCTTTTCTTTGTTGAAATATTTATTTTAATTTAAAAATATACATTTTGCATAGTTTGTGAATTTTTAAAGAATTCTTCAATATTATGATTTCACTAAACAAGGATATGTTACATTACTTCTATATTCATAAAATAATAAACATCTATTGAATATAAGAGTTTTTGGTGCCACAGTGTAGTATATCTACAAACCCCACTTCTAGTCCGAAACATTCCGCAGTTGTTTATGGTGGGGCGCGATAGAATGAGAACCTTCCAAAAGGTGGTGACTTTAAGGTGACGAGCATTGTACATGTATGTTATTAAGTTAGTATAATGTACTTAATCAAAATAATGATTCAGTTAGCACAAAACATATTGGCCTAATCGTAGTTTTGTTATTGGTTGTGTGTTGGGTAGCTGAGATATAGATATGTCCTTCAGTGATTCACGTTATAGACCTAATATTTTATATGGATATTGGGCTTATATCGTTTTATTTTACGTACCGTTGTGTTTATACTATATTGGCAGAACGAATTTAAATAACATTACACCAATAACTGCCCTTCATTACAATAATATATTGGTCTAATATTTTTAATCCAATGATGGATCACTGCTGGTTTAATCGAATAAACCGATATACTTTATCAAGATGTTGTAAATGCTGCTTGCAGTTAACAACAGCTGTAATAATAAAAGAAATCTTTGAAGAGTCTTGTATTTTACACAATATTGGCACAATTACGTTAATGTTATATCAACAGCATTCATAATGTAATGGTGCAATATTGTAATTTAATTTGGAACCAATATTGGTTTAATTGTTTCTGCCAATATTTGTAACTTAAAACAAACAGGCATTTTTAGCATAGTGATCTAATATAGTTTTTGAAATATTGATGCACTAAATGAAACCATTGATAAAAAAAAATTGAGAAAACCATAAGGATCCTATCAGAATATGCTAAAGAGCATAATACCAAGAGGGAAATAAAGAAGGCAGTTGGCTAGTTAAGATGGCTAGTCAACATGGTAATGTCGAACCAATCTTGGGTAGAGGCCAGACAAGTAAAACAGTAAATGTTAAAATGGAAGAATGTAGAGTTCAGACATCAGGAAAAATAAGGAAGAGCTATAAAGTGGGGTGCCAGACAGACAAGGAAGAGGAGGCATCGCCAGAGACAGTAAAGGTGGACTCGATTAGGCACTATGAGGACTTTCTTAGAATGGACTACCTAAAGTGGTCAAACTGTAAGGGAGACTACGGTAGCAGGGTCGCCGATTATGGCTAGGAAGGGCTGCCGGCACTAGGAATATGAAAAAAGGTTATGGAGAAATTCCCAGACCAAGAAGATCTGGAAAGGAATCTGGCCAGAACACACAGATTGAGTCAGAGGGTAGGGTGCAAAAATCAAGTGACCGCCTCATATTTAGAGAGGAGCTCTAGAGGCCTCACCCAAAAAGATGGTACAATAGCTTTTAGTGTGTTAAATAAGAAATGCTTAAACATGGAAGAGAGAACAGGAAAATGTTGGAATGGGACTCAGAAATTTAGAGGGGGGAAAATGTAGCTCCTAGACTAGAGAAGAAGGCTCAGAAAAACAGGGGAGGAAGAAGTGTAGCTTTTAGAGCGGAGAAGTAGAGTTGTTACAGAACAGGCATTTTCTGTGAACCTGTTTTAACCGTTCCAGCTTTACTTAGGAAGGGTTCTCTAAACCTGTTCCACGGTCAGTGGTTAACAGTATATGAATGCTTCCTTAGTCATTGTGATAACAGGTAGTCTCTTAGATATATGTCAACAGGTAATAAATAGTAATGTGACCCCTGTTATCAAAGATGTGGCGTAACATTTAGAAAGGGGGTTAAAAACTCGTGTAGGAAATGTAGAGTATAGTAACACACTGGCTATGTGTACGTTTTTGGATCCTCGATTTAAAACGTTTGTATTTAAAAATAATTATGCTATGGAAAAAGTAAAAAAAAAATGTCATCTACCTTAGGAGAAATAATCACACAAAAAGATTATGAGAATATTCCACCATCTCAAGATATTTCAACCCAAAAATACTGAGGCTGATGATACTGAAAGTAGCCAAAAGAAGACAAAATTATGCATATGGACAACAGTGGATAAAGTTATACACTGTGAGAGCCATAAGACATCTAAATCTGCAACTGCTAGGGCCATCATAGAAGTACAAAGATACATGGAAGAAAATGTATTAGATAGGAAAAAAGATCCCATGCAGTGGTGGAAAGACTATCGATATATGTTTCCTAATTTAAGTAGTTTAGTGCAGCAAAAGTGTTGTATTCCGGCAACATCAGTGCCATGTGAAAATATGTTTTCAAAAGCTGGCAATATATTAAATGAACGCAGAACTCGTCTGAGTTCAAACAAAGTCCAGCAGCTTTTATTTTTAAATTATAATAGTAAAATATTATTATCATAAATAGTTGCCTATCTGTAATTTTTCACCAAAGAATATCTGTGTTCAGTTTTACTAACTCGTTCTTATCTGTGTAATATTTATAATACTTTTTTTCTTCTTACAATTAGTATCCTTTTAAATATTTAATTTCTCTTTTTTCGATAATAGCAATTAGGATAATAAAACATTTGGACTTTTAAAAGTATGTCCGTTTTAATCTTAAAACATCTTCTGGACTGAAAAATACAGTTCTATTATCCAAATTCCGAATATTTTTAAAAAAGAAATACGAGTTTTGTTTTTGTTAATTTATTTTATAATATTTATATATTGTTATTTATTTTTATGCCAACATTTTAGAAATATATATTTTTAATTTAATACGAATAAAGTTATACTGTATTCAAAATTTAAATTATGTATTTTTTTTATTTTTACAACTGTCGTTGTAGAACTTATAAAAACTATAAATTTCCAACGTCGATAACGAATGCCATCCAATGTAGACGTTACCGTGTAACTAGTGTATTAATTTTTTATATATTTTTAGGTATTAATAATATTGTGTGAAACTAACTACTCAGTGGACAAAAGCTCCAACCTGCGTTGAATTACACCCACAATATCTACTCATATATTCCTTATTATTAGCTTTTGTAACATTTATACTGTATTAGAAAGGTATTTTATAAGCTAATATAAATCAAATATCCTACAATTCCTATCAATGAAGTATATGTATGTTCTCTGATACAAAAGCTAATAATAAGGAATATATGGGTAGATATTGTGGGTGTAATTCAACGCAGGTTGGGGCTTTTGTCCACTGAGTAGTTAGTTTCACACAATATTATTAATACCTAAAAATATATAAAAACTTTTACATAAAAGGTGAACATTATTCAAGTAGGTATTGTCATATTTAATTCATTGACAGGCTGTCACTTTTTGTCATTGTCGATATTTAACTTCAAATAATTTTTTTTAATTTTTGTAATAATTTTTATAGTTAGATATTTGATTCAATTTAAAGGAGGCCACCTGAAGAAGCAATCTTAAAAATGCAGAAATAGGTCAGATCTCATCTATTGTGGTTGAATTGTCGTGTTCCCACTGCCAAAAAGTGAAGTTAGATATTTATAGAGTGTTTCATTAAAGCATGTTAGTAAATTAGATTAATTTCTTTAGATAATTATTGAATAGAGCTTTGTTTGTGGAATTGTTCATTAGCATACCTAGACGTTTGGTATCAGAGAACATACATATGACTTCATTGATAGGAATTGTAGGATATTTGATTTATATTAGCTTAAAATACCTTTCTAATACAGTAAAAAATAGTGTATTAATCTAATAACAGTCATAGATAGTTCAACTTAACCACAGGTTAAGGTAGTTTGCTTGGTACGCCCGTTGTTCGCAATCGCAGTGTTCATCATTTGAACATCGATTGTCGATTCAGTTTTGCAAACATACACTCACTATCACATTTGTGGAACTGCTCATTTCATTGAGAAGAACAAGTTAAGTGAACAACTGTTACGCACCTGTTCTCAAGAACCTGTTCTGTTCTTTTCATAACAACTCTACGGAGAAGAGGGACACTGATGTCATGTTGGTCAGGAGAGAGGGTAACATATGCAGATCTATTAAAACAGGATAAAGAAAAAGTCAAGGTGGGCTCGGATTCTGTCTGAGAAGTATTTATAAAATCAGAAAGTGATGATTGACATTGAAAAAATGATAATTTAAGAGTTAAGTCAGTGAGGAAATACGGTGGTTGGCGCTAGCGGAGGAAAAAAACCGGCCAGAATGTCAATTAAAGACATTAATAGGTTGACGTCAGTGGAAAAAGTTAAGAAGGTCACCGTCAAGGAAACTAGTATTTTGGCGGAGGAATGCAGAGTCGGATAGTTGAGACCCTATTTCGAGAGAAATAAGGCGGCCACGATCCAACTAGAGGCGAACAAGGTCAAAAATAAAGAGAAGGTGAAAATAGGAGTGAGCCTGTGTATAGTTCAGAAGAAGGTAAATGTAATTCAATGCTTTAAATGTTGGAACTATGGCCATAGAAGCGGTGAGTGCAAGAACGAGGACGATAGAAGCGATCAGTGCAGTAAGTGTGCTGGAGCCGGTTACAAGGAGGGAGAGTGTGAAAAGAGCACACCAACGTGGCTTAATTACATATAGATTCAGTTGCCGAATACCATCATAATCCGAGGAACGGTTCCGACCGTAGCAGTCGTAATACCAACTACAGGAGCCGAAATCAATATATGGGCACAGAGCCTAACCCGAGAACAACAAGGGCAGATCAAGAATCTTAGCTAAAAGCTAGGGATGTGCACTTTAATTCTGTTACTGGCAGTGACCAGTTACCGAGGTCACGGCATAACAACCCGGAAAATCACTATATATATTAATTAACATTTCATGGTTCAACTCGTCAACAATATCGACTGTTTTGTACCAGGTTATTGGCGAGACATTATTTACATTACATGCCTCTATATTGGTACATATTAACGTAAGCTGATATTCCACATCGGTGGGACTCTATCACTGCTTATAGAGGTTTATTGCCAGTAACTGTAAAACCTAGTTTTTTCAATTAAAATACTGAAAGCCTTGCCATATAAAAACCGAATTATTATTACAATTATTTGATAATTATTTTTTAAATAAGTATAAATAATTAGCACACATTAAAATACATATTCATTCTGATTTTAAGGCTTTACACAAATTGATCTATTAACCTCTTTACAAACTTTAGCAATGAAAAGTAGTTTCATGAAGAAATCTTTCATTATTCAGATAGCTTTTTAAAAATAGTTGTCTCTTTAAAGATTAATAAGTAATTATAATTAAAAATAATTTAGTCCATTCTCCTAAATACATGTTGGGCAACGAGTCAAATCCTATAGTACCAGTAGTAAATTCGTATTACTTCTAATACGAGTTTCACCTTCTTGAATACTCTGCTATAACTTATTAAGATTATTTATAACCGCATAAATAAAATTTGCAAGACAATCTAGGTGGCCATGGTATAGAACCTCCATTATCATTACAATTATTTGGGAAATGAGTATGTGATCATTGGGTCACCTCAAATATTTACACTACTGGAAATCACATGTCTGCTCCCATGCGGATTGTCTAAATAAGTACATCAACTGAAAAAGAGTGACCGCAAAATTCGCTCGTTTTTGCGTAGTGTGTAGCAAGAACGGGGAAGGTTGTACAGAGGTCCCCGTGGGCTTAAATTGATCGTCATGAAAAATCTAGGTGAGCATAATTCGATTTTTCCAATATTTGCCCTACTTAAGCCACCCTTGAAGTCGGAGAAAACTGGTCAGAATTTCGCAAAAGTTCTAATTATGGGGCCCGTCTTTCGTATCATTTGTCGGGTAGTGGGGGTGTTTTTCACCTTGAGCATTTTTAGGAGGGCATTCTTGATGTTACCCTTGCCATGTGGAATTCCGCTAATTTTTACCCAGATTTTGGTGACCATTTTTTCTGTTTTCTTGTTTTAGGAGTGGTTTCCACCCCTTCAGTAGGAGTAACTGATCAGAATTCGACAGAAGAACGAATTATGGGGGCATGTATTTCATATCATTTGGAATTATAAGGAAGAGTGGCACAAAAAAGGCAATTCATGAAGGGAACATCATTTGCCGCCGGTTTTCGGCAATAGGGGTGGTTTTACCCCACGCGGGGAGTGTTTTTCACCTTGAGCATTTTTGGAAGAACATCCCTGATCTCTTCCTTGCCATTCACGTTCCCGCCAATTTTTACCAAGAATTGATCGACCATTTTCCACCCCTTAAGTAGGAGTATGTCGGACAAATATTGGAAAAATCGAATTATGCTCACCTAGATATTTCATGACGATCAGTTTAAGCCCACGGAGACCTCTGGACGACCTTCCCCGTTCTTGCTACACACTATGCAAAAACGGGCGAAAAAATGGGTTTTTTGCGGTTACTCTTTGTATGCACTACTGAACAAAGAAATATAGGACTTATATTACTTATATGAACATTTCTTTGTGAAATTAAATCTACTTTTTATTGTTAAAATTTGTAAAGAAGCTAATGAATATTTTGAATATGTATATCGTACCATGATCGAAAAGACTCTGTCCTAGATAAACATTTTCTTCGTTTGATGTTATACTTAGTAATCTCATACCATGATAACTACAAAACTGTTCTGCTTCGAAAAAGTTTAGCTGAAAAAAGTAAACATTAGTTTATTAACATTGTAAATGTCTTTAGAAACTAACCTTTACTATAGATCCAATATAATAGCTTTTGTCATTAAAATTAAATGGAAATGGCATAGCAGGGAGTGCACTTTCTTCTACTACATCAGCTGTTAAAATTAGATCTAAAAAATAAACACAATTAGTAGAATAACCTAACAATAATTATTTGATGTTAAATACAAATAAATGTGTAACAGTAAACTATACGTATGTGCAACCCAATTGTTTGTAATTATACTCTGAGTGGTGCAATACTTCAACGCTGCGATACAATTAAATATTTAAAATTACTTTTTGTAATCATAAAGGATACCATAGATTCAGCTCTAGAAATGCTTGGCTTTGTTATCAGAATCTGTCAAAAAATTTTAAATGAAGTTGCCTTGAAAAGTTTGTATTACTCTTTTATACGGTCAAATCTGGAGTACTGTTCACCTGTATGGTATCCGCATTATGAATACCATAACTACACCATCTCGAATGTACAACGAAAATTTCTAAGATTTTAAATTTAAAAATTAATAATTTAATAAATCATTAACTGTGCCAATGTTAAATTCAATACTTAGTATATAAATTTAACTGTGTCAAACAGGGTGTCCCGAAATTAACGTGCAATATTTCTGCCATGTATTATACATGTGAAAATAAGTCAAAATGTTCTTATAAACATGCTTCATAAGGGGGCTAGAACCTCTCAAAAGCAGAGTCTTGAAGATGGCTTTTCCAGAATATCTTTCGAACTATTCAAAATAAGATAACGAACTTTGATGGGTAGCATACACTTCGCATGCTACAAATTTTTCTGTTGTTACAGCTTAAAATATTTGCTCAGAGGCGTCACATGCTGAGAGGGCCGTAAATTTTGCCTCACTTTTTTATTTTTGGATATTTTCTCTTGTTGAGATAAAAATTATAAAATTTCATTGTTTTCTACACAAAAGAGGTACTCTTGTTGGATCTCGACAGGATGCGCCGTTTTAGAGCAAAATCGATTTAAAGAAAACGTTGATCTCATCGTAAAATAAAAACAAATTTTTAATTCTAATAGCAGGCTATGAAAAAAAGTGACAGATACAGTAAGAGTTTGTTTGACAGTTTGTCATTTCCTTTAAAAGATTTCAATAGTTCTCTTTCTCTTGATAAAATAATGCCGAATTTTTCAAACCAAGAACTCGTAGATATTCATTTTGTGTACGGATACTGTAATGGAAGAGCGTTCGCCGCCGCAAGGTAATATCGAAGAAGATTTCCAGAACGAAGAGCGTCTGGGCGTAACAGTGCACAGGAACTTGGTTGAAAATGGATTCTTACGATATCTTCGCGGACAAGGGCGACCTATGGGAAACCATGACTTGACACATACCCTCGATCGGATAGAAGAAAATCCACAAATTTCAATTAGACTGCTGTTCAGAGACACACGCATACCAAAGCCAATTGTAAGAAAATACGTTAAGTACCAACCTCATATCGAAAATTATCTTCTTATTTATTTTAGATAGGAAAAATGATGCAAATGCAAGGTCCTCATCCATTCCATTTTCAAAGGATGCAATATTTAATGCCTCAAGATTTTCCAGCTCGGGTGCAGTTCTGCCGATGGATTTTGGGGTATAGAAATACCCTATCAAAAAAATTGTGGTTTGATGAAGCAAATTTCAACAGTTTTTAACAGCTGGAATACCCATTTGTGGGCCGACGAAAGCCTAAGAGGAGTACGGTAAACTAATTTTCAAAATAGATTTTCCATTAATATATGGGCGGGACTCATTGGGAATCAGTTGATTGGCCCAATTGAATTACCAAATAATTTGAATTCCCAACGAAATTTGGACTTTCTACAAAGTCGCCTACCTGAATTATAAGAGGATATTCCTTTAGAGACAAGAGTGGGGATGTATTTTCAACATGATGGAACATCAGTTCATTTTGGGCAGGCGGTTCGTATTTGGCTGAATGAAAAGTATCCTGAGAAATGGATAGAGAGAGGTGGTCCGATAGCCTAGTCAGCGCGATCACCGGATTTGAATTCGCTAAATTATTATTTCTGGGGTCATATGAGTAATCTGGATTATACAGCTGAGGTGGATACTCGTGAAGAAAACCTTCAAAGAATTATTTTAGCTGGCAATCAAATAAAAGAAAATAATTTTCAAATTCTCCGTGCCGCGCAGAATATTCTACGCCGGTCTAGACATTGTATTGAAAAAAATGGAAACTTATTCCCATAAAAAAGTGTCCTGTAAAAATATCTTATTTATTATTCGTTGCGTATTCCAATTTTTATTTTATGATGACATCAATGTTTTCTTTAAATCGATTAAACGGCACATCCTGTCGAGATCGAACAATACTACCTTCCCTGTATATTAAGATACAGAAATAAAAATTATGAACATTATTTACTAACAGGGCTGCATTTTTTGAAAAATTTTCAACCATGTAGTATTTTAGTAAGGAGTTGAAATAATCACTTCGATATTTTTCTCATTTAAAAAATATTCCCAAAAAAGACGGTTTATTTATTTATTTAGGTCTCTTCAATTTTTCTTCAAAAGTTAAGGGTATAAGAAATACAAATATAGATATCTTACAATGAATTTTTAGCTGTTTAAAGCGGGGTTATTGAGCTGACTTTAAAATCTAATATGTTGTTATTTGCAAATGACTCCATAGAACTAATGAAAACCGATTCTTTAACATAACATACAGAAAAGAGAAAAAAATTAAGTCTATTATTTTTTGGAGTGGGGCCAAAAATGTTCAGGGGAAGATTTTTTTTAAAAATATATAAATTTTAGACTATTCAATACAGTAATTAAGGACTAAATTTCACTAAATAGTCATACAAATTTGTCACCTAGTCATGGAAATACTAGGAGGTGCATCCAATGAATATTTTCGAAATTAGATGATTCACAATAATATTTCCAATAAAACCGTTTTTATTTATTTCTTTTTAATTTAAAATAGTTTATCAAACAGTTGAAAAAGTTATAAAAAGTATATAGTCAATTTTTCATAATTCAATTTTATGTAGGCAAAGTGCAAGCATAAAGTTCAAAACAATCGGCGTACAGATTTAATTTATTTAAGAAGTTGCATTGTGTTTACCATTGCATATAGAACAAATATAACTATATACTCGTGCATCTACATGATTTTAAATAAAAACTCTCATATTTTGAATAATTTAGAAGACATCATTTTCTTAGAAATGTGGTTGGGTATTTAATTCACTTATTTAATTTCCAAAATATTTGGTGACGTCGAAGTTTTGAGTTTTTACTATAACCTCTCAATGCCTTC
Source organism: Monochamus alternatus (assembly GCA_037114965.1). Lineage (NCBI taxonomy): Eukaryota > Metazoa > Arthropoda > Insecta > Coleoptera > Cerambycidae > Monochamus > Monochamus alternatus. The sequence goes on from CM073428.1 coordinate 77,601, forward strand.
GCCACTGATTAACAGATTTTACCAATTCAGTGATTATTGTAATTAACCCGTTTTGTCAATTCTTAGATAAATATAAATCGTATAAATATCTTAAAATATTTGATTAAATGTTATTTTTTTTCATGTTCAACTAAATTAAATTAACAAAATATTAAAAAAGTATTTCCTTACCCTTTATCCAATTTGTATTATTCACTAATGGATAAGTTAACCCACTTTCGAACAGAAGGAAAAAGCACAATGTCCAGCTTTTGATCGTTGCCATGTTTTGTTCTAAATTCAACACTGTACTAGTTATTTGTCATATTTAAAGGCACTTTTATCTTACACATAATCGTCACAATAACCCATTATCATATTGGACTAGGGGAAAGACTGCAATGATTTTTAAAATTATTTGCTGTCTTTTCCGAATTAGTCAAGGATGCACAATATATTTTAATCTTATCTTCTTAGGTTATGGGTCAATAACATTTCAAAGGAATTTCTTAAATAAAGTTTACGGTTCTAAATATACACAGAATAGAACAATATTTACTTATACAGATTGCATTTAATTGAACTTAAGGTACACATTTTCTCCTCTTGGACATTCTGTGAAATCCAAATGAGTCTGTTTTAATATTAATCTGTATATTATCAATGTAAGGTGTAGACCTCGAAAATGTTCGGCATTTTGGTGCAACAACTAAAAAAACGTTCAAATCTTTGAACTTTTGAGAGGAACATAATTTATGCATGTACCTACGTACCCTTTCCTTAAATTTGTAGCCTTAAGTGAGTGATGTAATTTTAGGATGATCAGTTCTCTAGAAATAATAATATCTCTATCCCTCATTCTAATCATGAGGAATAGCCAAGAAGTCAGAGACTTGTGCGAGAGATATTATTATTATGCAGACCACATTTGCGCCCAAGAGCGACTTACATTGGTAGACCCTAACCACCATTCAGTGCAAGAATGAGGGAAACCTGGAAAATCTCATTAATTACGAAGCATCTCACGCGTTCGAAGTCCTGTGTGTTCAAAGCGCTATGTGACCGAAAGCCTATGAGCTCGAATACCTCCCCTGACTGGTGGAGAGAGAAGACCACGGTGCAATTGGTCTGGATGATTCGTTCTCGCGGTAAGAACATAACGCAATGGTTTTCACAGTGAAGTATCACTTTCCACAGAATTTTAAAAACATTATTAATTAATTACTATAATGCAGCCTGACACTGCTACGTATTTTCAACTACTTTACAGTTATGTGACTTCTAAGTAGCTCTCCTGGTTTTTGGAAACGTTTTAGTTACCAGTGGACCGACGTTAAGTTTTTAGAACTTGAAAGTGGCAAGTCATTGTATGAGCGACTAATTTATGTTACTAAAATATGACCTCAAAGATGCAACTACTTTCAAGTAGCCATGATTGTTGTCGCGACGTTCAAAAAACCTTAATTGTTTGTTTAAAGCCGTGGAACTTGTAAGTAACATATTAGTCCCAACAACGTTAACGCTACTTGCAGTAGTATCATGACTCACAGCAACTACAAAGTGCGCATTACCTTTTAAATTCACAATGTAAAGTAAATTTTACCATATAGCTTTTATGTTGAAAACTATGCTGTTTGTCATTGTGTATTCGATCATGTCACGTTGAAATGAAGTGATATTTCATTGTAAATCTTATTAATAAAATTATCACCAGACCGCCGATATGTGTTTAATTACCGAGCGCTAGAACGAGCGCGCATCCGCTACCGTTCTCATAGAAACGAAATTCATCGCGTCATACTGGCCAGCGAATCCTATCACGGCCACCCGTGTTATAGATGTGGATGCCTACCCTTAAAATTCATAAAACAGCCCGCCAATATACGCAAAAATCAGCCTATCCACACAAAATCGCCATGGAACATTCGAGAACGTCGCTGCAGACATCCCCGACAGCCTGGCGCCAGCTAAATTACTACCAATCAACAAACAACCCCCATTGGCCGAAAATCCAAAACTCGCCACCCCATTGGCTCGAGCGGTTTGATATAAATATAAACACCCCTAAGGAAGGGTTAAAACCGGGGCGTTTTGCTGAATCTGGGGCAGTCGTCTCAGACATCCACAGTGTGCGTATCAAATGTTTCGACCAGTTTTGTGTTTTGTGTGCCCTTTGGCAATTCTACCAGTGTGCCCTTTGGCAAATCTACCAGTGTGCTCTTTAGCAGAAATCGCTTTTCATCACCGTACAAATTGTAGTCAGCCATTTTCGACGCCGACTCCCATATTGTTTAAATCACACATCGTTAAGCATTTCGACGAGTCTACCACTACCCCGGATTTATCGACAAAATAGCCAGCGCTATAATTTTTCAAGAAATTACGTTAGAACGAAGTCCGCCATTTTGGACGCCGACCCACGCCATCATATTCCTACGCGCCGACCGACTCCGCCCAAATATTCCTACGCGCCGATCGCCGCGACCTAGGCATCCACCTCGTCGCCTAGACGTAGTTTCTTCGCATCTTAAATATCAACAGCCCGGTGTTTGGAATTTTTCACCGTTTTATAAAAAAATTCCTGGCGCCCTTATTCACCACGACCGACGCTACGACCCTTCGCCGTCACGAAAAGGCCGTTCTATTTCTCGGTGTCTCTGGACAGAGCCCCGGACCACCAACGCGCCCTGAGACAAGCCAGCCGGTAGCCAGCTAAACGAACGGCCCTCAGAATTCCTCAAAAAACTAGCCGGTCTCCCAAAAAAGAACAAAAGAGAGGCCGTGTTCCGTTTACACCCGAGCGAACAGACCTACCGCGCGACCCCACCAGTACCAGCAGGAGAGCCCGAACTTTTTCAAAGTCGCTGACGAACTTAAAAATTCCACGCGCTGACCGCCGACTAAAATCGCTGATCAACTTAGAATATTTTCGTGAGGACTACGAGCAAGGTAAGATTTTTACAAGTTCAAAAGGGAGACTAGTGCGCCGCCGCCGATTTGTCTACAGCACCGAAGACTTCTAAACATTATAAACGTATACGCCCCACGTTGGGATGGTATATAAACGTACAATGGGTTTTTTCGGCGTTTTCGGCGGATCTCAGGGTGGTTTTTCGCGGTTTCGGGAAATCAATCCAGATTTCCTGAACGAGGTGTAGTTTTTGACGTTGGAGGTTGGGCGCCAGGAATATATCGCGATATTCCAAATCGGTGGTGAAAAATCGTGCCTAGAAGAGGCGTAGAAGAGTTTCTAGGCGAAAGGTCGTAGCACTGGCGAAGCACTAGGTTGTAGAACTGATATGTGAAGAGATAAAGCGAAGCGAAGCGATGTGAAGCGTAGAAAAATAGAAAAATAGGTGTATCGAAGCACTACCGAAGGGTGAAAAATACTGTGGCGAAGCGACGGCTTGCACTAATACTGCTCAACGGAGCGTGTAGAAATTCTTGCCAACGGGCACACTGGTGAAATTTGCCAAAGGGCACACAAAACACAACACTATGACTGGTCTAAGACGACTGATCTTCACACTATGATGGTCGGCGAGGACTGATGCCCGATCGTTCGAAACGTCTCGGTTTTAACCCCTCAGGTAGGGTGGTCTGTATAAGTACCTAACCGCTTGGGCCAATGGGGTGGCGAGTTTGGGATGCTTGGGCCAATGGGGTGCGTTTCTCGGATGGGGAATTTTTAGCCGGCGCCGGGCTGTCGGATCGATGTTCTAGCATGTTCGGTATCGCTGGCGGCCGTATTTTGGTTATAATTTTGTATTATTTTTCGCCGCGAAACTCGCACGGAGCGGATCTATAACACCCCCCTGGCTTTGGAGGCGCGATTTTTCTCCTAGGTGTTTGTCGAAAGCGAGTGGAGCGATGGCGGGTGGTTGGTCGATGTGTGGCGTTTTATTGGCTGGTGTTTGCGGTTTAGTCGTTTCGATCTGGCGGCTGCGTTGGGTGGTATAACCATTTCTGACCGAGGCGTCGATTTTCGACGTATTTTCGTCGGTTGTCTGGCGATGGTCTTTCGTCCGGAGGTTCGGGAGGAGTTTGCCACTTGGGGGTGATTTGGGACTCGTCTTCTGAGTCTGATTCTGCTTCGTAGCCTGAATCGTACGTGGAGGTGTCTTTGGCGTTGTTTGAGGTCGTGATATAATTGCTTCGTAGTTGGGGTAATTCGTAATTTGAGCGCTCTGGCGCGGGGTTTCTGACATTTTTGGCGTTGGGCTGGGCGTTGGCTGAAATGATCTTTGATGATGAGGGACGGCTGGTTTTAATATATTCGGAGTCGAAGGAGCGGCTTGGGCATCGAACTTCGGACTGCGGGGTCGGAGGCGTCTGGTTCCTCTCGCTAGCGCAAATATCGACGTCTGGTTTCGATATGGCTAGGGTACTTAGCTCGTCGTGGTCTTCAGCGGCAGGGATGTCGAGTAATGTCACGTGAGGAGTGACGGTGAGCGGAATTTCGATTTCCTCATTTGTTTCCTCGTTGTAGATGTAGCCGGAGTATGTTCGGTGTTGTTCTAGGGTGGCTGGGCGGCTACTTTTCTGGATATTTTGGCCGTGATGCGCGTATTCGATGGTTTCGATGAGCACGGTTTCGAATTCTTCTTTGGGGCATGTTTCGAAGCATGCTCCCTTGATCTCGAGGGGAGTTTTATGTGTTTTGCAGGTTACCTCGGTGGGGTTTTCGAGAATAATCTGGATTACTTCGGCTTGCTTAATGTTTTCGGCTTCTTTGGGTTCGTAGGAGACGATGGCGTTCTCGAAGGTAGGGGCGATAGGGGCAATAATGAACTCTACATATTCGTAGGTTTCGGCGGAGTGGTTCTCTTGCGGGTAGCAGGTCGTTAATTCTGCATGGGCAGGCTTGTTGAATTTTTTAATTTCGGGGAGCGGGCAGTCCTCGGGATTTGTTTCGTTGCTGTAGGAAACATCTGTCGTGGGAGCTTGGAGATTTGGCGTGGGATATCGACTGCTTATAGCTCTGGCGGGGTTGTCGTAGTTCTCTGGGAGGACCGATTCGCACTGGTTCAACTCGGAAGCCCTCCGTGGGATGGGAGAACGTATGGGTTTATTCGGGTGGTCTGGGCACAATCGATGTAAATGGGCTCCCCCGCAATATCGGCACGGTGATGACGGGCGAATTGGGGAGCGGCGCAGGTTTCTTGCTCTTAGCATGTATCGTGGGCGGTGATAGTTGGGTCTGTATCGACTTGGTTTATATCTGTCGTTTTTCCCACGGATTTGCGCTAGTTTTTGCTCTACTATGGCGGCGGCTTTTATAAGTTGTTCGAAGCTATTGAAGAGGTAAAATGGAATGCGCGAACTTATTTCCGGGTCCAGTAAGTTTGCCACGGTTTGCACTTGCTCGTTTTCGGGTACGTGTTCGCCTAGGCGGTCGAAGAGATTTCGCTTCGTTGCTATGAACGGCTCGGTGGGTTCACTTTGTTTTTGCGATTCACTGTATAACCGTGTTTTTGCTGCAGATCTGGTTGTCACGGAATCGTACTTGGCTATAAACAGTGTAACAAATCCGGGGTAATTTAATCTCACTGAATAATACGGTTTGAACCATCGTTGGGCTTCATCGAACAAGCGTTCAGAGGCAATACTCAGTTTCTCTTCGTCATCTGTAATGTTGTTTCGTATGAAGTAGGCTTGCAATTTGTTTAGGAAGAAGTGGGGGTCTTCATGCAAGTTTCCATGGAACTTTGCCAAGCATTTGGTGCGCGGTCGTACAGCTTGTCCTAAAGCTTGTACCAGGGTAGCCAGTAGTTGGTTCGTTGTAGGTTCGTTGGTTGTGGGGATAGCGTTTGCACTAACCTGACCTGGCACTGGGTGGTGCGGCCTACGTGGTAGCGGCGTCGCAGGTTCCTCCAGGCTGGCGTTCGCTAGTCTCTCCATAGCCGCGGCGATCTCTTCGTCGGCTTGGATACTGGTATTCAATATGCGCGTACGTTCCGTCATTGCAGGATTTGAAAATTTGCGTTTTTCTGGACCCGCGGAATTTTTCGCGGATTTTTTGACTTTCCGTGGAAAAATTCGCGGTTTGACTTGACTTCTTCGCGGATTTGACTTCTTCGCGGGTTGACTTCTTCGCGGGTTGACTTCTTCGCGGGTTGACTTCTTCGCGGGTTGACTTCTTCGCGGGTTGACTTCTTCGCGGGTTGACTTCTTCGCGGGTTGACTTCTTCGCGGGTTGACTTCTTCGCGGAATACACACTTGGTTACACCTCGTTCCTGCCCCACGTTCCGGGCGACATATAAACGTATACGCCCCACGTTGGGATGGTATATAAACGTACAATGGGTTTTTTCGGCGTTTTCGGCGGATCTCAGGGTGGTTTTTCGCGGTTTCGGGAAATCAATCCAGATTTCCTGAACGAGGTGTAGTTTTTGACGTTGGAGGTTGGGCGCCAGGAATATATCGCGATATTCCAAATCGGTGGTGAAAAATCGTGCCTAGAAGAGGCGTAGAAGAGTTTCTAGGCGAAAGGTCGTAGCACTGGCGAAGCACTAGGTTGTAGAACTGATATGTGAAGAGATAAAGCGAAGCGAAGCGATGTGAAGCGTAGAAAAATAGAAAAATAGGTGTATCGAAGCACTACCGAAGGGTGAAAAATACTGTGGCGAAGCGACGGCTTGCACTAATACTGCTCAACGGAGCGTGTAGAAATTCTTGCCAACGGGCACACTGGTGAAATTTGCCAAAGGGCACACAAAACACAACACTATGACTGGTCTAAGACGACTGATCTTCACACTATGATGGTCGGCGAGGACTGATGCCCGATCGTTCGAAACGTCTCGGTTTTAACCCCTCAGGTAGGGTGGTCTGTATAAGTACCTAACCGCTTGGGCCAATGGGGTGGCGAGTTTGGGATGCTTGGGCCAATGGGGTGCGTTTCTCGGATGGGGAATTTTTAGCCGGCGCCGGGCTGTCGGATCGATGTTCTAGCATGTTCGGTATCGCTGGCGGCCGTATTTTGGTTATAATTTTGTATTATTTTTCGCCGCGAAACTCGCACGGAGCGGATCTATAACAACATCGCAGAGACGATTCAGTTCCTGGCCCGTCGTCGTCGAGAGGAGTCCTGTCTGTCCACCACTCCAGAACCAGAGGAGCTGTTCGTGATTTTTCTAAGTTGATGACGAACTAGTTTTGTCAGGACCACTAGTCGTAGCTGTTGGTCAGATTTTTACAAGTTCCGTCTTAGGTCTACTGCGCAGCCGCCAATTTATGATCAGCATTGAAGCCGTTCAAACAGCGAGGAGACGATTCAGTTCCTGGCCCGTCGTCGTCTACACACACGTGGTCAGTCCTGTCTGTCCACGACTCCAATCCCAGAGGAGGTGTTTGGTGAGATTTTTACAAATCTCGTCTGAGGACCACTGCGCAGCCGCCAACCCGTGACCAGCACTGAGGACTTTCAAACACCGAAGAGACACTTCAGTTCCTGGCCAGTCGTCCACGAGAGTAGTCCTGACTGTCCACCACTGCAGTAGCTGAGGAGCTGTCCGAGACCACTAGCCGTAGTTGCTGTTGGTAAGAATTTTTAGAGTCCAGCCTGAAGACCACAGCGCAGCCGCCAACCTGGTACTATCATCGAGGGCTTCCACTTGACCAGTAGACGATCCAGTTCTTGACCATCCGTCCACGAAGGGAGTCCTGTCTGTCCAGCCCACCAGAGAAGCCCCCTTTGGTGACGGTTCTAAGTTGAGCCTGGGGACCAGTGCGCAGCCGCCTACTGCCCAGGAGCGTTAGGTGTTCCACTGTCGAAGCCGCAGATTGTAAATCAAATAAAATAGTAAATAGCATAAAGATATAAAATAATATAAATACAAACAGTAGTATCGCAAACTAATTAAAATTGATAAGTATTAAGATACTCAGAGAAGGTGTAAAAAGTCCTATCAATTAAGTATGTTCTCTTCCTTTAAAAGCTTCCAGTTGCAGTATTTTTATGTGATTGAATTTTGAAGTACCTAGATGTTTCACTTGGGCAAGTAATACATACTGCACTGATAAATATCTGTCTAATACCTACTTGATTCACACTTAAGGAAATGGAGATAGAAATAAAATATTAATAATAATAAAATTTATTTATTTACCATATGAATTATTTTATACACTGCAACAATAGCAATAATACAAAAAGGTAAATAAATGAACAGAAATCCCACAGAAGGCTAGCCTGTGCGTGGGCACTTAAACGCTAAATTAAAACACATAGAATCCTTAAAATTAGTAATGAAGTACAAACAAATAAAATAACATAATACAGAAAAAGTAAATTAACTTAATACAAAAAAAGTTGTAATTGTAATCTTTTGTAAATAGGTAAATAATTTAAAATTTAATGTTATCTATAAAATTGTGTATAAGTATCCATTCTAGCGACATTGTTTATCCATTTTTTTTAATTCTCTTTTAAAAGAAGACATTAAATTTATCTGTTTTAGTTCTTTCGGAATCAAATTATGGGCTCTCAGCCCTGATTACTTGATACACTTCATTAATTTTGTACCTCGTACTAAGAGTATGATCAGCAGGTTTTAATTAAGATTTGTTAATATGTTGGAAAATTATAGTTTTGAAAAAATATAATTGCCTGATTTCCAAAACTTTCTCCAAAGATTGCTTATATATTTTATTAGTAGGGTACCTCTCGGCTTATTGAATATTACTTTTAAAATAAATATTTGTATAATTTCTAAATTATGAACGGTATTATTATACACAGCACCTCATGCCATAATGCAATAAGATGACTTTCTAATAAAGATTGACAGATAATTTTAATTTGGTCGGTAGTATAATAATTCATTAAAAACTTTATTTTGTATAGAACTGTTCCTAATTTTTAAATAACATAATTAATATGTACATCCTATTTCAGATGAGAATCTACATATACACTGAGGTACTTCACGCTGGATGGAGATTTAATATGCTCCGCATTTCCAGCAAAAAATGTAATAATATCAGCTGCCAGATAAAGATATCAACATACTAATATAAAAGAGTAGTGGGAAAGTGTTTAAGTTCTTTAAATGTTGCGCTTTCCAAGTTAAGCTTTCTAGTCCATGACTAGTTGCAAAACACTTGAACGTACCTACAATACTCGTAGCTTCGTTCCAACCACTAATTGTGCTAGTTGGATTTAGAATCGGCACTTATATTCTGGACACCCGTATGAAGAAATAGTTATCTTCTTCGATATTCTGCAGAAATATTGACAGCTTATTTCAGCACATCCTGTATAACATGTTAACTTCAGCCAATTGAGTCTCCAAGCTTCCTTTCAAAGATTTACCGCGCAAATAATCGTCAAAATATCTTCGTCTTATGGCAGCAAATAAGATTGTATCTGACAAATAATAGGTTGCTCTTTATGTGGCGTTAAAAAGATTTATGACATCGTTCCCTGCTCGAACAAGTGCAAATTTTCCCATATTTATTACGCAGGATAATATAGCCAACCTTTCTAAATACCACTCGAATATAGCAGAATAATGTGTAAGGCCGAACAATCTATCATTTGATTGTCTGTTGAACAGAACTGCGTATCCTGCGAAGTGGACTGATCTGGAACTATTTTTATATCAAATATAAATAAATTTATGAAAAGTAGGTACTGTGTCTGTTTAATAATAATATACAGGGTTAACTATGACAGTACAAATATTATAAGAGGGGATAGGGAAAAATAAGAATTAATGGAATCACTCTTCAAAAAAATTCCAAACTTATTTATAAAGCCAAAAAAATTTTTTTCGAACTATATTAAATCCCTATTTATCACCGTCACTGACCTTCCGTCAGCCGCGAGGCTAGGTATATTCTGCCAGTCAAAGGTGTCAAATATAGTGACAGGTCCATTGACACGTGTATGAGTTTAAGCCGCTTTGAAAGAAAAATAAATCTTTACAAAATGTAGATTATTATTTAACGATTTAATGAGAAATACAGTATGGTAGCACAGAGAGGCAGCATCTACCGTACTAATATTTATTTCCAGGATTGATACTTGGAGAGATATTAAGAATGTTGAATCATCTTCTGTGTTCTTACTTGTTTAAATTAAAACCTGCAAAAATTTTTGTACTTCCTGTGGACCTCTCCTTCCCTCAATCGTTGTGTAAAGCGAGGTACCTACTTGGTTTGGCGGTCTTGACCAGGTCGATTACTTACGTCGGGAAAAAGCACAAAGGATAACAACAAAATACACGTAAATGTACACAAATACATAAAAACACTGCCACACGTTTACCGCCACGGCATAAAACAGCTGTTCGATGTGGTTCAAAAAGTATTCAGCAAAATATTTTGTATACTCGGGAAACGTCTTTGAGGCTGCCGCACGATAATATGCACTTATCACACTCCCATAAATCAGCACCTTACATCATCAGCACAACATGTTTGTAAATACACATAAAATACGCGAAAAATAAAATTTGCGAAAAACAAGTACTGAAAAATTATTTCAAACTAATCAGGGTACCGTAAGCGTATATTTACGTTATTTGACATTTACAGACGACATCTGACGACATCTGTAGGCCACCAATGCAAAGTGCACTCACACCGATACATTTTTAAACGTCATGTGTTGTTGTGTAATTAAATTCTGTTAATACTAATAATAGCAACAATATTAACAGTAATCGACGATGTTTGCATAAAATAATTAGTAATATTTTAAACTATAACATCTCAAGATGTTTACGGTGTTCTGTAAAAATGACCCTTAGATTATGACTAACTTCGCCTGTTCTGGATGGTTTGGAGCGTGGAAAGTATGCATTTAGCAATGCAGCATGTATAACCTAGAACTTACTGTTACTTTAAATCAGCTAAGTGGCTAATTTTAAACGTGTTATAGTAATTAAATAAAAAAGTATTTTATGTCAGATATGTTAGTGGATAATTATGATGAATCTGCAAGGATTAAAAATGTAGTTTTGACAGTGTGAAACGAAAGAACGAAGAATGAATAGAAAATACTGTAGCTAACCGAATTAGCTGTTATCTGTCAGGTACTTAGACATTATTATTATTAATATTAATAAAAATGTTTCGTTTCGTCGTTTCTACACTTGACAATGTTGAAAAAACGACCAGTAGTTGACATATCTAGCCATGACGGATGACGATTGATTGTCATAGGCGCCGACTTTCCGTAGGAAAAAAGGGTTTTGCCCCATTTTTTAAACATCGAGCTAGAATTCCGAAATATTTTTTTTATTGTCTTTTAGACCTTCCTGAGCACGTGATTAAAATTTTTGTACTTAGTCATAGTTAGCCCTGTATATTATTAACTAAATGTAAAAATATTTGAAAGCCACTGGGATCTACAGAACTATTACGAAATGAAATGATACGAAAATTTGAAAAAAATATAAATTGATGTATTTTGGCGTGACTTTATTTGAAGAGATTTTTTAAACTAATTTCACTTTCTCATTATTACTTTTACTTTCTTACAAAATGGTATTTTCAGTTTTCCGACGTTTTCATCTTTTATTTACAACTTTCAATAACATAAAAAGTACAATACTGGCAGTTTTTATAAAAAGAATCCTTTCGAAATCGAAAATAACATATTATCCAGATCTGAATTACTGGATTTAAAAAATGGAGTTGAGAGGTTGTTTCCAAATAAAGCGAGACGAAATTTTCAAATATCTTAAAAAGTATGGGATAAAAGAATTTAAATGTTCACAAGAGAGAGAGAGAGAAAATACAGAGTGTTCTATTTAAAATTAAAAAATTATAGCTGTTTGAAGTTGTCAAAATGGCATGGTCAGAATAAAACGTTTGGTAGAATATGTTTCAATTTACAGATATGCTAATTTTTAACGTCTATGTTCTTACGAATATTAAAAGTCAACTTGATATCTATTTCCTTAAAAAAAGTTTCATAACAGGAAGCGGCAGAAAGTTCTAGAGATTTTAGTTGTGTCCGCCTATGTCACTCTATATGACTCGTAAGGTACAAAACATGTCATAAAATCAATAATAATAATACACGAAAAACATGGTTTTGGAAGACTCATTGATACTATTGGCAATAATTATTAAATGAATAAAATAAATCACATTTCGCTCATACTAGCCTTAGGTATACAGTATGCGCCAAAAGTATGGAATTAATTCAATAAAAACGAAACAATTATTTTTTGGGAAAAATCCTCGAACAGGTCGATTTTTAATTTAAAAAATACATGTTTTAGCGTAAAATGCGATTTTCAAATGTCTTTTGTTTTCGAGTAATCACGTCATCGATTTTTTTTTTAATGGCAACACCATATTTTTTTCCTTGATTCTGAAAGATCGTTTAATTCTCTATGAGACAGTACTAAAATTTTGCCTTTTTACATAGGAAAGTTTTCTAGTAAATGACGATTGAATGTTAGAAAATGTAAATCAATTAAAATAAAGCAAAAATGTTATCAAGTTTAGTTTTTCGAATTCCATAGTTCTTTTATGGATCACGTAGGTGAAAAGTGTCATTGTCACACCGACTTTCTAATAAGTATTGTAAGCGACATAGAAATTATTATTCAATTTAAAGTATTATGGCACATTTAACTGTTACTCAAAGAATTGAAATTTTAATTCTTATCGGATGCGGGAATATGACTAGAACTCAGCAGGAAGTTTGCGATTTATTTAATGAAAAATATCCAGATCGCCCTATCAGCCAATCAACAGTCAGTAAGGTAGAGTCTAAATTTAGAGAAACTGGCAATGTTGTAAATATTCCAAAACCTGGACGTTCAAGCATTAATAAAAATCAGAAACAGAACATTTTGATAAGTATGGTGGATAATCCTCATAATTGTTGACGATTGGTTGCATTAAACAATGACACTAGTCAGAGCACAGTGCTACGTATCTTGAGGAAGGAAAAATATCATCCCTACAAAATTCAACTTGTGCAGGAACTCAATGAAGATGATCCCGATAGCTGCTTTCACTTTTGCGAAATTCTAATGGATTTATGTCAAGGAAATAGAAATTTACACCGGCAAATACTTTTTTCAGATGAGGCCACATTTTGTCTGAATGGTACAGTAAACCGTCAAACTTGCAGATATTGGAGTCGGGAAAATCCCCATTGGATGGCAGAGGCACATACCCAACACCCTCAGAAATTAAATGTGTGGGCTGGAATAGTTGACGACAGAATAGTAGGGCCTTTCTTCTTTGAAGGAACTCTTACAGGACAAAGATATTTAGAGTTTCTAGAAAATGACCTTGTTGCAGTAATTTTTCCTAACGATAATGACCCTGACATTCCTGACGATACTATATGGTTTCAGCAAGACGGTGCACCTCCGCACTATGCGCGCCCTGTACGAGATTTTTTGGACAACTGTTTTCCTGGGAGGTGGATCGGCAGACGCGGACCGATAGAATGGCCTGCAAGATCGCCAGATCTTACACCTCTTGACTATTTTCTATGGGGATACTTGAAGTCAAAAGTGTACATTAATAAACCACGTAATTTAGAAGAACTTCAAAATCGCATTCGGGACGAAATACGCAGAGTTACCCCAGAAATCATTCATAATGTGCAAGAAGAATTTCTTCACAGACTTGCGCATTGTCAAGAAGTTGGTGGATGGCAATTCGAACATTTAATTTAATTATAAAATTTAATCAATTGTATTTTATTTTACATACCACAGAATTGTTACTTTTTTATTGATAAAATTTACGTATCCTAACATTCAATCGTCATTTATTCGAAAACTTTCCTATGTAAGAGGGCAAAATTTTAGTACTGTCTGATAGAGAATTAAACGATCTTTAAAAAAAATCGATGACATCATTACTCGAAAACAAATGACATTTGAAAATCGCATTTTACGCTAAAATATGTATTTTTTAAATTAAAAATCGACTTGTTCCAGGATTTTTCCCAAAAATAATTGTTTCGTTGTTATTGAATTTATTCCATACTTTTGGCGCATACTGTATATAGAACAATCTTATTAAAGTAGTCATTGTATGTCATTACTATATCGTATCGTATGTGTCGTATCGCTCTGGTAAGCCTTGCGGCTTAAGGGCGCCGTATTCTTGAAATAGTGTTTTCTAGAAATACAAGTAATTTTAGACATTTGAGAACTAAATAATATAGAGTTTAGGAAATAATTGGAATGTTATCTCGTACCACCTGCGAATATTCAAAGTTATCGATGTAAAACGAATATATAACGACAGAAAACGGTCTAACTAAACAATTTTTAGGTACAGATGTCTAAAAATACGTATTTTTTTAAATTTAACTGTAGATTTAAATATTGTTATAACATAAACTTGATTGTTCACTTTTGTTTATAAGTATGTGAAAATAATTATATATTATATTTGATATTACTTTTGTTCTAGATGTTTTAGTTTTCGAGATTTCTATACCGAAAAACAACATAAATTTGATCATTTTACAACGATGAATACGACGTCCTTAAGGTAGTCTCCTTTAATTGAAATAAATCCTTCTGGATCATCTAAACACAAAATTTAAGGTGGTACCTTGAAACATTTTTTTTTACACGATTTGAAAATGGTTTGAGATATAGTCTTCTTATTTAGTTTAGCTATTTACTTATTCTGGTATAACGTACTGGTAGAATTCAAATAATGTTTTTCGGGTTACAGCCACAGGATTACTATGGGCTTCACAAGTAGCAGCCATGAATATTTGATTAATGATCTTGTTGTTACAAAACCCAACCTTAGAATCTACAGTAGATATCGAAATCAATTACTTTGTAGTTCATCGCTTCCTTTTTGTGTATGTGTTCTGAATTTTTAAGGAACTGCCTTGTCAGCACACACATTCTTGTATATAATGTAGATGAGTTGCTACAAGATATTTCTCCTTTTGCTTGTTCCTAGATGTTCTACTGTTTCAATTATTCAATATTTCTTCTGAGGTAGAAAGTATAGTTGGTGTTGGTCATCGTCTTCTTAGTACATCATGAACATTGTTACAGAGCTGGATGGTGATTAGAACCATCATTTCTATCCGCATTTTCCTTGTAAAAATCGCAACACTTTAGCTTTTAAGGTACTCTATCCTTGTAGATATTTGCTATGGTTGGATATAGAGACAAATCCATAATTGCTCCTTCAATATATTACTGGTAAAACAGTTCTTCAAAGGATCATTAGAACCATGACTTGGCATCCAACCCGGAAATTATTTATGTTACATGTTTGTATTGTATAGCATCCAAAGTGCTGTGCCCCGGCAAATATTAGGGATTTGGAGAAATGTTTTCAGTTGTGCAAAGCGAGAGTGACTTGCTTTCCTTTCGATTAAAGAGTTAATTTTATTGCAGGCACTAATCACGCTGTGACAGGCTAGGGCAAGGCAACTTTATCAGGAAGAATAATTTGCCTTGTAATGAGGGCGCAACATTTAAGTAATTTTCACAGATTAAGGAATGTAAATGTAATGGAAATCCCAACATTTTGTATAATGGCCAAGGAGTGGTTCAAACTAATTTCGCTGGCTTTACTTACTGAAGATCGATGGAAAGGAACTAGAAATGTATGATCGATGGAAAAATATTTTAATAGTTCCAAATAAATAATACAGGGGTCGGCATAAGTCAGGCAACGCTCTCGAAAAATCGGTATAAGTCCGGCAACGCTCATAAGTCTGTCGAAAGAGATTAAAACGAAGCATGTTCGTGCTTCAGACAGTTGTGTCTGTGTCATGAATATGATAACACGTGCTCGTCGAGTAGACGCATTTTCAGAATGAATAACCGATACAACTTCACGGTTCAAGAAGTTTTTTTTGTTACCTCGTATCTGCGTACGAACGCGGATTATGAAACTATGTTTACCGAATTTCAACAACAATTTCCGAGCTCGCCGCTACCACATCGTACAACAGTAACGAAAATATTGAAACAGTGGCGCTGGCTTTAGTTGAGCAACCGAACTAATCTGCAGTGCGGCTATCGGGAGAACTTCAAATATCCGATCGTTCTTTACGACGAATGCTGAAACGCATGCACTATCGAGTTTCCGTCCGCGTCTCCTCCACGCACTTAACGAGGATGATTTCGATCGGAGAATGGAATTTTGCGAGTGGTACCTCGGATGCAGTCAGGATGATCCGCAGTTCCAGCATTCCATTTTGTGGGCGGATGAAGCAAACTTCAAGCTGGACGGTACGGTCAATCGGCGTAATTGCGTGTACTGGAACGACCAGAATTCTCACATCTTCATGGAAAAAGAATCAAACCTGCCTGGGGTGTGTGTGTGGGCAGGTATCCATGCTGGGGGTCTTGTGGGTCCGTACTTTTTTGAGGATCACGTGACGGGCCAAAGTTATCTGGAAATGCTCGAAGATTTACGTGGACAAATGGACGATCCAACACTTGCGAACATCCGTCAATTCATGCAGGATGGAGCTTCGCCGCACTACGCGTTATGTGTGCGGGAGTACCTTAATGTTCTTTTGGAGAATGGATAGGCAGACGAGGATTCGTTGAGTGGCCTGCAAGGTCATGTGACCTGACACCCTGTGATTTTATCCTATGGGGCCTTCTCAAGGACCGTGTTTTCGCAAGAGGACCACGCACCCTTCCCGACCTCCGAACTGCAATTGAAGAGGAGTTTGAAACTCTTCGCCGGACCTGCCTCTCCGTTGAGAAACGTTGCCGTACATGCATTGATCAAGATGGGCATCAATTTGAACACTTACAGTAACCCTTTTTCGAATCCCTTTTGTAATTTCTTTTAATAAATATATTTTGAAGCTGCATTTTTTTCTCTTAATGCAAATTGGTTGCCTGACTTATGTCGACCCCTGTATAATGTTTGGGGAACAGTAAAATGTTAAAAAATTCAGTATTGTCTATGTTAGTCTTGTCAAAGTTAAAGGGCTTTAAAGTCATATCATATTTAACAACACGAATATTCTTTATATATTTTTAGGTATTAATAATATTGTGTGAAACTAACTACTCTGTGGACAAAAGCCCCAACCAGCGTTGAATTACACCCACAATATTCTTAATACACGAATTATGCATTCGCTACTGTTGCATGGAGGTAACATTTATATAGAGGTGATCAAGAGAAATACATATCATAAGTTTGTCTTCTCATTTCGTGGTGAAAACAGATTTTCTTTTTTTTGTAATATTCAAACGACGCTGCTGAAGAGGCTAGTGTGTCAAACCAAAAACGCGCATTAGCTATGAGCGCAGACACTATAAAGAGCTTTGTTGTTAAATCTCATAATTTAAGAGAAAGCCGAGGCACTTTATTATTTGAAAAGACATCGATACACCATCGGTGAGATATTGTTGTCGTCGTAAAGGCGGTGCTGTTAACTCGTAGCCAGGGTTGCCACCCGTCCCGTATTTTAAGGGACAGTCCCGTATTTCAAGGGACAGTCCCGTATTTCAAGGGACAGTCCCGTATTTCAGTCACATGTCCCGCGTCCCGCCGTTAGTTCATACGGGACGCTAAAAGTATCGTATTTTGGTATTCAGAAAAATAAAATGTCACTCCACACCCAAGCAATCATTTGCATAAATTATTTTTGGCCAAAAATATAATGACAATAACATTTAAGTGTCGGACAACAGCACTGACAGATTTAGTGTCAGTGCTTAGACAGATCTGGCGCCAAGAAAAAAAGTGTCAAGTTTACTTAAATCTAAAGTTTCTATTCTTGCCAAATGCTTTGTTTTGTTGTCTTCGTTACTTGTATGGTGATTGGTGACTCCTCATTTATGTGTCATTCTATTTAACAGTTGAGTTTTCTAGTGTCTTGCGCGGTGCTTTACAATAATTTGGCAATTATTTTAAATTATTTACTTCATGTTTTAAGCGCGCACTAGATAATTATTAAAGTAAGTGCCTAAGGAGCTTAGCATAGTTTAAAAAATTTTAAAATTATTTATTTATAATCATTTAAAAATTAAAGGATATGGATAAATATTAATGGGGACCTCGGAAAAGGACCATCTACACCACCAAAAAAAGCAAAGCGCCTCTGCAGCTATCGACCAACGTGGCAGACTGAGTATATTTGGTTAATAAAGGGTTTAAACGATTTTTGTGCAAAATGTCTACTATGCAAAAAGGATTTTTCAATTAGTCATGGTAGCCTTAGTGATGTCAAACTGCACTCTAATAAAAAAGAGCATAGAAGACGCGAAAATGTCGAAAAATCTTCTCAAGTTTTAACAAAATTTCTTGCAAACAGAAAAAAATTCAAGAAACTAATGATGTTACTGCAGCAGAGCTTGGGCAAATCTACCACTGCGTTAAGCATAGTCAATCTTACAATTCGTTAGATTGTGGGCTCAAACTTTTACCAAAAATTATAAGATTCTGAACTACTAAAAAAAATATTGTCGCAGAATTTGCCCCGCTCGCACCCAATTCGACAACAGTGGTATCGCAAAACGCCCCGATCGCCCATACGCGATTAACTTATTTTAAACAATTTGACCTTGAAAATTTCAAAATTGTCGCCTACGGCGCTAACCTCCTCCTCTCTCTTCATCTTATATAATAAAAAAATAATGTTTCCCTTATCTTAAAATTCAAAAGGTGGCAACCCTGCTTGTAGCACTCAGGTCTTAAGACCTATTGTGCATGACGCTAGTTCTAGAGAAAAGCCAGCACTAGATCTGCTTGAAACTGTCGGACATCCTGAGGAGCAAGAAATGCTACCCCTTGTTGAGATGTCTGCGATCCGTGACAATCCTCTTAATGAGAAGTAAACCGGAGTGCGTCCAATGCCACCTGGTTGTCCAAACATATTTGAATATGTTGATTAACATATCTTCTGCGATGTTCTTGAACATAATGCAGAGATAGCGAATGCATCTACCAGATACTGCTACGTACAAACACAATAAACTGAAAGCTAAGATACATGTAATACGTTAGCCGTTTATTTTCTACATGTCTATCTACTAAGTAGAATGTAAAGTTATAGAAAAAAAAACAAATTGTTTTTAGAAAACCAAAAAACAGATAACACTGATATGAGTAATTACGCCCAAATTTCAACTGAGGTTTGGTATTGCCCAATAACAAAATAAACAAGATTTTAAAAGCAGTAAACTGGTTATAATTTGACTATTAATTTATTGGATTAAAAGTAGTGGTGTAGTAATGATTTATTTGAGGCTGTTGAATTATTTTATGATAAATTAAATGACGTAATATCTCGGCACGTTCCAAAACTAAAAAACAAAAATTATCCAATATACAAAGTGTTAATTTTGGTAATAACCTGTCTAATCTTAATACTCATTTAGCCTCACTTTCTCAAGAGTAAGTTCTCAATAAATTGAATGCACTTGATGAAAATAAAGGAATGGGACCTGATAATATACCTTCATTTTTTGTAAAAATCCCTCCATATCCCTTTCACCATATTATATAACAAGACTTTTGAATCCGGAATAATTCCGCCTATCTGGAAATCTATCTATCCTATCCTATCCTATCTTCAAGAATACAGGAGATAAGACGCATGTATCAAATTATCGTGGTATTTGTAAATTTAAAACATCTATAATAACTGAACAATATGGTTTTCTTCCAAAAAGATGGATTGATACCAATTTATTAACCTATAGCAATTATATGATGCCATTGATAGGCAGATTTCAGTAGACGCTGTTTATGTTGACTGCAGTAAGCTTTCGACATAATTAATCATAACATATTAATGCCTAAATTACTAAGAATTGGTGTTTGTGGTAATCTTTTACGTTGGATAGCGTCATATTTGTTTAATAGATCCCAAATTGTCACCGTTAATGGTTATTGTTCTAAAGTGTTGTTTTGAACCACTTCAGGAGTTCCTCAGGGGTCTCATTTTGGCCCACTATTTTTCTTGATTTATATTAATGATATTGGAAGCTCGTTGCAATTTTGTAAATATCTTTTATATGCGGATGATATTAAAATTTTCACTAACGTCAATTCATGTCTGGATTATTTATTGTTACAGAATGATTTAGACAACTTTTCCAAATATTGTGTTAGTAATATTACATCTTAATTTTAATAAATGTCACTGTATTTATTTTACTAAAAATGTTACTTTTATTAGATTTAATTATAGGATAAATAATGTAAGTCTTGAACGAGTAACTGAGATTAAGAACTAGAGTAAATTTTTATTGTAAAATGAGTTTTACATTTCATATTATTTGGCTAGTTTTGCTTGGTTTTATTACCTAGCATTGAACACCCTGTATTTTTTAAACATTCGGATAAGGTATATTTGGTTCAATCGTCATATTTTGGTGTGTAGTATCTCCAATTCAGAGATTGCCCATTCTTAATTAATCACCCTGTATAGACCGTAGTAGAATCAACTTAGGGCTAAATTCACCATTTCATCGGATATGTAGGAATTACGACAGATACTGTTTAAATATTGATATTTCTAATAATTCCATAAGTCGCTTTGAACGTAATATTAAACATATTAATTATTAATGTACTGTTAATCTAGTAATTAGTATTCCAAACGTTGTAAAATAAAAATATTATTAATCTCAGATTAGTATTCTGAGGAATACATATTAATGCTCTTAAAAATCTGACCTCCACTTAAAGATACATCCTGTATATATGTGTAACATTGACAATACTTGACTTTAATTTATTGCTTGAAATATATTGCAGGTTTAACTAATTCATTCGCATACTTTCATGTTCAAACGTTTTATATTAAGAATCAGCACAGAATTTCACAGGATATTGCAATTGTTTTAATTTTATCAGTTAAGATTATAGCGAACAAAGAAAAAAATTCCTGCAGGATTAATTTAAGTTAGGTATTATATAAAATAAAGTAAAATGACAAAAGTAAATAGGAAGAAATGTACCGTTTTAAGGAAACCATGCAGTTTTTAATTTTAAATTGTAAAATTTATGACTAAATAATTTATTAAAAACGAAGCATTCGTTTTGATATATTGCATTAAACTTGCATGAAACCATAAATTATATATTCATTAGTTCTAGTTAATGTTGCAGCGGCAGGAAGTTGAACGGAAATATTTTCTTAGTTTCTTTTATTTTCCGAATTTAAATAGCTGTAATTTATTACTTACCTGAATATTCTACTTTAAATCATGTCATGTGAAAGAATTTTACTATGCCGAGGAAAATTACAAACTTGCATCTTGCTATAAAGGATTATGTTTCATCTCAATATTTTCTTATTTTGGTGAAAAAATCTTGTCAGTGTACAAGTAATGCCGTTCAGTAGTGTAGCAGACTCTTTTATAAATTTATTTTCAAACTTTATGTAAATATATTCGTATTTTTAGTAAATAGAATAATTTCTGAAATTAGTAAAAGTCACTATTATCTCTAAAATTCTTCATTGAGTTCATGAGTTTTTAGATAGCTATTTAATCAAATCAAGAAAGTTAAAGAAACAAATAATTGTCCATACAGTACTAATAATATTCCTAGTGAATCAAGAATGCCTCAACTCTATTGTCTGCAGTTAAACGTGAGTGCAGTTAGATCAGTCAGCCGTCTACTTCACAAAACTAGAGACCTAGTGAGAAGAACAGAACACCATATTAAGAACACTGATGATTTCTTCAATGAAATCAAGGGAATTCAGCAAGATCCACATATTATCCCAGTAAATCTTGATTTGCTGTCATTATTCACAAAACTGCCAATCGAAGAAGCTTTGAAAGAACTTCATGAAAGATGAGAATCTTGAAAACTTTGCAAAATTGGGCAACAAATTAACCTTCTTCTCGCTTAGAGATCCTTTCTATGAATATATGGGGAGAACAGCTATAGGTTTGTTTTTGCCTTCAGCTTTTAAAAACGTCTATATGGAAACCATTGAGAAAGAAGAATTTTAAAACGAAGATATTGGTAATTCATTCATCATATAGTCCCATCGATATAATAATATACAAGGATTTCTAGATCACATTAATGATTATATTTGAACATCATCTTCTCTATGAAGTTAGAAGAAAACGGTCCTCTTCTCGCTTGTAAGTGTATTTGTGAGAAGAAAATAAATGTTCCCAGAAAAATGTAGTATTAAAACTACTTGTGAACCAGAACAGTTGGAAGAAAAACTATATCATCTATGATCGGCTCTTAGAGAAAATTGATATACTATCAGAAATATTGAACTAGTTATTAGGAGGCCATTTAAACTGAGTATTTGCAGTTTTAGAATTGCTTCTAAAGAAGAGAGCAAATATATGTTTCGAAATTCTAAGAAATCCAAACCAGCCTAGAAATTGTTTGATAATTATTGACTATAGGTTGTAGAGCTGTAACTAACAGATGTCTCTAAAGTTCTTTTAGCGCTCTTGGTATGCCTATCGATAACTTCTTCGATGGTTGTTTTAAGGATTTGTTGATTAAAGATTTCGTGCCATTATTTTCGGGCTTCATACAGCTATTTTTGCATGTATTTTTTAATATTACTGTCTTGGTGGGTGAGAATCCACTTTAATAACTTTTACATTTTCACATATGTTTATCTTTCAGACTGGATCATTGTACTGCAGGTTACAGTGTCTATTACAAGCGCAAAGTTATATCCGGGAGCCATTTCTTAACCTCAAAAATTACTGGTTGAGATAAAAGGGAACCAAATATATTCTATTTAATATTATTTAAGATACTGCTGCTACAATATTTCTCGTTATTACATATACTACATGTATTCGCTGAATAACAGACTTTTATATATTATTTTGTAATTTTTGTTGTTTATTTTACGTCAAATAGAAAAACTAATTAAATCCTAACGTTTATGTACCTATTTACTGAGAAAGAAGGGTGGAACAATATTCAGCACTGCCAGGCAGAGTATCTATGAGGGTGATTTTTGCTGCGGGACATTTCGAGATTGCGGGAGGATAATGCCTTATTTCAGTCAAAGGATGATTCAGTACGCCATGACCAGAATATCTTCCAAGGAAAATGTTTTGTTAAGGACACTGATATACTGAACTAAACATGTTTAAAATATAATTATAAATAAAGCATAATATTGGAGATTTTGTTCTTTAATTTAAATTAAATAATGTCTCATGTAAATTTTGTTAAATATACTTACAATCTGTAACAGTTACTTAAATATTTGTTGTAGATTAATAGAATTTGAGTTAACTAAATAAAGTTTGCAATTGGTATATACAGAGTGTCTCAGGTACCACCGGCATCCTTTTTATCGCAAATAAAAGAATAGTGCCATATCACTGGTGATAATGGTAATATTTATACATACTGAATAATTAGACCTAATATATCCTATTGCAACCTAGAATTATTGTTGTTTTATCGCAAAGGGTGTCCAAATAAATCAAAAATATAATAAAAATCTCGAAATTTTCGGAGGAAACTACTTTTAGATAAAGGTATTATATTTGGATAATTCTCATTTATTTTGACTATACCTTTCCATCCAAGGATGCCAGTAATACCTGAGACACCCTGTATAATAATTAAATTGCAATCATAAGTATAATTCTGGATTCTGGAATTCTGAGAGGGTAGCCTTAAAAAACCACAGCGCTTAGGGCCCATTGGGCTCTTTGTACTTCTTCCCATTAAGAGATCAATCCACCTGAATCGCTAACCAACCTAATAAAGAGAAAAAGGTGGTGACAATGATCAGAAGGAACCTTCTGATGAAGGTCATAGAAAGCTATCGTGCTCCCAACACGGATTCTTTTGCTGATGAAACTGCTGAAGCGCGGTCTTGTCTTTCCGTTCTCAACCTCTACGAAGCTACAAAGAGGTGTTTCACACTTCTTCATATAATACAGGTGCTTCCTTAGCCAACAGTGTCCATTTTGAATACCTGTCACTAGAGGAAGATTGATGCTGATCATAGCCAGACATTTTTTGCCTGTATCCTTACTGGGGTACTCTATGAACTCCTTAGAAAATTGACAGTTATTTGTTTCATACCAGGTTAATCTGAATTTTTTTTGGATGTTCTCCTTGCTCATTTTAAGGAAAGCTGACAGCGGTAGTACACTGGAGGGACTAAGTCCAAAGATACTGAGACCCGATGCACTCCTGATCAGCTGTTTTTTTAACATACCACCGCTCGTGTCCCTTTACATAGCATACAGATATAGTGTTGTTGCTTGAGGGCACTTAGAGTGCTAGGTGGCACTCCCATGCTGATCTAATTGTTATCTTATAATTACATAAGGTCAGTAGTGATTGTCTACTATCTGTGTAGATTCTGATGGATTTGCCCGTTATATGCCTACGGACAATTTCTTTGGCATCTATAGTTATACCTGCTAGTTCTGTTTGTACCACGATAGCATGCCTATTCATTGCCCACTGATATCGGATGTGCAGCGACTTGGAGTAGATTCCACATCCTGCACCTTCCTTTTTTTTTATCCGTCTGTGAAGATGTCTCCTCATTCCTGATAAAAGGGTCTGTCAAAAGCAATCTTGGAAAAAATATTGTCAGCATCTGCATGCAGAAGGAGAATCCTTTTGACGACCCCTTTCCGCAGGCGACTTCTAACCTCTCCACATCCTACAACTGGTATAATACCAGTATACTTGAGGCAAAGCATAATTGTGACAGCAACTTCCTTTAGATAGATATCCAAATGTGGTAGACATAGCATTATCTCCATAGATATTATGGGCGTAGTTCGCATAGTTCCAGTTATGCTCAAGCAGGCAATCCTTTGTACCTGACTGAACTTTTGATTAACTGTCGTCTGTTGGACTTTTGGTCACCAAACGATTAACGATTATTAATCAATAAAATTTATAAAACAAATATTGATGTAGAAATTTGCCGCTTATTATTCTTCGTCAGAAAAAAAAGTCTATGACAATTACTTTTTAACAATTACGTTTAAAAGTATACCTACCTATTTGCTACACCAAAAATTATTTAGATAAAATAATCAGTTCTCAGTTAGAGTGTATTTCGGTATTCCCGCCATTAGTCGATGAGGCTAGTTACCTTGGACGAAAATAAGGTGATTTAAATCAACTTACCTTAGTGTCATCTTGATTCCTTAAGAAGTTATATCCTTTTTTTTATTTCATTTTTACGGTATTTTATTTATTTCTTGGGTAATCTTATCAAATTTTGTACAAGAAGGTTTTTTTATGATACACATGGATATCTGATCAATTTTTGTGTAAATGGACTTACAGGGAGCGTCTGTGTTCTCTTTGGGAGAGAAATTTTTGGAAAATAATTAGTTATTTTTAAACAGCATTCTATTAAATATAATAAAGCTATAACTATTACATGTCGCTAAGCGCACCATTGTAGAGAAACGTTTGAGTTGCAAATATCGGGTATTCAATAAGCAGTGGTACATAATTTAAAACTAGCTTCGTTGGACGGAAATAAAGTGCCTTAACAAGTTATAGACTCGAGACAATATTAAAAAAGCATTCTCAGATCTATAAGTTCTTAAGGAAGAAAAGTCGTACTAAGGTAAGTTAACTTAACTCACCTTATTTTCACTGTTTAATGAATACCCGAGATTATAGAGTAATACATTTACAACTCAAACTTTAAATGCAGTATAGATAGCTATTTTAAAACTAATCGAAGGCTATTTCAAAATAACTAATCATTTTTCAAAAATCTTCTCCCTTAAAAGAAATCTGAATGAAAAAAATCAGTGGCATAGGCGCTCGGGACACCCTGTACGTTTAACACAAAAATCAACCAGATATTTATGTATATTATACAAAAAACCTTCTTGTACAATGTTTGAATACGATTACCTAGAAAATAAACAAATTAACATAAAAAATTAAATAAAAAAAACTAGTTATAACTTCTTAAGGAAGCAAGATACTAGCAAGATTACTTAAATCACCTTATTTTCGTCTAAGGAAGCTAACCTTAAATGGCTCATTTTTTATGAAACACCCTGCAATATACATCAGACACTTTTAAATAAAAAGAAACATCTAAAAAATTTATTAGTACAGAAATTTATTGGTACAGAAGGAAAATTAACAAATAACCTAAAAATAAAATAGCTCAATAATAAAGAATTTTTAATATGCAGAAAATATAATTTTTAATTGTCTAGAGCACGAGGGTCATACACTTGCATTTTCTATGACAATTTTCACTTTGATTTATTTAATTTTCAGCATATAGCATATATATATATATATCAACTTTATCTTTTTAATATTGAATATATTTATTACACATGTTTACGTACATTTTATAATAGCTGCAGACTTACTTGAAAATTCTATCTATGATTTTGTACGTATTGACATAGCCCTTCCATTTTCCAGTAAACATCATCCCACTACTATCAGAACACTTGGTCGTTCAAGTGTAAAGGTCAATATAATACTACGGAAAGCCTTCAGTTAGTCTGAAAACATATTTAGGATTTCAAAGCGTTTCTCGCGACATAGACACATTTCTTTAAAATAATTGCATTACGTGTTACACGAGTATATGAAAAATATAAATATATCACTTTCTTCAATAAAAAGTAAATTTCAATTATTATCAACCTGGTCCCAGCAAAATTATTTTTTTACATGAATATATCCCTTATTTTGCGATTGTGTTTTCAAATTAATTAACAAATGCGTCGAGAACAGCAACTTAAAAAAATGTATTTTTAGTAATAGATAATAATTAATGTTTTGTGTGGTTAAAAATAATGATGGTATTCTATTTATTTATTAAATATAAGTAAATGTGTCTTTAATATAGAGTGCGAGAACAAGAGTTCATTTAGAAATGAACGATCAACCAAAAATAAAAATGTATTAGTAGTTTTCAATAACTGTGACAGTGTATTTGCCTGAGCTTATAATATGTTTAATAAATTATTCTACTATATTTTATATTTTATGACCACAAATTGAAGTTGTTTAAAGGCGAAATAAATAAGAACTAAATTTCTTGCATACTTATTTTGAATCGGAAACATATAAAAGAAACATATTATTCGATAAATTTGCATTTAGTTAAAAAAACTCGAATCAAAGCTTATCTGCTAAACGTTGGTGTAATGAAAAAAAGATCTTTATATGTCTTGGCTCCCGGAGCTTGAATATAACGCGATATATTCGAGAAGGATATAAACTCCAGGAAATTCCGAGAATATATATAAAGACGGAGCCCGTATATCTTCCCTACTTAGAGGCAAACTGCATTATTCACTATAAACTTGGTGTAGGTATATAGTTTTAAAAGAACAACTCTAAACGTATGTTTTTCTATATTTGTTTATAAACTTACATGCAGTTGCAACAAATATTTTATGTGTGCTTTTTTTCAAATTGCTCGATTCTATTATCAGTAAACCCATCCAGATATTTATTTTTTAATAACTATAAATATTTTAGTTTGCTATTTCGAGTACTTAGAAGTTTGTAAATAGAATACAATAATAGGGAAATCTAATGTCTATTGTAACAAAAATGTAAATTTGATACATGGTATTACATTAGTTCAAAATCTAAGAACGTAGCTACCACTAGAACTGCAATTTTTTACAAATGGCAACGGCAAGTGTTGTGGTTAACACCAGTTGGAATCTCTGATATCTTGTGGAAAAAGCCTCTTCAAGCTACTTGTGTCTGTTTACCATTAAACAGATTCAATGAAAAGGGTGTGAATTGAATGTGTTGCCACAAAGCCTGACCTCACGACACTTCTTAAGTCAATCCTATGTAGGTGCTTGTTAAGATGTTCATGTTCCGTTAGGAGACCTGTGACAATCCTATGCTGCTTCTATTACGGCATAATAAAAGTTCGACTCACGTCAGCTCATGGGCTTTCTATAAGTAGCCTGGTCTAATGCAGCCGTGATTAATCTTCCTCTGATCGATTTTTGATCCAGTCATCAATTGACCTTCCGAGTCAACATTGTAATAACCTCAGTACTCAGTGCTGGTCCCACAAGCTGTCTATTACTTGACTCATATTTGGTCAACATGTCCACTATTTTATTACCTATCACATCACTGTTACCGGGAACCCAGGTCAGCTTAATACGATTATCTTTTCTCAAGACAAAAAAAAACATGACATTCTAGGACCACGAGAGAGATGATCCTGAAAGACAAAAGCGCTCATCTCCTGGCTGTCTGTATATTTGAATATGCTGATTTACATATATCCTTCTGATATTCTTTTAAACGCAGGCAGATATAGCAAATATTTCAACCTGAAAGACCGTGGCGTATTTATCAAGAGTAAAATCAATGTTATTCTTAGAAGCTCTCCATAGATCCCAGCTCCTGAACCCGGGTCCGTCTAGAACCGATCCTTGAACCAGACGAGCTCTTTTGCGATCTGAGCATCAAAATTAGCGAGCCAGGCAGAGTACCGAATATACCAGAACAAAGGCCAGCAAGCTAATTATCTCTATTATGGACAATAATATTGTACCACTGTATTTCATTCTCAATTACAGTCTTGTTTATTGCTGTTTTATATTCAGAATAGCATACTACTGTTCCAAATTACAGTTTAAAACCTACCTATCATAAACCTTAAAAATTCACTTGTATACCATTAAGCCTTAGTAATTTGTTATAATAAATATTAAATTGCTGGAAGCATTGTCCATCACATCATTTAAAATTTCCATATTTTTCCCTTCTTCAAAAGTACCTTTTGCTAATATTTAGAGTTATTTAGAGTTAAAAAAGAGAGCAATATGCCTTTTGAAATATCAATATACTCTGCAATTGTTCATCCATCAATTTATATATACTTCCTGTATATACTTGTTCTTATCGTGTTCGTCATAAACTTACGAATTTATTTTCTAAAAACTATACTTACCTTCGTATCAACTTAATTTATGTATTGTCAGTTACCTAATATTTTATTAGCGTTATCTATTGAACGCAAATGCTGCGGAATACGGAATACGGCTAATGCTTTAAGAGTATTTCCATGTTTTACTTGACGGGTGTCAAATCTGGTCCACTCATTTTCCTAAAGCCGATATTATAATATCCAATATGCACTGATACTGACTGTACACTACAATACTCGATCGATTTCCATACACGGAACAGTCTTTAAAATAATTAAGTATGAAAGGTGACAGAAAGGTTCTCAGTAATTAATAATTCCTGTAATTAATTAATGCTGATGTTTTCCTGTTCTGATAATATAATATAGGGGGTGTTTTTCATAAATCTGCCTGTGAACATGGCAATAGAAGATGAAAAAATGTAGTTTTCATTAAGCTTATCAAGTTTAAACAATTTCGTTGTCGATAAAATTTATTAAGAAAGTTATGTCATGTTATATTACTTGCTACTTAAGCGAGAGTTTATTACGATAAGATATGGAGTTTAACTTCAAGAGCTTGGTTATGGTTATGTTCAAAGTGAGTGAACTAAGAGCTAGTCCTCCACTGCGACTTTGTCGTCTGTTGTAGTTCACATCCATAGTACACTTCCTTCAAAAGGTTTAGTCTTTTTATAAAGCTAATATCCTTATTGAATGAGTTTCTGTCCAAATCTTCCGACAAGAGATACGTCTTGCTAAATATGGAAAATCTGGTCCATTCTCCTGCTGGACAGTGACATAATATATGTTCCACCAATTCCACACTTTCAAAACACAATACACACTGGATATCTTCATCCAAGTCCAACTTGTGCATTGTGATTCCTTAATCCCAGTCTATATAGGTCAACCTAAAGTCTTTAGGTCTAGACTATTTAACTCTATCCCTTGAAACTGGAGGAGGCACCTGGCCTTGTTAACGAGTCCGCCGCCTTGTTCATCTGGATATCTGGTTGACCAGATATTCTAACCAGAGCTACTCTGTTGTTTGTTCACAATCGCTCCAGAACCTTCTGGCAATTCCATACCGTTCTTGAATTGCACAACTAGTCTGAAAATTAATGATGAATCATAAGTTGAACGATAGTTCAACGAAGTTTGAATGGATCAGTATTTTGTGGAATCAACAAAAGTTGGCCGAATAAAATTGAAACATATGTTCTCACATCTATTTTGATTCGATTTTAGTTGATCAACTAAAGTTGATCCACAAAAATCGATCCGTGAGAATGCGCCTAAAGATCTCCCTCTGTAAGAGGCTGCTTATTTGGATCTACTTTATTACTTTAGGAAGAAAAACGTTGACTTAAATGCATTAATTATGATTTTGCAATGTGGGGTCCTATATGACACATTGGTCAGTAAAATTAAAAATTTACAACTCTGAACAAAGCTCAAATTATCACCTTCAAAGTTCTAGATTACTGAAGATACTGAACCGCTGAGCTATGAACGTACGATGGATGCAATAATCAAAATTTGGAATCCAATTTCAAGGGACGTCAGAACCCCCAAACATTGTAATTCCGAAAAACAAAACAATATTTTCATTATGTATGTTTTTTTGTCAGGAGAACTGTTTTTTTTCAGATAATTTAATTACTTTTAACGGAGATTACCCGTAGTAATATTTTTCGAAAATACTTCTGAGCAATTTTTGTTACTATGTCCATATGCTCATTTTACTCTTATACCTTTTTCTGTAAGTAGTCTGATTTTATCGAAATGTAGGTGTATCAACTATTACATACGACAAGCACAAATTTATGTCTGAGTGCTTTATTGTAATTTTAATTTCCGATGTAATGAATCGTAGTCATTGTTATCTATTTATTTATTACCTGTATTAATCACCGATAATTTTGGACAAATGCGACTCATGTAATAAAAACATTCAAAGCACTAAATCCTATTAATTTTTGTTTCATTTAATAAACACTCATCGTTTGTGGTTAGTAGCTACTAATGAGCTTATTAATGAATGGATAGCATTTCCCGCATCTATTCTCTGTTTTGCATATTAACAAATTGACCCAAAATTGTTGTCACAAGAGGAAATTGAAAATAATTGTTACAGCAACAGTACAATATTATGAAATGAAATTTCATATTATGATGACTGGAATGGTCGTGAAGCTGCGCGAATGGATTACTCGTGGTCAGCGCCATATTTATTTTGTGTCTCCTAGCAATGGCGGAGCAATAAAGATTTAGCTGATTGTAAATTGAAATTAAATTGATTTTTGGATATGAAGAATTATTTGATACTATATGCTGGTAAATTTTACAGACTCTTATAAAACATGACATGTTCCAACAATAACACCCACAAAAATACACAAAGAATAACATTAACGAGATACAAGATAAAAGAATGTACTGGTTAACCACACTGTACGCCAATGACGTGTTTACAAACAAAATAATGGAAAATTAAGAACACAATTCATATCGTACGTGCAGA
Source organism: Monochamus alternatus (assembly GCA_037114965.1). NCBI lineage: Eukaryota > Metazoa > Arthropoda > Insecta > Coleoptera > Cerambycidae > Monochamus > Monochamus alternatus. Next base: position 108,918 of record CM073428.1, read on the forward strand.
TAATTCTATCTCGCACCCATATACATAACCAATGAAGTATTTCTTTACTGAGTTTCATGTGCCTCATTTTGTCTGCTCCTATGTTTCTCACTTTATATGGATGCTCAGTGGAACTAAGAGCATTCCACATCGTACATTTCAGTGAACATTATATAACTTCTCTGACAGAGTTGTATATTCATTAATAAACACTTTCTGAAAGAGCAATCAGAAATAAATTTACTACAAACTGCATATTATCCCTTAAATTTACTATGAAGTAAATTTTACCATGTAGTTTTATAAAGTTGGAGACCTTCATGTTCTTCGTCACTGTGTAATGTCAGTACACAGTGTATTTGTTGTCTTTGTGAATATGTCATATTTTTTTATAACTATTGACGTAGTGCTAAGTATAGACATCAAAACCAATATTTATACTAATTTTTAAACTTTTCACCCAGATTCACCCATTACATGATACAGAGCAAGTAAAACCATCCACATAAAGAAATATAAAATAATGCAGGAATAACCATTTATTTACTATTAGAAGGTGACATTCAAAAGGTGTGTGCAATATAAACGTCGGACGTACCGGGTTCTAAATGAACAAGAGAATGTTACTAAGAAGTGGCAGTATATACAGTATATGGTAGTCACAACTTTACTGCTACTTTAAAATAACTCTACTTAATAAATTGATTAATAACTTAATGAAAACTTAAGTCGTTTCTATTAGGTGCCCATGGCTAATAACAAAACACTTGAAAGTCGTAGTTACGTTCTAACGACTAATTGTGCTAGTTGGGAGCGTTTGTGTTGCTGTGTGACGTACCTACGCCGTGATTGCAATACGACACAGTGTCACTATGACGCCTGAGCGGTGGCGGTGGTAACCTCGGGCGCCACTTTCTGTTTACAGTGCAGAAACACCACTACTCGGGCGGCTACAGTGAAGACACGGTATGTCCAGAGGGTCGTGAGGGAGGAGTTAGACATTCAGTGTCCAGTAAAACAAATCACACTTGGTAAATAGTTGTGTTTATTCAACGTAAACCTATATGTACAATTTTACAGGTAAATATCACGATGCAAATGATACGGTTCCAATCTACGAGGTAAACAGATACGGTACAGAGCCAGCGGTGTGGTTACAGGGTAGCGGTTTCTACTAGCGGTTATTACAAGCGGGTGCTAAAAGCTGCGTGCAAAATCAAACAAGAAGAAGCAATCAAGCGGGCAAAGCAAAGTTAACCTATAAAACTATATACTTGGCCACTATTACTAAAAGGAAGCCCTCGATGCTGGTACCAGCTTTGCGGCTGCGCAGTAGTCCTCGGGCTGGACTGTTTGACAGGCAGGACTGCTCTCGTGGACGGCTGGCTACGAACTGAATTGCCTCCTTAACCAGGAACTGAATTGCCTGTTTGAAAGCCCTCAGTGCTGGTCACAGTTTGGCGGCTGCGCAGTAGTACTAAGACGAGACTTATAAAAATCTTACTAACAGTTACGGCTAGTGGTCCTGGCAAAATTATTCGTCAGCAAAAAATATCGAACAGCTCCTCTGGAACTGGTTTGGTGGACAGACAGGACTGCTCTCGACGACGACGGGCCAGGAACTGAATCGTCTCTGCGATGTTTAAAAGTCTTCGGTGCTATAGACAAATCGGCGACGGCGTACTGGTCTCCCTTTTGGACTTGTAAAAATCTTACCTTGCTAGTAGTCATCACGAAATTATTCTAAGTTGATCAGCGAATAATTTTAGTCGGCGGTCAGCGCGTGGAATTTTTCTAAGTTCGTCAGCGACTTTGAAAAGTTGGAGCTCTCTCGCTGGTACTAGTGGGGTCGCGCGGTAGGACTGCTCGTTCGGGTGGTCGCGATGGGAATCTCTGGCCGGTACGCCGCGGCAGGTCTCGTTTCCTCGAGAACGGTAGCGGCTGGGCGCTCATTCTACCGCTCGTCTTGGACGGTAATTAAACACATATCGGCGATCCTGCGGTATTTTATTAACAATATTTAAAACGAAAAATCACTTCGTTACAGCTGGAAGGGCTTAAGAGACTGGAAATCTAAAAGTAATTCATGGTGGGCATACTGGAAGAACTAAGCTACCTAGGATGGCACAGACTGAGCAACATATTTTACATATCGTTCAAAGAGATCCAATAACCAGAAATATATCAGAGCAAGCTTGTGTCACTCAAATGACTGAAATTTTAAATTAAAATCACGTGCATCGAGTTCAAGAGTTAATGGTCAAGACAATCCTCAAAGAGTACGCTGTATAAATATTATATTGTTATATTTCTTGGTTGTTGTTTATTTAATTATTATTACAAAATTGTTTAATGTGACAGGTTAAAATTATTAACAAATGTTATCCATTAAGTACATTTTTGCAAAAATGTAATAGGTACTATTAAAATTCCCTCCTGTCACACTCTATAAAATTATTAGGCCGTTTAAAATTTTGAAATGGTAATGGCGAGGGGAGAAAAGTAATAAAAGCAAATTTTGTGCCCTCTGTTAGCTGTAGCTAATTTGAATATTTGCGTGAACTGCCTGTATATAGTGTCCTTGGGGGATCATTAAACTGATATAGAGTTGTTATATTAAACTGAAACGATAATTTTGTTTATTCAGATTTTATCGCGTTCCCATTATCCATCGAAATAGTAAATAACATGATAATGAAATGTGTTCCGGATACCTAGTTTTTTTCCTACTAGAGCTTGCAATTGCAATTTTGAAAGCCTATTTTGTTTCCAAGAATTTTCTGCCGGTAACAAAATTGAATCCTGCCTCAAGGTACATTTATTTCTACAATATATTTTATAATAAAACAATTTCTAGTAGTTTTAAGACAGTCGAATTGGAATTTATTGGAGTTCAATTAAGAGTCGCATTGACATTTTCCAAGAATTCTTCTTTTATAACCAGTTTATTGTTGGAAATCAATATATTTTCTCTAGCAACACTAAACTAACTGACTTGTTTCTCTGTTGTGAAAATCAAATTTTTAAATTAAATATGCCTAGATTAGATCTTATTATATTTGGAAAATAATATTTGCTACCGCTAATCTTTCAAAAATTGTTGTATACAGAGTGTCTCACTTTAAAATAGCAATACGTCAAGAGTCTTTAGAGAACCTCATTTTGAGATTAAAAGTTTCTATAAATATGGTCTCTAAAATGTTTCTTTTCTGAGAAACAGAGCGTTGAATTTTATTTACTTATTTATTTTTAAAAAACGCTAAAAAAAGACGAAAGACAGTATTTGAGAGCAAATAAATCGACACCGAAAATTATCGCATATTCCAGTTATGGAGGCATCTATAATTTTTTTTGTAAAAAAGTATAACCGAATTGAAACGTTGCAAATGTTTTCAAAAATTGTACAGCAATTTTACCCAGAAACTGCCCTCTTGTCCGAAGTTAATAGGATATGGCGTTTTCAAGAAAACTGAAAATAATATTTAGATATATTGTTTTCTCTTTTTGTTTGTACTATTCTATGGTTTTAGTTTTTCCAACATTTTGTTCGGTTACCTTTGGTATTAATAATAATAATATAGTGATGTAAGAACAAATACTTCTGTTGGTATTACGACTGCTAAGGTAGAAACCGTCTTTGTATAATGTTGATTGGTCTTTGATGTTTCGTAGTCACCACTGTAATTGGCTGCATCCCATACTTCTAAACGTTTTGCACCATTATAGTATTTATTTATTTATTTATTTGATACAACTACGAAGACAGGCCCAATTACATGGTAGGTACAGTACAAAAAAACAATATACAGATGAATAAAGTAAAGTAAAGTAAAGTAAAGTAAAGTAAAGTAAAGTAAAGTAAAGTAAAGTAAAGTAAAGTAAAGTAAAGTAAAGTAAAGTAAAGTAAAGTAAAGTAAAGTAAAGTAAAGTAAAGTAAAGTAAAGTAAAGTAAAGTAAAGTAAAGTAAAGTAAAGTAAAGTAAAGTAAAGTAAAGTAAAGTAAAGTAAAGTAAAGTAAAGTAAAGTAAAGTAAAGTAAAGTAAAGTAAAGTAAAGTAAAGTAAAGTAAAGTAAAGTAACTACATGTATAGTCAGTACAGGGTAATAGAAAGAAAATAGGAGCAAACAAACAAAGGAAAAATAACTAATTCTAAGCATGTATACTACAGGATTATTTCCTGTACGGTCTTGGAATGTAGGCCTGTTTTAAACGCTATCACTAGGACAAACACGCAAACAGAATGAATCAAGAAATCTAATGGAACATATACAAGGTGTTAGTCGACGTGCCATTTGAGGTTGCCAATGACCGAATGCTAACGACCGTGTAAAGGCACCTTGCTAGTTACTGGAAAAGCCAGCGTGTCACTGGCACTTCAGTAACTGACAGCCCCATCTAAACAAATATTTTGATTTGCTTGCGTCCCAGTTTCTCCCTCCACCAGCTCCCGAACTGGCGATAGCTGACTGGCGTAGTGTAAACAACCAACAAGTATCCCTTGCCAGTCACTAGAAAGAAGAAAATATACAGTCAACCATGCTATTACGTAACGGTTCTAATCGCCGCGTGCCAGTGATCTTCCAGTCAACGTACGTGCCAGTGGCACATTGGCTTCTCCAGTGCCGTTTACACGGTTCCAGTCACTGGGATCCAGTGACTGGCAACCTCAACTGGCACGCCAACTGCATGGGTTCATTAAATAAACACAGTTACTGCCATAGCCATAGTGACTGTTGATACGTGTAGTAATGTTTGGTATTAATAAATTAGTTTCGAAATAAAATGAAGCAAATCAAATGTCCTTTGGAAATCTACTATAGCCATTTCTTCTATATTTTTTTAATAAAACTGCCTGCTGTGAATACCTGTTTCTGTAATTTAAGATATTCATGTTCCATATGTATTCATGTTCTCTGTATAGTGCTACGAAACGTACAGCTGTGGTTTCGTCCAACTTTGACATTGTAAAAATCTAAAATTGGGTACTTAAAATGGTATAAATACACAATGACATAATTTACTACTAACCACTGGAACAGGGAAACAGGCGTTCACAAGCAGACAACAGCAGAATGGTATACTGGCTTCGATAATTCCGTGGTAGGGGTACGCTAATGGGTAAGTAAGTTGAACTGTTCTCTACTTGGCTGGCTTTATTTACTGGCGCTAGTACTCTACTAACCACTGGAAATTAAGACTCGTTTAGACGGGTAATCACACATGTAGTAATGTTTCGTATTAGTAAATCAGTATCAAAGTAAAATACGAATGTAAAAAAAATAGATCAAATCGAATGTTACTTGGAAATCTACTATAGCCATTTCGATTATAATTTTAAATAAAGCTACTTGTGCTCGTCTGTTTCTTAACTTGAGCTATCAGTCCCACGAAACGGTATAGTTGTGGTTTCATCCTACTTTGACATTTTAAAAATCTAAAACTGAGTACGTAAGACTGTACAAATAAACAAATGTAACTCTTCGTCTCAAATGAAATAATTTACTATTAATCACTCAACTGGAAAACAGGCGTTCACAAGAAGATAACAGCAGAATATTAGACTAGCTTTGGCACATTCCATCTATAAATCCGTGGTGGGAGTAAGGTAGTGGGTAAGTAAGTTGAACTGCTCTCTACTTCCCTGACTGGCTTAATTTACTAGTACTGGTAGTACTCTACTAACAGCTGGAACTATATTCACACAATTCTAGTGTAAACGAGCTTTTATGTTCAACGATTTCAGTTCTCAGAAGCTAGCTACTTACTCCAGCAACTTGCCTATTTACTAAATTCGTGTAAACGAGCTTTTAGGGATGCGGGTAACTGTACCACGTTTACAGCAACAGTAACAATACGAGTATTTGACGGTATTGAGTGAATGTTTCACCGAGTATCAAAAAAAAACATCTGAAACTCTGCTCTACGCCATTTACATAATGTTTTATTAATTTCTTTTGTTTCAACATTTTAAAATGAGTAGAAAAAGTATATCAAACTTTGCAATTATTTAAATGTATTTTTAATTTATTTCTCCGTGAATGAAATTGAATACGTTTGTTCCAAGTTTGGATGATAATTACCTGTATACACAAACTGGGTATTTTTTTAGGGTAAACATTTTCCGAAATATTTACTTTTAGTTATTTAAACATAAATATGTATGTACTTTTCTATATTCTATAAGTTTTTGAAAATATAATATAGGTAACCTTTTTCCTACTAAAATCTTTTTAGTTATATCAGTTTAATGTTTCTATATTATATGAAATTAATTTAAAATTAAGTGGAACATATCCTAAATGCTTTCAATAAATCCTCTCCGTTGAAAGTTTTTCTAATATATTTACGCCATGGAGCATCTTGAATATAGATCCTTTAAATAGACTTTGCGTCAGTATTTTTTGCGGATGTTTTAAATCTTAGGGTTATATGGTAAACGAGATTTAGGCAGTTTCATTATACGTGATTGATAGCGGGGTAACCCGCATGTGTTTTTGTTTAATTTTATCTTTCCAGTGGCGTAGCATAAATATATTTAATTTTAACAATACCTACAGTACCTACATGTTTAGAAGTATGTATAAATAAATACACATCGAAAAAACGTATTGCCTGTATTGTAGTACACATTTATTGCAAAGAAATTATTAATAATAAGTATATGTAGCAGTAAATATATTTTTTTGGGAGTTCTTTTTTATTATTTTTTATTATTAATTTTGAAACAAAAAAAAAAGCATAAATGAAGATATTTGATTTTACAATATTCTAATAATAACCTAGATGATACCTATATTTTAACTATATAGTATCTACGTTTTAATTTTATATATTTCTAAATTACGATAATCATACATTTCTACCTTTGAATATTTTCTGTTAATATTTTTTACGTTCATTTAGGTACTAAAAAAGGTGCACTTATATGACACCACCACTATACTCGCGACAAGAATTCAGACGACTTACGTCATACGAACAAATGAATAGTTCATTATATTTTCATCAAAATATTTAAGAAACTGCAACTGATAGTAATAAAACTAACTAAAAGTTAGTATTATATATTGCACTAAATTGCAAAATATGATTGTTTTTAACGCGACCAAACATCGAAAATTACTTTGACAATAAAAACAAATGTGTAACGTCAGCCGTGACGTAAGACGTCTGAATTCTTGACGCGAGTATAGCTAGCAACATTAATTTAAGCATTACTTCTCAAGTAGGTATGCACCACAGGTTTAGGGTTTAGGAAGAGGGAGATAAGCCAATGTCTATTGCGCATTCTGCCAATTTCTCACTTCTCTCACCTACCACTGGCTTGTTTGATAATTTACTAACATTGTTCATTGGTGCAGTTTGAGATTCCATAACATACGTGTCCGTACCTGGGTCGGATTATTTACTACTACTTTAAGTACAAATAAAAATGTACATGTATAATTAATAGTTCTTTGGTTACAAAATGATGTAATTGGGAATAAAATAAAATGTGATATTTATGAAGAATTATAATTTTTGATTTCTTAAAGATGAAAAAACGACTTTTGGATACCTGCGCTAAATTTAAGGAAGGAGGATATTTTTCAATATTCTAATACACTTACATATAGACGAAAAAAAATAAAATATTAAGGATAATCCTTTATCAAAATTTTTAAAGAACAAAATGTATTTACTTGTCTCTATTCAAATCTAATTAAGTTATTTCATCTACATATATATTATATAGCTATCAGAGGTCACTATATTGTAATAAAAATGTATTTGATAAAAGTAGAATCTCAAGAACAGTATATAATAGACTACTTTTCAGGGTCACTGACTTATATATTTTAAATATATAATAAAAATGTTGAATCATACCCACTATTTTCTTAATTATAATTTTATAGGCTTGAAATATACTACATATGACAAAATGTGTATACATTTCACATTTGTCATGATGATAAAACGCTTAACCTTAAGTAAAAACAAATTATATTCAACAAATAATTTAATACAAATCAGTAACCATAATCATTGAGATTTTGATTTGTTTTATTAATTCTTAAAAATTTAAGGCTCATACTACAATTTTCATTTTTTTTCCAGTATAACTTTATACAAATTTACTTATTAATAACAGATATTGAATAAAAACTATCGAGTTTTTTATAGATGACATAATATATACAAAAGGCATTTGTTATAGATCGAAAAAAAAGTTGTATTATTAAATACGTACATATACCTGTTTAAATCATTAATTATTCATGAAAATAGGTGATCATTGGTCATTATAATTTTTAAATACAACCCTGATGTTTCTCCCATGTAATTAGTGTAAAGCTGGCAATGCTGTGGAATACAGATCCAATTTACAATATCATGACTCATAAAAACCTTAATATCGAAGCCTAGTCAGCGGCCTTCAACAAATTTTTTATTGAATAATCACGAGATTTATTGAAAATTTGACTTTTTTAGTTATGATTCTTTTTGTAAAAAACTATTAATTATCCTATACAGTGAACTGTACTGGTTAAAATATTTGTACTTATTTAAGGTTCACCCTGTATATTTCTAAATTACCATAACCATATCTTTTAATATTTTCCCTTAATTTTTTTCTATGTCTAAATACACTTATATAACACTACCATTAGTTAACAACGTTGTGTAACCATTATTTACGTAGTTAGTAGGTACGTACTGAATTTTTGGAATATGCATGAGGTGGTGACGCCGCGCCCCTTTTTTCTCCGTTATTATTAGAGATACGAAAAATGGCGTAATAACGAACTTTGAAATATTTTTTAAAACATTTATCACAAAAATAATTGAATGTCGTGTTTCCAAGTTGTAGGTCTACTTTTATTTAATTTTTTTTAAATAAACACACTGTATATTTTTACGTCATTGGAAGGACTGTCAACTGACAGAACTTATATATTTACGGTTTTCGACAGATAACATGTTGTTATTGTTAATATGCAATACGTAACACCGAAACAATTTTTTTGCCCATAGAAACGTAAAAAATACTTGGACAGCCAACTTCTCCTATGTTTCTGATATATCCTTAAAATGTCTGTGGTCTAGTTACAAGACAATAATAATTTCTTAAACGTAAAAACAAATTTTTGTGAAAGCGTTTCGAAATTGACAAATTTAGATATTGATTAGAATTTCAAAATGACACTCTTTTGGGCACTTGTACCTAAAAGTACAAACATTAAAAAAAAATTAAAATATTTATTTATTATAAAATTTAAAGGTACGAAGTGAACATTAGAAGCATCCAGCTTCTCTTCTCTAACACCAGTTCAAGTACTAATAGTCGGAATGAATAAATTGATGGTAGTGGCAATACTGCTAGCTTCCGCTTTTGCATGACTTCTTTTAATATCTTATTTGGTGTATATTTCTGACCTACGATTCTTTTTGCTATTTCGTTTTTCTGTTGAATGGATATAACCCTCGACAACTGAACTTGATCGCCTACTTCCATATCGTTTTAAAAGTGTCAAGTCCGCTCCAGAATCTGACAACATTGCTGCAGAGCTACTGCGGAAATAATTGCCAGTGTTCATTGGCGTTGGAGAGTACCAGGAATTCCTCTTTTTGACATGCCTTTAATTGTATTGATTCCAACTGGTAGGGTACAGCATTTATTACTTCGATATGTTAATAAAAATCGCCGATCTGTTGTATTGAGTGGACGAAGTTTTATATATACAGGGTGTTAAAAAAGAGTGTAAACTATTTAAAGAGGTAATAGTATTAACCAAAATAAGTAGAAAAGTCTCAATAAACATGGGTTCGCAAAGTAACGGTTGCGGAGATATGGAATGTTTTATTTTTTTTAGCCCCTTTTTTATTTTGCAAAAACGTTATGTATTTTCTTATAATAGTTGGTTGATGTTTAGTGAAATAAACAGTACATATTTGACAGTTGTTCTCAGTGCACAAGTTTTGTTTCGCTATAGCTGGTTACTCTAACGCAGAATTAACAGACATGCATTTGATGTATGGTCGTGCTAATGGGAACGCCACCGAAGCGTGATGTCTTTATGTTGACGCTTATCCAAATCGCCAGATTCCTTCACAACGCATGTTTGGAAGAATTCACCGGTTCCTTGAGCAAACAGTGCCATTTATCTGGAAGACCAAGGTCGGTATCCACTCCTAGAGCAGAAGAAATTCTAGCACTAGTAGAGCAGAATCCAGGTACGAGTGTGCGGAGAATATCAGCCGAGGTAGGAATTAGTGGTCCTCTTGTTTGGAGAATCCTTCACGAGCAACTGCTTTATCCATACCATGTGCAACGAGTACAGGCCTTAAATCTGATAAATGATCATCAAGCACGTTTGGTTCTTTGCCGCTGGTTTCTACGTCATGATGCTGAAGACCCTCGTTTTCTTGCAAACATTCTTTTTACTGATGAAGCCAGGTTCACAAGAAATGGAGTGTTTAATTTTCACAATACGCATATTTGGGCCGACGAAAATCCTCATGCTCTAATAGAATCTGGACATCAGGCACGTTTTTCATTAAACATTTGGATCGCTAATGTAGGTGATAGGTTTCTAGGTTCTGTTGTTTTACCAAACCGATTAACAGGCGCTGCTTACCTTAACTTTCTGCAGAACACACTGTATAAGTTTTTGGAAGACATTCCTTTGAATAAAAGGCAACAAATGTGATTCCACTATGATGGTGCTCCAGCACCATGGCCGTTAGAGAGCATTTACACAAAACTTTTCCACGTAGATGGGTAGGAAGGGCTGGACCTGTTTTATGCCCTCCAAGATCGCCTGATCTGAACCCTCTAGATTTCTTTGTTTGGGGATATTTGAAGACAAGATATTTGCAGCTACGGATTAATCAAAAGTGTCAAGAAATCAAAACCGAGGAGGGTGTTTTCGAAAGAGTTCGAATATCGTTGAGACGAAGATGTCGTGCCTGCTTGGAAATGGACGGAGGGCTCTTTGAACATCTTCTGTAGCTTTGTTTTCTGTTTGTTAAAAGCTTCCCTTGTCGGTGTATTCCTAATAAAACAAAATATTTGAAAAACGAATAGTGGTCCATATCTCCGCAACCGTTATTTTGTGGACCCATGTTTATTAAGACTTTTCTGCTTATTTTGGTTCATACTATTACCTCCTGGAATATATTATACTCTTTTTGTAACACCCTGTATATTTAAAAAATTATATTATCTATTGATCCCTCAATAATCATAAACATTCTTGGAACATGAGTTTTTGTGTTCAGAATTTTGATACTAATAAATGACTGACAATCTTTTATAGCATCTACTGTCAAACATTTGATTCATACCCTCCTACATGCTCCAAATACTCCAACGATTAAAACTACCTTGGCTAACAGGAATTCTTTATCCTCAGCTTGTTCCACAAAGCGTTCTATTTCCAGTTTCGTAAATATTTTTGATTTCTTTAGGTGATATCCGAAAGCTGTCTTTTTTAAAAATGCAATTAGGTATGTAAATTTCTTAATATCTGCGTGTTGTGTTGTTCATGCCAATCATTGTGCGTAGCATCGAATTTTATTCCACAAAGTTGACTGCATTAACGTACTGGATAGCTTCAGGAAATAGGCTTATAATACCTTTTCTATAAAATTCTCAATATGATTTTCTTTGGCCGAGGTTTCAAATTTGTAGGAGTTTTCGTTTAAATTTTTCGATTTTTCTACTACTAACATGGATAGCGCAGCTTCAGAAGTTTGTTCAATGTCCAAAAGCTCGCCATTATCACTCATTTTTGGTGATCTTTTCGCAAAATTGTAGGAAATACAACAATGCCTTAGAAGCAGATTACCTGTCCACTTTTCAAATTGGTTAAAAATACAAATAAAATTATCAAATTATCAAATTCTCCGCTTTCACAAAATATCTTGTATGAAATTCGTTCTGAAATCGATGTGTTTTAAGCACTCGACGCATTTTGCGTGATTAAAACACACTCTTTTCGCAACTTGTTACATAAATAGCTATTTCGAATCTCGCCGATACCTGAGATTTGGTTTGAATGAAAACGACGCTCCCTCTCAGGGGTGTAACTTTTTGTGTTGCGCCGGTCGCGCCACGTGCGATTCCTAGAGCTTTAAGCTGCAATGGAAACTCAGTTGTGCAGCATCCGCCGAGCATTGCTCTATCCGCCGCAGCTCCGAAAGCTCGGTGCATTTCCAGAAAGCAACAGGCGGGCGCGCTCGCAAGAGTTCTGTTAACTTTGGTTCTTATTTTTGTTTGAGTTTAGATTAGATTAGTTTAGAGTTTTAAGGGAACTGTTCCGAAACTAAAAACTCTTTGTATTTAATTATTTTCAAGATTTTGTTAAATAAAAATTTGTTCAGTTTCATTTATGTTTACCTATTTATTTTCCTATTTTTTATTACCTCTGTTTATAATGTAAATTATTGATTGGTGATGATGTTACCCATGACAGTACTGAAAATGTGTGACACTTTTATAGAGAAGTTCGTTTTTCTACTATGGTTTTGCAAAGAAATAAATATATTCTGGGTAAGTTTCTTGTAGTTTATTTATACTACTGTATACATAATATATACTGTAGTTTAATTATACCAAATTTATTGCACAAGAGGTAAACATTTACTTGTGTTTTATATATTTGCAGTAATCTTATTTATTATATCATATCACTGCACAAAGTGTTTACATTCGTCGCAGTAAAACAAGAACAACATTTAAAGTTTATTAAAATCAAACATGAAGAAGAGCATAAGAGGAAAACAAAAAAGTCTATCTTTGATCGTAAGATATTAGTGCCATCAATTGTTCATAATTCATTATAAATATTAATTAATTTTATCAGACAATGGGTAGTGTTAATAAAAATGTAGCAAAAGCTTTTTCTTAAAATATTATTTAAGTAAAGCTATACATTTTCTTTTGTATATTTCAGCAAGTTGTGTGAATAAAACTTAATATTTCAGATAGAGCTTTTGCTAAACTTTTATTTACACTAGGCAATATATAAATAGTTCTTCAGCCTACATCTACTTCGGAATTAGTTTTCAAATGTGATCCCCTATGTAGTTTAAACAATAGGAAAAACAGACAAATGTAAATAACATATTCAGTTTAGATTTATTTTAATTGATGTGCTTGTATATAAAAAAAATCATTTACTGAGTTATATATGCATATAACTACCTTGTACTTAGTAAAATAAATCATATATTTTTTCTGTAAATATAGGTATATATACAGGGTGTTCCGCATAAGTACCTTACTTCACACAGACTAGTCATTATTTTAATGCTAATAATAATGTATATATTGTGTGTGATTTGTTTTACACAAAATTGTATGAAATACTCGATCTTTTTGTCCCTAGGCGTGTTACCAAGAGGGCGAAATATCCACCCTGGTTTACTAACACTATTGTCCGCGACCTTAAAAAGAAAGCCATACTATTGAAGAAATTTAGACACGGAAAGGAAGTATCCGTTTTTAACCAATTTAAGGATTTACGACAAAAAATTAGGAATAATATTGACGAATCTTATCGGCATTTCCTACTTAACCTACAAGTAAAAATAAAAAATTAATCGAAAACTTTTTGGTCGTATATTAATAGAAAGAGGAATACAAATTTGATTCCAGTTGTTATATAATGATCCTCAGAACATTGTAAACGCTTTCGCTTCATTTTTTCAAAGCTCTTATATAGCTTCAACTAATCATACTGCGAATTATGATTTTTCTGCATCAAATTGTCGCTTATCTTCAACTTTTTTCTCCGAGAACACGTGTACATTCCCGGATATATGGAAAAAATCACGATTGTGTCCGATCTTTAAAAAAGAAAGTCCAAATAATGTTAATAATGTTACAGACTCATCAGAATTATTTGTAATTTTGCCAAAGTCTTTGAGACTTGTTTGCATGTTCTGTTAGCAAATTCTCTTCAGTCTTAGATTTCAGATAATCAGATGGTTTTCTTATAGGTAAATCTACAGAAATGAACCTAGCAGGCATTACTCAGTATATATCTAATGAACTTAATAATAATAAACAAGTGGATGTCGTCTACATAGATTTCACCAAGGCCTTTGATCGTTTGGATCATAATATTTTGTTGACGAAGTTACGTGAATTTGGACTTTCTAATCAATATATAATTTTTTTATTCTTATTTCCACGACCGATCGTTGAATGTCGAGGTCAGACATCTGATGACTTTGTGGTAACATCAGGTGTTCCACAGAGCTCAGTCCTGGGTCCTTTCTTTTTTATTGTTTTTATTGATGATATTACATCTCAACTGAGCGCGAGCAACTTATACGCTGATGATTTAAAACTCTATCAAACAATAGTAAAAACAGAGGATTGTGTAAGTTGACAGGAAGGATTAAATAAAATTAATAATTGGTGCTCTGAAAATAATTTACCCCTCAATGTGAGTAAGTGTCATCCATTTTCCATCCATTTTATAGAAAACATAATCCCATTTTATTTGAGTATCAACTTGATGGTTACACACTGGAAAGACGTGAAACTATTAAAGATCTCGGTGTTACTTTTGACAGGCAACTAAATTTTAATATTCGTGTATTGTCGCGTCAGCTTATAATTCTAGGTTTTGTAATAAGACATAGTAAAAGTTTCATATATATAAATGTTTTATTATTACTGTATAATTCATTTGTTAGACCTAAGCTCGAATATTGTTCTTTAGTATGGTCACCTGGTTATAATACATATATAAATAGTATACATCGGCATACAGCGGCGATTTGTTAAATATTTATGTTTTTTAGTTGATGGCGTTTATCCTGAAATAGGTTTTTCGCAAAATGGTATGATAAACAGATTTCATATAATTAACTTAGAAGATCGGAGAATTCTTCACGCTTTAATATTTCTGTATAAAATTATTAACAATATTTTTAGCTTTCCCCTTATTTTGGATAACCTCTTGTTTCATGTACCTAGATCAGAGCCTCGAATGAATCTCACGTTTTACCTACCCGTCGCCCGGACGATCTTACTTAAATTTTCGCCGTTGCATTTTATGTGTACAGCTTATAACCGTAAGCAAGATATATTTCATTGTAATGTACGTGCTATTCAATCTACATGTATTTCTTAGCTTATGTTGTTAGTATTTTGTTTTTGTCTTTTGTGTAATAATTTATGTTTGTTATATTCATCTTTTTTGTATCTAATTTATAATTTGTATTTTCCCACCTTGTAATTGGTTTCCGTTGGGTGGATGTATCTTAAATAAATAAGTACCGACACCGAAAATTTAATTTAATTTAACCAAGCATATAAAAAATTGCATACACGCGGAGTTAAATCCTTCAAAATGGAACTAAATATTTGGAAAGAAATTAATATCTCTGAATTACTTTCACTTCTAATAAATTTGTTACGCGATTTAGGTTTAGTATTGGTATTCTTTGACTATGAGTTCAAGTAAATTGAAACACTAGAAGATGTTCATTGAGGGTGAGTTACCCTTAACATTATACCAACACCTGTTCTGTACCGTTTCTGATCTCATTTAATCTTAAAAAAATACGGGACAATTAATTTTTTTCTTTGATATAATGTATAAGTATAAGTACTTATAAGTACAAGATTAAGATCTTTTTTATGTACAAAAGATACTGAAATACATATACAGAGTGTTTCCTAATTGTGTGCAGAAAATCCAGGGGCGTATTCTACGGTTAAAATTAAGGTAATTTTATTAAATAAACATAGGGTTCCCAGGGTGTCGTTTCCAAAATTGATAAAGAAAAATCTATTTAAAATTCAAACTCCTTACGATATTTTTGGTAAAGTCGGCATTTTTTGTGTGTTGGCAGGTATAAAATATAAAATTTGAAACTAATGTAAAATGCAAACGGCGTACCCCCGTTAAGAAAGTCAAATTTGTTTCTAAACGGCTACAGATACAAAAGAAAATGTGCAGAATGATGAAAAGAATGATGATAATATAATATAGCATATATGAAAACCATGATGTTTGCATGATCATACAGAGTAATATACTTTTTGTTGCAAAAAAAGTAATGGTAACCCCGCCACTAGGACTTTAAGTAAACTGCAAATTTTATACCAACCAACATACTGAAAAATTATATCAAATTTGCCAAAAATGTCTCAAGAGGTTTACAAATAATGAATTTTAAACTGATTTTTTTTAACAATTTTGAAAACGGCTCCCTTGGGACCCAAATTTGCTTATTTAACAAAATTACCTTAATGTTAACTATAGAATAAGTCCCTGGACTTTCTGTACGCAATTAGGCAACACCCTGTAAGAAACTGTCAATATATTTAATTTTACAAATCTAATAACTTTTAAGTAATAAGCGAAAACCTATTTTGTTGAAACTAACATTTTTATTATTTACCTAAAGTTATTGATTCCTATCATATTTGAAATTGTCGTTGATTGACGTATATTGTCACCTGTGAATAAAATTTAAAATTAATTAAATTAATTATCCTTTGTTTTGTTCGGTTCAGAAAATAATTTCGTAACTACAATCGTTTGTATATCCTGTTGGTGTACCTAAGGGTTTTTAATTAAAATTTAGATTATTTTGCAAATGAGAAAATTCCCAAATAAACAATGTATGTATGTACATACCTATATGTATATACCCACAATTTTAAAATTGATCTGCTTTGAAATCAGAAGCAGCGACTGATATATAATATTTTTTTAATTAAATTTAACAAAAAATATTGTCTGAAAAGTTTTGGATTTATTAAATATCTCCTGTATTAAATACATTCCAGTTGAATTTTATATCCATTAGATTAGAAAAGACACACAAAACGTGTGAAGATTACATTTTTCAAATCACCAATGGCGGAGATATGGTATCTCTCATATTAATTTATTGTACTTATTAAAAGCCAGTACGGTTCTAATTAATACGGTAGTTGGTAATGTTATTTAATGAACTTTTTAATTAAACAAATAGTCCCTTTCATATTTTTTGGCATATTAAGTTAGATTATTTATGCGGAAGAAATCGTATTAAAATATTTGTGAATAGTTATAAATAGTCGCGTCAAATTAGCATTTCACTTGTAACTTTTTGCGGAGAGGTCCGATTGAGATGAGGTTTTCTGCAAAATGTTCAGCGAATTTTTTATAACAAAAGGTACATCTAACCTCTGTACGCTCGCAAATTTTTAATTTTTTATTTAACAAATGACCCATTTTTGTTGAACATATGGCAAATGTTCTCTCGGGGGTTTTTGAGGTCCCTCTTTATCACTTTGGTGTTAGCTTTATTATTTATTGCTAAATTGTTGTAACTGGGCTAATTAACAAATTAAAAACTCCACCCCCGAAATCACTAGAGAACCGGAATTTTTTTCAGGATTTCTGGTTTATTAAAGCAAACCATCGGCACAAGATTTTTGCAAATATAATTGTTTATTGTTCGATTGTTGCAACCTCGCTAATTAACAAATTAATAACTCTACTCCCGGAATCGTTAGAGAACCAGATTTTTTTGCAATAACTCTGGGATCATGGAGAGAACCATCGGCACAAGGTTGTTGCACGTCATTGTTTATTTTCCAATTGTTGCAACCTGACTAATTAACAAATTAATAACTCTACTTCCGGAATCACTAGAGAACCGGATTTTTTCCGAGATTTCTGGTTTTTTAAGGCGAACCATCGGCACAAGAGTTTTGCAAATATAATTGTTCATTGTTCAATTGTTGCAACCTCGCCAATTAATAAATTAATAACTCTACTTCCGGAATCGTTAGAGAACCAGATTTTTTGCAATAACGATTTTGATCCTCGAGTGCTTATCACGTTATATTCATTGAGTTTATCAGGTTGAGTAAAAAACTTGGGCAACAATCTCCAAGCTAGTATAGACCGGGTTTACAACGAATCGTTGGGAAGAACGTCTCTTACGCTCGTCAGATGAGAATTATTCATTTGTTAATTAGCCAGGTTGTAACAATTGAACAATGAACAATTATATTTGCAAAACTGTTGTGCCGATGGTTCGCCTTAAAAAGCCAGAAATCCCGGAAAAAATCCGGTTCTCTAGTGATTCCGGGAGTAGAGTTATTAATTTGTTAATTAGCCAGGTTGCAACAATTGGAAAATAAACAACGACGTGCAACAATCTCGTGCCGATGGTTCTCCCCATGATCCCAGAGTTATTGAAAAAAAATCTAGTTCTCTAACGATTCCGGGAGTAGAGTTATTAATTTGTTAATTAGCGAGGTTGCAACAATCGAACAATAAACAATTATATTTGCAAAAATCTTGTGCCGATGGTTTGCCTTATTAAGCCAGAAATCCTGGAAAAAATTCCGGTTCTCTAGTGATTTCGGAAGTGGAGTTTTTAATTTGTTAATTAGCCCAGTTACAACAATTTAGCAATAAATAATAAAGCTAACACCAAAGTGATAAAGAGGGACCTCGAAAACCCCCGAGAGAACATTTTTCAGACATTTTCGTTGAACCGTGTGTGACATTTGCCATATGTTCAACAAAAATGGGTCATTTGTTAAATAAACAATTAAAAATTTGCGAGCGTACAGAGGTTAGCTGTACCTTTTGTTATAAAAAATTCCCTGAACATTTTTCAGAAAACCGCATCTCAATCGGACTTCTCCGCAAAAAGTTGTCTATTTTCACATTTTTCATGCGAATTTGACGCGACTAAAATTGTATGGATTTAATGACCCCAAAAATTTGTGAAAAAGTATTATATGAACTTGTACTGCTATTTTCACTAATAGAATTCTCCATACTTTTATCTCATACCCTGTGCATAGATTAATTTCATGTTTATGGATATCTCGAATGGGACAAATTAAAGTTTTTTTCTTCTTCTATTATGACTATGTGTATTCCACTACTGTAATTTGAAAGCAAACATTATGTAGACCCTTTTTCACAGAATAACAGAAAACAATAACTTTGTTTTATACAAAAACATTGTTACGAAAATTCATTCGGTTACTCAGATTGACGCAATATTACTTGAAAACGTCACAAAATTTAACCTTGAACATGAGTCATTAATAATGGTGCATGTTTCAAGGGCAGATTGTAAAATAAAACGATTGAGCCCAACAAGCCTCATTCAATTGTTGCCCTTTTTCATTCTACAGGGTGTTAAAGTTCAAAAAATGTTTTAGATTTTTTGCTATATTTGAAGAACGTATGGACCGATTGTTTTGAAAATTTGTAGTCTTATGTTTTTTTGAGGTGGCAATTAGGAATATGCAAACAGTGTTGAGGTCACGTCCAGGGGGCTCTAGTTATACTGCACTGTTGATGTAAAAATATGTCTAACTTTTTGTATTTTACACTTTTGAACTTTTTAATAAGAAGCTATTGAACTACGTTCAGTTCTAAATAGAAAAGATATACCTGTTACAAATCGGAATCTCAATCGTTTTCGAGAAACAGACGATTTAAGTTTTTGAGATTCGGCGGGAATTAAATTAGAAAATTAGGGAGTTTTAAGATATCAAAACTGAATTAACAATAAGACGAACACTACAACAACTGAACATTTTATTATGCATTTCTTTACAAATTATTAATCATAAAAAATTCTCGAAGTGACCACCACCGACTTCAATTCACCTTCTTAGCCTCTTATTTGTTTGACGTTGAATAAAGTACTAGCAACTAGCGCCCACTACTTTATCCACAAAAACTGATCACGTGTTCAAAACATACTTGTGTCAAATTTTGATCAAATATGTTGTACTCTAAAAATGTAATATTCAAAATTTGAGTTTCTAAAATTATCTAACACGCCCTGTATCCCAAAAATTAGTGGCTATAGGACATACGTTTATTAAACAAAATCAAATTATTTTTCAATGATTTATCAGCTTTACCAATATTGCCATATGTTTTTGAAACACCCTGTATAAGCTTAATTAAAAATAAAAAAATATAAAGAAACATAAATCATTATTTCTTTTCAACTAGGAAGCATTATATTTATAGTGTGTAGTGTAATCCAAATTTTAAATTTAATTTGAGTAAACATATGTTTTTCAAAACGATAAGGATAAACAGTTATACTGCAATCAGCATCGCGCAGTTCGTATAAAGTTTTAATAAGCGGCTTACAAACTGTACCCAAAAATTAATGATTTATGTGAACTTAATCCTTTTGGGTTTATGAAGCGGCTCCCTTTGATTCACAGCCTATAATGGATGTAGATTGTAAGGTCACCGTGCAGATCATCCTACAATCTGCGCTTGACAGGGAAATTGGAAAAGTCCAAACTGACCAACCTTTTATCAGCCTCAAGCTTTTTTTATAGAAATGGTAATTTGATTTATAATACATAATGGACAGTATACAAACAAGATTTAAAAGAATTTAACCACAATAATAAAACTGATAAAAAGAAATATCAAAAATGTTATTCAGAAATGGGGCAGCTAAAATCCATTGAGAGCATCATCTACATAGCAAGAAATATCTTAAAGCGTTCTATGTTTTTCCCTTCGAATTGCTGCCTTAAAATTATAAAGTTCTATGTACAGCAGACATCATCTGAGAAAAATAGATTAACAATTTGAGGTATTATAAATGTCACGATAATAATAGTAATTTTTTATGCAAGATGATAAAATGTTAAAAGAATTAATTTCAGGAGACAATAACAGATTTGTTTTATTAGTGTTTTCATAAATTGTACAATTAGTAACTAAATTGAATTAGGAAAAGTTCGGTTTTTCCTAACTAGTGTGAGAAAAATACATAATTCTATCTAATTCATAGTAACAAAATTGAATTAGGAAAAGTTCGATATTTCCTTACTAGTACGGTAAAGATACATAATTCTTAAACTAACTATTCCATTATTTTCAACTCAATAATTTCACATTTATTTGATGAAGTAGAGGTCGAGTTTGTATTTATATTGATCTCTCCCAATATTTTTGAGGCTACTAGAAGTTTTTGTTGAACGGAATTCTCTATATATCCTTCTGCCACGTTTGTTGCTTTCCATTCACCATGCCTTTTAAGAGTGGTGATGTTTGCTCCTGCATCAGTCAGTATCGTAGAAGATGTTCTCCGGAAACAGTGGCCGGTGTAATTTGTCTTGTAAATTTTCCATTTCACTATCCTAGGAAAATATCCTGAATGCTCAATCGGTGACAGATTAAGAGATGAATTAACGAAACATATCGACAAGATTGACTTTCGATGTTCCCGTTAGACGTAGTAAATTCTCTTCTCACGTTTGTTTTTGTGTTCCTCACAAGAAATTAGGGTCACGAAGTCCTATAACAATTTTTCGAAAACTTAATATTAACGGAAATACAGGGTGTTAAAATTAAAATTTTATTTTCGATATTTATAAATAACTTCTTAAGAAATCCAAATATTTATATAAAATTTGTAAATCGGGTATTTTTGCGGAAATATGTTTCTAATTTTGACGTCACTAGTAGAGGGCGCCACTTATGGCACATCATGTTTCTTTCAAATGACAGAACTATTTTGCTGCTTAGTGTATCCATCTGACTATTGAAACAATCGATTCTCCTACCTGTTATATCTGAAAGAGGTATACCTTATTGAAGTCGTTAGGAGTAACAGTTTTAGAAATAATCTTATTTGAAATATTCAGTGCGCCGAGTAAAAACTGTTTTGGTTTCAGTTAAAGTGCCTTTTCTACTAAAAATACAGCAAAATGTTACTTGAAAAAGTTGTTCAGAATGGTAAATTATGGAGATGTGCATAATTTTATTCAAGTAATATTTTGCTGTATTTTCAGCAGAAAAGGCACTTTACCTGAAATCAAAACAGTTTTTACTCTGCACTGAGCATTTCAAATAGGATTAAAAGAAACATGATGTGCCGCAAGTGGCGCCCTCTACTAGTGACGTCAAAATTAGAAACATATTTCCGCAAAAATCCCCGATTTACAAATTCTATATAAATATTTGGATTTCTTAAAAAGTCATTTACAAATATTGAAAATAAAACTTTAACTTTAACACCCTGTATCTCCGTTAATATTGAGTTTTCGAAACATTGTTATAGGACTTTGTAACCCTATTTTTTTGTGAGAAATCACCTCCTGAAGTCTTGACGCATAATTTCCGGACACCCTGTATAGCGTACACGAAAACCATGTTTGTTGATATTGCTAGGCATCAGTCACAAATGTCAATTCGGCTCCAACAAAATTTACTTGATTTTACTTATAGACACTTATTTCCAGAAATGCATAATAAGATATATAGCTAATTTATAAGTGTTTTAAATATCGACCGTGTATAAAGTTTTGTATAAATTACATGCGTCATAATGCGTTCAATACCCTAAATGTGTGTCACACTACAGGTCACGCCTACTTAACGCTTTTGATATATATATGACTAACCTGATAATGTTACAGCATTGATGTTGACATTAGCGTACACTACGATAACATTTTCAGAGCTTTAGCGTATTGCTCAAACTTTTATCACGCCATTTTGGTCCAATTTCGCAAAAATAATGTAGGTTTAAGATGTTTTAATAAAAAAGCGATAACGTCACAGGTAAAAAGTTACGGTCATCTCATATTTATGTCATAAACATGGAGTATGTGGCGCCCTCTAGAAAATACATAATAATAGATAACAGATTACTATTCCCGAATTTTTATATTGATACTTTCAAAAACATTATAATTTTTATAAAAATTACATTTTTAATTTCTAACTTTAACACCCTGTATCTGTTTTATTATTAACATTTTATTAAGGCATGTTGCCATTTTGAAGTAAAAAATCTAATATGGATCAATAGACCTCCTTGTATAATCATAATGCTCTTAAAGAGACGTACAATCTAATATATAAAATTCTCGTGTCACAGTGTTAGACGCCATACCCCTCGGAAACAGCTTGACCGATTTTTATGAAATTTTATATGTATATTCGGTAGGTCTGAGAATCGGTCGTAATCTACTTTTTATACCCCTAAGTGATAGGGGTGGTTCACCCCAAACAATTTTTTTTTATTTTTTGGACAAAATTTTATTTTTATATTTTTATGATGTGGCATTAAAACATACATAGAACCCTTAATTTTCATCCTTCTATCATAAGCCCCTATTTTTTAATAACCACTTTAGTAATTTAATCATTTTTAACTCTGGTCGATAACTGATCGATTATCACTAGATCAGTTATCCCCGCCAGGCATCTACCGGTGTCACTTCTCACCCAGTAAACAGCACGGAGTAGAACGAGAACGAAACCGGTTTCCTGTATCTCTCACAATAAGCCTTCTCTCACTCCCTACACAGTTTTCGACCATTATTATTGTGTATGAATCGAGCGTAATAGTGACATTTACAATTATCATTTTATCTTCTAAGTGTAATTCTCAAGTAAATTTATTATTAATTTGCTGGGCCATAATTATTTGTTTCCTATTTTATCAATAATTAATAAAATTATTAATTTTAAGTGTAGTTCTCATTATTAGTTAAATAAGTGATCTACATAACCTCAAAAGTACGCAACACGTGTCACGAGCTCCCACCAACAATGGCTATTATTTTACTATATGGCTATTTTTTTGTACAATGAACAGTGCCAACAAGACGTAAAGGGACTAATTTGGGCCGTCAAACAAGTAAAATTGCAGGCACAGTGCTCCATTCCTCTTTTAGTCATATATCATATCTCCACACACTTACAATAAGTTAGTTATTTTTTATTTAACTACCAAAATATTCACTAGAAATAATTCATATGGCAAAACAATGTTTGCCGGGTCACCTAGTTATTATATAGAAATATGTATTTTAACATACATATACAGTAGCACTGTAGCACTGTTATTTTGTGCAAAATCTCTGATCCAGATATGAAAATAGTAAATCCTTCCGTATAAGAGCTCCTGAAGTTAAACATTTAAGCCCGATTATTTCTAGCTAGAAGTAAAACAACCATTATTAATTGCTTCTCTTTTTAAAGACGATGGATTTAAGGAAACTTATAGGAGAGACGTAGTACTGGATAGTAGCACTGGGAGTGCTTCAGTGCATTAAATTGGTTCACTGCTTGAAAGTCGTTGCAGTAATGCCCCTGTTACGTCGAATTTAGCTAATGATTCAGAAAAATCTGACCTCAATCTCGGATCAGATATGAAGGAGAAATTTACAATTTCGTGGAACATTTCAATAATTCATTTCAGTGGCAATGAAATTTAAATTATAGAATGCCGTAAAAGTAATAAAATCTTTCCTATTCGATAAAGAAATTATAAGATGTCGAGAGTATTATAACGTCTCGAAAACTACAATGTTACAAATATTCATAATGCTTTAGAATATTATGTTTTTATAATAGCTTGATTAGTGTAAAATAATTATTGACTTATAAGCAAAGGGAAATCGACCGTACATTCATAAGTTGCCGTTTGTTTTGTATCAAAGATTGTACATATGTTTGACAAAGTCGAGAGAGAATGTATAAATTCCGACTACGTGCAAAGCAGCATATTTCCGGGCGTATGCTGACAATTGAGGTTGACTGAACTTACCTATGAAAAGATAATTCAGGATGAGAGGAATTCAATTTTACGCAAATAAAACACAAATTCCTATTAACAGCAACATCGCACACCGAACAGTATATGCAACATTGCCATATTTCCTCTACATTTTGTTAAAATGAAATAACAAAATAAATCATATGCAGTTCTACCTTGGTAAAACAATACCTGGACTGATCACCACGTCATCGGTTTAGCTTCTTTACGTTTTTAGAGACATATGATAAGGTTAACATAAAGTTTTAAGGTTACTTCTGAGAGAGAATTATGATTCCATGGTCAACTTTTTTAAATGGAAGTCCCCTCTTTTGTATTTTTATTCAATTTGCCATGCAATTCTAAATATTTTTTATGTAACATACCTTATACCTTTAATCGTTTTAGAAAAAAATGGACACGTCTGGAATTGGCCCCAGGGGCGGAAAATGGCCTGAAATGCGGTTCCCGGGATAAGGCGAAGTCGACGCTGAATTTTGGAGCTAAAGCCGGATTTGTGCTCGAAAAGTTTATGGCCAACTGAAATTCCGGGTTTGGGTCCGGGAAAATGACCCCTTGGGGTGGGAAAATCTTGATTTGGACGTCCCGGTCGCGACTGTGGTATTTTCGTGTGTTTTTCAATTCTGGACTTGAGACTGGGTGTGAAAAGTTTTTGGTCAGCTGAAATTCCCAGTTTGGGTCCGGGAAAATGGCCCATTGGGACCGGAAAATCATATTTCGGACGTATCAGTAGCAAAAGTGGGATTTTCATGTATTTTTCAATTCTAGTCCTTAGAGTATGCTCAAAAAGTTTTTGGACAGCTGAAATTCCCAGTTTGGGTCCGGGAAAATGGCCCATTGGAGCCGGAAAATCATATTTCGGACATACTAGTCGCAGCAGTGGTATTTGTGGTTTCGGAAGTAGTCAGTGGTATTTTTGTTTGTATATGATTTCCTTCTATTTTATTGCACGATATTCATTTGTTTCGTTTTTGTATTTGATTTTGTCCTGTTTTGTTGTATGAACATATTTTTTCTTGTTCTTGATTGTTGCACTTTGTTGATCCCTTTTTTGTTACAATGTACACTTTTTTAAATGCAAGTTTTGTTACTGTTAATTTTCTTATCGCATGTATTTTTTGCATGTTTTGTTATTGTTTTTTTGTTGCATGTTCTGCTATTGTTATATATATATGTATATTTATTTATTTATTTATTTAAACACAGTGTCCAACGGGACGAATCCCAGTTACAGGACAAGGAAAAAAACAATTCAAAATACAAAATAAACAATGACAGAAATAACTCGAATAAAAACAAAATATCAAATAACATACAAAAAGTAATTAGCAAAAATATAACATAAACAATAATATAAAAAACAAGCAATAAAATCACAAAAATGTCTTTTTAAACAAAAAACAGCTAAACAAATAGAGATTTAATAAAATTAATTGAGTGAAAAAATATATCAAGTCGATCTTCATACAATTGGTAGTTAATAATCATTTGATGAAGAGGAGATGCCGTAAGTATATTAGTACGAGCAGTTGGCAACTGCAAAACAGAACTAGATCTAGAATTTAATCTAGGAACTCGATAAAAAATTCTAGATATCAGAAAAGGGGCATTTAGAAAACTATTAACAATTTTGTGTAGAAATATTAGAGAGTACATAATGCGCTTTCGCTGCAAGCTAATTAAGTCAAATGTTGATAACAAAATATCTTCTAGAATGCCACGAACTGGATAAACACCAAATATGATAAAATGCAGTGTCTTTAAATATCTACGCTGTACTTTTTCCAATAGGTTTATATGGGTGTTATAAATCGGACACCAAACAATAGAGGCATATTCATGTTTGCAGCGAACAAAGCAATTAAACAGTGTATTCAATGTCACCGTGTCGCGAAAAGCCTTAGAATTACGCAAAATAAAACCCGGGCTTTTGAATGCAGATTCAGTTATACTCGCGACAAGAATTCAGACGACTTACGTCATACGAACAAATGAATAATTCATTATATTTTCATCAAAATATTTAAGAAACTGCAACTGATAGTAATAAAACTATATACTACACTAAAAGTTTGCATTATATACTGCACTAAATTGCAAAAAATGATTGTTTTTAACGCGACCAAATATCGAAAATTACGTTGACAATAAAAACAAATGTGTAACGTCAGCCGTGACGTAAGACGTCTGAATTCTTGACGCGAGTATATTAAATGAATATGCACGTCAAAAGACAGATTATCGCAAAATGTTACACCAAGGTCCTTGAACTGCGACACTCTATTTAAAATAGTATCATCCAAAAGATAATCAAAATCTTGAATCAGTCTCCGGCGGCTATACGACATAAT
Organism: Monochamus alternatus; assembly: GCA_037114965.1. Taxonomy (NCBI): domain Eukaryota; kingdom Metazoa; phylum Arthropoda; class Insecta; order Coleoptera; family Cerambycidae; genus Monochamus; species Monochamus alternatus. The sequence goes on from CM073428.1 coordinate 135,829, forward strand.
ATTGCATTTACTGATATTTAATGGTAAATAGTTATCTTCACACCAACGGTGTACTTTTATTAAGTTATCTTGTAATCTATAACAAGCAGATAGTGACTTTATCTCAACAAATAATTTAAGGTCATCCGCATACAATAAAAAATTTATATTTAATAATTGAGTTAAGTCATTAATAAATATAATGAAGAATAAGGGCCCCAAAATAGATCCCTGAGGAACACCTGAAAATTGAGAAAATTTATTTGACTGAAAGCCACGATACTGAACATATTGGAAACGGTTTGTAAGGTATGAGCGAAACAAGGTATATATAAGTAAATGAGAGATTCCAATCGACCAAAGGCATTTCAAACACGGTAAGAGTTCCGAAATTTACAAGTACATGAAAATACCAATGTCCCAACTGAGACGTACAAAATACGATTTTCTGGCCCCTAAGGGTCATTTTCCCGGTCCCGAACAGGGAATTTCACATGGCCATAAACCTGTCAATCACAGTCTAAGCTACAGGAATTAGTACATAAAAATTCCACTGTTGCGATTGGTACGTCCGAAATATGATTTTCCGGCCACAATGGGTAATTTTCCCCGACCCAAACTGGGAATTTCAGCTGTCCAAAAACTCTTTGAGCATACTCTAAGGACCAGGATTTAAAAATACATGAAAATCCCACTTTTGCTACTGGTACGTCCGAAATATGATTTTCCGGTCCCAATGGGCCATTTTCCCGCACCCAAACTGGGAATTTCAGCTGACCAAAAACTTTTCACACCCAGTCTCAGGTCCAGAATTGAAAAACACACGAAAATACCACAGTCGCGACCGGGACGTCCAAAACAGGATTTCCCGCCCCAAGGGGTCATTTTCCCGGACCCAAATCCGGAATTTCAGTTGGCCATAAACTTTTCGAGCACAAATCCGGCTTTAGCTCCAAAATTCAGCTTCGACTTCGCCTTATCCCGGGAACCGCATTTCAGACCATTTTCGGCCCCTGGGGCCAATTCCAGACGTGTAGATCCAATTCTGAGCTCGGGATCGGATTCAACGTCGAAAAATACATGGGAATACATATGTCACTCTCTTGTGTATGAACTTTTTTTTTGTGGGGCTGTGTAATGTTCAAGATGATTTAGTACATAGGCTTGCATATTGTCAAGAAACCAGTGGGTTGCATTTTGAACATATAATTTAACTCTATTGGTTTTAAGTGGTTTATAATCTGGATATTTGGATATGTTACTGAATTATTTTTTTGAAAACGGTTTAAAATAGCTAGGTATAGAGTATGTTACAAAAAAAGTACTTAGAATTTCATAGCAAATTGACGACATAAACAAAAAAGGAATTTTCCTTTAAAAAATTTGATCATAATAGCATATTTTTTATACTTCACCTTGAATACATGGAAACTGGTTTCACTGTTTATAACTGAAGCGAGTTTAATTTCTATATGTGGGAATACATTTTTCCCCTAAGTATTTGTTTAGCTAATATTATTTTTGAATTCAAACAACGATTCAATAATATTATAGCTAATCATATTGTATATCTGATACCCTTACTAAAACTACTGTCAGTGGTGTTATAATTATTATACAATTTTTACCACAATTTTTTTCGTGCAACCAAAGTAAAGAGTCAGGAGCTTGAACTGATCGTTATTGGCAGCACAAAAACTGAAGAGAAAAGCCGATGAGATTAATGTCAGAGTGGGGCTTCTGAAACTGACCTGTGGCACTTTGATGGATTTTGCGCTGCAACTATAATAATATGTTTCGTTACTTTTAAGATTACTTCTTTTGTTTCATAAATTTTTGCCTGGCCTGGACGCGCCACAATAGAACAAGAAATTTTGGATGATTTATGTTGTTTTATATTTCAAGAAAGAATGCTTTTGTGAAAAGAACGCTCAAATTCAATTTCGGGAAATAGTCGTTTATATCAATTTTATAAAAAAGTTACTAAGTGGACTAAACTATACGACATGTTTATATTTTATTATCCTTTTACGTAATTCTCATTTTACTTTGATTTATTCGTTCATTAATAAAATAAGTAGGCATAGGTACATTTGAAATACATAAGTATGTTTAATTTTGGTAAATTTTTCTTACATAATTATATGTCTGAACGTATTTATGTATAGTAATACCAAAAAAATTGGGAATAGATGCGTCAATATAGTAAAAAAAAATTGTAAAATCCTTATACTAAGGTAAATGCGGGAGAGTTGCTGCGGCGGAAGAGACGCCGCTTTTAACGTATTTTGATGATTACGCCAAAAAGTAGGCAACAAAGTTATGAGAGTCGGTCGTTTAGGGAACGTGTATGACATCAAACGTGTTTGTTTTTAAAAATATCGCTTGCCACCTTCGAATTTACAAAGGTAAGATTAAATTTACTTGGCAAAATTTTACGTACCTACTGTTCTAATAATTGTGGTTTTTTGCAACGTATGAGATATTTTTCTGCGTTTTAAATTTGTGATCTTGATAAGCGGGGGCGGCATCTCTCTCAACAAAAAGGACAGTTGCCGCATTTTCAGGAAAGAGAGATGTCGCGTGCTATTTTTTCAAGGTTATTGTTTTGCCATGACTTTTATTAAATTGAAATTACATTTCTGTTAGAAAAACGCCACGAGAATATCAAAGAAAGGCAAATGCACGTCCAAGGGCCTTGTGGACCGAAGAATAATTGCAAGAAGCCATTAATAAACTTAGTTCCGGTGAGATATTCAAAAGAGAAGCTTGTAGGCGTTATCAGGTGCCACCAAAGACCCTTAGACGCAGAATGGCTAGTGGTAAACTTCGGAAAGGGAGCCTCGGACTAGAAGGCAAGTGGTTTTTTAAATTTTATGTCAAAAATGTCCTATAATTTATTTTACAGGTGGAAGAAACTAAAAAGACCAGTGGAAAAGCTAAAAACAAAACAATATAGCAACAGCGATGATGAGTTTTTGGCTAAAAATAAAAATGCAAATCAGGAACGCTGGAATATTTATGAAACGACAACTAAAAAAGTGGATTGGCTGCAGTGCCTGAAATGTTTAAAATGGCTGCATGTCATTTGCACCGAGTATGGTGAAGTTTGTAACATCTGTTCTAGACTCGACTTAAGAAAGAAAAATAAATAAATATTAGGCGTTATTTAGACATGTCGATACTGCGGCATCTCTCCTTTTTCCACGCGGCATCCCTCTCAGTACTGTGGGAGAGATGCCGCGAGATTTTAGTAAAAAAATGTTTTTTTTGCTATGTTCATGTTTTCTTAGAATTTAAGTTTATTTTTATATTTTAATAAAGTTTAAAGCAATACCTGTGTATTGGTTCATTTAAAAAAAAATCTTAAAAAATACGAAAATTACAACCATTTTTCAAAGAGTGCGGCATTTCTCCCTCATTTACCTAGTTTCCGAGAAAAAAATTATTGCAGTTTTAGTAGTCTCAACCTTTCGCTAGATTTCTGTAGTCTCTAGCTAGGCGATTTCAAATATCCGATTACTTATCAGATTAACTTTTTCGTGGTGCAAGTATTTACCATTAGTTTTTCAAATATCAAAAATGGCTCACGTATAGCAACTCGCTGTTGATGGGTATCGTTTTAATTTATGGTGAAGTGAAAATGCTTCAGCAAAACTATTTCTCGGTAAGCATATGCTAAATGCAGCTACTTTTACAACGGTGTGCAGTGAGTGCAAGTGTAGTGTAAACGCTGGCGTGGCGCAGGAAATTTGCAACCGAATCGTGTAAGAGATGGAGGTTCAGGGCGTTTACGGTGTATTGCAGCAGCGTGGTTTATTATACACGAGGCTGAATTATATCTGCACCATGTACAGTGTGTTCAAGCATTAATACCAGGGGATTGGACAAGAAGGACCGGTACTATGGCCACCACTATCTCCTGACTTTAAATCAATTGAACTTATTTTTGTGAGGATATTTATAAAATGAAATACCAGTATATTTCAGCAACACTATTGATGATTTACGGAAACGTACCATAGTTGCTGCCAATAATTAATTGTTCAAAATGGACAAGAAGCAGAAACATTTGTGTTAGTTTGTAGAAACTGGGTAAGACAGGCCCAAAATTTTGTTGTGCGATGAGGTAAGTATGTTAAACTATTTTACTAATGAACACAAATTAATTCTATTAAAAGTTAATAACAATAGCGGCAAAAACATTTATTTCTTTCCTTGGGATTTCTTTCAATTTTTTGTTGGGTCTTCGATTATACGCCTTATCAGGTTTTACAGTGGACCAGTTTCCATTGCCGTGCGTAAATCTATTTTTAACTCATTTTTGAACTGCTGTTTTTGATTTTATTTTTACAAAACTGTATTTGTAAGAGTCCCCTGTAAATTTAAATTTTTTTTTAGATAAGTCTGAATCTGAGTCACTCTGGATACAGTATCCCGTAATTTTATGTTGGGTTTTTCAAATTCAATGTGTCGTGATAATATTATACAGTATGCGCCAAAAGTATGGAATAAATTCAATAAAAACGAAACAATTATTTTTTGGGAAAAATCCTCGAACAAGTCGATTTTTAATTTAAAAAATACATATTTTAGCGTAAAATGCGATTTTCAAATGTCATTTGTTTTCGAGTAATGACGTCATCGATTTTTTTTAAATGGCCACACCATATTTTTTTCCTTGATTCTGAAAGATCGTTTAATTCTCTATCAGACAGTACTAAAATTTTGCCCTCTTACATAGGAAAGTTTTCGAGTAAATGACGATTGAATGTTAGAAAACGTAAATCAATTAAAATAAAGCAAAAACGTTATCAAGTTTAGTTTTTCGAATTCCATAGTTCTTTTATGGATCACGTAGGTGAAAAGTGTCATTGTCACACCGACTTTGTAATAAGTATTGTAAGCGACATAGAAATTATTATTGAATTTAAAGTATTATGGCACATTTAACTGTTACTCAAAGAATTGAAATTTTAATTCTTATCGGATGCGGGAATATGACTAGAACTCAGCAGGAAGTTTGCGATTTATTTAATGAAAAATATCCAGATCGCCCTATCAGCCAATCAACAGTCAGTAAGGTAGAGTCTAAATTTAGAGAAACTGGCAATGTTGTAAATATTCCAAAACCTGGAAGTCCAAGCATTAATGAAAATCAGAAACAGAACATTTTGATAAGTATGGTGGATAACCTCATAATTCTTCACGATTGGTTGCATTAAACAATGACACTAGTCAGAGCACAGTGCTATGTATCTTGAGGAAGGAAAAATATCATCCCTACAAAATTCAACTTGTGCAGGAACTCAATGAAGATGATCCCGATCGCCGCTTACACTTTTGCGAAATTCTAATGGATTTATGTCAAGGATATAGAAATTTACACCGGCAAATACTTTTTTCAGATGAAGCCACATTTTGTCTGAATGGTACAGTAAACCGTCAAACTTGCAGATATTGGAGTCGCAAAAATTCTCATTGGATGGCAGAGGCACATACCCAACACCCTCAGAAATTAAATGTGTGGGCTGGAATAGTTGACGACAGAATAGTAGGGCCTTTCTTCTTTGAAGGAACCCTTACAGAACAAAGATATTTAGAGTTTCTAGAAAATGACCTTGTTCCAGCCTTTGCAGTAATTCTTAACGATAATGACCCTGACATTCCTGACGATACCATATGGTTTCAGCAAGACGGTGCACCTCCGCACTATGCGCGCTCTGTACGAGATTTTTTGGACAACTGTTTTCCTGGGAGGTGTATCGGCCGACGCGGACCGATAGAATGGCCTGCAAGATCGCCAGATTTTACACCTCTTGATTATTTTTTATAGGGATACTTGAAGTCAAAAGTTTACATTAATAAACCACGTAATTTAGAAGAACTTCAAAATCGCATTCGGGACGAAATACGCAGAATTACCCAGAAATCATTCATAATGTGCAAGAAGAATTTCTTCACAGACTTGCGCATTGTCAAGAAGTTGGTGGAAGGTAATTCGAACATTTAATTTAAGTATAAAATTTAATCAATTGTATTTTATTTTACATATTTCAGAATTGTTACTATTTTATGGATAAAATTTACGTTTTCTAACATTCAATCGTCATTTATTCGAAAACTTTCCTATGTAAGAGGGAAAAATTTTAGTACTGTCTGATAGAGAATTAAACGATCTTTCAGAATCAAGGAAAAAAATCTCGTACAGGGCGCGCATAGTGCGGAGGTGCACCGTCTTGCTGAAACCATATGGTATCGTCAGGAATGTCAGGGTCGTTATCGTTAGGAATTACTGCAAAGGCTGGAACAAGATCATTTTCTAGAAACTCTAAATATCTTTGTCCTGTAAGGGTTCCTTCAAAGAAGAAAGGCACTACTATTCTGTCGTCAACTATTCCAGCCCAGACATTTAATTTCTGAGGGTGTTGGGTATGTGCCTCTGCCATCCAATGAGAATTTTCGCGACTCCAATATCTGCAAGTTTGACGGTTTACTGTACCATTCAGACAAAATGTGGCCTCATCTGAAAAAAGTATTTGTCGGTGTAAATTTCTATTTCCTTGACATAAATCCATTAGAATTTCGCAAATGACATTTGAAAATCGCATTTTACGCTAAAATATGTATTTTTTAAATTAAAAATCGACCTGTTCGAGGATTTTTCCCAAAAAATAATTGTTTCGTTTTTATTGAATTTATTCCATACTTTTGGCGCATACTGTATAGAATTTAATTTTACATAAGAAAGATGCTCTCTGTAAATTTGTTAACAATGCGAATAAATTGAAAAAAACTGTGGTAAAGTTAACTCAGACGATTTCTGTAATAGTACTTATTTATCAAGTCAAACCAAAGTAATTATTTCAAATATTTTTTAAATAAAAGATAATTTTTCCAAATCGATATATAGAATTAACGCAACTATTCAATGGGCGCCATACTTCTATAATTTTAGTCCATTGAGTTTTACTTGAGTTTGTGGGTTTATGTAAGACGATATTTATTCTTAATTGATGGAGAATATTGTAACCTCCAAATTGCCTTAGCGTGGAAACACGTCACGTAGACAAACAAACTTTATTGTCACTATTGATTATACAAGAAATATCCTTCAAACTAATTTCATAACTGTCAACACGTTACTTTGACGTTTATCAATCGCGTTTGGCTGCTTAATATAAATTGACTCCAGCGGCGAAAATGATCCGCTTATATAGGTTTTTAGGGTTCTAGAAGTTTTCGGCGGTTTCGAGAATCAAATAGAATGTGGCTGAGAATGTTCCAGAAAACGTCAAAATAAAGGCATCACAAAAATTATAAATTCTAACATAAACAGAAACGTAATTTACAAACTAACGAGGTAGGTGAACTTCAATTATAAATTCTAACGTAAATAGGAACATAATTAACAAACTAAAAAGGTAGGTGAGCTTCCGTAACAATATTAATCAACTGAAAAGACTGATAGATGGATATTAATGTACTTCTTAGACAGTTAGTGATGTGGATCAATTAGTCAATTAAATTATTGAATTAGTAGCTTAAAATGTTGGTACTATTATGTCAAATCAAATTTTGGTGTGTGTTTAACTAATCTGTTTTAATTTGTCTTATTAACACGTTCAGTGCGCATGACGCGAATCCGAGTCATGCGCGTAGAACCGCAACGGCTGGTGACTCGATTTCGCGTCATTGTAGCATGCACACGTATAGCGAATTCAGTAGCTCAGCCGCTGTCTTAGGAGTGTGCTATGTTGTTAGCCTGTGCAGTACATATAAGGAAAGTGTAATTTGGCGCTAGTTTGAGTTCGCCATGAATTTCGACGATGCTGGTCCATCCGGTGCAAAAGGACAAAAGAAAGATGAAAAAAAGTTTGTATATAAACCACCTCTTACCGATAGTGATTTGGAAAGGCTTTTATTAGAATCTGACGATGATTTAGCAGATCCCGATTATACGGATTCAGAATTGGACGGGAAAAGTGACTCAGATGTCGATGAGGTTGATGTGCCTGTTGAGTCAGATTCAGATTTCGATACCTTTTCCTTGCCAATCCCTATTCAAACCAATCAACGTGCAACAATAGGCTCCGATGAGCCTGTAAAATGGACTCAAACGCCTAGCAAGCGTACTGTGCCTTTTACAGGGAAACAGGAGCTAAAAACACTGCCCAATGGTTAGTATGAAAAGTAACTTTTATAATTATTTTTTTGATGCATAATATTGTACTTTAGAAGAAACATTTTTTTACAGGAAATGGGCCAATAGATTATTTTAATTTATTGGTTGACGACAGCTTTTTTGAACTTATTGTTCAAGAAACAAATCGCTATGCAGTTGAGGTATTCCAGTCGGAAAATGTAGGCGAATCTTCCAGAATAACACGTTGGCGTGATACTACAGTGCCCGAAATGCGTCTCTTTTTTGGGCTGTTCCTACACATGGGGACAATACAGTTGAATCGAATACAAGACTATTGGAAGAGAGACAGGCTTTTCAGTATTCCTTTGTTTTCGACGCACATGAGCAGAGACCGGTTTATGATTATAATGCTATGTTTACATTTTGCTGAGAATCCAAAACCAGGCGACCCGAAGTCCAAAGATAGACTTTTCAAGGTTCGACCTTCGATCGATTATTTCAATAATAAAATGATGTCTACCTACTCTCCGAACCAAAATCTGTCTCTGGATGAGTCCATGATCCTATGGCGCGGAAGGTTGGTGTTCAGACAATACATCAAAAATAAACGACACAAGTACGGTATCAAACTTTACATTTTGACCGAGCCAGATAGAACGATACTAAAGTTTGCAGTGTATACCGGCACTTTAGATGATTTCGGTGGTAAAGGACATGCCGCCAATGTAGTACTCCATCTAATAGAAGAAAGGTTAGATATAGGACACTCTTTATTCATGGATAATTATTACAATAGTTATGATTTAGCTCATAAATTATTGAATAGAGGGACATATTGCACTGGAACGCTACGCCTTGACCGGAAAGACAATCCCGTAGAGGTAAAAAACGCTAAACTGAAGGTGGGTGATAATATTGCTCGCTACTCCAATGATGTATTGGTAGGAAAGTGGCGCGACAAGCGTGATGTCTCATATATTTCTACTGAATTTTCTCACGATTTTGTCCAATACAGAAACAAAAGGGGTCAAGAAAAGGCGAAACCAGAGGCCATATATATGTATAATAAAAACATGGGTGGCGTTGATAAGCAAGACCAAATGCTGTCTTATTATGCCTGCTCTAGAAAAACTCTCCGTTGGTACAAGAAGCTGGAAACTCACATACTACAAATGTTGTTGCTGAATTCATATTTTTTATATAAGAAATATGAATTTCATTATACGAATTCAGACTGCGAGTGATTGAGGAACTTGTGCCACCAAAGGAAGAAGCACCACCACCTAGACCCATTCAAATGCAACACATACCAGAAAAAAATCCAATTCCACCTAACGCCAAAGCCCGACCCCGCAGAAGATGCCGGGCATGCTACAAAAAAAATGTCAGAAACGACACAATATATTTTTGCCCTGCATGTCCGTCAAAACCAGCATTGTGTTTAGATGGTACTTGTTTTTCAGAGTTTCATGAAGGTGTATAACTTATAAAGTTATAAATGAGTGTTTTTTTTTGCGCCAAAGAAGGTTTATTTATTTATATATTATATATTTAAGTTTTATTTTTTCAGTTTCTCTTTTATATTTACTTACAAGTGAAAGAATGTTTGTTTATTTTAACGTTTATTTTTTTATTTTTATTACTTTTTCTTTTTTTGGTTTTTGTATATTTTTTAGAAGCCAAAAAAAAGTATTTTTATTTACATGTTATATTTTAGTTATGTTTTGAAGCAAATATATTTACTTTTGAAGCACCGTCACACATGACGCGAAAGTGCGTCATGAGCATTACATTGAAATATTCATTGCGTAGTGCTGATGTCGCGTTTTCGCGTCATGACGTTTTTTTCTATATTATCAACATTTTTTGACAAAAAGCACTTCTTGGTGGTATGTGGTTAATGTAAAAAAACATCTGAGAAAAAATCAAACCTTAGCCGCGGGGGGTCCCAACTAACATGACGTCAGCAGTGAACGTGTTAAACGAAATTACATAGGCAAAAAACATTTGTTTGTGTAAAAATTAAAAACCTGGTTTCCAGAGACACTCTGTATAAAATTAAATTTTAAAAACTCGGTAAATTATTTACAAATTGTTCCTTTGAAATAATATTTGAAAATTGTTTCTCTGCTGCTATCACAAACGTTGCATGACATTTAAAAAATATATCTCGTAAAACAAGAGTTTTAAATATAAGTTTACTCTACGACATTGGAAGAACTTATCCACGAACCTAAGACTGAAAAAATGGGGGAGGCAAAGTACCCCCTTCCCCCCAGTTCCTTCGTCTGTTTTTAAGCCACCAGAAATGCCATTATTATATTTCAAACTGGTACATGAAAAATTTAAGTTGAAGTTATTGCGTAAAGAATTTTTAAAAGTTCAGCTTCAACACTGTATCTTTTAAGGTAGGTAGGTATTTTTGTATATAGATAGAAATAGGGTTAAATCGTCTTATTTTGCTGTCAAAAATATGGAGTTAATGGGATGATCTACTTTTTTGTTACACTCTGTTTGTTTCAATGTTTATACCTAACAACACGGTAATATGGACCAGAAAAAGAAAGGCAATCTAACTTTTGCATGTTCCTTATGCTTTGTACTTCCAATTGGTATTAAATTTGTTTGATAAGCGAGTGAGTGAAAAATTAAAAAAAAATAATTACAATATTTTTAATTAAGGGTAACCATGAACATATTTAATTAGGCAACCCATTTGCGATATATTTGGTTACACATTTTGTTTGACAAAATACTTTTCATCCGGTTTTCATTCAGAGTTCGGATCTTAAACTATACATAATAATAATGGAAACTTATATCAGCAGCGCATATGTAACTTTTGGGTCAATGTTACTGTTACTAGTAGCTAGATGCCACTCCGAAAAATTTTCTTAGAGGCAGCTGCTAAAGAAAAAACATTTTTGATAGCATAAAGGCGTTGTTGAGGATATGATGATGTTAAACTTAAGGATTTCTTCCGAAATTTAATAATAAAATTAAATTTAAATATTAATTTATGTAAATAAATTGTCTTTTATATAGTTAACCTGATTACCTTCTTATTAAATAGATTAATATGCATACATAATTGAAACGTAATTGAAATTGCTTCAAATCCATAAAGTACAGATTCAGATCAGAACAGAAGTAGAAGGTAATACAATACAATGACAAATAAATGTTGGTGTATTTGTCTTACTGAAAGAAATATATGTTAATAATAATAATAATAATAATTTATTTTCCTTAGAGACATAACATGTATAGGAATAGTCACATAAAACTTACAAGCTAAGAAAAAGTAGGTAAAAATTCCAATATGGAATAAAAACATTTTTCCAATAAAAACTGCTTTAAAGCTTTCTTAAATAAATATTCACTTTCCAACAATTTCAATTGGTTAGGTAAGTTATTAAATAGCCTAGGACCTAAACAGTTCGGAGTGTTAGACGTTATTCTTATTCTAGCAAATGGAATATGTAAATTCATATTTTGTCTTGTATTGTACCCGTGAAATGCATTATTTAAAACAAATTTACTTTTATTTTGAAAAACATATAAACAGATCTCAAATATAAATAAACATGGTAAAGGTAGTAGGTTTAAATTTTTAAAAATATCCTTACAAGAGTAATGACTAGACACTCCTACCATATATCTTAACAGTCTCTTTTGTGCAATAAAAACTTGGATAGAAAAAGTAGAATATCCCCAGAAACAGATACCATACCTGAGACGAGATGAGACTTGTGCGTGGTAAAGGCAGAGAAGTTGCTCAATATTTAATATCGACCTTAAATTGCGGAACAAATAAGTAAGAGAGGAAATTTTATTAGTTAGTAACGTACAGTGCATTTTCCAATTCAAATTTTTGTCTATATTGAGTCCTAAGAATTTTATTACCTCGACATCAGTACTCAAATCATTATTTCCCACGGTAAAACTCAACATATTACAATACTTCTTTGAACTATGAAATCTTACAGCATTCGTTTTATTAGTATTAAAGTACAAGTTATTCTCAGTGAACCATTTTGTCAAATCTTTTAATAAAACGTTGCAATCTTTTTTCAAATCATTATCGTTGATGTTCGATGTAATTAAAGATGTGTCATCAGCATACATGGTAAAATGTGTGCTCGGTGAAACAGCATCCAAATCGTTAAGATATATTAAAAAGAGTATAGGTCCCAAAACTGAACCTTGCGGTACACCCATCTTTACAGAATGCTGCACCGAACAACTATTTTTTACTGAGACATATTGGGTCCTATTTTCGAGAAAAGATTGCAACCAATCAAGAGGCAAGCCTCTGATACCACAAGAAATCAACTTATACATTAGCCTGTGATGATCAACACAATCGAATGCCTTACTCAAGTCGCAGAAGATGCCGACCGGGCATTCGTCAAGCTCTATGAAATGGTAAACTTTTTCTAAAAATGCATGAATAGCTGTGCCTGTAGACATACCACTGCGAAACCCGTGCTGATATTTTGTTAGAATATTAAATTTATCCAAAAAAGGCATCAACCGCTCAAAAAAACAATATTCAAATACTTTTGAAAATGCAGCAGGTCCTGTTACAGGTCTATAATTATTCATACTGTTTGAGTCACCGTTTTTATAAATTGGTACAACCCTTCCAGTTTTCAAGGAATCTGGAAATATGCCACACTCAAAAGATAAGTTAACCAGATACGTAATTGGGTCTATAATACAGTTAATAACTCTCTTTATCAAAAAAGTTGGTACGTTATCAGAACCAGACGATTTTTTGTTTTTTAATTTTCTTTTTAATAACCTAAGAATTTCAACCGGTGTAAAAGGATTCAGATACATACCGTAATTATTCTTTGTACAAATATTATTAATATTTAAACTGCTTACTTTGTTAGGTATAAGGTTAACTATCCTCTGAGGGGCACTTATAAAAAAGTCATTGAATAAAGAAGCCACAATTGCAGGTTCGTCACAAGAAACACCATCCACAGTTAGTTGGATATTGTTAGATGTTTTATTTTTATTACTTAATTCCGACATGACCTTCCATGCAGACCGTGTTTGATTGTCTGATAATATTATTTTATTTTGATAATAAACTCGCTTAGTTTGTATAACTAGCTGTTGATGTTTCAGTTTTTCCATTTTATATGCAGGGATTAACTCAGGGAAATTCTTTTGCAGATTGTAAATATTTTTCAATTTTTTACTTGACAATCGAACCGTGTCATCCACCCATTTTTTATCATATGATGCATTGTAATATTTACGATACGGAAAATAAAAATTAAAGTAATACAAAAACACATTGTTAAAATAGGTAAATGCGGGATTAATATGTTTATAACTATATAGTTCGGGCCAAGTTTCAGTGGAAATGGCTGTCATAAATTTGATTATATTTGTTTCACTAAAACTTCTTCTCAAACATGAATCATTCTTTGCAATCTTTTTTAACTCTCTCATACCTAAATCGCATAGCACTGTTCTATGATCCGATATTATATTGTCAAAAACACAACAAGGTCCCTTAAATTTAAAATTTATAAAAATATGATCTATCGTACTCAGGGTGGTCTCTGTCACTCGAGTAGGCCATTTTACAATACCGACCAAATTAAAACATTCTAATAAATTAGATAAGGAAATAAATTCCTTTGAGTTACTAAAGGAGTCCATATTAAAATCACCCGTTAAAATAATTTGTATATGTTTTTTACTTACAACATTTAATACATCGGACAATCTATTTAAAAACAAATTTACATCACCTGAAGGCGATCTGTAACAATTTAATAAAACAGTGGTGGTATTGTTGTATCTCCAATGCAAAGCACACATTTCAAAATCTTTTTCTAAACAGTAATTACCAAGGTCTATAAGTGCAACTTCAATATTATTTTTAACAAAAATAGCTACCCCCCCACCATTGTATGTGGATCTACAAAAATAACTAGCCAACTTAAATCCACTGATGTGCAAAGCATGTATAGATTCTGAGTTTTCCCAAATTTCAGTAAAACAGAGAAATGATAAGTTTGTGTAATCACTTATATCTATATAGAGATCGTCAATTTTTTTTCCATTTAAACTCTGAGCATTCAACAACAAAATATCAGGATCGAAACTCACACTGCGTCTTCTTTCTTCTTCTTGCGTAGCACAAAAAACTGCTGAATGCAAGCTCCCTTGGGCCAATACTGCGTTTCCATCGCTTTTTTAAAATTTTCTTGAAGGATAGACACTTTATAGGATGTATAAAGTTCCGGATGTTTGGAATTTAAAGCTTCACACTTCACCTCAGGAAAATTAGGTTTTAAAAAGTTTATCAATTCTGCACCCGTTGTGTTAACATCTAGTCGATATACGTGGAGATCAACAAATTTAGGTACGCCCCTCACAGACAAGTTGTCCACATTACTACCAATAACAATTGGTCTTTTACGCTTTTTTTTAACCACCTGACTCCATTCTTGATCTTTTTGTGACAGAAAAGAGGTAATAGGTTCATCAGGCTTAGTCAAATGTATGCATTCTTTCATTTTTAATTGTGCTTCTACCTGTTGCAGTCCTGTTGCTACGTCATTATTTGTTATTAAATTCTGCTTATTGTTTGTACACAGTGACTTTTTGTTGACAGTTGGAATATCGGAGTTTTTGTCCACAGGAGCATTCTTTGTTAGAATTTTTTGAGGTATCTTTTTAACCCCCTTGATACTGGCACTGGTATTTATTTCTATGGGTTTTTGCTCGTTTTTATTAAAATCGGACATATATTTGTTCAAGAGGTCTATGTGCGTATTTAATATATTAATTTTGTCACGTAACTCCTGAATTATTATGTCTTTTTGGTAAATAATATAATTATAAATTTGCTTATCTACCTTGTCACTTTGGGAAAAAACTTCCTTAGCATCGAAAAAGTCAGGTTCAGAATCCATCACAACTTCACAACAAACTATTTTGTTGTCACATAAAAACTTAACGTTATTAGTCAACTTAGCACAACTAGTATGGTATAAACTAAGGCAATTTTCACATTTTAATGCATTTACTACATTTTTATTGCATCTTTTACACAAATTAAGAGAAGAGCCTGCAGACGACATGTTCACGCGAGCAAGGTACTATTATATATGTTATTAGTTATAATATGTTATTAGTTATAATATTATTGTAGCCTTGCAATAAAAAAGTTAATATCACAGTTATTATTGATGTTTAAATAAAATTGATGCCCTAACTCTTTCTTTAGAACTATCAATTAAAAATGCATTTAATATTTTCTACATTGCCTGATATATATACATTTTTGCTCTTGGTTCATATTCTAGAGGTGTATTCTTTAGAAATAACAAAGTAGATAAGCAAACCATCAAACAATATTAATAATAATGATTAAGTTATTTACCAACAGGAAAAAAGTCAAATTTGTTATGTAACCGTAGCAGATAAGAAAAAAATGTAAAATAGAGTTTCTGTTAGAAATTAAAATACACAGTTAAAAATGTCATAAACTTTAACATTATACAGAGCAATACAACTTTTCTTCCTAAATTAAAGATACGAACTGCCCATGTCTCCGCCACTGGTTGTTCAAAGTGCCTGATATTTTCACATCTTATGACACCTTAACTAACTACATTGTGTACCAAGCTTAAATATCTCCACTGCTTTAGTAACTATACCAAAAAATTAAATATTTTCTTCAAATTTTAACACCCTGTATCTTCCTCAAAATTATAACTATTATATAATAAACATTATTTTTCAAAGCTCTACTTACCCTCGAAGTTTGTTCATTAAATCACCCTCTATACTACTTTATTATTAATGATCTTTATTATTAGGACAGTATTTTATACTTTAAAAAATATGAACACACTGTCAACTTTGGAGGAAATGTTAGTTTTGTTTATTTTTCCATATGTTCTCTTTATTTTTATTATTGTTGCACCACCTATTGTTGGTTGTTTGATCAAATATATTGCTCTTTAAAAAAATACATCCAAAATTCAATTTTATAAAATTATCTTATACAGTACAGTCTCTCAAAAATGAGGCTCTAGGACGTACAGTTACTGAAACCCACTTTTCAATGGTCTATCAGTCTTAGCAATATTGCCATGTCTTTTTGAAACACCATGTATATGTAAAAATTGTTTACTTTTTTCCAAATCGAAATTCAAGTCAACTGTGAAACCAACCTTAAGTACGACCTTGAGTGCGACACACGCTACGGAAAACTAATGCAATATTCCTTGCTACATTACACGGATATAACAGTATCAGAACTACCTTCAACGCTGTTTATAATTTTGTAGAGAAAAAAAATCTATTCCGTAACCTTCACCTCTAACTTTAATATAAAACTGCCCTAAAAGATCGATAAACACGTACCCCTGACAAAAGTACAGAATACTAAAGAACGAAGAACTTAGTGAAATTTAAAACGATTCCAAGCACTGTACATTTTTCCATCAAAAACATGATTTCGCGGAAAGCTTTTTGGGAAATGTAAAAATATCGACTTGGTAAGAAGTAACTGAAATAATTCATGCCAACAGTGAGGAGATAAGAAAGGGGCACCTTTATAAAGACATATTACTGATGACTGTGGTTGACAGTTTTAAAATATTGCATATGTGAAGACATGTGGTTAATCTTACAGAGTACTACCAACGCAGAATGGTAGATATCTCCAAAATATATTTTTTAGTATTGTAGTAGCTGTTCTTTTGAATATATTGACTTTTGCATTATTAAGATTAGATTACGTGCTATTTTTATCGACGTGGTTGTAAATTCAATAGGTAAAATGATTTGCAAACAATATTTATGCAACAATTCACAAACTTAAATATTCTTATTTAAATGTCGGTCAGTGGTCGCGCGGTTTAAGGCGTCAGTACTTGAATCGAGGTGACTAGATCGGAGTTGGTTCAAGCCCAGCTGCCGGTAGACCGTATATAAGCTATATTCGTGGAGAGGATTGGCACCCTCTCTGCGGGTATGGTAGGGTGGAATAATGTTAGCTTGGGTCAATGTGAGAGATTGATACCGGTTGATATTTGACTACCCCCCTAATTAATGAGGTTTTCCAGGTTTCCCTCATTCCTGCACTGCAATAGTGGTTAGGGCCTACCAACGTAAGTCGTTCCTGGGCGCAAATGCGGCCTGCTTAATAATAATATGCCGCCCCCTCTCCCGCACAAGTCTCCGACTTCTGGGCTAATTCCTGTGATTAGAATGAGGGGTAGAGATATTATTATTATTATTATTATTATTAAATAAAGCAGCAAATAAAATTTAGACGAAAATTTTTAAACACAATAATTTCTGGTAGGTAGTCAAACTAATTTTCTTCATATTTGCTTGCATTTTCCTCATATTGTTGTCAATTTTATTTCTATATATATTTACACTATAAGTTCTTGTTCATAACAGGTAGTAAAGGTAATATTTATTTTTAAAACCAAAAATTGTTGTTATACAATTTCGTGTATCTTGTAAACTTTTTGCAATATTAATAATGTGACTAGTGATGTAAATGGTAAAATAACATATTATTACTAACAGAAATTACTATAAATTACAGTAATATTACATACCATGAGATAACTGGTGTAATTTATGTAATTTACAGTTGCATACATTCTACCAAAATAGGCGTATTTTTGAGAAAAATATTTAAAGGAATGAAAGCTGTTTAAAGTTAAATATTTGCCTTTAAAGATTTTATTTTATTTTTACTTTTATTCTGATACAGTTACTCTCTTATATTATTTAATTAGTTACACTGTACTTATATAAATAAAAAATTACATTCTTTACATAAAAAGAGATTAATATTTTTAATTATTCAATTACAGGACTAGTTTTGTAAAGTTACACTTTCATAAATTACAAGTAATTTATTTTCACTAAATGTGACCTATTAAGAACTAGGATACTTCTCTCAATCGAATTTATATGTTATGTACAGGTGTTTTGAAAAAGATACCATAAATATATGGACAATATCAAAAATAAGATTTTTTGCCAGATAGCTTGATTTTTTTCTGTTTTTGAAATGAGATAATTAATTTTGAAATCAAATTTAACCACATGTCTCTAAAAAATAATGTAATGATTTAAAAATTTGCACAGGTAAGTTTCTGAGTGTTGTAAGCGTTTGATCATATTCTAGAGGTAGCTAGCTACAAAATATTATATGACCTACGACCTTTTCCAAGATTTTTATTTTACGGTTACGTTGTTACAGCGCGTCATAAGCTTAATGTCAAATATTATATTACATAAAAAGGTAAATGAGGCTATGAGTGGAAAAACATACACAACAACAACAATTATACCAAACTTAAAACAAATTAATATTCTGGATGGCTCTTCTGAAATTATTTATAGTAATATTAAAAATATATATCTTGTTGATATCTTCCTGAATAAATTTGCATTCATTCAAAGAAGTGAAAATTTTTGAAATGATCAGCATAGAGGAAAAACTTAAAATATTTAATAAATTCATCTATGTAATTAATGTAAATAAGGAATAATAAGGGTCCAAGATAGGACCCTTGCGGAACATCAGATGTAACGAGAACTGATTTAGACTATTAACAGCTACCATTTCTGCATTTCCAGTATTAGTTCTTTCAGATGTAAACCAACTGGCACTAATAAAACGCTACTTACTTTAATGGTAAACTGGCCTAAACCTCACAATATGTGGTTTAGGTTTAACTTAATTAGAGGATAAATTAGTTGTTACAGTATTATTTACAGCATGAGATCTCTAGAGAACAGTGTCCACTCTCCTTTCATCGTCATTGCTATGCCAACTGAAACTTTCTACAGTTTCTGTACAATATTTAAATATTTTATATCCCAGTGGTCATCTAATAGATGGAAAGAAGAAAGAAAGATTTGTTAGATCTATCCCAATATATACTGCCTGTTTTTAAAATTTTTTACCAGAATCTACAAACAGTTGAAAAACGCATTGCGAGATTTCATAGAAGTTGGATTCAACAAGTATAAATAAGAAACCCTTGCACTGTAAGCTACAGTTGCATGCAAAAAATACATATATTCATTTATGTTTTACATTGTATCCTTAGTTTTATATTTCCATTATTTTGTTCACTGAATTAAACATATTCCCTTTGTATTCCTATAAATTAATTTGTTTGCCTATCCGATTATCCATAAATCAATTTAAATTTACAATGTATTGAATCTAATCACAATGAAATGCCACATACAATCGTCTGTGTAAAATGAGTTTTATTTATTTATCATTATTATTATTTGCAAAAAATGATATGAAACACTAATTATAATGGAAACAACTTGAATTGTAGCAGATTGTTTTCAATGGGGAAAAAGGTGAGAAAGTGTAAATAATGAAACTAAAACAAAATCATTTACCGCTATCGATTAGAATGCATACTAATAATTATTATAATAGTATGATGTAGATGAAATAATTTTCTACTTGAGATGCATTTCAGTCAATTTGTGGAAGACATTAAATAACAATTTTTTGATTTTTACTCTTATTGCTTCTCAATAGCTTTTAAAATGTATTTAGAGGTCTACAAACTTCAAACTTTTGGTCCCAGTGCTTTTCCAGACTTTTAACGTTCTAGTGATTTTTTATTAAAAGTACAAACTTTCTACTATATATACTTTCCTTCATAATCAACTCCTTTGTGGTTACAAGAAACTTTTAAAAATAACTTGGGTTTAATAATGTTCTTAACAATAACATTACTTCAAATTTAGTTTGTTCACTTTATAAAACTAGTGCTACAACTTATTTTAAAATACCAAGATTTTAAAGGCATACAGAGTGACCACATTTAAAATGAACACTTGTTCACTTTATAAAACTAGTGCTACAACTTATTTTAAAATACCAAGATTTTAAAGGCATACAGAGTGACCACATTTAAAATGAACACTATAAAATTTTGCAAATACAGTGTAGACTGGAAAAAATGTTCTCGTTTCAAAGCCCTTTAAAATTTTGAAAATAAATTGAAACAATTCAGTCTACTATCTACTACAGTTTTTATGATATGATGATCTAGGTCATCAGTCACATAATTAATTAATATACGCTTCCTTAGAGTCCGCTGATTATCTTTGATCGGCCTCTACAATTCTCAGGCTAGCCTCTGTGGGGGCGAGGGTCTTATCAGATCTCCTGAATTTTGTTATATGTTCACTGTGGTTCTGAATGTTGTTTTTTTTAAATGGTCATCCTTTGAGATATTCCGTAAGAGCTGTTATAACTGATGGCAGCAACCGCAATACCAGTGATAGGAACTAAAATCAATATAAAGGGTGATTTAGGAATACTAGGAAACAAATTATCTCAGTTTTGGGGGTCCAAAGACCCCTTGAAACGTATGAAAAGTATATGTAGATGTCAGGGCCGTAACCGGGGGGGGGGGGGGGCTGCTTAAAAATAGCATTATATTAATATATAGGGTGTCTGTGAAAGGTTGGGAAATCTCGGACCTGGAGATACTTGTTACCAAAATAAGTTGATTGAGCCAAATGTGCCTTATCCGAACGTTGCTGGTTTCAAAAATACAGTGCGTTTAATGATAGAATTTTATTTTGAAATATCTCAATAACTTTGAAACCTGTTGGAGTATTAAAAAAAAAATTGGCACAATTATGTTCTTTGGCACGGCTGTTCCTTTAATAAAAAGAGGAAATTTTCTGTGCATTTAGAAATACGGACATCATGTATTGAAAATAGGAAAACGTGCTTTGTTTCATAAATAAATTACTCTTGTTCGATTTTTTATCGAGATATTTGCATATACAAATTTCAATGCATTCCGTTTTTTAGCAACTTGTAATCCTTAAAATAACGCGTCTTGACGGCTAGTGTGAAGCAAATTATTTACAGTCTGTTAAATAACAATTTAAAGGGAAAAGAGAACAAAAAGCATTTAAGGAGAAAATACAAACAAAACAGAAAAAATTGGAAACTTAAGAAATATGTATTTATGATTAAACAGTAATAACCATGAGGGTTTTCGTCTGCATACATGTGTAAATTATGCAAGTTGATTGGTCCCTCCCTACGGAAACATGCTTTGTCAGAAAATAGTAAAGAGGTGGTAAAATCGTGAGCTTGGTTAACTTTTTCCAACAGCCATGCGCAAAATTGTGTTCTTGCAGAATAATTATCGATGCTTAAACCCTGAACTCTTTGCATATGGTATGGATGGAGTAGTTGTTCTTTAAGAATATTATTTACGGTACATTTTGAAATGAAACTGTTGCGCTACATTTCTAACACTAACTGTAGGATCTTCATCGACATAATCCAGAACAGCTTCTTCAACTTCAGTTGAACGATCAGTTCTGTGAACTCCACCATGTCGACCCATATTTGGCATAAAACTATCTTAAATAATATTAAATGTATTACAATTACAAATTAAAAACGTACTCATTACTCAAAATAAACTAATAAAAATGTCAGTTTTCCGTAACCGCTGATCAACGCGCTGAAATGTTTTTGAATTTGGTAGTTTTCTGTTGGGAAATCTCTCAGAGTATAATCTTTGAGCTTTCAATGCATTACATTGGTCTTCTCCATAGATTAAGTGCATATCACAATATTCTGTAAATGTATACTCCATAATTAAGTACTTCAAAAATATTACAACAATTTGTCAACTTGACACTTTAATTGTATCATAACAATGGAAACCATAGTAACGCTATGTGCAGATATTTTTTACTTGATGAATATATAATTTTTAAAACACAGTTTACGGGTTTCCACCATAGCTAGGAAATAAAAAATAATAGGTATTCAAATGATACGATCACTGTTTATTTTCTCTTTAAATTGCTATTTAAAAAACTGTTAATAATTTGCTTACAAGTTGCTAAAAAACGAAATGCATTGAAATTTGTATATGCAAATATCTCGATAACCAAGCGAGATATCGAAATTGAACAAGAGTAATTTTTTTATGAAACAAAGCACGTTTCTTCCTATGTTCAATACAATCATGATGTCCGTATTTCTAAATACAAAAAAATTCTCTTTTATCAAAGGAACAGGGCATAACTGACGCTCTGTATAAGCAACGCCAAAATTAGTTGAAAATTCTAATTTACCGTGCCAAAAAACATAATAGTGCCAATTTTTTTTTAATAGCATTGAACGCCCTGTATTTTTGAAACCAGCAACATTCGGATAAGACATATTTGGCTCAATCGACTTAATTTGGTCACATTATATTATATTATATTATATTATATTATATTATATTATATTATATTATATTATATTATATTATATTATATTATATTATATTATATTATATTATATTATATTATATTATATTATATTATATTATATTATATTATATTATATTATATTATATTATATTATATTATATTATATTATATTGTATTATATTACTATTTTTGCCAAATCGGATAGTAATAAATAATTACAAGTAAGGAAACTGTATCCAATTATTTTCATACACCTACTTGTTTAGAAATGAAAGAGTACTAAATATCCAGAAATATGTAAGAATTTGCTTCACATTAAAAATATAACAATGCATCCATCCAATTTCAAATGAATACTGAAGTGAAATGAGAGTATGGTGGGTCAAAGATTTAATTTGATCAAGTGGGGATTTGAAATGCCCCCACTACAAATGGGCAGTATTATTTAGATCCTGAAACAATCCAACTATGAACGTTATTGTCCATTAGCTTACTTTATTCCTCTTATGCTCAAACAATAGGTAGATACGACCTTTCCGACCCTTTACGTATTTTTTTTTTATAAAATTAAATTCTTCTGAATTACTTTGGAAAAATTAACTGAAATATTCATGGTGCCTGTTCTATTTTACATTGAATTTAATTAGTCGGGCACATTAAAGTCTTAAATTCTGCCTATAAAAGTCACTGTTTATTTACCCTTTTCCCCCTTCTTCTGAATTAAGTGCCAACTTTATCCATTAAGTCCATAATTTAAGGAGAGACTATGAAGCATTTCTAAAAAATTTCCATAAAATAAATTAAATTTAATCAAAACAGGATATGCTTTTAGAACATGTCCGTGCCGTAAGAAAAAAATAAATCCTATTATCTTGTTAATACTTATATATCACCTATAAAACTTTGCTAGAATTATAAATTTATTGTATAACCTAACTGACAAGCTGAATGAAAGCGCATAGTTTCCAATATTGCATCACATATGTTTTCGTCAAATCATCAGCCCACAAAGAAGCCAGAGGATTGGATATGTGTCTTGAAATGTAAGGAGGTGGATTGTAATATGTATGTAGATGATGGCGTTTACTTCATTTTTTAAGTTTAGTTATCGTTATCATCACCTTTTGTTTTAACTGTATTAAAGAATTATCCAGTTTAATCCATTTATTTATTCTTAATGACATTTAATTGATGATGTCATTACTCGTTTCTGATATAATACTTTCTATTCAAAATGGAGCTTACCTCATCCCATTTAACACCACATGTCCCAAATTTTATTTAAATTTTTAGGTTCAATTTTATAGTAGGAAAATACTATCGAAATTGATACACCCTGTACCAAGAATATTATATGAATTTAATAAGTAGGTACTTTTGGTTGCCACAAATATGTATTGTTAAGAAAAGTAATCAGTACTGTGCCTAAAAGGTACAGATACAATGTTATTAAGTATATTTTTTGACAAAGTACTGATTAGTTCATAAAGTACCCTAAAATAATTAACCACTTCCAATATTTTGAGGGTCTTTTAGATACTCAGTACTTCTAATACTACTATTTAGTCTACAATGTGTTGCAAATTAGTAGGTCATGTCGTTAAGCATATATCTTTTGACCAAAATAATGGGACTTTTATTATGCCACTTTTCATTTTGGAGCTCCATTTTCAAAATACAGAGTGTCAAAATTAAAATTTTAAAAATGATTTTTATTGCTAAGCTCCGGTGATTTTAGAAATTTGTTTGAAAAACATACACACATATTTTTATCTTAATTCGGCACAATTTCTGTGAAATTTTGGTTTAAAATATCATAGCATGAGCCGAGAAAAGGGGGGGTAAAACACGGACCCCCTATTTCTTTTTGAGTGCGCTTATGGTTTCAGAATATTTACCATTAAGTCAATGAAAGAGTCTCAAAGACTCCATACCACCCACTTTAAAGAATTCTAACCTCTAGAAGGAGCTTTGTGAATGTAATATCACTGAGTTTATAGAACTTATACATATAACCAATGGTAATATATTTCTTTCAGTTGTAGCCAACATTTAAATAAAAGACTATCAATAATTACCGATTGGATAAGAACAAAGTATATTTACGTATATCCAAAGAGACACAATGGCAGTGGCGGCAACGAGATATATTTTGATATGCACAAAAATGACACATATATTATTCTCTACATAATTTATTATACTCAGTAATGAAGTTTATAAGCTACATATTTGGGAAGTATATCAAATCAATATCTATTTACAAAACTAAAATAATATTTCTCTTTCCAAACTGCGACTACGAGTTTTATTAGAATATAATATACAGTGCTTTCGAAAAGTAACGAATAAATTCAATATTTTTTGAAACTGAGAAGTTTTCGAAAAAATCCCCTGCCACGTCGATTTTGTTTTTAAAAACGGCACTTTTTTAACATACGACCCATATTTGTGACGGCATCGTTGTTCGAGATATGACGTCATCGACAATTTTTTTAAACAGCAACCCCCAATTTTTACCATGCCATTTGAAAGAGCGTGTCATTCTACATACGCATCATGAAAAATTATCGTGTTAGATAACAAAAATTTCAAGAAAATAATGTTTGAAGATTTTAAAATTTAATTTTCACAATACTGAAAATGATAATGATTATGTAAAAAATTGACTAAATTAAATTGTGCATCGCTGGACATTATCAATAACTTCAGGAGGTATAAGATGTATCTCGTGACGTATTCTTGCATTTAAATCTTTTAAATTAACTGGTCTAGTAACGTATACTCTGCTTTTTAAGTACCCCCGCAAGAAATAATCTAGGGGTGTCAAATCAGGTGATCTGGGTGACCACTTAATCGGCTCCCTTCTCCCTATCCAACGATTCGGGAGCAGCTCATCTAAATAAGCAGGGACAGGTGCATAATGGGGAAGTGCACCATCTTGTTGAAAGAAAATGTAATTTCTTGGAAGATCATGTCCCTCTATATCTGGATATAAAGTTATTAGTTCAGGAATGAGGTCGTCTTGAAGAAAATCCAAATATCTTGCACCAGTTAGGTTGACGTCAAAGAAATAGGGACGCAGAATTCTTCCGTCGACTATGTCGCACCACACATTTGCTTTCTGGGGACTTTGAGTGTGATACTCCATCATCCATCCGGGATTCTCGGTAGCCCAATAACGGCAGTTTTGCCTATTGACATGGCCGTTCAAAACAAACGTAGCCTCGTCAAAAAAAATTACGTTTTTTACAAAATTATTATCATTATTGCATAGCTCTTGCATTTGCTCGCAGAATTGATTTCACCGATCAAAGTCGTCTTCAGATAGCTTATGAACAAGGCATACCTTATAAGGATGCTACTTTGCTTTTTTCATAATTTTGTGAACTGTGGACGCTGCCATATTTAAATCAGAAGCCAATTGGTTAAGTGTTGAGTGATGATTTTCTTGTATTGCCAACAAAACATTAAGCTCATCATCTAGTGATTTTGACGGTCGACCAGAATTAGAAAGATCACGAACATGTCCAAAGTTACGGTATTTAAACTCTACAGGGTGAGTCAGTCATAATGTCATTAATTTTAACCACGTATTCGGGAGGCCTAATAAAGGCAGAAAATCGAAAAAAAAATTTTTTTTACTCGACCTTTAAAAAAATAAACAAATCACCCTATAAAAATCAGTAACCCGACGCTCCTGGTGCGCTACGAACTTTCTGATGACGTACCCGACGACAATCTAATGCCGTATCAAACCATCGATGCCACATCATGTTTACATACATAATATCGTCTAACACATCAGCATGTTATTCAAATTTACCTCCATTTAGCACTCTGCATTTCCCGCATTTCTTTCCCCCCAAATTTGTAGAGGTCATGCCACACTTTTGGAGGGGGAATGGAGAGAATACAAGCAGTAAGCAGTAGTTTGTTTATTTTGGTCTCACCTCACGTATTTGGCGTAAATTCACAACGCATAATTTTACAAATTTCGAATATATGGAAATGGTAGTGTTATACGGAGAATGTTTACGAAATGCGACTGACCCTCATTTTATTAATAAAGTGCTATGGACGGATAAGTGCAGTTTTACATGAACTGTGAGCTGTTAGTACCATACTACTTAAAAAACAATAAATTTCTAGGCTAGATGTACGTAACTACAAACTGAATAATTAATTGTACTTGCGAGTAATACTAAAACGTAGTGAAAACGTAATATCAAAATTATTAAACTGTAATAACCTAACATTCGAAAACATTTATTTATTATCTACATTTGTTTTTATTAACAAATAAATCAATATTTAAGGAAAATTCATTCATGTATCTAGATTAAAAAAAATAGTTTTACTCCTTGTCGTTAAATAACAGTACAAAAACTACGTAACTAGGTTATTGACCTAATAATACGGTAGGTCAAGATAACTTAGATTAGCGGCGTGCCATTTCCGTCTTGGACAGTTTTCTGTCGACAACACGATGGTTTTTTATTACTTAGTATTTAAACACGAAACACTTTTCAGCTTCTCTTAATAATTTACCCATTGGGTATAGGTTTTTTATGTAATGTACGTAAATGGTTTATTACTCGGTTTATTATTAGACACGTTGGAGTTTTGTTGCAGTCATAACAGCTACATTTGCTCAGAGAAAAATCGACGGCCGTATTTTCCACCGGAAAACCTGAATGGACCGCGTTACTTGCAATTTTTAATAGAATTATTTGATTATTATTATTTGATTTTAGTGGATATTAACATTTTAAATTATTATTGGCTTAAGTTGAACTTAGCAAGAAAAAATGATATTCTAAAATAGTCAGTACAACCGTTTATTTGTGATGTCTAAAACCTAGGTAGGTAGGTACTCTATAGAAAAATATTACAACTTGACAACATTGCATCAGGTCGACATCGAGTTGAACTGTGAGCTGTAAACGACCAAGGCTGTCAGCGGTCAGTGACAGTCTGAAAAGAGGGTTTAAATAATGATTTGAAAATATTTTTTTTCGGCGTAAATATGCGTTTAGATTTTTTTTAATCGCGTATTCGCATTATACTCATTATTCCCTATCTCCTCTTAAAATTAATGACATTATGACTGACTCACCCTGTATATTGCTTACCATGCTTTGGCTAATCGGATGTCAATCAGGATGAGTTTCATTGAACAATTCAACTACTTCTTTTTGGGTGCGCATCCTGTCTCCAAATCCGATCATGCAAAGAATTTCAATTAGTTCTCGTTCAGTAAATTTAACCATTTTTTTTATAAAATGACAAAGTTACTACTCAATAAACACTTCAAACGCACTGCTTTTGCCAAACAAAATTAAGAACTAAATAAATAACTCAAAAAAAAAACTTTTTAATAAAGTACGGTTTCAAGTTTTTATCTGACAGCAATAAAAAACATTCTCGGTCGCTAAGGCTACTGTCAGGCAACCATGATTTTTGACTATGTGTATGTAAAATAATACGCTCTTTCAAATGGCATGGACAAAATTTAAAAAAAATTGTCGTTGACGTCATATTTCGAACAACGATGACGTCACAAATGTGTATGTCAAAAAGTGTCTTTTTTAAAAATAAAATCGACGTGTCAGGGGATTTTTAGAAAACTTCTCAATTTCAAAAATAATGAATTTATTCGTTACTTTTCGAAAGCACTGTATATGGTGGTAAAATTTCTCCGGGTTCCTTTCCGCGATGAATCTGCATGGTCCTCAAATGAACCATTTGTTTGACAAGATGATATATGAGATTTTACAGAAACGTTGTCAAACAAATGGTTGTTTTGAGGACCATGCAGATTTATTGCGGAAAGGAATCCGGAGAAATTTTACAACCACATATAACACCCGCGGAAGCCTACAAACTAACATATAGATATATTTATATATTTCATAGTAAATTTCCACAGGCGAGGGATTTTGATAGAAACTGTTTTCTCTATGATTTTCGTTTTTATACACCCTCGTGTACGGAATACATTCGCAAACCACGTGTTTTGCAACCGCAGAGCTACTCCTATCTCAGAAAACACTTATAGGATTTACAGAAAGGGTCATTTTATCAGATTAGGAATGTGTTCCCACTAATGGTTCATAGGCTTCATGAAAACGTAAAATAATATTCAGTCTACGTCCAAGTAGATAATGCCAGATTTACCAAATATAAACAAGATTTATATGTTTCCAATGCTTAAGCGTTATTTATATATTGATATAAATTTATTACTGTACCTAAGTATAGGAACAATGTGCTACTACTAATTAAATTTAATATCAAAACTATTCTATTTATAATACCGTAACCTGTACGTTAAATTTGCCTTGAAATAATTTACGTAGAGAAAATGAATTTTATTATCACTTTTGATTACACAATAAATATACTTCGAATAATTCACAACTGTCAAATATTTACTTTGATATTTATGTCATTCGCGTTTGATTTCACAAGATAAATTAATAATATTAGTTCGATATAAACACTAGAACTTGTGTAAAGTTACACGTGTTTCATTAACAAAGTTTATTTGACGATATCATGGTAACCACAGTTATTGATTATTTTAAACATAATATACCATTTTAAACCAACGAGCGTTCAAATAAGTACGGAGTCAAGTTGGTTTCAAATATGTTGAGTAACGTTTTAGGCATTGATGGCCCCTCATCTCTGGAATTAATTTAAAAAATTGTTCAGAAGTTATAAGTAATGTTTACAATAAACAAATGTTGTTGAATTTTTTATAGTTAATAATAACAAGTAAAAGTGGTAACCAACTTTATTTTTGTCTATCTTTTTTTACTTTATAATTTGCGTGTTATTATTAATTCATAATATTACTGTGTGTTATTATCAGGGTCATTTTCATTCACATTTGTTCAAATATGGCTATAATATTTACAAATTTTAAAAATTGGTATGTAGTATTTAATTTATCAAAATATACTACCAAGTAAAATAATTGTTTTAGATTCCTGACACACTAGAACCTTTTTTACATTTAACTTTTACTTAATTTTCTTTAAAGTTCAGATCAGATAAGTAAAAAAATGATTAATGCAACAATTTTTCACAAGTAATATCAAGAAGACCGACAAGATCGTTATACAGTTTGATTAATTAGCAAGTTATAAAAGAACAGCGGCAACATAATATTACTATAGTTTCTAACAACTTCTACATAAACGGCCATAACTCAGTCTAGCCCAACAACTTGTTATAATATTAGACACCTTTATTACTTTAAAAGGGATAATCCTAAAATGTGCATGCAGTTTCTGATGGATATAATAGTATTTACAAACTTTCAAGTACCAAATAACCGTGATAAACAAGAAAATGGAATGTCAGGTCTTATTAAAATGAAGAGCTCTAGAAAACTTTCTGCAAAATGCTTTATAACTTTTGTATGGCTCTACATTTACCTTTTCTCCGAGCGAGTGTCTTGGGGTTCTTTATTTCAATTCTTAATATGATTCACAGACCGAGTTAAAAATTTGTT
Organism: Monochamus alternatus; assembly: GCA_037114965.1. Lineage (NCBI taxonomy): Eukaryota > Metazoa > Arthropoda > Insecta > Coleoptera > Cerambycidae > Monochamus > Monochamus alternatus. The sequence continues at coordinate 165,765 of CM073428.1, forward strand.
TACAATTTTCTAAGATTACATTTTTTATTAGCTCTTGGACTTTAATTTTACCTTAAAGATAATTCTGCTAACTAATAATTCAATCAGTATTGAATTACCCTCCAATATCAAATCAACAACAATCGTTAGTAAAACCACCAGACATGTAACCGTTTCAATTTTATTAGTTCTCATCGATCTCAGTGGTTCTTAATTTGTTGTCCACCATTTCCTCCCAAACGGCCCGCGAAGTTTTTACAATTTAATAACTAGGTAACAACTAATTTAAAAAATGCATTGTTATATTTAAATTTACCGCATTTGTTGCTCAGTGATATCTGTTGTTTAGTTCTAAAACCATACGGTCTCCATTGTGCAGTTTTCTGTAACGATAGTTAAAACACAGTAACAGATAGCGTGCATATGCCGTGCTGTCAATGAAAGGCAAAACAAACCTCTTATGGAACGTTCTGGTTTCGGCAGTCGTTGTTGTTATTGAACTGATTCAGTAAATTTCTAGTAATATTTAACACCTTAAATGGATGTTCAAAGAAAAATTAAGTTTTCCGTTCATCATAAGAAACATCGTCATTACAGTAAAAAATACCTCTCAATACTTCTACATCAAGATCTTTAATTTTCTCATAAAGGTTTAAAGGTGGCATACCTATATTATAATAAAATATTATGAGCTGATTGCTGAGAGTAAACGTACACATTTTGCATTTATTTATATTACAGGTAAATAATTATCAATACACCAAGCATAGGCGTAATTTACAAAGTCTTGCAGAATGAAACAATCAACCGTAGATAATATATTCCAGAACAATTTCAAACAGCCAGCAAACATAAGATGATTTGATTTCAAGGTTAGGGATAAATCATTTACAGAAATTATAAAAAAGATGATATGAAGATATCTGACTTAAAACCAATGTAATAGAATACAACTTTCGTTGATACAGATAAGAATTGAAGAGATGGAGTAAGCTATTACGCAAACCATGTCGTCCCAACCTGTGAGCAGTATATTATGACTAACCGTGTTTCCTTGTGTTAAATACCGTATTTGTTTGATTAGAATTTAAATCAGCTTAATTCGTTTAAAGTAAAAGAAAATACTCTTTTGGTTAATTTTCAACTTGAACACTTAATTGTCAGAACCTTCCCAGTAGGAAGTGGAATGAATCACATTTTTATTAACCACCGCCGAAAAGTGAATTGAAATTCTGCTTTATTTTGAAACGTGTTGCTCCTGTGCATGAATAAAGCATGTACGTTACACTCTAATGAAATATTCTGAAACACATCTCCAAAGTGAAAAAGCGGCCCTTATATTCCCAAGCACGTAACCTAAGACAATTTGCTTATTCGTGCCCAGTAGGGAATTTCTGTACACACTACGGCATCTGGAAATCGACAGGAACTGGTGTAGTAAAAGTTATGGGGAACAGATATTTAACAGAAGACATCCAGCTGTGCCTCGCATATATTTCTTATACAGATACGAAAATAAGTTATTGATATTTTCTATAAGAGGAAAAGATAATTGATGATAAAAATATTTTATCAACGATCACTCTATTAAGAAGGTTTAATACGACTGTTTTCCGTGGATTAAAAACCTTTTAATACACTAGTGGATTAAAATTCATAATACCACGATTCGACAAACGCATGTCATAGAAACGATTCCAAGATTTTTTAGTATTCAGCTGACAATCAATTTTTTTGATTAAAATAAATTTGTCAAATTTGACGTGTTTTCAAAACCATAATTTTTCACCTGCTCTCACACGGCTTTCACTCTCCTAATTAACCGGTTTTGACCGTGGTCGTGGATAAAACGTTGAATTACATTCGGGAAATTAACCAGCTTTTAATTCTCTCGTGGATTAAACCCTTGTTAATTCTCTTATATAATTAAAAACTATTTTCCACGACCACTATATTAAGAAGGTTTAGTACGTCTGTTTTCTGTGGATTAAAGGCTTTTTTCTTATTTAGTGGATAAGTGGTTCTTTATTGTACTAGTTCAATAAAATGTTTGAATGCATTCATCTGTCATTCTACTACAGCGTTTTGTCATCATGATAAACATGTAAACGTTCAAATCGATGCCATATTTTCCTAGACTTACTGTCATCTAAATAAAACATTTTTTGGGTTTTGCATGAACGTAGAAGTTAGAATATTGTATGCAACTCGTACAAAAAGTGCTTATTACACTCGACGTGTTGTTCTGCTCGGCCTGACGGCCTCGTTGGACAATTTCACGTCCACTTACTTTTTGTACTTGTTGCATAAATAACTATTAACACACTTAATGGATTAGAATTCATAATACCATGCTTGGATTTTATAGGATTTTATTTAAAATTATTATTATTAACATTAACATTTATCTCTAGAACGATCTTGTCATTTTGACCCGGATTATTTAAATTCACTCGATAAGGAGTTTCTGAAGGACTGGAGGGTCCCACAACTTCACCAGGTAGAACCTGGATTCTTTTTTGCTATCTTGCTGAATCTTCAATAAAAGTTTCCGCTACAGTAATCGATTTCCAGCCACCATGACGCTTCACAGTAATAATATCACCTCCAGCATTGGCCAGTAATGTTGCCGAAGAACGCCTCTTTCCATGTCTGATAAAGCTTTCTGGATCAGGGACCCCAAGAAATGCAGCCACTTTTTAAAACGTTTTCGAAATTGTGTTGATGCCTATATGTTGCTTAGTACATTTTCCAGCCACTTATCGCAAGAAAAATCTCCCACTGGCATTTTTAGGTCGCAGATTGATGTATTTTCGACATATTTGTACGGCATTGAATGAAAAGGCTTCTTCCATGATCGTAAAACTTCTTGAAATCTTTGTTTTTGTATCCGATATGAGTACATATAGGTAACTGCCTTTGTCTTAGACATGGGTGATATCAAAAAAGATTAATTCGTTACATCGACAAGCACTTGCGACTTCCATGATCGTTGCAACCTGTAAAGAGTTCAAAATAAAACATTCAATGTATGCATTGAAATATTAAAATCGTTTATTTTCTACTTTAACTTGGAAATATTCCTCATCAGGTGTTTTTTTCATAAATTATTTGATATGGTTTCTCTACAGTATCTTTGCCTTCTTTGGTTTATAATTCCAAATATGAACAATCAATATTGATTTTAGCATTAAATATTTTGTCTACATCGAAGAGGCAGCAAACCGTTTTCGTCATTGAAAAAGTAGGATAGTAGCACCTTTTCTGTAATTGATCCTTCTTCTATGTTCCTTTTTTCCCCAGTTACTGAATTCTACCATTCCTTCTCGTATACACTGCTTTTCGTTGATAAACGGAATGTTGCTTATTAGGCTTCTTGCTGGATTTCAGCCCAAATGCAGAAATTCTCAACATTGTCACTGATTTTTTGTATCGATTTTTGCAAATTTCTTCACTCTTTTGTTCACAAATAAACAAACGCATGCCATAGAAACGATTCCAAGACTTTCTAGTATTCAGCTGATAAAAAAAGCAAATGAAAACCATAATTTTTCACCTGTTCTCACCCGGCTTTCATTCTCCTAATTGACGGGTTTTGGCCGTGGTCGCGGATAAAACGTTGAATTACATTCAGGAAATTAACTAGCCTTTAATCCTCTTCTCGTAGATTAAAGGCTTGTCAATTCCATTATATAATTAATAGCTATAATAATGAACTGATGATTAAAATTTGTATGTCTTTGGCCGGTTTCTCAACTAGTAGATATTTATTAAATAAACTTATCGATTCCATAAACTGGAAATATCCCATGAATTCGGTTTCTGAACCATTCGATAATGCTTATCTATTGCATAAGTTATCGAACACATATCCAAAAAAAAATGGGAAGATATATGTCCAATAAATATTAGCGCAAGCGCGCAGCGATTTAGCTGTTACTTGTTTACATCTTTATTGTAAGGCTTAACCCAACTTTTTTGATATTTTCGTGACGATAACTGCAATGGAAAATTCTGATTCGTCTGCTTCATCAGATGAAGAATATTTAAATATAGTCAGATATCTTGAACGGCCAAGACGTTATCGTGAAAGAGAAAACCAGTATGAAAAATACAGCGACTCAGAATTTTCAGAGAGGTTTTTAACGAAAGAAACTGTAAATTTACTGATAGATTTAATAGGAGAACTAGTATTAAAGTGTCTAGTACCAGAACAAATTCACTAACAGTATTAGAAAAGGTTTTAATAATTAATAACTTCGTTTTTATGAAACAGGTTTGTATATATTTTTATTTAGTTAATGTGATGTGCTATCATTAGGTAGGCGATAGTGGCGCCATCTACAATTATTTCTTGAAAGTGTCTTACTTCCATAAATGGCTTCTGCAAACACTTGTGCATTTGCTAGCTCCCTCTATGATTATTGCAGATATTAAGATATCCATTCAACTGTTATGTATTCAACAAAATTTGAAGGCATGCGTTCAGAAACCAATATAATGTTATCGGTCTGATAAATTTATGTACTCGATAGTTTTCGAATGGATTGCGCCAAATGTTGAGAAACCGGCCATTAAACTTTTAAAACTTACACAATACCACTATCCATTTAAGAATTTAAGGGTGTAGGCCTTCTGTTAAAAGTAGACATTTGAGGAATGACCCCATCCATAAAATACGTCTCCCCTCAAAACAAAAGTTTGGTACGAGAATTTAATTTTTACATCAAAACGGAAAATATCCTGAGGGGCAAGTTTTCGGTACACTCGGTTCGGTTTTGATATAAGCACAGTGTATATGATATCCGTTTCCTCTGTAACCAATGTGCTCAGTCTTGTTATTAGCTCCACAGCTTCAAAATACATGTTTTACATTTTTCGAGCTGATTTCTCTTTTCCAAACAGCAGTAATAGTGCACCCTTGCTAGGCTTTCCTATAGTATATGAGCTGTAGTTTTGTCTTTCTCATGGCTTTCTCAGAATAATTTTACTCCTGAAATATTTTCTGAATTTTAAGTGCCCTGTCATCTCTCCTCTTATTCGTGCTAAAATACAATATTGGTTCAATAAATCTTTATTAAATTATTGTTTATTTTATTTCTGTTCACAGTTTCATACCACCCAACTAAATCCTATAGCCAGACTATAATATGTGTCATATATTTAATTAAAACTTCCTGCATCACATCAGATTGAGAATGGAAACTAAGTAATCATTTTCCTATGTTTCCATCTCAGCTCCCCAATACTATTCAGGACTTTGATTGAAAACCGACGTAAAATAACTTTTTTTGTCATAAATAAAAGTTTGTAAGAATAATGGACGAAAATGTATCCCATATCAAAAAAATTGATACAAAACTCAAGATGGCAAATAAATTCTGATAAAAAGCAATTTTTCAATTTATGCTTTGTGATGTTGGACACATCTTTTCGATTATATTCGTCATACTTTCGCTACCGTCATGTTATCTTCGTATAAGGTAGTATCATTTATTTAATAACACTTACCTGTCTGTTTCTTGAATAATAAGATACATGTGCGACAAAAGAAAAATCAGGCATTTATTTCAATTTTTAAAGCATTGACTTTATGACGCTTTTGCAAATTTTTTTATAGGGTAAGTATTAAAACAAAATTGTTACTGCAAATGTCTGACATTAAAATAGAACAATTATTGTTATTGTAATTATTGTTTATCTAATTCATTTATCCATCTGAGTTTAATTAAATTGTATTATTTCTGTTCCATGAATTTAGAGCAGTTTACTGTAGAGTAAGCTTTTTGCTAATTACTATTTTACCTGGTTTCCTTTTAACCTTATGTAAGTAGCTACATTTTAGAAATGGCTATGATATTATATTACACAAAGGGTGTTTCATAAGTAATAATTTTAGCGTATTAAATTCCAACCAAGTACGCTAATAAAGACAAAGTCTGTGCGTTAATAATACGTAGCGCCCAGTGATTATTTAATTGTATGGTATATATGTAAATGGCCTCATGGACAAAGCAGCCTGTCTATCTACAGAAGCCGATTTACATTCGTCGCAACATACCTGAGTCATATCTAGTTTAAATTATAAAGGCTTAACGTCTATATGAGCTGTCACAAATGTACCCAATTATGACTTAGAGTGAGTGTGGCAGGGGCGCGAGTTGTTCGCCTTCTTTACTAATATTTATTTACGGAACGCTGTAATAGTCGGTGCGCGTCGATATGTTTCTTTTTTACGTCTGTTGAAAGTTGATTTACCTATTTAAATAACTATTTATGAACAGTAACTTGCCAAAGGTGAGAAGAAATAGTAGGGAATTGTATGAAATGTTGTTTGACAGTAATCCCTAAGGTTATAGAGATGCATTAAAGAAGATGACCTGTTTTGTACCGTGTGTGAATGCATTATATATTATTTTATCAAAACTAAAGTGATAAGACATTTGAAAAGCTATGGCTCGTCCAACGCTAAAGACCTCTATGAACTTACAGATATATTTTTTAGAAGTAATATTTCATTAAACAAACTAGAGAACCTAAAATTACGTACGTTTTTAGAAAAATATGTGGACCAAAAAATCCCTCATGAAAATACGTTAAGACTAAGATATGTTAAAGTTTATAACAATGTACTGGCATCAATAAGCAAAAACATGGCCGACAATTTCGTTTATTTCATTATATACGAATCTACTGATGTTTTTGGGCGTTCAACTGCCAATTCTTTAATTGGTGCGTTAAAAAGTGCTAGTGACATTGGTTTCTAAGGTGCTGGACAAAACCAATCACGAAACTATATACAGTATGCGCCAAAAGTATGGAATAAATTCAATAAAAACGAAACAATTATTTTTTGGGAAAAATCCTCGAACAGGTCGATTTTTAATTTAAAAAATACATATTTTAGCGTAAAATGCGATTTTCAAATGTCATTTGTTTTCGAGTAATGACGTCATCGATTTTTTTTTAAATGGCAACACCATATTTTTTTCCTTGATTCTGAAAGATCGTTTAATTCTCTATCAGACAGTACTAAAATTTTGCCCTCTTACATAGGAAAGTTTTCGAGTAAATGGCGATTGAATGTTGGAAAACGTAAATTTTATCCATAAAAAAGTAACAATTCTGAGGTATGTAAAATAAAATACAATTGATTAAATTTTATACTTAAATTAAATGTTCGAATCACCATCCACCAACTTCTTGACAATGCGCAAGTCTGTGAAGAAATTCTTGCACATTACGAATGATTTCTGGGGTAACTCTGCGTATTTCGTCCCGAATGCGATTTTGAAGTTCTTCTAAATTACGTGGTTTATTAATGTAAACTTTTGACTTCAAGTATCCCTATAAAAAATAGTCAAGAGGTGTAAAATCTGGCGATCTTGCAGGCCATTCTATCGGTCCGCGTCTGCCGATCCACCTCCCAGGAAAACAGTTGTCCAAAAAATCTCGTACAGGGCGCGCATAGTGCGTAGGTGCACCGTCTTGCTGAAACCATATTGTATCGTCAGGAATGTCAGGGTCATTATCGTTAGGAAAAATTACTGCAAGGGCTGAAACAAGGTCATTTTCTAGAAACTCTAAATATCTTTGTCCTCTAAGGGTTCCTTCAAAGAAGAAAGACCCTACTATTCTGTCGTCAACTATTATTCCAGCCCACACATTTAATTTCTGAGGGTGTTGGGTATGTGCCTCTGCCATCCAATGAGGATTTTCCCGACTCCAATATCTGCAAGTTTGACGGTTTACTGTACCATTCAGACAAAATGTGACCTCTGAAAAAAGTAATTGCCGGTGTAAATTACTATTTCCTTGACATAAATCCATTAGAATTTCGCAAAGTGTAAGCGGCGATCGGGATCATCTTCATTAAGTTCCTGCACAAGTTGAATTTTGTAGGGATGATAATTTTCCTTCCTCAAGATACATAGCACTGTGTTCTGACTAGTGTCATTGTTTAATGCAAGCAATCGTGAAGAATTATGAGGATTATCCACCATACTTATCAAAATGTTCTGTTTCTGATTTTCATTAATGCTTGGACGTCCAGGTTTTGGAATATTTACAACATTGCCAGTTTCTCTAAATTTGGACTCTACCTTACTGACTGTTGATTGACTGATAGGGCGATCTGGATATTTTTCATTAAATAAATCGCAAACTTCCTGCTGAGTTCTAGTCATATTCCCGCATCCGATAAGAATTAAAATTTCAATTCTTTGAATAACAGTTAAATGTACCATAATACTTTAAATTGAATAACAATTTCTATGTCGCTTACAATACTTATTAGAAAGTCGGTGTGACAATGACACTTTGCAAAGATTTTCACCTACGTGATCCATAAAAGAACTATAGAATTCGAAAAACTAAACTTGATAACGTTTTTGCTTTATTTTAATTGATTTACTTTTTCTAACATTCAATCGTCATTTACTCGAAAACTTTCCTATGTAAGAGGGCAAAATTTTAATATTGTCTGATAGAGAAATAAACGATCTTTCAGAATCAAGGAAAAAAATATGGTGTTGCCATTTAAAAAAAAATCGATGACGTCATTACTCGAAAACAAATGACATTTGAAAATTGTATTTTACGCTAAAATATGTATTTTTTAAATTAAAAATCGACCTGTTCGAGGATTTTTTTCCCAAAAAATAATTGTTTCGTTTTTATTGAATTTATTCCATACTTTTGGCGCATACTGTATAAACAATTTTGTTATTGACCGTTTTCATTATATTAATCCCGGTTAATATGCTTCAAATAAAGTTCTTGTAATGCTTAGTGATGCAACCGCTTACATGTTAAAAACAGGACATATATTATTTCAAAAATTATACAGTTTACATGTGCTGCTCACACACTTAATCGGATAGCTGAGAAAATAAGAGAAAATTTCCCTTTAGTAAATACTTTTATATCAATTGTCAAAGTTTTAAAACGCCTACAAGAAGGGATGTTTTTAGGGAAGTTTTACCAGGCATACCTCTGCCTCCCGAACCAATAATAATAATAAGTCCTTGATTAGAAGCCGTAGCGTATTGTGATAAACATTTCGATGGTATAAAATATGTTATTTGTAAATTTAATTCTAATAACATCAGAGCCATGCACACACTGCAAGACTTACTTAAGAACCATATTTGCAATGACATGCATTACATTAATAGATACTATGATTTCTTAGTTAGTGGCAATAAGGAAATTGGAATCACATGGACTAACCCTAAATGAAGAATTTAACATAATGGATGTACAATAAATATGTACGATGCCAATATTTTACGCCCAGTCTGTAGTACGATAAAAGAAAAAATGTAGAAATCCAGGATACACCATTTTGGAAAAAGTGTGTGAAGTTTTAGATGTAGTCGCGTCAAATTAGCATTTCACTTGTAACTTTTTGCGGAGAGGTCCGATTGAAATGCGGTTTTCTGCAAAATGTTCAGCGAATTCTTTTATAACAAAAGGTACATCTAACCTCTGTACGCTCGCAAATTTTTAATTTTTTATTTAACAAATGACCCATTTTTGTTGAACATATGGCAAATGTCACACACGATTCAATGAAAATGTCTGGAAAATGTTCTCTCGGGAGTTTTCGAGGTCCCTCTTTATCACTTTGGTGTTAGCTTTATTATTTATTGCTAAATTGTTGTAACTGGGCTAATTAACAAATTAAACACTCCAGCCCCGAAATCACTAGAGAACCGGAATTTTTTCCAGGATTTCTGGTTTAAAGGCAAACCATCGGCACAAGATTTTTGCAAATATAATTGTTTATTGTTCGATTGTTGCAACCTCGGTAATTAACAAATTAATAACTCTACTCCCGAAATCGTTAGAGAACCAGATTTTTTTGCAATAACTCTGGGATCATGGGGAGAACCATCGGCACAAGGTTGTTGCACGAAATTGTTTATTTTTCTATTTTTGCAACCTGGCTAATTAACAAATTAATAACTCTACTCTCGGAATCACTAGAGACCCGAAATTTTTCCCGGGATTTCTATCTTTTTAAGGCGAACCATCGGCACAAGATTTTTGCAAATATAATTGTTTATTGTTCAATTGATCCCAGAATTATTGCAAAAAAATCCGATTTTCTAACGATTCCGGGAGAAGAGTTATTAATTTGTTAATTAGCGAGGTTGCAACAATCGAACAAAAAACCAATTATATTTGCAAAAATCTTGTGCCGATGGTTTGCCTTAATAAGCCAGAAATCCTGGAAAAAAATCCGGTTCTCTAGTGATTTCGGGGGTGGAGTTTTTAATTTGTTAATTAGCCCAGTTACAACAATTTGGCAATAAATAATAAAGCTAACATCAAAGTGATAAAGAGGGACCTCGAAAACCCCCGAGAGAACATTTTTCAGACATTTTCGTTGAATCGTGTGTGACATTTGCCATATGTTCAACAAAAATGGGTCATTTGTTAAATAAACAATTAAACATTTGCGAACGTACAGAGGTTAGATGTACCTTTTGTTATAAAAAATTCCCTGAACATGTTGCAGAAAACCGCATCTCAATCGGACTTCTCTGCAAAAAGTTGTCTATTTTCACAGTTTTCATGCTAATTTGACGCGACTAATGGTACACATCAGGAGTTACCAGCAAATATGTCAATGTATAGTTCATGCTTGAACAATTTCTCATACTATCCCTACACCCCTAGTCAATATTAAGTGATAAACGTCACCGTTTCACTACAGAAAACTTAGAAAAGCAAATAATAAAATGTTTTATTCACAATCGATTAGTAATATAGACATTTCTTAGCTTTAAAACGGTAGGGAAATGATTCATTACTTACCTTGACTTCCACGCTAGCCGGAAAAGTACTTTTCCGGCTAGAAGCATGTGTCACTTTTCTCGTATCTTTCTTTGCTTTTCTCCGGAATTATTCCATCAAGCGCAGTGACCGCAGCTTCTCGGAGTTCCGGAGGAGTACAGGTTAATTCAAAATCAGATATTACGTACTTGTTTAAGCAAACCACTTAAAATTTCGTAACGAAAAGAATATTTTTTGACCTAATTGTCAAAACCAATAAATTCAAAAGTACTTTTCCGGCTAGAAGCATGTGTCACTTTTCTCGTATCTTTCTTTGCTTTTCTCCGGAATTATTCCATCAAGCGCAGTGACCGCAGCTTCTCGGAGTTCCGGAGGAGTACAGGTTAATTCAAAATCAGATATTACGTACTTGTTTAAGCAAACCACTTAAAATTTCGTAACGAAAAGAATATTTTTTGACCTAATTGTCAAAACCAATAAATTCGTAATACTGCCTAGCAACAGTTTCATGGAGTTCTTTGTCGAAAAAAATATTAAATTATGATAACAAATTTTCTTAAAATTAATGTTTTTAAAAGCTTGTAACTAAGCGATTGTGAATAAAATAGTATACATACCACGCGGGAAGGATCATTCCAGCCACGGCTTTTAGCGTCTAACAAAGCCTGGGTTGTAATGATCTACTTCCCCGCTAGGTATGTAATATAGGTATTATTAAGCACTTCCAACAATGTGACGGAAATTTTTTCTCAACACTAAGGTTTGTTGGGCAAGTGTTAATATTTTTACGTGTTATCTTAATGTATACAGGGTTAACTATGACTAAGTACAAAAATTTTAACCACGTGCTCAGGGAGGTCTAAAAGGCAAAAAAAAAATCATTTCGGAATTCTAGCTCGATGTTTAAAAAATGGGGCAAAACCCTCTTTTCCTACGGAAAGTCGGCGCCTATGACAATCAATCATCGTTCGACATGGCGAGATATGTGAACTACCATGCGGTCGTTTTTTTTTCAACATTGTCAAGTGCAGAAACGACGAAAATAAACATTTTTATTCATAATAATAATGTCTAAGTACCTGATAGATAACAGCTAATCCGGTTAGCTACAGTTTTTGTATTCGTTCTTCGTTCTTTCTTTGCACACTGCCAAAACTAATAATCTTGAATTTACAGCAGGATAACCTTGAACTGGACTGCAAGCAATTAATATCTGACATTATATAATCCATTTAAGAGCTTTATATTATTTTAGTAGAATATCAAAGCCGAATTTATCGTTTTTGTTCTACTTACATTCCAATGCCTTCATTAGTACCGTGTAGATGATTTATATAGAAATGGAAGCGTGTGCAAAGGTTTCAAAACATTGAAGAAAACAGCAAGATATGTGAGAAGATTGTTCATTTAATAAAATGTAATGTCTTCAATACATTTTATTGTAATTTTTTCAAAATTTTCTGCCACATGTTATTTTCTACTTAATCAAATCAATTTTGCTACAGTGTAGGTAGGAGTATGTTACTATTAGATTTGCAGGAGGTTTTCTGGAAAAAAGGGGGGGGATGTACTGCAGTGGTTAGACCCTCTCTCACTTATGGCGGCCACTCAGGGTAAACACTATTGTATAATTCTGTTGTACGACATAATGCGAGTACAAACCCAACTATATGACAATGCAGTACAAAAAGTTTTTTGTTACTAGAAGTATATCATCTGAAGAAGTATTTCTTTTACATCTATTGTATTTTGCATAGCTAGAAACACCAATAATAAAAAAGTAAAATATAATCAACGAATGTCGTGATGTAATGAATGGCTGATGAAGCAACTTGAATTTTCACGCACTTCAGTATAAATGAACATATACATGTTGAAATATTACAATCAGTAACGAAACCCATTAAGAAACCAAATGAAAAATTAAGATCAGAAGTGTTTCTGTCGTATCCTCACACACACGATCCAACAGCATATAATACATCGAAATTGTTCTGGGACAATCTAGACATTTTAACTGTGAAATTATCGGTATTCAACGCCAAACAAATTTCAACGCGTGTGTCACCGCGACCGGAACGATGCACACAACTCCCAAAGATGCCTTAGATGCTTTCCTGTCTCTTCAAAACCTGTATCTTGTGGCTGAAGGAGAGGCGAAAGGGTTCTCCTATTGGCTAAAACACCGTGATCCTTAATGAGTTAGTAGATGGGGATGCTTATAGCAGTCAGCGAAAATATTCCCTACCTCCGTACTTCAAGGAAATTTTAGGGTAGAGATTTCGACTAGGGAAGCCCCGCTCGTTAATACTGATGTTTCAAAAGGGCTCATTTGGTTTACGAGTGGGTCCAAGACGTTCGTCTCAGAAGCGAATTTATTTCATACTGGGGAAATACGTTAAGGTTCCTCAGGAAGTATTTACTATCTCTGCCTGCGTTCAAGAGAACATCAGAAGGAGATATATACTTAAACCGGCATATTCAAATATGTACAGACAGCCAGGTGGTTTTACAAACGCCTCTATCCTTCTAGATCACCTCTCGTATGGTTCTAGAGTGTGTAAAGGCTCCTTCCTTATTGGGAAAGGATAATTGTGTTAAGCTGACCTGGGGTCCGGGTTACAGTGACATGACCAGCAATGAGAGTGTTGACATGTTGGCCAGAGAAGGGTCAAGTTGTCAATTTGTGGTACTTTAACCAGTATTGGGATTACCGAATCTCGCAAGGTTCATTGACGACTAGATTAAAAAAAGGTTTATTTATTTATTTATTTCAATAAACTACATACTCCAGTAGGCAGATGCCCATTTACAGGAGTATTAGAAAACAATAATAAACAAAAAACAATAAGAATACTACTAAAATTAATAATATAACAAAAGATAAACTAATATTAAAGATGAATAAGAATAAGAAAAACATTTTTTATTCTGTAACACAGAAAATAAATGTTTTTTAAACTGTTTTAAATCAATACAAAATATATCAGCAGTAACATAAATTTCAAAAATTCTATAAACGATATGTATAGGACTATTGCAGTGGTGGAAATAATTTGGAGTAGGTAGATAAAAAATACAACTACTACTTGAAGTAAACCTAGGTGTATGAAAATATATATGCCTCAGTAATTCAGATGAGTCAACTAGATTATGTGTGATATGTAGACATGTTATACAAGTAACATTGCGGCGTTTATACAAAGAAATGAAATTGAATTCACGCAAACGCAATGAATATTCAAAATTTCTAGGAGGATATACATGATATTTTCTAAAATAGATATATCTCAAAAATCTTCTTTGCATAGATTCTACCACAGCTATGTATTTAGATGTTAGAGAATTACAAATAGAGCAGCTGTATTCTTTATTAATGTAATTTACCCCCCACAATAATAAAATAGAGTTTGCAAATGGTATCAATAGATTTAAACTCTTTGCCATTGCGAACAACAAAACCTAACGTTTTAAAAGCTTTCTTGGTAATATTAGCTATGTGATTAGAAAAGGTTTATTTGAAATCAAAAGTTACACGTCCTTAACTTCATTCATATGGTTCAGTACAACATTGTCTAAGGTGTAATCATAATTGATGATATTAAACATTCTATGAAATGTCATGAAATTGTATTTAGATCTAAATTATTCTTATGACATCAATCACCCAAACAGATCAAATCTTCATGTCATCAGTAAAAAACATTTTTTTTTTGAAGTAATAACGTTGCAAATATCAGAAATAAACAGTAAAAACAATAAAGGCCCCAATTTTGAGCCCGGGGTACTCCTGAAGTTGAAATGAACGTAGAAGATCTGATACCATCAATTTCGACAAATAGTTTCCTGTTACATAAGTAAGACCTAATTAAAATTATAATTTGAGAAGATATGCCAAATAAGGATAACTTATCCAACAGTATGTTATGTGTCTTCATTAAAATCAGTATACCTAAACAACATTCACTTGGATTTTCGAGTATAATGCTTGCGAATTATGCTGTGCAAAAATACATAAGTTGCTCTCAGTACTGCGATAAGATTGGTGTGACGCAAACCGAAATTAAGGAAAGTTGAGAGATTTGAGAAACTCATAAGTTCACACCTAGGGATGATTTATAACGTAGCATTCCCCTCTGATAAAGTTTACTGTTTAGAGGTTTTTATCGTTTTAAATTAGATTTTTATACAAATCTCGTGTTCAAAGAATCCTTTTAAAATTAATCAATCACACGGCAGATGAACATTTGCTTACAAAATAGCATCATAAAGGAAAAATTACTGACATTAATTAATCACTTTAGTATATGTGGTTGAGGGATCACGAGATTGAAAATTACCAAGGAAACTTCCTCAGGGAAAATCTCAATGTAATTAATAAATCGTCGTCCTGACATTTTGAACTTTCATTTAAATGTGATTCATAATAAATAATATATTTACTAATACGGCAATCTTGACAGTCGTGACGACGTATTTTCTTTTACTTTGCTCTAAATTTGTTAAACTAATTCAGATTAATTAATAGTATGTCGAGTATTCATCAAACGAAAGTTTCATACATCATAGTAAGCTTGTAATAACACTGTACTGATAAATTAACTATTAACAATTGTCTAAAATAAAAAATGGGTGATTCTTAACCTATACGCATAAACTTGGGAAATTATAGCTGAGGATAAATAATGACGAATAGTGAAAAGAAAAGGTTGTTCAGTTACGGCAATTTATTTGAAATAAAAATAAAATAAGGTAAATTTCATAAAACTGAAAATGATTTTAATTTATCACAGTAACTGTTCGAAGTTTTTCCGTGATTAGTCGTCCAGTCGCGGCGTAGGTTTTGCGAAGTCACCACTGAAGACGCCAACAGTGAAGTACGGCGAAACATTTGAAAGCATGAGATGCGACCAGTTACAGAGGCGGCTATCGGACGCCTCGGAAGACCACCATCTGAGGAATGGTTCCGACCATAGCAGTCGTAATCCCAACAGGGGTTAAAATCAATATATGGGCGGGTCCAGAGATACCGATAGCGAATCTGCTCCTCCACAGAGCCTCGCCCGAGAACAGCAAGAGCTGGTCAAAGAATCCCAGCTAAAGTTAGGGATGTGCACTTTAATTCTGTTACAGGCACCGACCAATTACCCAAGTCATGGCATAAC
This sequence comes from Monochamus alternatus, assembly GCA_037114965.1. Classification (NCBI taxonomy): domain Eukaryota; kingdom Metazoa; phylum Arthropoda; class Insecta; order Coleoptera; family Cerambycidae; genus Monochamus; species Monochamus alternatus. The sequence goes on from CM073428.1 coordinate 181,712, forward strand.
AACATGAAAAATCAGTATATATCAAATAAAGCCTAAAAACCACTAATCATTATACTGTTAGAACAAATTAAATTTAATGGCACAGTGGCATTAATATGTTATTTCAATTAATATAGGCAGGCGCGATGGATTTCGTATAAAAGGAGGAAATAGCATGGTCTAAGTTACTTCCCATTGCACGTTTCATTAAATTTGCGCAAGTAGCCAAGGTTAGTTCAAGTAAAATTGATCTGTAGTCAGATTAGTCTTGGAAACAATTGTAATCATTCAATTGATAATTTGTAACATTAGTTGTGTCACTAATTCATATGCGAATACAATTAGTATACGGAAACTCAAGTTCTGCATATCTGTCTGGAAGAAAACAGAAATTAATATAACAGTGTATTCAGAATTTGTAGAATTTGAAGTGTATTTACAATGAATTTTCTTTTGCTATCTAATTTTCTGGTGGTTGGTGTGTGTTAGTGTATTTTAAGTTGTGAATTTAAATTGACTACATTCTCTTTATACTAAAAAATAAAGATGTACTTATGTACATGTCCAAAAAATCAAATTATGAAATGTCTTCTAATACTTGCTATTTTAAAAACCTTTCATAAGAGTTTAGGATTTAAACGGCAATTTAAAATATAACGCTTCTGACAGCCACTAACGGTTTTGGAGCTGAAACATTAAATGTGCTTTACTTTTTATATTTAGGTTTATTTCTGGTGCTTTATCAGAAACTGTCCCTTTCATGAAACATTGCCACCCTTTTCGACGTACCTAATCCCTTTTAATGGAATGGAAATTTATTTCTAAAAAAATATCAGTTGCTGTATAAATATCGTTTTAGATGTGGGCGGAAAATCAACATGCACACGAAATGTCCATGATAATGAAGAGTTTAAAGGCGAAAAATAATATACAAACATTAAACTATTTTGTTATCGTTTTATAATGTGATTAAATATTTATTTAGACTACAGTGCAGTGGCGGCCAGTACGATGAGACTGGTGAGGCAGTGCCTCAGTAAAAATACAAGGAAAGTAATAAAGTAACAAATAAGAATCAATAATTGTTTAATTATCTATTCAATGTATTACATCCAGTAACACTAGAATATATTGGTTATGCAATTGATATGTATATAGCTATAAATTGCTGTAAACACAAAGATGTTACATTACACCAACAGCAGCAGCCCAAGGCGTGATTTGTAAACAGCGACGTTGGAGCACTTTTGAATTTACCTCTGTGAATCGTAATGACTAATAATGTGTATAGGCAATCTTCAATACATTCATAAGCACAATAAGATAAATAGAGACGTATCTGAGGCTAGTCTCATACCAATGACATGTGGGTAAGAGAGATATGGAGAGCATGGCCTCCGTTGGTAGCCAATTGCGGGAGAGAGGCCTTTCTAAGGCATGTCTCATCTCTATCAAAGTGCAACAAAGATAATCTAATACAGTGCAGTTCTCATTCACAAAAAGTTGATATGTCGCTAATTAACGGCGAGTCACAAACAAATTTATGAAGAGTTGTAGAGTTATATCGAGAAAGGTATCCATAGCGCCTCATTCCAGATCATAGAACCTTTAAAAGATTGAAGGCGATCTTGCGCGACCTTTGAATGACAGTACACTGAAATTTTAAATATAATCTATTAATAATGGAAAAGGAACCACGAAACGACCGTACAATACAGCAAACTATATAGTGCTTTCGAAAAGTAACGAATAAATTCATTATATTTGAAATTGAGAAGTTTTCGAACAAATCTCCTGGTACCTAGATTTTGTTTTTTAAAAAAAGCACTTTTTGACTTACGACCCACATTTGTGACGTCATCGGTGTTCGAGATATGACGTCATCGACAATTTTTTTAAATAGCAACCCCCAATTTTGACCATGCCATTTGAAAGATCGTGTCATTCTACATACATACATAATGAAAAATTATGGTGTTGCATAACAAAAATTTCAAGAATATAATGTTTGAAGATTTTCAAATTTAATTTTCACATTACTGAAACGACTAAATTAAATGTTCAAATTGTGCACCGTTGGCTGCATGACAGTAGCCAAGACGATTAATAAATTCTTTTTGGACATTATCAATAACTTCAGAAGGTATACAATGTATCTCGTGACAAATTCTTGCTTTTAAATATTCTAAATTAACTGGTCTAGTAAAGTATACTTTGCATTTTAAGTATCCTCACAAGAAATAATCTAAGGGTGTCAAATTACGCGATCTGGCTGGCCACTCAATAGGCCAACCTATCCAACGATTGGAGAACAGCTCATCTAAATAAGCGCGGACAGGTGTTGCATAATGGAGAGGTGCACAGTATTGTGAAAATTAAATTTTAAAACCTTCAAACATTTTTTTTTTTAAATTTTTGTTATGTAACACCATAATTTTTCTTAATATATGTATGTAGAATGACACGCTCTTTCAAATGGCATGGTCAAAACTGGGGGTTGCTATTTAAAACAATTGTCGATTACATCATATCGGGATTTTTTCTAAAACTTCTCAATTTAAAAAATAATCGTTACTTTTCGAAAGCACTATATAGTTTGCTGTATTGTACGGTCGTTTCGTGGTTCCTTTTCCATTATTAATAGATTATATTTAAAATTTCAGTGTACTGTCATTCAAAGGTCGCGCAAGATCGCCTTCAATCTTTTAAAGGTTCTATGATCTGGAATGAGGCGCTATGGATACCTTTCTCGATATAACTTTACAACTCTTCATAAATTTGTTTGTGACTCGCCGTTAATTAGCGACATATCAACTTTTTGTGAATGAGAAAACATTTTGTAAGCACAAACGTTATACATTTGTCGTTCGTAATGAGTAATGACAAGTATTTTGTAACATATATGCACTTTAAGCAACAAACATTCAATTATTTTCCAACGACTACTTGATTCTTCCACCGCTAATGTGATTTTTATGTGGTATTTCTTTTGAGACTCTTTAGGACGATGATAACGTCATTAGTCGTTTCTGTCAAATTCCAAAGATAATACTTTTGATTGAAAATGGAGTTTACTTTATCCCATTTAACACCACGTGTTCCAAATTTTATTTAACTTTTTTGTTCTCAGAATAGGTCCATAATATCGCGTTTGAGATACCCTGTACTATAACCGTGTACCGTGAAATGGCCATGCCTTGGGCCTTAAGTACTACCGAAGAACAGGAAAACGTGAGGAATGTGCTAACGATATTAATAATTATTCAATAAATTAACGCGCTTCTTTAACATTGGCAAAAATGAATATTCCGATTTAAAAAGTTGTTGCGAAATAATATTTCATAATAAAATTGCTCATTATATTTTTCAAATTTCAAATTAACATTGATAAGTACAAATAAATTAAATATTACGACGACATTGGATGATTTGCGTAAAATAGAAATAAAAAAATAATTAATTTGAGAGTTCGTAAATCGTTAAATAGTTAAAAAAATTCTTACTTAAATGAATTTATTCGCCTAACAAATTAGAGCATTTTCAAATAATATTGCATTTTCTGATTTACCTATAAATAATTATTAAGAAAAAAGTTTTCAAAAAATGTAAATTCTGTAGTTCGTATTTGAAACAGTCCCAGCCTGCTTACCTCACTAGTTTGAAAAGTTACTAGTATACAAGAATGAGTTAATCTTTCAATAAAGTATTACTATAGCTACTTGTGGAATAATGAAACTAAGCTAATGTTGGAATAAGTGTATTAATCTGGATATTACTATAGCATTCTTTCGATGCATACACAAGTACATAAGACATGAGTCCTATTGTATAATCTCCATATTCTCCAGACCCACTGGATTCGCTGTATTTTTTGAAGACCACTTAAAGAAATGTAAATTTCAAGTTCACGTCATGATTACTTTTCGAACTCTGTACCTCAACCAAGGCAGCAGTGGAAATAATAAACAGATTATCTTTTGAATCGGTAACATTCAAATTATTTCCAGTAGCATAAACGTTACAGGGCAAAACAAGATAAAAACTTATAATACCAAAACCATTTAATTCTTTTTAATAATAAATTTCATAAAAAAGTACCTATCATGTAACGTTTAATGACTTTGTTTAACCAAAAACAGAAATATATATTTGTTCATTCCTTAAAATAATTTTATTTTTATATCTTACTGTAACTTTAAACCTGTTATTATAATTTTATACAGGCTTGTAAGGCAAACTTGTAACATATTTGATGCTCTGTATATCTCTAATGTTTTTATACATCCTGTATACCATAGCACAAATTTTAATCTCATACTGCGTAATATTTTCAATGATTTCATTAAAAGCTATAAATCTTACAATGTCCTGCAGAAAAGTCTATTTTGCCAGGAAACCTTAAGATATATTTTAAGAAGAGAACAAAGTTTTCAGAATACTCAGCATGTCAAATCAGATAACCAGAGGCAAACCAATTGAAAAAATAGAGAAATGCGAAACGGGAGGTGAAAAATGAAAATTTTACCAACAGATCTTGTTAAAATCAACTATTCCAGTTGACATATTGCGTTTTATTTGTTAGAATAAATTACTTGTTATTAAAAATTGTTTCCTATAATTAAATAAAATATTTTTAGGGCAGGAAATATTCTCATTGTTATAGGTTTTACTTGTTTTTCAGATTCAGCGATTTAAATTAATAAGGTGAAATTATTAGAGTATGAATGGAGAGAACAATTAATGTTGTTTTAAATGCTGAAATACGAGTATAACCATAATACTCGTTAGGACTGTAGGTATAAGGGAGATTATTCTATTCGAGATTTTCTGCCCCAGTACACTTAAAATATTATATACCTACAGGGTATTAACGATGAGTTTGACTAAACTTCACCAACATATTCTAATGATCAAAATAATTGGGATTCGTTATGTAACATTTTTTTGGTTCAAAGCTTAATAAAAAGAATTACACGGTGCTACAATTTTTTGTTTTCACAACTTATGTTACAAAAGGTCATTGATAGGAAACTGTAATTGTTTATGACAGTAAATAGTTAAAAGTGTCACTTACTTGTAATTTTTTTGTTTTGTTATTAAATCGCTAATAACATTAAGCATGTTTAACAGCCCTAACTATCTCAAGACTTGTCAATGATACGAGCACTTCACTGGAATACTTTTTCGTAAAAAAATTATAGGAAATTTTAAAAATATCTTGAAATTTTAGAAATATCAGTAGCATACTTTTTCTTAGAAAATATACACTTTTACCGAGTACGCTACTGGAGTATTTTAAATTAATGAGTGCACGGAGACATAGTTCATGTTGGAGAAATATCACCGCCCAAATATTATTGTCAAATAATATTTTCCTGTTTATAATGGAATTACAGTGTGCTACAATTTTTATAATTATTCTATTTTTTTTATCCATAACATTTTTTCATGCGATATGAAGTCAGTGGTCTATAAAACTCCAGAGGAGGTTATTGGTCGAATTTTTGCCGCATGGATTTTCATTCAACAGGTCTCACAGATATTCTAAAGAAAGGATCAGAATTTGGCTCCTTGCCTTCATAGGTGTAATGAAGTTCATTTTGAATAGATCTTGTAGCCGATCATTTACAAATGGTAAAGGACTTACCATCTGTTAAATGATCAGCTAGATTGACTCTAAATGACGACTTTAAACTTCATTGACATTTGACATTAAGATTCTATAAATGAATAATAATTTACGTAATAAGTCTGGAAAATACTGTTTTTTGGACGAGTAGACAAAATTCTAGGACGAGCTATAGGTAGCTGGACGTCTGCTAGTCTAAATAAAATAGTTCCCATGCATTTTGCGTACACTATTTTTTCGACAACCATGTGGAAAAACAAATCAACAAGTACATTTCTTTATAATATTTATTAGTACAACAAAATTAGAAACATTTAGATTTTTGTTTAGGTTAATATTTATTTAAAATTTATTTATTTAAATTCGAAAAATTGCTGATATTAAATTTGATTGTTGTCATGTGATAATTTTTTAATGGTTTTGACAATTTTAATTTTGTTTGAAAATTTCTAAGTGAATTATCTATATATCCTTCAGCAACATTGGTAGCTTCCAGCCGCCGTGTCTCTTTAAAATTGTGACATTTCCACCATTATCAGCAAATAATATCACCGATATTCGACGAAGGCAATGACTTGTGTAATTTTTAAAATTGGATAGCTTTAGAAAAATCTAAAATCCTTAGTCTTAGATTTTCAAAACTGTGGATACCAACAGACTGAATCGAACATTTCCCTTTTTTGTAATTTACAAATAATATGTTATAAATATTGCCCATACAATACTAAATTTCCTTGTTATTATTTGGTTTTTAAGTATAATGACAGCAACGATGTAATTCTTCGCGCCCTAGTTCGGGAAATATGAACTTCCTAGACTAGACCGGAAAAGTGTTATTTTCTCACAGAAAATGCGTCCGGGAAAAGGATACTTTCCAGATGGTTACCGAAAAAAATAATTTTGCTAACGTCATGTAACTTATATAGACCCACGCTGTTTCCTTTCGATCTACTATCACCATTAAGTAACTTCTTTGTATCGTAAAGCCTTTAATCATGCATAACCGGTATTGAGCACAAATAATTTTTAGCATTTGTAAGGCTCTGGTACCAAAACAGCACATTTTTGATACGAATATCTATGATATATTTTCTTGTTTTAACCTCCTTCCTCTACTATTTGTCACAAAATTTGTAAACTTTTTTTAAAAAATACCCTGTATATGATTAATAATTGTGACCGTGACGAATTAATGAAAATTACTACAGGTAATGTGGTAGACGAGTATGATATGCTTGTAATAAATATATCTAATCAAACAAGCAAATACACAGAGAACATGTCTACATTAATAGACAAAACTGTACATCTATATTCACCACAGCTTAGAAGCATGGTTATTACTGAGTGCAAATAATTTCCAGCAATTTTTGCAGAATGACCAAATACAGATTTGCAATTTGTTCTCATTATTTTTAATTTTACTCCTATGTTCCTAATTGAGAGCCACTAAAAAAAGTATTTAAAACTAAACATTTTGACAGGCAAAAATTATTGAAACAATGTCATTCAAATTGCTACGTGCACTCTATACAGTGTAAGTAATTGTTTATTTTCACCTCCTCTATTACTCCTTTGAAGAAACGAACTTATTTATTTTAGAATTATTCGCTGTATGTGGTATTTATTTTTTTCCTAACAAACAGACACTGGCCTGATGTATGTAACAGGTTCGCCATATCAAAACAGCAATAGGGGGTTAGTTACTTTTCTATTTTTTCTCTTACTGAGGTCAAATAATACATAAAATGAAATATTAAATTAAAATATGAGAAAAAAACACTTGCCTACCTATTTCAGATTTTCCTTCGCAATTGAAGGAAATTAATTGCTTTCTACTTTTATGAGAAAATAAATTTTAACTTATCTCGGTGTAGTTTTAAATATCAGACAAACATCAGGAAGGAGATTGGTGTTTGCTACACATTTGTACATTTCCAAAGCGAAGTTCGACGGAAAGCCGTTGTGCATTTAGAATTTATAGTCTTAAATCATTTTCCTAGCGATTTCTCGGTGAATGTATTAACACACTGCAGTTTTCTAAATGCAGTGGATCAGACATTCGCAAGCGACAGTTTCTATCTTATTCCAATCTAAACTGCGCATCAAAGAATTTGACAATACAAAATATTCCTTCGAAATGAAATATTTAAAATTAATAGGGGTCTTTGGTATAACATATTTTTTAAAAAAATATATTTTTCTTTTTTATCTTCCATGTTTATCAATCTAAAGAAACCAAAATAAGTAAACATTATCCGTCAATAAAAACAGTATTTCAATTTTTTTCAACCCTGAACTATTTTTGTTAGGGTTAATATAATCATTGACATTTTTTCTTATATAATTTTTTTCGATAAATTTTTTTCCATTTAGAAAATATGTCTAAAAAGCCCCATTCATTTAGTAACTTTTTGATCTCTTCAAGTTTGTATTGAGAAGTCAAGGATTTATGGAATAAAAAATAAATGTATTGGATACATACATGGATGCATACGAGACACTCTGTATGTAATTGTTGTTCGGTGATGGACAGAATCAGAAGTTTTTTCCTATTAGCAAGGATATTAGTTGGATTGTTTCTTTCTCATGTTCTCAGATGGATGCTATTCTCCACTCGTAAATTAACGTTATCGCTTCTGCTGACAGAAGAACACTTTAATTAGTTCAGAAGTAATCGATAGTCTCCCAATCGCGAAGTTATAATCCCAAACGCGTTTATTTCAATTCTTAAACCGTTAAAAGGAGAAGATATTTCAATATGGTCTCTGCAGTAAATGAAATTGTATATACAGGAAACCTATAAAATAATATAATATGAAGGAAAATCCTAATAAATTAAGTATGTATTAAAGGTCGACGGGAGTGACACGACGCTAAATAATAGCTGAGTAAACATTTACGAATTTGTCTTTCCCATGACCAGCAGTAGGCGACTGAACCGCGAATCGCTACCGCGTAAGCAACTCAGCGTGTTAGATTATATCCCTGAGCATACGCCTGAAAATGACAACTGTTCATTTGTCTACCATAGCCTAGTATTGTTGCTGTCTGCGGATTTAAAGTATGCGACGGCTTTTGTCAATTGGATAGCCGCAATAGTCCCCGTGGCCAAAGTTATTAAAAAAGATTATGTTGCCAATTAAATATATGCCGAACGAGAACGTTGCAAATAACTTAATACATTTATAAAGAACAAGAACGACGTTTATTGAAGCAAAGTAAGTATGCAGTACAACGGTATAATTCACACTGAAGCTAAGCTAGATCTAGAACTCTATATACAGGGTGAATCTTAAATAAGTACAAATATTTTAACCAGCAGTATAGTTTTGTGTGTAGAACACATAATTAATAGTTTTTTTACAAAAAAATCAGAAATAAAAAAGTGAAATTTTAAATAAATTTCGTAATTTTTCAGTAGAAAACTTGTTGAGGACCGCTGGCCTAGACCGACCCTTCATACTTTTATGAGTCATAGTGCTGCAGACTGAACGTGTGGTTCACAGTGTTGCCAGTATTACACAAATGTCTTTGCTTCAAGGAAGAAACAATCTCAACTTTTAGCGAATTTTGTCAAGTGTAACATTTTATATTATTTTTTATTATCAAACTGTCATGACAGATTATCGGAAGCCCAAGTCAAACTTGTTAACCCCACATAATGCATGAAAATAGCAATAAAATTTGCTAAAAGTTGATATTTTTTCCATTTTAAATAAAAAACGCGTGCATAGTTTTTCGTTATTCTTCATAAAATAACTTAAGGAAATTGTGTTTTGTGTCCCTTTCTAACAGTGTACAATGACATTTAACTTGTGAAATGTGGATTACTGATTAAATAGTTAATTTTTTAACAAACAGGTAAGCTTGTGTGCACGTTTATGTATAATTTTTGAACATTGGACATAGTAATATCACGTAATATCTTCCTAAATATTTTACGGTAGTATTGAACTTGCGGAAATTCATTTTTAATCGTTGAAGTATAGTAAGGTTAGTTCAGATGTTAAAATTTATGTTAATATTGCTGCGTATCATACTACATACCCAATTTTACTGTACTTATGCTTAAAACAAGTATTTTTAAAATAGAACTATTACGTTAAAGGAAACGTAATATTTATATTGGAGGAGATATGGCAACCTCGCAACAAATCATATGTTTCATTACGTTGTTGGATGAAAAATCAGCCAGCGGTCCTCAAAATGTGGGTATTTTTTTTTAAAATTAATATCTCCGTAAATATTAGAAATTTTTAAAAATGGCTTTCACTAGACTGATTTAAATGACGAACTACACCAGCAGTTAAAATATTTGTACTTATTTAAGATTCACCCTGTATAAGGAAATAGATGCAAATCTAAACAGAAGATAAAATGACTAATATTGTAACTATATGCAAGCAAAATATATATATATATATATATATATATATATATATATATATATATATATATATATATATATATATATATATATATTATAGAAAGGGTATATGTATAATTTGCCTGATAAGTTTCGACTAACCACAGTGCAGCAGATCGACGCATCATTTGCAGGAGAGAACAGAGCGGGACCAGCGTAATATTCAGTATTTCTACATTATTTATGTAAAATAAACTGTTCGAAATCGACTTACATTCCGATGTTTGAATTAATTCGAAGGATATCAAGTTCAGAATGTGTCGAGATGAGCTTTAGTAATTAGAACAGTGTCACTGATTTTAAATTAACACGATTAAATACTCAGGCCATTATATTTGAATTGTGGATGAAAATATACCTACCTATTAGGTAATTAAAGTCGAAATAATAGTTATTTATGCAACAAGTACAAAAAGTAAGTGTTTACTGCACGCGAAGTGAAATTGTTATTAGGTTATAAACACGTATTAGGTTATAAATTAGGTTATAACACGTCGAGTGCAATAAGTATTTTTTCTACGTTCATGCAAAAACCAAAAAGTATTTTATTTAGATGACACTAGGTTGAACATTGGTGTATATGAATTTATAATTAACAAACCATGAATTGATCCTATTATTTAGGTCTTCGCTATAAGATGTAATATTGTTTGAGTAGATGTTCAATATATTTGTGGTGTTTTTAAATTTGGTCTAGTTTTTATATATTGATTTGTTTTTTAATGTTAAATATATACAATATACATTTAGATTTATATATTTTGTAGTCACTTTGTATTTAAGATTTAGTTTTATGTGTTCTCTATAGGTGTTGTATTTTATATTCCTTTTTTATTTTGACAAAATGTGTCTATTCACTGGCTAAGTCTATTCCCTAACCTAAATCCGATGAAATTTTGCTTTTAATAGTCTGTCCAACGGACTAACTGAATCCCTTCAGTTAATATTCAGGGTCATTACAAGGTCAAATCAAAAGATAAAATATGCAAGATCATTGTACATATATGTTTTTGAGGTCGTTGGATACGAATCTAGAGTTTACTTAATCTTATCATGTCATCTTTAAGGTCAAATTGAAAGATAGGAAATATACAAAACTTTATATTTTTGCTTAACTTGGCAACCACAAAACTCCAATACCGCGTATAACCTCATAACTCTCTAACCGATGCATAGAAGTTCTACAACCCATATATCTCTTAAGAATAAGAATAAACAGGAACAATCATTTTTCTTCACTGAAATTATTGATAGTACTTAATCAGTTGGAAATTTCACATTCATTCATTAAGTAATCCCGCTTTTTGAAAGATTTCGTCAGCACTTGCAGAACCACATTAGCAAGGCACATGCAATAAACATAGTACGCTGACCGACTGCTACTTCAAGAGATGTACCAGAAAGGATACCAGCTTATGACAGTCATTGTACACATCTTTTGAGTATAAGAGACCTAGATATCATAAAAAAGAATGAATTGCATACTTTTTCCACCCGCAGGCTACAAACTCTCAAACATAATTAAGTTTACATAAAGACGTTTTGCCATACTAAACAGATGGCATCTTCAGTGCTTCTTGTATCTTGAATGACGGTTGAATGATTGCAGCGGTATCTAACTTGCACTTTAATACTAGTTAGTGCGTCAAAGTTGGTTAGTTCAGTTTTTAGTTTGACTTGTTCAGGTGTGTTACAGATGGCTGGTTTAGGAACGCTCCTGTTTACTTGTTTCTTCTTAAGCAAAGGCATCCAAGTGCAACTACTCTTCAATCTTTTGTCTCTGTTTATGTTGTTCGAGTATTTTAGAATCTCCAGAGTCTCCCTTTGCGCTAGGTTGTAATACCCATTAGTATGAACCAGCATCTATTTCCAAGCATGTTATTTTTTCCTTGTTTCCACAGTTCCAGCTTTAACCAGTCAACTTAAACAGTGAACTAACCAACCTTGTTGCACCGCTAGTATTAAAGCTCGACTTAGAGCCCGTAGTAACCATTCCGCCGCCGCTCAAGATATGAGAAGCACTAAAGATGCCGTCTATTAAGTATGGCGAAACGTCTGCAGTTAATAATAGACCACGGCAAAACAGCTCAGAAAGTGTACATCATGTTATGTGGTTGTTATGCATCGGTAACAGAGTTATGTGATTATTTATTTATTTTTATTTAGAAGTACACCACCCAACAGCCTTCTTAATATCACCAGATCTACAAGCAAAAATGTCAATGCTAGCCTGTACGATACTAAAATCATTTAAAATCTTATACATCGAAGAAAAATCTAAAATGTTAGTATGTGCTAGCGGAGGGTAAAACACATTTAAGTTCCTGCCTGGTAATCTCGGTACATGCAAATTAATAAGTGATAGTAGTTGGGGAGAGTCAATTATATTATATAAAATTTTATATAAAAATAAGACTCCAAAATATTTTCGACGTGTTTCCAACAACTGTACATTAAATCTATTGTTTAGCACATCCTGCAAAATACTACGACATGGATAGACACCATCAGCAGAAAACCACAAGTATTTCACAAAACGTCTTTGGATTTACATATAACCTATAGCCAGGGTTTCAAACAATACTGGCATACTCTTACTTAGGTTTAACCAAAACATTAAAAATGAGTTTAACTGAATCTGTCCGTAAAAGCCACTTGGAGTTCCTTATAACAAAACCTAAAGTTCGAAAAGATTCTGAAACAATCTTATTAATGTGATAAGAGAACGTTAATTTACTATCAAATACTACTCCGAGGTCATTAAATTGGGAACATATGTTCATGTAAATGTCATCAATAGTATAGGCAAAATTAGTCAATGTTTTTTTGCGGGTAAAAGATAAAATATTACATTTATAAATGTTAAGATTTAATAAATTAACATCGCACCAATGAACCAATATGCTCTTGAAGGGTTAAGCAGTCATCTAAGGAGGTGATCTCGGGAAATAGTTTGCAATCATCCGCATATAAAAGAACTTCTGAATTCATCCCAAGACAAAGGTCATTCACAAACAAGTTAAAAAGAAGGCGTCCTAGGACAGATCCTTCCGGTAGTCCAGACTTAGAAATAAAACTGACAGACTTGAAACCGTGATATTGAACAAATAATGACTTCTTGAAGAGATATGTTTGAAAAAATAAGACAAAGTTGTTACATAAACCAAAGTTCGAAAGTTTTCCAAGAAGCAATGGGGTATTACTGGGTATTAATGATTTGATGTTGCAACGTTAAGCTGATCTGGAGATTAAGAACACACTTGTTTTGTCCATTTTCATATCTATCTTTGTATTTGACCTTGAAATAATCTTGAATCTATCCTGATGGGGACAAATGAACGCTGAATTTTAATCAATGATCCAGCGAATGATAAATATAATTTGACCTTTAAATGACTTTGAAGGTGACTCAGTGAACCCCTAATTCAAATCCAGCCACCTCAAAAACATATGTGTATGATGGTTTGTTTTACTTGTATATTTATCTTTTGTTTGACCTTATTAGGATAAAATGACTTTGAATATTAACTGACGGATTACAAATCGGATTCAGTGAGTAAAAATAAACAGCAATATATAGGATTAGTCCGTAGGAAGGACCACTTTTATTTTGTGGGACTGTGTGATTTATGAAAGATTTTATTTAGAAAGTTCGAGACTATAAAGGCACAGAATACTTAAAGCTGAAAAAGTTTTCAGCCTTCTGCATTAAAGGTGTGCAAAAATGAACACTGTATATTAAGAAAATATGTTGATAAAAAATAATTAAAATCAGAAATAACTGTAACGTGTACCATATTAATTTCGTTTCTAGGTAAATGTTTGACATTAAGAGAAAAAAAAAGAATCCTTACTAAATGAGAAGTAAAAGGAAATATAAGTAGACGTATCCACGTAAAAGTAATAAGGACAAACAACCATAGTCTGGGAGAAATATAATAAAACCTATTCATGCATACATTCACAAAAAATAAAGTGTACCTTTTTGTATTCTTTGCGTCACAATGCTAATACCAAGGTATATTTTATAACGATAAATGTTTTTTATTCCATCTACCTTAAGATAAGATATTTTTCTTAGAATCTCTGCATGAACCCTAGCTTTATACAGAGTAAGTATTTTATATTGGTTCCAGAAGCCTCGAAAAATTAAGTTTTTTTTTAGATCAGAGCTATTAGATATACAGTACTAGATATACAGTAAGAGCTCCTGCCACCCTGAGTTTTTCTTTTTGATACAGAAACTAAAAAACACTCAAACTCGTCAACTTTTGTTTTGAGAGAAACATAATTTATAGATGTACCCCAAATTTCTAGCGTGAGCAGGGGTGATCTTCACCCTTATAGTAAGAGTATAACTAATTTTACTTTATTAGATGTTGAAAAAGCTAACCACCAATCTCCTTGCAGTAGTAGAGACATTGCTCAAGTATTTGTAGAGCAATAAGGTTACCCTCGTGTATGGTGCGTACTGTAATGATTCAGATTATGTCGCATACATTTTTGTCTTCAAAAGACGCTAAAAGAGTCGAAATTAACCATCATAACTAAAGTTATTGGTAGGATAATAAAGAATATTTCGTGAGGTATACAACCAGCATAAATTGTTTGGGTAGGAATTTTTCTAGATCAATGTTCGCAATTTTTTTAACTGGAAATTTAACTAGAGAAATGTATTTGGATCACTTAGAAGCACAATTAATCCCGTTTTAACTGACAGCAGCAGGTTACCATACCGAAAATTTAATTTTTCAACATGACGGGGCTTCTTCACATTATCCGATGCTTGCCACAGAGAAAACTAGTTGATCAAGTCAAAAGAAATTTTGATTCCATTCACCAAATTATTTGGTCATATACATACAAAAAAATATGTTTCAGCCAATTGATTTCTAAATACATATTTGATTAAGACAATTAGGTATACACGGTTCTCTTTCAATGGAGTATTTATTCAAACTAACAAAGTATTTGGTTCTATTTCAGAATCAGTAGTCAATTTGACCATTTTATTTAAATAAGATAATACAAATGCTGTTAACATAAAAATATATTCGAATCAAGACTATTCATTCGCAAGGCAATATTTTGCTATTTTAATAAATTATTTTGTTGTTTTAATCAGATTTAACATTCACTTTGTTACTCGATTAAATTAAATTAGCAAGTTATAATTTTTAGTTTACAGGCAAAAAAAAAATAAAATTACAATATATTATTGTTGTTTAGCATAGCATGAATAACGTTTTTCCAATTACTGAGATTACCAACCCACTAAAATTATATGTTATTTATATACAATGCAACTACTGGGCTGTGGCCTATAGCAAAAATCTTCAGTTGCCAATAGCGGTGCCACCAGAGATTTATCGATTGCGAGCTTTTTAGCTGTTGGTTGAGGTTCACCTATGTCATAACCAACAGATGAACAAGAATGAACGAGATCTAAGTATCTATATCTAGTAGTTACTAGCTACTCAATAAAATAATATTTACTGATGCCAAAAATAATAAATGTGAACAGTGCATAATTGTGCTTTTAAAGCAATTTATTTGTGCATATAAATAAAAAATCATATGTAAATATTGTAATATTTTATTGTGTGTTTGGTATTTAATTAAATTTGTGTGTTATGTGTGTGTCTGTGTTTGTTATTTAATAAAATTTATTTTTTTATTATTTATTTTTAATTTAAATATTTTATTAAGTTTTTTAGTTTCAAATTTAAAATTAATTTTGTTGGGCGCCTTGATACTTTTTATGTATTATGTTTATCAGTGTATGTTGTGTGTAAGCTGTAATTTGTTCAATACAAACCTTTTACTTAATTTTTTTTATCTCTTCATCTTACCTTATTTGTATATTTTTTTTTATCCCTTGTTAGACACAGTTTAACAAAATCAACACAGCAAAAAAAACTTAACTCAGGAGTCGATTCAAATAGTTTGCAGGGCTTTTATTTTATAACAGATAGTAACACAATTGAAAGATTAATAGTTTTTGGTTTTTAAATTAATTTAATCGATAAAGAATATTTTCTTATTTCTACTACTCCTATGTTGATAATTTTTAACAAACGACTATAAATTAGAACTTTGTTATTTAATTGTATTAAAAATTTTAGGAATTATGCTAATAGATATTCTCTAATTTGTAATGGCAGTTGCATACCTACAGAGAGTATTTATTTAATATGATAATACAGATTCCTACTGTATTATTAAAATAATGGCGATATTCGTGACAGATATTAATAGTCCCAGTGAAATTTTGTAAATATTGTTGGTATTATTGCTTGGATGAGACTTATTTTGTACAGGTAAGTCCTGTGGGTTATTCTTAATACTTTGCAAAGATTGAAATAATTGAAATCTGTTTTATTTTACTATAGCTATAGAAATTTTTATAGTGCACTTTATTTTAAAGATACCTGAGGTTGGAAACTTTATAATTTTCCTTTCTGGAAACTGGAAAGTGTAGTGTTCTTTGGAACTGCAAATTTCCCTGGAGATGGTTGATATTTTCCTGTAGTGGCAAAGTAACTTTCCTGGAGGATGGAGACTAGTAAATTTTGCTGGTGAATAGATATTTTCTTAATTTATACTTGTTTGTTGTAATATAATTTGTAAATTTTCGGAAGCTATCTTGCGATGCTGCACCTTGTTCAAAACCCAAGCCGTAACTATCAACAATTTCTTTGTTTTTCATCCTTTCTGCAGATTGCCATGTTAAAGGTCCTATCACATGATTTTTCACAGTCTTTGGATGTCTTTTTAATGCACATTATCACAACACTACTTATAACTAATACTTTTTTTTTTGTTATACAATTTTAATTAATTTATTAATGAAAATACTCTTTATTTGGTGTTTTAGGTCATTTACAAGAGATTCTTATAAAGTCACCTTTAGTCTTGACAGATCGGAAATTAATTTTATAATTTGACATTTAAATTTTTTTTTTCATGATATGGTTTATCTTGAATCGATATATCTTTAATAATGTTACTCGTCTGCCTACAATATGTATAACAGATTAATCTATAGACTTTCACCTTTCATTCATTGTAAATTGCTCTGGGTTAAAATTCCTTTTTCTTTATGTATGAGTGATAACAATTCTCAACGTCATGCAATTTTATGAAATTTAATTTTTACTTGATAATAAAATTATTAAATTATTATTTTTATGTTATGTAATATTATTTATTATTACTAAATTTATATCCGTGATATCCATATTAACAATTCTTTTTTTTTTTATAAATTTACACTAATAATTATTCATTTTATTCAACTTTAAGTTAGGTCATGTATTATTTTCATGTGATTTTCTATGTGCCTATTTCAAATTGTTTCAATTTATTATTCTTTCCAAATTGCACAAATTTGTATAATATAATATTAAAAGTAAGCTTTCAATAGCACTGATTAAGTAACATATACAATTCCCTGCAAAATTTGACAATACTCCTATTAAATAACATTGCATAATTGTGCCTTCCGTGATTGGTTATATTTTAAAATTAAACACAATTATTTTATGTTTATTTAAACAACATATTTGTTTCAACCGATAGCAAATGAACTCAAATTATGAATTCCTACTTTATTTTTAATTCAATATGTGTTTATAATAATAATTTGGATTTGTCATGTTAAACATTGTGTCTAATATAATATTATTAAAATATAAATACACACCCTATATTTGACACCCTACATATCGGAAATTCAGAATTTTAGAGGACCACATTATTACAAACTATTTGTATTATTTTTATTAGATACATACATTTTGCAACTTGCCTATAACACCCTGTATATAATATTATTTATCGAGTTATAATTAAAGCCAAACATGTTAAAACATGCTTTACATCAGTATTATCTCAAAAGAGTATTTTTAACTTGAGAATTATTTGCTAGACACAATGGAAATTATTCAACTCAAGATAGGGGGGTGAAAAACATACAAAACGTAATATCAGTTTAATGGTTATACATCCTTTCATAATGTTTCTTTAATGTCTCTAGAATTCTTAACCACGTTAGCTAAATGTTCAAAGATAAAACTACAACAGAGAGATACAACTTATTTTTAGTTTTAAACATAAGAAAGTTAAGTACTTATAACATGTATCTCTTTAAATATGCACTGGTTGAGGGTGCATGAAATAAATACGTAATACTATCTAATAGTTTTAAAATGCTTATATGAAACTATTATTTAATTTAACAGTATCTGAAATTATGTAAATAATTAAAAATTACTAATAGCGTTTAATTTTTTGTAGACAAATATCTAAACTTTTTTAGTTTTAAGTTAATAGACTTTCTACTAAAAGGAATGAAATGCTATTAGTCAATAACTCTCTTGAATGATCTTTTGGTACCTTTTTAAAGCATGAAATGAAGATCGACAATTTCAAGTCTGGAGTTATATTGCTTAAAATATTCCTATTATATCTATTATGTATAACAAATGCATCTCATAATCTACTAGAACTGTGCTCATTTCTCTACTTCCTGCAATAAAATCCACTAACGAGATCATCATTCTTGGGTAAAATGTGAAAAGTTAGTCTATTTCCAAACTTTAAAATCAAACTAGTTTCTACTTCATTAGGTATATTATGAAAGTCGATTTATTATATTTTTGTAGCATTTGTAATTCAAAGATAAGAATATTCTTGAATGAACTCTCATACTTTTCAGTTTCTATCAAGAATTTATAATATTATTGTACAATACATCATTTCTCGAACTTGACAAAGGCAGCTCCACCAGATTTCGTTGGTAGCAAATTTTCTACAGTCATTCTAACCACCTCGGGAGGTTCATCAGCCACTTCTACATTTATTTTCAGTCTTTAGTCATTGTCAATCGACGCGACGCCAAATTTTAAATATTTGCTTTGATAGATGCAAGTACGCATCTATGGTAACGATAAGTAAAGATATTTTGTGTACGACCATTCTATTTCTGATTGTTTACCATACTTAGAGTAGTATATTATATTTACTGGTTACCAAGCAAAAACGCGTCGGTAAGTAATTACTTACTGTTCTGATTTCGACATGACTGAACTGTAAGTAAATTATATTATTTACTGTGAAAAAATATGAAACGGATTTTAGTTTTTACTACTAAAATTTAATATTAACATACCTTATTAATCAAAAATGTTTCCTTTGGTGCTTCCATTAAAAATATGCCATCAAGAATTTTTCATTTATGCTCTTTCCATAATTCCCGGTAAACCACTTTCTGAAACAATTATATGTGATTTCGTACCGTTCTTTAGATTTTTCAGGAACATCCTATACCCCGGGCCTCTTTAATATCTGAATTATTTTCGTTTTCCGATTCACTCATGCTCATACTCACTCGATCGGTAAACTCTCCTTACTTGATACTTAATATACTATACAGTGAAATTAGTTAAAGATTCAATCTTACAATAGTTGAAATTCGTTTTTTCTTAGATATTTTAATCATTTTACCTACAATTTTGAAGAAAACGTTGACGTTTGAAGAAAAAATAGTATAAGATATTTGGAGAATAAGATACCTTCAGCACATAAAGTATCAATTATTTTCTTAACATAATAGTGTACTATTTCGATAGTATCTTTAATTCATGGAAGTGCGTACTCCACGCCAGTCGTTTAAAAATTATATGACAAATTAGAGCAACCGAGAGAATTTAGTAAAGAGGAACTGTTCATTTATTCAAAATTGGACCCTCAATTTTTCTTAAACCCTTGAATCCTTCGGAAGTATTATAGATTCAAATTGAGGGCCTCTAGCACGAACTAGGAAGTGGCATACGCGACGTGGCTTTCTTGTCGTTTCTCGACAAAGCAGTCTCAGAGGATGAACTACGGAAACGGACAAGTACACACGACGTGATTCTGTGGGCTCTCTTTGTCATTTAGTGGTATATCTAGATGTAGATTGAGGATCGAAGGCAACTTACTACGTCTGATAGGCACATCATAACCGTAAGAATCGTGAGGAGGTAAGAAATAAAAAGGAGGGTTCGGAAAGGTAAATTATTCGTCAATGTTAATCTTTCTGTAAGCGGAACAATGGCACAAGTTGAGATAAATTTTATGTTTAATTAGCTTCTGAAGAAACTTGTGCAAAGTTTTACACGGTACGTTGACAGAGTCAAGTTGAGGTAGAATATTTTTACATTTCATTTCACAAAGACAAAGTAATTCTCGATGAAAATTTTACTTCTATTGAAAATAATGTTGCTATAGAGAAATTTAAGTTTGCATGTACAGAGTGTTCGGAAAATTTAGAGAATTGATAAAAGTAACCTCCAAGTATTTTTAATAACCAAATGCAAAAAGTTGATACAATCAGATCAGAATTTCAATTTGTTTTTAAATTCGATGTTCCAATATAAAAAATCTTAAAAAACTGCATCTAAGGCACATTCATGATATTCAGATTTTTGTTTTTTCCAAAAATATACATATAAATACAAACTTCTTAGCAGTAACTTTATTTATTTAAATTTTTTACATTTTTTTTTTTTAGAAAATGAGAACTGTTTCGCCTCTTGCTAACTCTAACAATGCATATTTCTGCAGAGTAAATTAAAATTTACTGACCTAAACCTTACCTAAACTTAAAGTACATTACGAAATAAATTTTAAAATAAAACATTTATAGCGGTTTAGAATTATTCGTAGTTCAATGTAAAGATTATGAAGCTTAAGATGCAACAGTAACAACAACAAAAAATAAAAATAATAATAAATCTGGTATCAATATGAAGCCATTATTAAAAATACTGATAAATTTCCTCCTTTGTCTTTTGTTGCTGATTGTGCTTTGTTTTTGGCATTAATTTGTTTATTATTAACTGAGTGTTTCAATTAATAATAGAGATAATAACGTGCATCAAACAAGTTGTTCATAGAAGATTGAATTCCAATTTGATCAAGTAGGCATTCACCACTTTAGATGGTATACACTATAGCGTGATTAAATTTTGGAAAAAAAGTTGTCTGAGAATTAAAAACCAGAATGCTATTTTTTATATATTTTGTTTTTCGTTCGATTTAATAACATCACAAAAAGTAAAATGTCGTTTATTTTATTATAATTTCAAAACCTTAATTATGTAAACACTGTATATTATATTTTAATAATAGAACCTACACTTAAATAATATACTAATAATTACACATAACACTTGTTATTTTAATAATGTGCAAAAATATACAGATTCCCGTGTGAAAATCTATTAACACAGAATTGTGTTATGCACTTTAAAATTTGTATTTTCAATTATTATGAAAAGTTAATTGTATAATATATTCACCTTTAACTGTTTTCAACAACTGCTTGAATAGTTTTATAATCGTTTTTATGCAACAAGTACAAACAGTAAGTGTAGACCGAGAGGGACAACACGTCGAGTGCAATAAACACATTTTGTATGAGTCAAAAAATGTTTTATTTAGATGTCACTAAGTGTAGGAAAATATGAAGTCGATTTGAACGTTTATGTTTCTCATGATGACAAAACGCTGTAGTAGAATCACAGATAAATGCAATAAACATTTTATTGCACTAGTGTAGTAAAGAACAACTTTTTGCACTAAATGAAGTTCAATAAAGTTTTGTTTTTGCATGAACGTAGAAAAAAATGTAAATGCAATTATATCAATTTGCATTAACTTTCTAAATTATGGCGAATGCGCTGGTGCAAAAATTCAAGCAGAAAAATATAAAATACCTAATATTTAGGGAATATACAGAGCGCATGAAACTTGGCATCACGTCTTTATTACTTTAGGAAACAAAATTGATAATAAAAAATCTGAAAAATTAAATAATTTGTAGCATTTAGCACACTTTTATATAAAAATAAGATCTGGTTACCAATGACGCCATACCATAGATTTAAGCTGAAGAGATCATGGTTATACAGATGGTCGATCGATAAGAAAGGTTTTAGTAAACCAGTAATAGTTTTTTTACTGTATTAGAAAGGTATTTTAAGCTAATATATATCAAATCTCCTACAATTCCTATCACATTAATTAAGTAGGTTGTTATCATTGACAGGTTAATCACTTTTGACATTGTCGATAATTAATTTCAAATAATTTTTATTTATTGATATAATAATTTTTATAGTTAGATATTTGACTCAACTTAAATGAGGCCACCTGAAGAAGCAATCCTAAAAATGCAGAAGAAAATCAGATCTTATCTATTGTGGTTGAATTTTCGAGTTCCCACATTTTCAAAAGTGAAATTAGATATTTATAGAATGTTTTCATTAAACCAGGTTAGTAAATTTAGCTAGATTAATTTTTTTAGTAGAATAGAGCTTTGTCTCTGGAATTTGTCATTATCATAAATAGAAGTTTGGTATCAGAGAGCATACATATGACTTCATTGATAGGACAGTAAAAAATGTTACAAAAACTAATAATAAAGAATATATGGGTAGATATTGTTGGTGTAATTCAACGCTGGTTTGGGCTTTAGTCCGCAGAGTAGCTAGTTTCACACAATATTGTTAAAACCTAAATAAATATATAAACTAATAATAGTTTTTTTTTATTAGAAATGACTTTTAAGACAGCTTTCATCAGTCCAAAAACATATATGAAAAGGCGATGATCATTCATTTCTGGATTTACTATTGGTTGTACAAAATGTATATTCTCTTCAATATGAAATTGAGATAACTGTTCTAAATTGTGAATTTTATAATCATGATAATCATTCGCTATACAGCGTGTTACGAATTAGTAACTAAAGCCATTAACAATTTGCACATTCTTTAGATTAAATAATGAGACTCTTCCACTTTTACCACTTTCCATTTCGGAGCTCCATTTTCATAATACAGGGCGTCAAAGTAAAAAAATTACAATTATTTTTGTTGAGAGCTTCAGTGATTTTAGAGAAATTTGTTTCAAATTTGGCACATATTTTTATCGTATGTGTATAATATATTGTAATTTTGGTCTACAATATCAAAGCACGAACGGAGGAAAGGCTTGTAGTACAACAGCTAACGGAACGAATTTTAGATAACGGAGAGCACATTAGGCTGAAATCATATATTTTCGAAAATATTCATTACTCTCTTATTAAAAGAGTCCGAGTATCTGCTCCTGTAGGTAGTACCCACATTGTCTATTTAGTTTAATTGAGTAAAATTGTTGTCTTGTCGTTGTGCTGTTTTGTTTATTTCAATTTACTGAATAAAATGGAAATGACCATTTAATAGGTAGATACTTAACGATATTAAGTATTTGGCAAATATATCTAAAAAGGTTGCAAAATCTTGTAAATCGAGCCTCAAATCAAACTCTTACAATAATGAAAAAAAAAAAAATAGAAAAAAATATTCATAATTTACACAGAAAATGTGCCGACTTAAGATAAAAATATTTGCCAAACAAATATCTCTGAAATCACTAGGGCTGTCAATAAAAATCATGTTTAAATTTTTTGTACACCCTGTATTGAAAATGGGGTTCTGAAACGAAAAGTGGCATAAGAAAAGGTCAATTATTTTAGTCCAATGAATATGTGACGAATTTGTAACACCCAATGCCAATTCGGCCAAACTGAGTAGGTAACAGTAATAAAAATTTGAATTTAACGTCAACTATTACAAACGCAATAAATAACGTGATTTCCTACTGTATAGTAATTGAAATTCGTATAGCGAAATATAAAAAAATCATTATAAATAACATATTGTTTTCAGAAGAATATCATTTTTTAAGAATATTATATAATGGTAACTGAAATACAAAATTTTATATGGCTTCCTATATAATAACAATTCTTTTAATGATTTGCATACTTAACAATTTGGGAATAATAGCTTTATACAATTATATTTCCTAAATCTAAATTGCGCAATAAGCATATCTAAATCTACTTCAGTAGTGGGTTTTAAAACAGGGATGTTCAGATGACCTGATAAAGTTAATTAAGCTACTCACAACAGAGAGTAAATACAGTGCACGATACTGATCAACGTTTAATACCGTCGTTATTTTGAATATTTGCAAAGGTTGCTGTTATAATTAAATTCCCCCTTCTATCTGCCCCTCTACCATTATACCACTAAAATATGTGACATATTACATACAATTAAATGTCCTTAGGTATATGGTTCAAATAACTACTTAATTTCATATTGACAGTACTTTTATATAGGGTGTTTTCAAAAGAAGAAGCACAAATGGTACCGGTGAATCTACAACTAAAAAGAACACGTTTGCATAAAAATGAATGAATTAGTGCCAAACAAATAAATTGGAGCAAAAAATAACTAAGATCATTTTTATGCAAACGTGTTCTTTTTAGCTGTATATTCACCAGTACCATTTGTGCTACTTTTTTTGAAAACACGCAAAAGAAAAATACACTGAAGAAATATCTTTTAGTCATTAATAGTAATCAATTATGAATATAAAACAAAAATTTAAGTTACCTTTGATATCTAATGAACACTATAGGTACTTGCTAATCTTTTAAATAACATTTACGTTATATGATATTTACAATACATTATTACCTATGTTGGGTACTGATATATTATAGTATTTGTGTGTCATATGTAGACTCCAAGACAATAATTGTTGGTTGCTTAGTTTATATAAAAAACTGGAAGAAAACAAACATTTTTTTTATTGCTGTATATCTTTTTAAAACCCTGAAAACAAGTAATACATTTTACACCACATTTGATAAAGTACAGGCAGAGACAATAAAGTAAAATAATTTGGCATATATATTTATTTTATAAGAAATTAAATTATAAATATCCAAATTTGTTATCTTTTAAAAACATACGATTATTTCTTATTACATTTTATTACATCTTATTAAAAAATATATATTGGAATAAAATTATCACAAAATATTCATTAATAATTCACGATATGTCTGACCTTTAGTTGGTTTAATAAAAAAAGTATATACAGGGTCATCACGTGAAATCGTTAGATTCAGTTATAACTTTGCTGTTATATGAGATATCGGAGAACTTAGTCTTGCATTTTTACAAAGATTTCAGTATTTTTTATAAAATAACAATCGAGCAATACACTTCAAAGATATTGATTTTAACTTTGTTTTCTCTTTGTCTTATTACACCATTATATTTTAATTATTATTTCATTCATCTTATAATTTTCACATAATCTAACCAATCATAAATCAAAGACAACTTGTATTATCGCAAAAACAACAGCTGTCTTAAAATTCTGATTGGTCTATCAGCTTTGTGTTTTCAAGAAGGTAACCATAGATATAGATCGCAAAGCAAAGTTTAACAGTTAGACTAAAAATAATTGTAGCTGTAGACGTCAAAATGAGTCGCTTCGGTGCTACTTCAAACAAACGAAGTTATGAACCAAAATATTGATGAAAATACCAAATACCCATGGACACAAAAAAATCAAGATCTTATATATGGAGACAATTTATGACATTCTGTGGGGCGCAGCTACAACTGAGATGTAGAAAATAGCAACGAATATCTAGTATTCATTTTAAAAGACTGGCCATTCAATATACGGAAAGTTGATGGTAGTGATTCCAAGAAGAGTGTTATTAAAACCATATGGAACACTACTGCAAAATTAGTACAAGAAAAATATTTTTGTGGGTATCACATTCCTTCATAGATATAATTTTCAAGGAGACGAGGGCTGCTCGTGATAGCAAGAGAAAATTGTTGCAAGTTGTATAAAAAAAAAGATAATGAGTTCTGTCGCTATGACTTCAGACGAATTTAGAAATATGTGCTTACAACGGGACGAAGACACGCCAGAGGGACTCCAAAAGAAGTTTTTCACATAGCTACAATAAAACTAACTTGAAGAGATACCGAAGCTACATTTTCAATGTTACATTTTTTTAAGGAAGGGACTGATAACAAAGACTGTTTAGTAAACAGAATTGCATATAACCCGATATTCTCCAAAACCCACCAAGGTGTTGGCATGCAGAAAAACTGTGTAGATACTAAATGACATACTCAAAATTTGAAAAATTCTAAAATATGTCCTGTGAGATTATACCGGAAACTTATTTCGAAAAGGGGAATTTTTACCAGTGACAGATTTTTTCTGACAGTGAATGGCAAGTGGAATAAAAATAATAATAATAATTGGAACCAAAAATTGCCCTATTGGTATTAATACAATATCAAAATGGACAAAACTGTCTGCAGAAACGATAAGATTAGACACTAAAAAATAAAAACTACAAATCACTCTGTCGTGCTATTGCAGTCAGTCAGTTATAACAATCTGGCGTTAGTGACAACAAGCTATGAAAATTACTGAACATGGACGTTCTAACTTGATGAAACCGTACCTTAGTGCCGAACATCATCAGAACATAGTGAATATATACAATACATTGTATCCACCTAATAACTGTCATACTATTCAACATTTTTACAATTGCACTATTTATAATAATTATGGTTGAGAATAATGTATTTTATTCGTGTATATGAACGTATTTTCTGTAGCGACTTCTATAAAAATACCGTAGTACCTTGTTAGAAGCTACGGAGTTCCAATTTCTAGTCTTAATATATATACGAAAGAAGGGTGCGTGTCTTTCAGTTGTATAATATTAACCACAAAATGTTTATGTATCTTGTGCGTCTGCTTATATTAGCCACGATTAGAACACACTAGCAAAATATCTAGCTGCTATTTTTAACTGTTAATAAGTAGGCTTAAGTAAGGAGTAACTAATGTCGGTTACCTGCTGCAATAAGTTACAACAAATACCTAACTATTCAACGTAAGCAGGTTCATTTGAAAAAATTGTTCGTAATTTTACAACATATAGCTATATCGTGTTTAACATATAATCTATACCTATCATATTATAATTTTTTTTAAATATTCAAGATTTCAAAGAACCACAAGTATTTGCGTAATTTTTATTCATTCAGATACAACACAATTGTATATTAATTTAGTTAATGTTAAGTAGACACGATCAAGTTCTATATGGAATATTTTCCAAAATATTTCATTAAATGTGGCCATAACTTGTAGTTTTAGGTATTCAAATTTAGATATTCAGATTTTTAGAAATAATCTATCTTGAGCATTAATTTTAAATATATATTTCATACTATTGAAACCAGTGGCTAAATAAGTATATTTTACATAAAGGCTAAATAACTATATATAACATTAGGTATCTGAAAAATTGAGAAAAATTAGTATCGTTAAAATACCCTGATAAACCCAAATGAAGATGATTCTGTCAAAAGCATTGGAATGAAGATTAATGACAAAGTTAGGGGATATTTTTTTGTACCTAAGGAGATTCTTAATGTGCGTAGGAGAACAAAAGAACAAATTCCCATGAAAATTAAAACTAATAGTGACAAGACTCGGGAACTTACGGACTTTTGTTGATAGAGATTAATTACAGATGAGAATGCAGTGGGTTACGGTTTCTAGGAGAAATCTCGTTTTATGCAACCATATTTGTACCTTGATTCATTTTTATTTAAGTCTTGAATATGTGTCAATAAAGAAAAGAAACATCGATAATTATAGTCCTGTCAATAATAAATATTATTTTATTGATTCTCTTTTGAATAACGGAATGTATGCAATATTGACAGGTCTAAGAAATGAAATTTTTTAAAAAATATAAAGATTGGAAAAAGACTACGGCCTATGTTTACTATTCGCTTTGATAAAATTTTGTAAACTGCGGAAAGTCGGTTTGGCGAAATCGTGTCGTTGCTTAAGCCTAACACGATTAATAACTTTACAACAGAGGAACCGGTTTAATTTCGGTTGCAAATTATGAGCGCTTTGTTTGCTCTATTAATATGCATAGGAGGTAAATTGAGATTAAATATTTTAATGCGGTTCTAGATGGCATTAGGCCTTCAACGGCAAACGCAATTTGTGCTAGGGGCTACACTAAAAATCAGTATAAAATATTGTATTTTTTATGTTTTGAGATTACAATAGAAAGTCACCCAACGTCTTATTTCTTACCAACTTTTCGAAATGAAACAATGAGGTTACTAAAATGTTAGTCTTACTTTATATTCTGTATACTTACGCTGTAAACAAATACACATTTAAGAAATACACACACACACATAATATTGTGTTAATAAAGGCCTACGCGACATTATATACAGAGTTGTCCGTTTTTCGTACTTTGCTAAAATATTGTAAAAAAAATTGAAAATAGAGATTATAAAATAAGTCATATAATGCCTTCATTTTCCATCAAAAAGAGCTGTAATTTGGTAGAGTGCGTTCAGTCGCGGTGAAGCTTTTGCGGTGACTCTGCAACTGAAGATGCCGACAATGAAGTGCGACGAAACGTTTGGAAGCATGGGATGCGACCAGTTACAGCGGCGGCTACAGAACGCCTCGGAGGACCACCATTATCCGAGGAACGGTTCCGACCGTAGTAGTCGTCATACCAACAATAGGAACCGAAATCAATATATGGACGGACACAGAGACACCGATAGCGGGTCTGTCCCCAAATAGCCTAGTCCGAGAACACCCAGAGCAGGTAAAAGAATGCCGGCTAGTTCTAGGGATGTGCATTTTAACTCTGTTTCTGGTAACTACCAGTTACCGAGGTCACGGCACAGCAACCCGGAAAACTATGTATCAAATTACAGCACTGTCCGTGAAAGCCTAAAAACCACTATTAGTCAATATGTAACACTACTAATTTTCTGAAGAATAATCCATAAAATTAGATATAATAATTTAAATAAAAAATCTAATTCTTGCCGTAAAACAAAATTCAATACTTAACCAAGTAAAATACACAAATATTCTACAAATCCTACATAAATACTTACAAGTGATACCCATTTATGCGCGCGCACAGCTCAGTTCTTAATCTAATATTGTCCACAACGTTTTGAATACTTTGTGAGGTGAACCTAAAAGCAGCAGACTTTCTGTCATATAAGTCTTCTATATTTCACAGGGATTGTAATAAATTTTATCTTACAAACACAATATTTCAGAAAAGATAGCGGATATTTTGAATCTGTTTGGTTTACCTCTGTATATTTCACGCTTTCCGAGATGGAAATGGTGAGCTACAAAAAACGGACCATCCTGTATGTCTTTGCATATAAAAGAAGAGAACGTAGGTATTAGCAATAACAAGTTCTTTATGAGTATATGCCAATAAAATCAGCAGTAAGTAATAATAATGCTTATATCTTCTGTTGCTCTTCTTTGGATATCTGAGGTTGGCATAAATTAAATATCTCTATGTATTAAATAATGACCATTTCCATTTTATTCAATAAATTGAAACAAACACAATGTCAAAACTAACATTAAGAAACGACAAAAAATTAACTCAAGCTAAATGGGTCAGTACTGGTACCACGTTCAACAATACTCGCACTGAAGTAATAAGAGAGTAACAAATATTTTGGAAAATATGTGATTTCAGTCTAAAGTCTTCTCCATCTCGTTCCCTTAGCTGTTGTTTAATTAGTACTGGAACTATATAAGCGAAATATTTCGTAAATTCTAATAAACTTTTATTCTTATCTCTAATAAACTTTTTCATTAACTTACTTGATAATTTGGTCTTTGTTGATTCGTAAAAATGTTTCAATTTGACAATGCTTCTCTATATTGCGATAAAAATCTTCAGAATTAAAATAAAATCTTTCATTATCGAGGTATTGTAGAGTACGGCTTGCATGTTAATAAATGGTTACTTCGTTCCTCCGACCTCAACCCGTTGGACTTTAGTTTCTGGGGTTTTATGAAAGATTTGGTTTCTATAGTCCCAATGCTAAGTGAACAACAGCTAAGGGAACGAATAGTACAGTGAACAGCACCTTAGGCTGAAACCAAAAATATTCGTTACTTTCTCATTAAAAGGTCACGAGTACGTAATGGTGAAGGTGGTACTCATATTAAACATTTGTATTAATTGAGTTAAATTTTTGTCTTTTCTGCTGTTTGTTGTTAGTTGTGCGGTTTTGTTTATTTCAATTTACTGAATAAAATGGAAATGATCATATTTTTTAATTTGTACCAAACCTAGCACATCCAAAAAAGTTACAATGTCACGTAAACCGATATGTAGTTAACGGATTTACCTACTAATTTGTAGCACACTGTATATCACAGCTTTTAAAGATACTGGACATCAGCAGTTGAAAATAAATTTAAAACGTTTTACTTGTACATTAAGGACAAAAAAAAAACAGTTCAAGTAGATAATTTTATGCACTAATCATTTATCTTGTATAGCAACTAAAATTACTAGATTTTGATATAGTGCGGTAAAGAATAACTTATACATTATTCCATTATGCATGATTTTATTGGCATAAATGTTCTCAAACCATTTGTATATGTGTACTCCTGCTATTGAATTTGCTATAATTGTATACAAATTTCTAGAACAACAGAAATGTAATCTGAATTTGGTTTTCAAATAGATATCGGTTAGCGCACATTGTAGACTCCATTGAGTTTAGCTGCTATATAAACATTTTCAAAGTTCTAAATGCCCAATTTAAAGCACAGAGACGGCTAAAATTTCATTTCTGTGAAACATAAAGACACATTAATTTAAATAAGTATCCTGCATATGTTCAGTTAAAAGTAACTATTAATGCATATATATATATATATATATATATATATATATATATATATATATATATATATATATATATATATATATATATATTATGTTTGTATTTAAAAAATGTGTTCATACCGACAGTATAAACTTAAAACCAGAATATGGAGAAGAATAATAGATTTTTAAAGTTATTGATATAGGAAGTACCAAAGTTTTTTACTATATTAGAGAGGTACCTATTTTAAGCTAATATATATCAAATCTCCTACAATTCCTGTCAATGAAGTCATATGTATGCTCTCTGATACCAAACATCTAGGTATGCTAATGAACAATTTCCCAATTTCAAATAATTTTAATTTATTGGTATAATAATTTTTATAGTTAGATATTTGACGCAACTTAAAAATGCAGAAATAGTCAGAATTTTCGAGTTTCCACAGTTTCAAAAGTGAACTTAAATATTCATAGAATGTTTTCATTAAACCAGGTTAGTAAATTTAGCTAGATTATTTTTTTAGATAATTATTGAATAGAGCTTCGTCTGTGGAATTGTTCATTAGGATACTTAGATGCTTGGTATCAGAGAGCATACATATGACTGCATTGATAGGCATTGTAGGAGATTTGATATATATTAGCTTAAAATACCTTTATAATACAGTAAAAAATGTCACAAAAGCTAATAATAAAGAATATATGGGTAGATATTGTAGGTGTAATTCAATGCTGGTCGGGGTTTTAGTCCGCAAAGTAATTAGTTTCACACAATATTGTTAATACCTAAATATATATATATATATATATATAAACTACCTACCTAAGTGTCTCAAATTACAAATTAGCGACATTATTAGCATTCATAATATATTTTAGATAATATTTCTTTTATTGACATTACACTTATAAATTAGTTACAAGGATGTAGTGTACAGGAAGGTGGTAAATGAATGATAATTATTATCAGTGCGCTAATATTTCTACTATGCAAGTGATGTCAACATGAAAAACTATTAGAGACATATGGAATGATCGCTTTTGTTGATAGATGAATCGAATTGTATCAGTACCAATTCATATGTTATTATAGCTGCTGCCACCTGGAAAACGATAATATAGAAAACATGTCATTATTTCATGGGTTATAGCCAATTACACTGAGCGTTAGTCCTTTAGTAACTATGAAAAAATTCTTTCCGGTGAAACAAGGTGTGTTGTGAGTCATCTGATGAATTAGTCTTGATATCTGGAAGAAACATTGAAGATATCAGATAATTTTCAAAAAAATAAATCTGGCGATCTCGATACAAGCAACCTGCCATACCGCAGGTATTATTATAAGCCTTCGACCTCTACCGTCATCGATGATAACGATATTGCATGACAAAAGCGGAATTTTAAGAAACCACTGCTCTGCTACATTACAATGAGGGTTACTCGTCGGTTGCCACACCTAGTTCACAAGCTCGAAACTGGTATATGTCTGGTGGCGCCGCTGACGAATGACTTTGTCTGTTTGCTATAGATTTCAGGAGTAATTCAATGCCGTTCGTGACATTAGCCTGCAGAGTAGTTGTTCACTGAAATTCCGCTTTTACGACTCTCAGTTGTTAAAGCAGAAAGTGAAGTTATTTAAAAATTAGCAATAACATCAAGACGTTAAATAAAATGTTACGATGGAACCAAAATTAACTATAACTTGTCAATTTTTATCAGATTAAATGGTATGAATATTTATTACACATTTCCTCGAAAATTTCCTCAGAAAACCATCATCAACAACTAATAAAAGTGTTTTGCCGCAGCTCTCAAGTAGGTATGTATGTACTTGGTTGGCAGGTGAGAGCATGTAAACGTGTTTTGTATTAATATGGTTTTAAAAATTGTCATAATATATATATATATATAAAATAAAATTTA
The DNA here is from genome assembly GCA_037114965.1 of Monochamus alternatus. Taxonomy (NCBI): domain Eukaryota; kingdom Metazoa; phylum Arthropoda; class Insecta; order Coleoptera; family Cerambycidae; genus Monochamus; species Monochamus alternatus. The sequence continues at coordinate 214,322 of CM073428.1, forward strand.
AAATCCCCCTATCCCACAAATGAATACGCTTATACATATACAGGGTAATTAAGAACATGAAAAAATTTTGGAATAGATGCGTCATGAAAAATGCAGTTAATATCGTAAAAAATATTTTTGTAAAATCCTTATAGTTTTCGAGCAAAAAATTATTGAAGTTGTAGTATTTTCAACCTTTACATCGCTGTGCTACTGTAGTCTCTAGCCAGACGATTTCGAATATTGAAATCCGATTACTTTTTGTAGGTATTAAAGTTTTTGTGATGCCAGTCCTTACATTAGTTTTTCAATTGTCAAAAATAGCTTACGTGTATAGAAACTCAGAGTTGATGGATATCGTTTTAATTTATGGTTATGTGAAAATGCTTTAGTAGAACGATTTTCCGGTAAACATATGCCAAATGCAACTACTTTTACCGCGGTATGCAGTTAGTGCAAGTGTAGTGTAACGTGAGGGAAATTTGAAACTGAATCGTGGAAGAGATGGAGGTCCAGGTATCAAGTATGTTAAACTGTTTTATTAATTAAAAACCACAAGTTAATTCTATTAATAATTAATAACACTAGCAATTTGCTGTATAAAATAGGTATTATAAAATATTATTCATTATTCCTTGGAAATTTCTTTCCATTTTTTGTCTGGTTGCCGATTGCTTGCTTTGCCGCCTTATCCGGTTTACAGTGGACCAGTTTCCAGTGCCGTGCAGAAGTGTATTTTTAAATCATTTTCGAACAGCTCTTTTTGATTTATTTTTACAAAATTAAGTAAGAGTTCCCTGAACATTCAATTTTTTTTTAGATAAGTTTGAATCACCCTGTACTTTTTATCATGAAATCATACGAATAATCATCTGTTTATTTTTTAAACTAAATTTGTAAATATACGATGTAAAAGATATAAGATGGCAAATTTTCATACACTATACAGGGTTATTTTGAAAGTGGGGTATTGATTTCAACCGATGGCAGCAGGCATTAAAATAAATCATTTTACAAATATTGTTTTAACAAATGTTTTTTAAAAACTGAGATAATTGAGTTTAATATTATTGCAAATTTTGAAACCGACACCGACGTGATAAGTTCGTTCAGTCTCTGTTGAATATCACGCTTCCTTTAGATAACCTTAAAATTCGTATGTATTATAAACAAATCGTGTTATAGTTATTACTTTTTGTGTTCTGTATTGTGTGTGTAGTATCATTTTGTGTTAAATCTAATTTACTGACAGAGGGATATAACAATAGCGCGTATATATGGATAATAATGAAGTTGTGAATGTTATCATAGTGTACGGAGAGTGTAATCAAAATTCTACGAAATGCACATAAATTTCTTATAGATTTCATCTATCTGTATGAATAAGTATTCGTCTACTAAAATTACAACCCACTACAAAATCACCCAGTACAAAATATGTTACCTTACCTCAATATTGTATATTTCAGTAGGAACAGCATTTAACATCGGCAGTGAAGCTCTGCCTGCTTCGTGCAACCATCCACCGAATATAGATAATAAGCAAATTCTCAAAACGACGTATGCGAATGAGAAATAGAAGTATAACATTTCTGCGAACTTCTCTTTGTGGCTGAAAATAAAATATCTGCAATATCGATACGATACCCTTGCTGGTTTAAATTCGACACAATTGAATTGAAAGGATTCAGTTTTCATATTCAGTTCGGTGTAAAGGAAGTGCGTAAATAAAAAAAATTAAATTTGGTTTTTACTTATAATAAGAATATGTATTTATTATGTATTGTATTGTATATTTTACGTAAGATTTTAGGTATACAACTATCATATAAAATGATGAATCTGAAATGCAGTCAGTCATAAATTAATCCTAATAAAGGAAGAGTATGGAAGCTACTATACTTGCTTCTGAAACTATATTCGTTTTAGTAAATTGAGTTATTATTCACTTTCTAGGGGACTTAATGATCAAGATAAGAGAAGCACTGAAGATGCCATCCGTTAAGTATGGCGAGACGTCTACACTTAGGAATCGACTACAGTAAAATAGCCCCGAAAGTATACATCATTCAGTTGACAGCTTGGAAAAGATATAATAGTGTATAAATCGGGGCGCAAGAAATCAGGTGGGATTTCATATTGGCTTACCACAGTAATGCAAATAAATAATTATGTTTATAAGTTATCTAAATAACCACAAAGGGGTTGAAACTTATACGTATTCATTTCGGTTTTTGTGTTTGGTCATTGTGATCACTGATAACATAGCTAAGATAGATAAGTCACTCCTTAGTGAATATTGTAGCCACCTACTGGTATGTGATAAAACTAATTTATTTTAAATCTGTGATAGCTCCTTCCGGTTTATTTTATTCAAAATTTTTATTGCGGTGCCAATTGTATTGATAAAATTACTTATATTTTAAGGAGTGCTAAATTTGAAAAATAATATTCGCAAATTTTTTACATATCTCTGCACTTTCTAATTTAACGAATGATATTTTTACAGCAAGAGATATCAGTGAAGCTACGATACTAGTTTTGTTAGACTACAGTAAGGATTTCGATATGATTGATGAGAGATTAATATCAATAGTTGATGATTGGTTTCACTAATTTTGCTTCGTCACTTGTAGCTTCCTTCCTATGCTATGTGGTGTAAAATATTTCAGGAGGTAATAGTATGAACCAAAATAAGCAGAAAAGTCTTAATAAACATGGGTCCGTAAAGTAACGGTTGCGGAGATATGGACCACTATTCGTTTTTCAAACATTTTATTTTATTAGGAATAAACCGACAAAGGAAGCTTTTAACAAACAAAAAACAAAGTTACAGAAGATGTTCAAAGTGCCCTCCGTCCATTTACAAGCAGGCACGACATCTTCGTCTCAACGATATTCGAACTCTTTCGCAAACACCCTAATTGATTTGGATTCCATGACACTTTTGAAACCTGGAAAACCTCATTAATTAGAGGGGTAGTCAAATATCAACCGGTATCAATCTCTCACATTGACCCAAGCCAACATTCTTCCACCCTACCATACCCGCAGAGAGGGCGCCAAATCTCTCCTCGAATATAGCTTATATACGGTCTACCGGCAGCTGGGCTCGAACCAACACCGATCAGTCACCTCGATTCAAGTACTGACGCCTTAAACCGCGCGATCACTGACCGACTAATGTTTTCCAAAAACTCATACAGTGTGTTTTGCAGAAAGTTAAGGTAAGCAGCGCCTGTTAATCGGTTTGGTAAAACAACAGGACCTAGAAACCACCTACACCTACAATACCCATCCAAATGTTTAATGAAAAACGTGCCTGATGTCCAGATTCTATTAGAGCATGAGGATTTTCGTCGGCCCAAATATGCGTATTGCGAAAATTAAACAGTCCATTTCTTGTGAACCCGGTCTCATCAGTAAAAAGAATGTTTGCAAGAAAACGAGGGTCTTCAGCATCATGACGTAGAAAGCAGTGACAAAAAACCAAATGTGCTTGATGATCATTTATTGGATTTAAGGTCTGCACTCGTTGCACATGGTATGGATAAAGCAGTTGCTCGTGAAGGATTCTCCAAACAAGAGGACCACTAATTCCTACCTCGGCTGATATTCTCCGCACACTCGTACCTGGATTCTGCTCTACCAGTGCTAGAACTTCTTCTTCTGCTCTAGGAGTGGATACCGACCTTGGTCTTCCGGATAAATGGCACTGTTTGCTCAAGGAACCGGTATCACGCAATCTTTGGTGAATTCTTCCAAACATCCGTTGTGAAGGAATCTGGCAATTTGGATAAGCGTCAGCATAAAGACGTTGCGCTTCGGTGGCGTTCCCATTAGCACGACCATACATAAAATGCATGTCTGTTAATTCTACGTTAGAGTAACCAGCCATAGCAAAAGAAAACTTGTGCACTGAGAGCAACTGTCAAATACATACTGTTTATTTCACTAAACATCAGCCAACTATTATAAGAAATACACAAAGTTTTTGCAAAATAAAAAAGGGGCTAAAAAACATAAAACGTTCCATATCTCCGTAACCGTTACTTTGCGGACCCATATTTATTGAGACTTTTCTGCTTATTTTGGTTCATACTATTATGTCCTTAAATATTTTACACTCTTTTTTTAACACCCTGTATACTACTAATGTAATTAAATTTCTGAAATATTGTAAATATTATATGTATGCGAACGATAAACAACTTTACTTTTCGTTTCATCCATCTGAAGTAGTTAGTGCGAATAGTAAACTTAATATTGAGTTATGCAATCTTGCACTGGGATCTAAAAATCACTTCTTAAATATAAATCCAAAAAAATCTGTAGCTTTGTTGTTCTGTGGTAATAATGTGAGAGCCAATTTACTCGGAAGTCTTACAATAAAAGTTAATGATTATACTATATTGTTTAAAGATTCAGCAAAAAATTTAGATCTTGTTATTGATTGCAATCTTAGATTTAAAGATCATGTAACTAATGTCCTTTAAAAACCATATGTTGTTTTGAAAATGATGCCTATGTGAATAAGGTATTATTTGAATCGAGATTTCAGAAAAATGTTGTGTGATTCTCTTGTCTTGTATATATGTAATTATTGTCATATATATGCTTAGATAGTATAGGCTCACAACGTTTACAAAAATTACAAATTTCATGTCTTAGGTTGATATTCCGAATTAGACGCAGACAGTATCTCATACACTAGTTGAGTTATCTTGGCTTAATATGTACAACAGAAGGTACTTGCATTTAATCTGCTTTTGCTATAAAATCTTAAAATTAAAATCCCCTCCCCTCTATATATATAGAAAAATTGCTTTTAGAACAGACGTTCATAATTTGAACATCCGTAGAAAGCATAATATAATAATAATACCATACCACCGCAAGCAAATTTTCAGACGATCATTTAGTTACAACATTGCCTCGTATATTAATCGTCAAAACATTACCAACTTCTCCATGTCCTCTTTTTATTTAAAAAAAATATATATTTTATGCCGCATTCACACTCTCGGCGAGACAGTCCGAGACCGGTCGAGCACGAGAGTGTGGATGGAGCCCTCGTCGAGTATCGCGCTCGCTATAGCCCTCTCGCCTGCTCTCGCTGAGATGTCCCGCCGAGAGTGTGGATGCGGTATTAAATAACCACCATATCTTATCATATGTATTATATCCAATATAATTTATTTTGCATTTCCTTGAATTTAACCGTTTTACAAATTTATGTATTATATAAACATTGATTACAACAGCTGCTGAGTTGCTATCAGCAAATTGAAACATAACCTTTTGTTTCCAAGGTATATACACACATGAGTGAAGTGGGAAGTTGGAACCGAACACAGTGAAGCACTTGAAGATGTTTGCTTGACTGTTTATTGCTCTGAACTATTTACAGTAAATGCAAGCGCGTTTATATAATTATATATAATTTTTAGCTGAATATGCATAGTGAAATATATAGTATAAATGTTATATAAACTAATAAATTAACTTTCATAAAAAATAGAGATGTCATTGGGACACTCATATTTTTATTTTAATATGTTTAAATTGAAAAATGGAAACAATAAACGTTTATTATTATTATTATTATTATTATTATTATTATTATTATTATTGTTATTATTATTATTATTATTAAATTTTAAAGTCTCAGAAAATAAAATATATAAGAAAATATTCACTACAGATGTTTTTGGATTTCGAAGTAGGTGTTTGCAAGGCAAATATAGTCGTGCGCAATATAATAAAAATAGGATTCTATAATATACAAAGTAATGCAATGTCTTACCTAAACCCAGTAAAAAGTTGGAATAGTATAAAAGTCAAATTGGATGCAAAGTCGAATAATATTACATCTGATATTAAATCGTTAAGTTTTCTGCACAACTCGCTCATTATGATATAATCTCTTCGGATTTCTTTCCAAAATATAAGGTCCATTTTCTGAAACAAATTCAGATACTGTAAATTTTCATAAATATCTAATTAATTAGAAGATATAATAAATAATTAAATTGAACAATTTATTTACAATTATGCTTTAAATCATTTCATAATTTACATCAATTCTACAACTGTTACTAGTTTTTTAAAAGAATTTTTCGGGATGTATTAATATTTATATTCTATACCATTTTCTCAATGTGCAGATGACATGTAAAATTCAGGAGATTTTATGATAAAACATAACAGGCGAAAATGACTTGTCAGCCTGGAAACTGTTAAGACAATTAACACAGTGAAAAGATATTTTTTCTGACTTACACAAATCTCGTTAAGACTGTATGAACAAAAAACAGCTATGAAATTAGTTGAAACTTTGCGTATAAAAACGGCGCCCTTAAATCAGTTCTTAGATAAATTCATGAACAGCCAATGCTTTTATTTTAGTTAAATTTTTAAAACACTGAACTATTATTACTAAACTAAATTTTAAACAAATAAGGGCATTATAATCCATTAAAATTAAATTTTGTGGAATACTATTATCTTAAAATATGCATAAAGGCATTCGTTATTCGTTATTTTTGGATGGTCCACTCGCGTCATAATATTATTGTTTGAAATAGTGTGATAATGTATTACTGATCCCTCAACCATTCAAGTGTAGAGCCCTAAAATCATTTAACCGGTTAATCGAATCCTCTAAAGCCAAAGAGCAGCTGAAATTTATATTTGCGCTTAATGTCCATTTCTCACACTATTATTTCCCATTTAACGCATTAAGGGTATTAGTACTCCGCAATAACTATAATACATTAACCATAACCATACATAAATTTGCTTATCCGTTTTCATTTTATCACAGATTTTTAAAATTAATAAAAGAGAATTTATAAATAATGATGTTTAGACTTGTATTAAGATAACTTTATTTAAATTTATTACTACATACTTATTATCTACATATTTATACGCTGCCGTATTACTTATCAAATCCGGATGAAATCAATATTTTTTTTTTAAATAATCCTCATCAAAACGTCTCTCCTGATAATATAATTCTATATTACAGTGAAAATAAAATATGTGATAATTCATTTAATTTTAGTCTAGCGTCCATGGAAGATATTCATAAAATACTGGCAAATTAAAAAAAATCGGCTCCTGGTGCCGATACCATAAGTATAAATCTAATTAAACTGTGCTGTCCCTATATTTTAAAGTATTTGGTACATATAGTTAATAGTATGTTTTTGGATTCTACGTTTCCTAAATTATGGAAAAATGCTGTTGTGATTTCAATACCTAAAAATAATGACCCTAAACAGTTATCGGATTTAAGACCTATTAGCATTTTACCTTGTTTGTCTAAAGTCGCTGAAAAAATAATGGAAAATCAAATTCGTAATTTTTTAGAAATTAATTATATTCTTCCATCTGCCCAGTCAGGATTTCGTTCAGGTTACAGTTGTGCTACAGCTTTAATTAATATCACTGATGACATTATTCAAGTAATAGATAAAAGGAAAAATACTACACTGGTATTACTTGATTTTAGCAAAGCTTTTGTTACTATTAACTATCAACTTCTAAATGCCGTATTTAGCGTGTTCAAAATTCATGTATTCGTTTCGTGTATGGCATAAGAAAGTTTGAACATGTGTCTCATAAATTAATAGATTTGGTTAAATATGGCAAATCGTAGACAATTATATTTATTGTGCTTTTAACATAAACTTGTGTTGACAAAGACTCCTACGTACTTGTACAACAAAATTAACTTTCAAAATGATGTGCATACTCTAAATATTCGAACTAAAGGATTACTTACTCCACCCTATCACAAAACTGCATTATTTGAAAGAGGTTTTAAATATAACATATATAAAACTTATAATAGATTTTCTTCTCAAGTAACATCGTTTAGCATAAACAAATTTAAAAGTTTTTTTAGATATATGTTATTTATGGAGCAGAATTTGATATAAAATATTTGTTATGTTACCCCTCTTCACTGTTTAATTTTTGTGATGCTTGTCTTAGCATGAAATAAATGCCTGTGGCCTTTTTTTATTTAATTTATTTTGTTTTTTGTCATAATTTAAACATTCTCTTTTCTCATTTTTTGTTTTGTATTATTAGTATTTTGCTTTGTACATTTTCTCAGTTTGAGTTATGAATATATTTATGTATACAAGGGTTATGTGATAGAGCACACTTAATGTAAACTTCTCTTTGGGATTTCCAAATTAATTTTTAATTTGATAAAGTATTGTATTTTGTTTTTTTTTCTAATTGGAAATAATAATAATAATTATTATTATTATTATTTATAAATAAATTTGGATCATTTGAAATAAGTACACCGTTTCAAATTTCGAGCTAGTGAAGAAAACTTAAAAATTGTTCCATTTTGTCAAGAACTAATTGCGTCATTATTTCTTATTGGAATTTGACTGAGATAAGCATGTAATGTATTATGATAAATAGAAATGTGCCAATAATAGCAGAATTAAGGATCACCAAATTAAGATTCTGTATGCAAAGATTTGAATTATTTTATAAAAATGATAAACATAAATATTTTCAAATGGCGGCTTATTAATATCAGTGAATTTGAAAATATTATGTAATAATATTAATGAAAGTACTTAAACATTTGAACATTTAAAGTTGAAACTTATGTACAATCAAAGTTATATACGCCAATGGTATAAATTTAGTATTTATTGCGTTACATTGGATTTTGACGATTTGTAATCTTTTTGAATACTATACACAAACAACGAACGTAAAATTTGTGGATTCTAAATTTACTTTCTAGTATTATTTGGAAGCGTTGGTTGGTAGTTTATTAATTGTGTTTTTGAAAATTAAACACTATGGTTTATTCCATTGCGGAAAGGGTAGATACATTTCGCGTTACTATGAACAATAAATGTGTGAATAGAACAGCTATTTAATGAACAACATGAAAATCGACCTGTCAGGAGGAAGTATGTTCTAGGATTTGTAAAAAAAAAATCAGGAGACAGCAGTTTTGGGACAAGTTCATCTTAATCCTACATTAAGTACGAGGCAGCTGGCATCTGTATCTAGGATCAATCGAACTAGCATACAAACCATTTTGAAGAAGTCTATCCATAAAAATTCACTTAGTCCAAGAACTTCATGAGGATGATTATGACCGCCGTTTGCAATTTTGCGAAATAATGGGTGAGCGAGCAGGGAACGATCCACAGTTCCTTTTTAACATCTGTTTTTTTGATGAATGCAGTTTTTTCTTGAACGTGACGGAAAATTGTCACAATTGCCTCTATTGGTCAGATTCACGAGGTGCATACACAGCAACCGGAAAAATTAAATGTATGGGCTGGAATTTTCGGTGACCGGCTGATCGGTCCTTTTTTTCTACCTGATAATTTGACTGGTCAAATGTATTTGCAATTACTGGAAGACGCTATTGACCCTGCCTTGACTGATATAATTGAAAATGTTCCAGAGTATGATGAAGATCATTTGATTTTTCAGGACGGTGCTCCTCCGCATTATACGTTAAAGAAGAGGCAGCATTGAGTGGCCTCCACGATTACCGAATTTATCGTCCCTTGATTTTTTTTGTGGGGATATCTATAAAGTAAAATCTATAAAACATAGCCAGCGTCACTGCAAGATTTGCGTCAAAGAATCGTCGACGAATGCCGTCGAATCACTCAGAAATACTTCAGAATGTGCGCGAACGTTTCGAATAAAATCTTTATTCTTGCATGGAAGCAGGCGGTCATCAGTTTGAACATTTAATCAACTAAGTAAATGTAAATTTTTTTCAAAGTATTGGGTGGAATTATAAAATTTAAAGTCTGTTGTTAAGAGAATTGTAAGAGCTTTCAAAATAAATATTACACAACCCCCAATGCCATTTAAATATTTTGGAGTGATGCTTACCCTTGCTTGGGGGTGAAAGTGGGGTTGAACGGGTTTGAGCGTTTTTCTACAATCCTGACGCAGTTCTTGAAAATTGCTCTGTTTCGTTTTCATTTGGTCGCCATGTATGTAAATTAGATACCTGTCTAATTTTTAATACCAGTATGAGATTTGTTTTTCTTTATTAAAATATACTGTATTAAAACCAATAAAACCAATTATTTTGCTTTTTAAAGAAGGTAAACGTAACAATTAATAATTTTTATACATTGTTTTATTATACCTTTATTACCTTATTTAAAGACAACAAATTATTTTTTGAATTTTAAATTTTAAGATACATAACATGGAAACAGTAGTAAATGAGCGTGTAATTTATTTTGTAATCCATCAGTCAATGTCAAGTATTTGCTTAAATGATGTGCAACATTAAAAAAGGAAAAACAATGACACTGACACTCGATGTGGATATCAGGGGAATGTTACTAGGCATGTTTGTGAAATGAATTCATAATCTGGGATGTTACCATATAACGCAAACATTCACATGAGAAAAGTTCAGATTTTACTACATAAACTCGTGTCATCAGTACATTGTCATATATTTTCCTCTGTAAATTTTTATTTTTAATAATGTAAGGGTTTTTATCTTAAAATACATTTTTTTTCAGCGATACATCTTCAATTATATTTTCATAATAGTAAAACGCTGAAAATTATTAAACTTAATCAGAAAATATATATAAATTATTTATTATTAAGTATTGCAAAATTCCTTTATTTTATTTATAATGGTGACCTAGGTAACTGATCGTTGCCAATAACAAAATTAACGTGTACACTCTTAACCTTAACTGTTCTTTGACCTGCCTTTGTTGTTTTCGGCCTAAGTTCTATGGAGGCGGACTCGCTATCAATATTCTTGGAACTTCTTTGTTATTGGTATTGGGACTAGGTTATCCAAGGAGTGGTAATGCCATACGATTTATTAGTGATTCATTAAGAATTGGCAATTCTGAACTAGAACTACCTTATACAAATGTCACAAGAGGTATAGGTTGTTTAAAATTGAAATTTTGTTTTGAAATATCGCAATAATTTTGAAGATTTTGATTGCATAAACTTGAAAAGTCGTATTTTTACAAATTGCAAATTTTATTTAACATAGGAATATCTTTTAAAAAAACATAAAAAATGTATTGAGGCAGATGATAGATATTTGCAGCTTTTATTTTGCATTATTTTATTGTTTTCGATTGTTATTATTTTAATTTTAAATACTTTGTGCCTCTTAAACTCACGATATTTGTATACGGCACACTGGGTTGGATAATTATATTTTGATTAAGCTCATCATCTTCTTCAGAGATTGCATATTTTTAATAAACCATACAATTTGTGACGTAAAAATCGTTGTTGAAGCATTACGCTTTCTATATGTGCATGTAATTCTTCAAACAATTTCACAAATATAAACAATTTTACCTGCATTTCATTGGATAGACGCTTTGACATTTTCGTGTCTGCTGTGGACATTGCACTGGTGTAGCCATAAATTTTGTTCTTAATTTCATGAAATCTTGCGGTCAAAATCATACTCATAGCAACTATAAAGACATCCCCATAATTCCAAATATAGGCACCAATCCAGTTAGCAATCTATAACAAAAAGGTTATTTATTGTAATTTTGCATAAATATTGTACACTCTAAGATATTCCTATAAAAATAATTAAAAGAATGATTTACTGGTGGCATGTTATTGCTAAAATAAGTACAGCAATGTTAAAAAAAATGTACTAAATAGAAATTATATTCAGGTTATTTATGATAGCTATAATGACTGGTTATCATTACCACAGATAAATTAGCTAATTTATTTGTATTATTACCTATTTCTGGCAATAGATATACAGAGTGCCCCCGGTTTTTCGTTAATAAGTTTGGGAAAAGGTAAACCATGAAAATATAATAGTTACCGTTCATTTTTCTGTATGACAATCCATTTTCCTGATACAGGGCGTTCAACTTTTAGAATATATTACATTTTATATTTTTCTACTAAACAAATAAATATTTTTCCTCAAACTTGATATGCAGTGATCATAATAAATGATTAATATTTTTTGATGATTGTAACTTTTTTCAACTAAGCCAGTGGCGTAGGTCTTCAATATTGAACGGCCTAAACTTCTATGTTAAGAGAGAAAAGTATTTTTCCAGTAAAAAACATTAAAATTTTATTCTATAGTTTGAAAAAGTGCTCTTGAGAAAATTCACTAAGTAGCTTTGTCTGAGAGGGGTAATATGAGCAAAATATATCCCGTTATAAATTTTCCTTTAATCAAAGTAACTGTAGCATAAAATTTAGGAAAAGCGGGTATAACACGTCCTTAGCTAAGATGACTGGTGGTAAAAGCCACTTAAGCATTTTAAGTATATTACTGCAAAGTAATATAAAATATCCAAAAGGTAATAATGAGATTTGATGTCATGCTATCTACCCTAGTTTATCGTTTTTATCGAAGAGAGGGCAAGACAGAAAGAGGAAGGGCGTGTTAGTATACTTTAAATTTGAAATTTTCAATCATTTGCAGTTATATCGAAATGCAAAACTACCTGCTTACAACTACCAATCGTAAATTGCAGTGCATATACACAGTATATTTCATCGATATAAGGAAATATAAAAAATTTTAAAACGCGCCGAGGAATATGCGGATATATGCATAACATATCATAATTCCATAGGTGATAGTTTAGTCATCTAACTCGATATTATTCAAAGCGGGATGGTTATTAAGGAAATATTTTATATCTCGTCGTCAAATCAGTATTATTTTACCCCAATCGAACCCACTGCTCGAATGTAAAAAATTTACGGAACGTCGATTACAGGTCGTTATATGATTGCAACATTGTAACATCTCACAAAATAATATAACCACTTTCTGCACATCCAAGCGACAACGTTTTTAGAGAACCTAAATTATTCGATATTAGACAGTTATATTGTCGAACTCTGCTAATACATATATTTAAAAATAGAGCTGCCTATCCTAATATTGAGCATACTCACTCAACACGAATCAAAGATGATTTTATTAGTGCCTAATTAAAAAAAAATAAAAAATAAATAAATAAAGAGAAAAGAATTAACAAATAACAATAAGGAATAATGACGTTTTAATATACTTACTCTTCAATTAAAATCACTAAGCACATTACATATGTTCATCCGTTTTCCTTTCTTTCAATTTTCTATTTAAACAGTTGTATTGATAGATACTGGCTTATAATCATTCCTGTGTACAAGGATAAATAGGTTCTTTTGCAGGAGAGTACTGTTATTGTATCTGATCTTGTGTTTTGTATTTGGTAAAATGACAATAAATTATGTTATGTTATGTTATCATGGACATGAGTTCTTGTCTTTGTAAAATTTAATCTTTCAACATGTAGCAAATATGTATATATGGAGTTAATTGAATATAATGTATTTGAAAATATAAAAGACAATGAGGGAGAACAGAGGGTATTATAAAAAAACTGCTTATTTGCTATTAGAGACTTTTAGAAATGATTGCAGGTACTGACACAAAAAAAGGAATATTCAAGAATTTCTTAAAATCCATAAACATGCGTACGATGCTACTTTGAAAAAAGATGAGTTACTGCATATAGATAGTCAGGAGCAATAATTTTCCAAAAAATTATGGCTCAGGAACATACCGTTCTATGATTGCACCCATACTACTGTGTTTTTATTTCAACTTATTTATTATTATTTATCAATATGTAGTCGATTTAAAAGAGACATTCAAAGAAATAATACCTTTCCAAAATTTGACAAAACAGTTTTAGATGTTGTAAGAAGCGAAGTGAATAAAATTATATCAACTAATTGGAAAAAATGCATCGGGCAAGTGATAAGAATTGAGGGAGAATAATATATAAAGCTGCACCAGTTGATTGGGTTAAACAAAAGTTGTTTCATCGCAACTATTGACGAAGAATCGGATGTAAGAGACGTTAGTAGTGACGAATGTCAGTGCTAGTGTGTTTTTCTTATTATAATGTGATGTGCGATGAATGATTTGTATAGAATTCGTGTGTAGGGTTTTTATGAATGGATATTTAATGAAAAAGAACACACTATTCGCGAATTTTTCCCAAACCACGCATTGCGGGTTACGAATCGAGAAGTTACATAATAATATCCAATAATCAATATATGTATTTAGCATTTGTTTTTTTTTCAAACAGCCACATTTACATTCAATATTATATACTTAATTTTATTTTAAATTATGTTTCTTATACCGGTTTTTTATTCCCTTATATCTATGAGATAAACCATACATGTGTATGTGCAAACAAAAAAGATAAAATGAAGAACTTGGAAGAATATCTAAAATAAAACATCATGAACTATGTACCTATTGTCTTTTGCGTTTGACGTAGCCTAAATGTAGAAACTGTTTATAAATTTTATACCTACTCAATATGTTTCCAGCTTATTGTAACAAACATGTCGAAAAAATTATTTTTATAATTTCCCATCTAGCCTCTTAAACATTTACATTCCTTGAAATTTTATTAAAGGTATTTACAAATGTAAAAGATAAATTTTTATTTGGTAGTATAAAACCAGGTCAGAGAACCTACTTACCAGCAAAATAAATGCAAACACTGTATTATATGGGAGATATTCAAATATATAATGAAAATGCTTCTTAAAATAATATTCCAGACCTGTAGAATTGTTGTCGCAGTTGCTGGTTAACATAAAGTTTACTGCTTGTAGTGCATGTTCCACTAAAACGAAAAAAATATTTAAGGAAGTAATTGAATCTAAATTCTAAAATTAATTACATTTTATACATTTAAATTACCGACTGATAAATACAGGTATTATTCATTTCTAATGGTAACTAGAGTTAATAAATAAATCAAAAAAAATGTCCAATCTAACACCCAGATTTAGAACATCACTACAGAATTTTATTATTTTTTGAAAACTGGAGATGGATGAAGATGATTAATAACAATAAATTAGAACCGATTCAAAACCGTTTGTCATCAACTTCTGATCAAATAATGATTACATTTTTCCAATTATACTAAAGACGTGTGTTTTTCAATATGCGGTCACTGGCCATAGGCAATCATGGTTGAAAATTAGGACTAAAGAAAGAGACAATAATATTGAGCTTTCTCAGTTACAAGATCCCTAAACTGAGGAGGTTGCTTATAAACGTTGATTCAGTAGCGCTGCAGCATTTTTAATAGAAGATAAAGTCATTGGTATATAATTTCATTTTCATCATCCTGTTCAGTATTTGTTGTATATGAATTTTCATTTTAATCATTTCTATGTAAAAATTATTAAACAGAATCTTATCAAACAGTTTATTCTGTAACCTATAATTAAGTAGTTATATTCGCAAAGTGTTTTTGATGCTGCTATTTGCCGCTACAAAATATGAGCCAAGATTTCAGTTCAGATGTGTTTCCTTACTTTCAGCATGAGCGAGTTATTTTTACTAATCAGCACATGTAGGTACGCGAAAAAACATAAAACAAGTTCATCAAGTGTATATGCAGCAGCACAATTTGCATTAATACAAGTATGTATACTTGAAACATGCTACATAAATAAGCAGATTTAGTAAAATACCATATATTTTTACCCTCTAAGCGAACACTGTACAAATTCTTAAAATTTACAAGTTTTAGGGGCACGCTTCTCTTAATTTTACTTTTATCTAAATCAAAATTTTTATGGCGTAAAACATATTTAAAAAGCTCTCTCATAACAAAAACAGACTACTTTCTTAGATCCCATCTATATTTATATCGGATCACATAAGAAATAGAAATTTTCATCAATTCTACAATCATTATTTTTTTGCTTATAGATAGAAATTACATATAGAAGTTATAGAAACTTACTTTCTCTATGATTTATTAACTTATTAGATTAAATAATTCATCATTACATTGGTAATCGGAATTCGTAGTGACCATAAAGCTCACCTACTATCTTCTTTTATTCTTCTTGTATGGCGTTTTGAAGAGCTTGTTTACTGGTAGTAGTACTTGATGGTATGGTCTTCACAAAGCAATTGCACGACGTAGATGTCAGATTAAAACAAATGATTGATCTACTGCTATAGCTGTATACAGAACATGACAATAACTTGTACCTGTACTTTATAATTTCTGGTTATAGCTTCTTTGAAATTGCATTTATTTTTCTTGTACTATATATCTTTAAATTTTGTACGAAAATGCTTACTGCAAATTCATTGCTGTTTGGATAAAAAGTATCATTTTGACTGAACCTTAGCACCTTCCATTCCTCTCTTATCTTAACTAGTTTCCTCTTGGTGTCGTTTTGGTTTTACAAGTAGCCACAATATAATTTGCAGACTTGTAACAAAATATAATTTGAGATTTAGCATAAAACCGTAACGGTAAAAAAAATACCAGAACAACAATTATTACATCAAAATACGATAATTTCAATAATACAAAAATAACATGGGACACGGAGATGCTTCTAAAATACAAATCAAAGCCACAATTTAGCAACAATATCTGACATATACACCGAAGAAAATAAGCAGTTTGTAGGCAGCCTCTTCGGTTTAGAGGTATTGTCTTAGTTCAACAAATGATAGAATGGATAGATGAAGATATTGATAAAGTCGTTGACTCGCAAATAGATCTGAAAATCAAGTAATTGAAATAGTTTTTTTTGTATTGTATTTTGATGTGGATTAACTCTACTAGAGCACTACATAATTTTTTTGATTTTTTGTGTATCTGTTAATAAAAAAAATCATATTTTCAGTTCAACTTTTTTACGTGTTTTACTTTAAACGAGAGAATATTATCCGTCTTGTCTAGAAAATATCCCGTAAAATCATTATAAAGTCTATAGAAAAAGTGGAAATAATTAGTTTGTTATGCAAGAATAATGACTATGCACGGCAGGCAGCACAGATTTTTAATGATCGTCATTCTGACAAAGACTAAATTTTCCAATGGGTTACGAACAGAAAGCATCAACATAAACAGTTCGTACGTAATGAGGGTTATCAGGTCATATCGAAATGGAGTCTCAGAAAACTTGGAAGTACTTTCTGTACCTAGTTGCAAAATAAGTTTGGTACAAGAAATTAATGAAGACGATCCTGATCGCTACTTGCAGTTCTGTGAAGAAATGAGTGATCGTGCTGGAAGGAATTAAAATTTTTTGCATTCAATCTGTTTTTCCGATTAATGTATGTTCCAACTGGATGGTCCAGTCAATCACTGTAATTACCGCTACTGGAGTGAAAATCCAGGTATCTTTCATGAAATTCATACTGGACATACTGGACATACTGGAAGACCACATCATAGCGCCTTCCTTCGTACCGGGAAATCTGGATGGAAACATGCATCTGAATCTACTGGAAATGAATATCTACCCGATGAATAAAGAAGTATTGGAAAATGACAACGCTTTGTCAGAAGATGATGTGTGGTTTCAGCAGGATGGTGCTCCATCACATTATGTCGTAGCTGTGCGTGATTTTCTTAATCGAAACTTTCCAAATTACTGGATAGAACGCAAAGGTTCAATTGAGTGGCCTCCCAGATCGTCAGATCTAACGCCCTTAGACTTTTTCCTATGGGAACACTTAAAATCGAGAATTTATGTAATATAAATGAACTTACTTGAGGAAGTTCGTCGGTGAATTGTTGAAGAATGTCGTTAGATAACGCCTGAAATGCTTCAAAATGTTCATCGGTAAGTGGAGCAAAAATTATTGTATAGAAGTGGAGGGAAACCAATTTGAATATTTACTAAAATAAAATTCTTTCATTTATTGATATTTTCTGTTCAAGTGATGACTTAATTATATCCAAACAAAAATTTGAAAAGTCGTATGTCGTCGTGAGCAGAATTGAAATAGCTTTCAAACGAGGTGTCACTCAACATAGTGTACCATTTAAAGTTTAAGGATATTTTACGCCCTTCCTAAGTAATAACTTCCGAAACACTAAAACTTACGCCATGAAAAGAAAATCGACGCGTCTCAGATATTCCTTAATTGAACTACCCTGTATGATATTCGTTTTATTCTTAATGAAATGCCTCATATCAATGTAATATCACAAATTTCGTAGATTACTTTTGCTGGATATTCATTTTATAATACTGATCTCACATTGATTTCTTCGATAAATTATGGGGTAAAATTCTTTAAAAGAGCCAATTTCCTGAAATTAATTCCAAAAAGGCGATATTATCGTCAGTGGCAGTTACAAATGTCCGCTAATTCTATCTCAGGAATTCATCCTCTCAAACTAATTTAAGAAATTCCTGTCAGGCTGTCGCATTCCTTAATTCCGGAATGTGCCCTTAGGCTCACGCTAATTTACTTGAGAAGGAGTCCACCTGGTGTAATATAATCCTATATTTAGAGATATTTTGGGGAATTGCCTTCTGAAGGCGTTGGTGGAATTAATAAAAACTTTATTTTAGTTTGTAACGATATATGATCTAAAAGAGTAGGTGGGTGTTTATATCAAATACTTCAGAAATGTTTTGCGACGAACTTTTAGGATTGACTCTGGTCAAAATAAACAAAAAAGGAAAGTAAGTAATTCTGCGATGTTTTAAAAGTGGAATGGAAAGCAAAAAATACGTTTTGGTGAGAAGGCCGCTAACGCGATTAACTATAGTTAGTTGCGGTTTGGTGTTTCAGTAAGAAATAAAGTTAACCCGGTTTAGTCGAGTTTGCCAAACCGGCAAACCGTACTTGAGAGATGGGTTAGGATCAAGTTAATATATGTATCTATCTTTTTCTGTATCATTTCATTGTAGTGTTTATTCTGAGAGAGAACGATGTTTCTGAGCGTAAAGATAATAAATATCTCTCTTTGCCTAATCATTTTTAATATCACACGCTAGTCTATCAGTACCACCAATAACATCTTATTAGATTTTATTTACGTTATATTTTAAGATTTTGCGTACACTGATAGAAATGATTGTAAATTTACATGTTGTTCACATTATACATTAAAGTAAAAAATACAAAAATACCAAATCCATATTATATTATAAGAATTTCCATGTGAATACCGTTACATTTACTATGTAAAATTACATTTAATGTGTACAAAACAACCGTTTTACTATGAAAAACTGATTCATCAGTAGTAATTTTTCATTACAGTTATAACATTACATTCTGGTGTGTTATTTCACACTATTGACATAAACAGTTTACAGGGTGTCTCTAAAAGGTTGGGACAACGTTTCGCCACATAAAGTACAACCGAAAATAAGTCGATTTAACTAAATTTGCGTTAGTCCAAAAGTTGATAATCACAGAGCTACAAGGTGTCAAAGATTAAAAAATAAATTGCGTTTTCTTTAATAACATTCGACTGTTTCACTTTAATTTCCCGGAATTTTGTATCCGGGGGTCCATTTAGGTGTATCTTCTAGAGAACGCCACCGACGACGATTTCGAACCCTTTAAACCGTTACAAGTTTTTTGTTGCACCCTGTATGTTATTTTACAAAAATCTCTTCCCCTGCCTTTTCTAGTTAAGAAAAGTATACCTTATCGAAGTCGCTAGGTTTCCGAGAAGGTTGCAAAATATGTTATAGAGCCATAAAGTCAAAACTTTTGTATTTTCTGTATGTTTTCACTTTATTCACGAGTAAAGGCATTTAACAGCACATCACATGAACGGCAATTGCTCACCGTTGACATGTTTACATTTCTGTATATGATTAAATGTGAATGCGCCCACAGCAACGGTCAGCTGCATGCTTTTGTACCAGCATGGCCCCGACAAAATATGTTTTGTTGGTCAGGTGACGTTGATGTGATAGTCACAGAGGGCGTGTTTTCAAACATGATACCTAACAATGCATCTGATATCTTATTTTCTTCTTTCCTCTTCCTTTAACAAAGTAACTGTCATATGTATTTCTTGCCTATAAAACATTTTTTATGACTACGCGTAAGATGAAATGCAATCTTAGATATGAGTAGTTCAAATAAGGTGTCGCAGACCTGTTGCAGATCGGATGTCGTTCTATGTGCGGATAACAGCATCTGTGAACTGACAGCGTACAGTTGCTGTCCATGTGCTGTGCTGTTAAATAATCATCAGTAACTTGATCTAAGAGACATTACTTTAGTACGTGATTTTATTTTAATTAAATCAATGAAACTGCCAGGAATTCAGATTTTATATACGTGGATATTTTCTGTAGAACATATTGAACAATTAAAGTTATTTTCCCCAAGAGAAAGTATTCACATTCACATGTCAGATGGAAATTTTTGTCAAATCAAATTTAAGTAATGGATCAACTCTCCAAGGAACGGGACTTCCGCTTCGGAAGAAGTAGCGATAGTCAATATTGACTATACAATATATCTAAACTCGAATATAAAACTGCATATGTATATTCTATACAATGGTCTGTGATCCGAATTATTGATAAACCTCTTAAAGGTATATTAAAACCTACAGTTTCACTGAAATTATTTTCTTACCTGTAACAATGATGTTAGCAATAATAGCGAATACTACTATATTCCTTCTCATGTTTGTACTACTTTTGTACTTCTTCACATAACTTTCGTCGAGAGTAACAATTTTACTTAAAAATGTTGGAAATTTCTCGGACATTATTACGAACAAAATCAGTGAACAAGCAACATGGAGATTGAAAAGAGGCGATACTAAAACAAATAAAAAAATATTTATGTTGAGTTTTGATCAGTATTCACCATCTTTGTAATTTGAAATGTATGGGCGATATTTTTCAGAATAGTTCAAGTTTATTAGAAAATAATTTCTACAGTGCGATTAGTACGTTAACAGGGCACGATTTAAAAATGTTGTCGGATATATGGAGTGCTCCAAAAATTTGTAACAGATCAAACTTATATTGTTTTGAAATGGATCGCCCAGTATGTTACTAAATTTTTCATTAAATTCGGAACATTTTCGTTCTTAGCAGTTTGTGAAATACCCAATTGGGATTCAATAAAAAACAGCGCATTGTTGCACCTGTATTTAACTGTAGCTATGGTCATTATTTTTAAGAATTAAAAAGACACTGTTGCCGTGAATGCAATGAAATATAGTTCCAATTAGCAATTACAGAGTATTCATATAATGGTAACAAAAATAAAAAATAACAAAAAGAAATTTAGACTACAAAATTTAATTGTTTAAAACGGTCTTTTAGATCTTTTGAAAACTTTTGTTAACCATATTTGTGTGCAGTCGAGAATTTTTCCTCGATTTTCCATTTCGTTACATTATCACAACAGCTTTGACAAAAATGAACATAAGACAAGGCCCTGAATTCTCCTATTATTTCCATCCATGATATTTTTTTAGTTAAAACACTGTTGTAAGTGCAGCGTTTTTGTTTTCCTTTCACAATTTACAATTTATCGGCTCCGTTTTTTATGGCTCATCACTGACTGTAAAATATACAGGGTGGCTCAGATTAGAAAAAAGCTGCACCGTTTGATGGCCATTAAGATAAACCAAACAGATCCAAGATATCCGCTGCCGTTGCTGAAGTACTGTGAAATTGCTAGTTTTCAGTTTTTTCACAACATTTCAGCAATAGCAGCAGATATCTTGGATCTGTTTGTATTATCTTACTGGTTGTGAAAAGTTGCAACTTTTTTATAATTTGAGCCATCCTGTACGTTTTATGGTTTTCTAGATGCCAATGGTAAGGCACAAAAAACGGACCACACTGTATACAAGAGCTCCAGATTTGAGTTCATAAAACCCAGGCCATCTACTTATACTTACCTTAGATTACTATATCTCCTGAAAAATTTACTAGACATTTTGTCTAAACAATAGATGAACCTTAGCTTAAGATTATGCAATATCTGCAAATTAATTATGACATTCTGTATTTGTATATCAGATATATATATATATATATATATTTATTCGTTAACGTTTACTATCCTTATAAAATATTATAGATTATTGTAAATCTTCATCTTCAACTGATATCTGAAATATTAAAGAAAAATAACATTAACCTACAAATTTTTAAATTTTTGTTTATTTTATTTTTTGTATTTTCTGAAAACACTTACCAATAGTATTGTTTTTTAATACAATAAAATATCTTCGTGAATTATGATGAAAAAAATACAATTTATTTATTTTTACAAGACCTATAACATGTGCTGCCATTTGCCCTTGGAAATTTAGGCATGTTTAATCATTTAAATATAAACAGAATTAGAAAACTGATTTTTGAAACAAGTATGCAGATACAAGAATGTTAGAAATGTTTATACTTTACATTTTTAATTTATAGACAACATATTGATGAATATTTATCCACTAAATAAAAACAAACTTCTTCGTCAGCACAATTGACATTTGATACAATTTCAGTCAGCTCGCTTGCGATTTGCTAGTTACACCCCACGTGACGTGACGTTTTGAGGCGCATTATTCAATTCTGTCGAAACGAGGCAGTTTTCCATTGTTTAAAATTCAATTAACAAAAAAAGGCAAAAAAAAACAAAACCTTGTGTTACTTTTACTCTGTCAAGTACTAAGCTAAAAAGCCCAACAAATATATTGAAGTAGGCAATGATTTCTCTTTTGATAACAACACATATTTTAGTAGGATTTGAAAATTTGTAATTAAAATAATTATTGTATACTGCGTTATTGACCGAATTTGAGATATAAAGTGATAATCTGAAATCGAATGATAAATATATGTCGATAGTTTCAATTGTTTTAGCGTTGCACATAATCTCATCGTTAATTATAAGTATATAGTTCAATAAAAGTAGGTATATGTTTGTTGTTTAATACAGGAGACTTATTTATAGGATATTTTTAGAATACTGAATAACGAATAATCATTTCGAATATTCCTTGTATATCGTATAAGAATATTTGTGAAATATTATAATATGAATATTTGAAGAATATTTGTATGGGAGATATTTATTCTAAAAATATTAAGGGATTATTCAGATTATATATATATATGCAATTTAGGAGATTTACAGATCATTCCCTGAATATCCAGTGCTATCTGGGATACATTAACCTGTACGTAATTTTATTATTATCAAGCTCCAATATGGCATTTAAAAGAAAAAAAAAAAAACAATTGAATATTGCATAACCTAAATTAGTGGCCGTAGAAATTTTCCTTCGACGGAAATCGATATTTCGTATTTTCTTATATCCCTGTACCAAATTTCAGCTTGTTCTGATGAGAAATAATGACGCTAGATGAAAATTTCAGAAATCGCTGTTTTCAATGATTTCACAATATTTCAGCAACGGGAGCAGATATCTTGGATCTGTTTGGTTTATCTTAATAGCCATCAAAAGGCGCAACTCTTTTCTGGTCTGAGTCACCCTGTATATTTTACGGTTTCCGAGATGCCAATGGTGAGACATGAAAAACGGACCACCCTGTATAATATATATATGATTAATAAAATATTAAAAAATTCAACAGTAATTTGTCTGTGTTCAGGAAATATATGGCTTTAAAAACATGTAGCATCTATTTTTAACCATATTGTGTCGAATAATTTCCATAATCATTTTAATACCATTTAAAATATTTAGTTATTCAAAGCAATTCATCCTAAACGCAACTTTAACTAAAAAACAAAGTAACGCTTTACCAAGTTTCCTTACCAATTTGAAGTAATCTGTTCCGTTTAAATCAATTAACGTCCGATGGATTTTAGCGACTTAAAGACTGTTTCGAACCATTTTTTCCCCTAGTTTTGAGTGCACTCTATGTTAATTCAATGGAATAAGACGCCAAACTTTCGTCTTAACGACCTAAAGAGCAGCTACCATTCTCTAAAACGAACTATGGCAAAGCCGGTTTCGGGAACAGCGATTAATAATTTCCTCACATTTTATTCATGGTCCTTTAGGAATCTGAACTCATAAGTTGATTAAGTTTCTAACCATTTTATAGTAACTACGCAAAAAGTTTTTTCAACAAAGGGGAGCCATTAATTGCTCAAACAAATGATAATTAAGGTTTTTTTGGCATTCGGGACCTTATGATACAAAGGAACGAAATATGCCCTTATAGTACACAGTTTAGCTTAATATTTCAGTTGATTCTACAGAGTGTCTTTGAAAGGTTGAGAAATTTCAAAACTAAAGATACAAATTAAAATGTGATCCAAATACAACTTAGTCCAAATATCTAATTTTATTTTCAATTCTGCTGGAGACTTCTTTTAGGTTTTGACTAAAATTCAATATATAGGGTTAACTACCTTTAAGTACAAACATTTTAACCACATACATAGGGAGGCTTCAGTCAATAAAAAAATTATTTCAGAAATTTAGCGAAATTTAAAAAAAAATAGGCTAGAATCATCTTCTCCTCCGGAAAATCATCGCCTATGATAACCATCGTCCAAAATGGTTTAGACTACCATGAGATCGTTTTTATAGCGTTGCCAAATGTAGAAACGCCAAAAAGGAACATTTTTATTAATAACTATATGTTGCTAATATCCTTAAAAGTGTATTTAGGAAGAAATAATCGGAAAACAGGACAATATAGTTAATGGTCTAGATTTTCTGACTAAGCCAACGTTTCGATTTTATTTTAAATCTTCCTCAAGGCTACAATAGGTAACAAGAGATAAGAATTATGAAACAGTATTAACAATTTAAACTAAACAAAAAAATAGTTATACGTAATATATGAACAATTTGAAAAAAAACATATTAGAATACTATTAATTAAACAACAAAACAATACAAAAACATTATATTAAAACATTAATTAAAAAAAAAATACTAGCAACCTTACCTAGTAAGACAAAACCAGAGTCAAAAAGATAAAATTATTATTCATCATACAATGAATAAGTCAATAAGAAATGGTTTTGCTCAATGGTATAAATGTATAGTGATAAACTGCAATGTTTCGAATAGTCTTCTAAATCAAATATACAAATATCAGACATCGAGATACTAATTAATGGAAAAGTAAAAAACCCAGTAAGAAAGATGTACTGAATGTTCATATTATAGATATTCTCATTTCATAATTTTCTTAATGATACCTTTATAGATTACACTTAAATGTTCTGTATCAGACTTCTTGTTAATGGTATTATTTTGAGATTGTATATACAGCATCTCGCTAATAAGCCTTTTTTGTAATTATATTCGTTATCAAAAATCTTAATTGAATCATTATTAAAATTATGGTTATGTTTGAAATGATGAATAGCCAATGCTGTATGTTCTTTTTTGTTAATATATTTAGGGTTGCTTGACGATTTAAGAGATCTCATTCTATGTTTGATATTTTGTTTTGTCTGTCCAATATACATCCTTAAACAATCATTACATTGAATACCATAAACTACGTGCGATAGATACGATGTTTCTAGTTTGTCTTTCATGGACGAATATAGTTGACCTATTCTCTTGTTATGGTAAAAAACAACACGTACATTTTCACTATTAAGAATCATTTTCAATTTTTCTGATAAACCTTTAACATAGGGTAGGTATCTTAACATATTATTATCTAGATTATTTGTTTCTGAATTCACACCTGGGTCATTGTTGTTATTAATGTTATTATTATAATGACGATTATTATTCAAGATGACGTTAAAAAAGAAAGTGGATAATCATTACATTTAAGTTTCTGTTTAAAATTATGAATATTTTGATCGTGAAAACAAATATTACTAAGTAACATGATTTTATTTCATAATTGCTAATTTTTGCTGTTGCCATTGTTACTAATTGGTATGAAAAACCTATCAGTTCTGGAATACTTTTAAATTATCAGTCTTCCCACCCATTACAGCATTTTTTTAAAATAATGTTTTAATCTAATGTTTTCATCTTGCTTTGTTGTTTAATTAGTAGTATACTAATATGTATTTTCAAATTGTTCATATGTTACGTATAACTATTTTTTTGTTGTTTTTTCTAAAGTTTAAATTGTTAATATTGTTTTATAATTCTTATCTCTTGTTTCCTATTGTAGCCCTGAGGAAGATTTAAAATAAAATCGAAACGTTGGCTTAGTCAGAAAATCTAGACCATTAACTATATTGACCTGTTTTCCGACTATTCCTTCCTAAATTTTTATCAATAATAATAATACATGATAGCTAACAGTTAATCCAGAGTTAGTTGCAGGATTTTGTATTCATGTTTCATTCTTTCATTCCAAATATTCAAGGTGATGGGTTACCAGAAAATTTATTTATTTAATTCTTATTTTCTGTCTGCAGATTAACCCAAATAATACAATCGAAAAACAACGATAACAGTTGTTCTAAAAAATAAATTCACAGTTACAATAAATTAAATAATATTATAAGCAGTATAAATAACTTGAAAATAAATCCACATACGTATAAGTACTAATTTATTTGTTTCATAAATTTAGTAGGTTGACCCCACGATGCCTTACTAACGTCTTTTATAGGAGAATATAACTGACGTAGATAGAAAAATTCATTTATTCTGGCGGTATGGTTCGGAACTCTTATATTAAATAATTAAAGTAATTCACAACAACTTATTTTATTATTAAAATTTATGGGCAAATTTTAAGTACGAACACATAATTATTTTTAATAATATTCAGTTTGAACAGTATAAAATTACATATTTTCTTTTGAACACATTCCAAACTATCTATATAACTAACAAAATATGGGTTGCAAACAATACAATAATATTCTAAAGTTGAACGCACTAGAGAATTATATAAAAGAAGAATAGATTAGTTCGCAATCAAATTTTACACCCAAATATTTCACAGCCTTTACTATTTTTAGTTTAATGTTTTCAATAAAGTAAACAGTCACACAAATATATTCCTACGGGTAAATGTAATGATTTTACATTTACTATGGTTCAACTCGCACCATTTAGCTCATGAATTTAAACAACTATTAAATTGCAAGAGAGATCATTAATGAAAGAAGAAAGCAGAATTGGTCCCAGGTGACTACCTTGAGCAACACCGGAAGTTACTATTATTTGAAGAAAATTCTGTAATTTTGACTGTTTGAGTTGTATTTAATAAGTATGATATAACAAATTCCCGATTAATCCGTTTAATTCTAATATACTTAACAATAATTTATGGTTAACTCGATCGAAAGCTTTTTCGAAAATCAGTATCTATTGCATCATCTTGGTAACCATGTTCAATACTTTCCACAATGTAGTTGCTAGAAAGTAATACCGACCGGGGTAAAAACCATGTTAATAGGATGAACTTAAGCCATTAAGATTTAAACGTAGCGAATCAGCCACTATAGATTCAATACTTTTCCCGCTGAACTAAGACAACAAATTGGCCTAGTTACAAATATCAGATTTAAACGATGAGAGGACATAACTATATTTCCATACTTCTGGAAAATAGCCCGTATAATTGAAATTTGGAAAAGTATTGACAATGGCCAAACTAGAGATGGACTACAGTTTTAAAAAAATATGGTGGAAAACAACCTATGTACACATAGTATTATAACCATTCTGCCAAGTTGCAAATTATTATTTTAACCCCTTTTCAGACTGTTACTGATCGCTGACTGCCTCGATTCATTCATTATTTTCATAGTAAATAATAAATAAACGGTTGTTTGATTTATTTAGAAACTCTTGATGATGATATTTTTTTTGTTCACTTAAGTCAATAATAATGTCAACAAAAAGGATCTTAGAGAGATGGTTACAGCTGGACACATATTTTAATAAATTATTCTAAATTAAAAACCGTTTGGCATACACACGAATATTAAATTATTTTATTGAACCAAATTTATAAAGATATTTACAATCGATAGTGTGTCAATGTTACACAAATGAAATTCAAAACTATTAAAAGCGTCCAGTTGCAAAAGTTACTATCAAACCATACTATGTCTATCCTTCTTGCTCTTTCTAAGAACCAAGCGATAGATCTGCTGGCTGTTCCCATTGTTTCAATAGGTAGTATAATTCTGATGTACGCAGCATTTTTCGAATGAATATAAATACTATTGAAACTGGGCTAATGTCACCCAGTCCATGGCAAAAGGTCGGCGGTCAGCCGTTGGCTGGCTCTGATCTCTAGAACAGATACTCCCCAACGCAACGCGAGTAGCCCAAGAATGTAAGAGAGATATTATTTGTATGTTTAAAGGTTGGTGGACGACTTTCCGTGACATTTGGGGAAAGCACCAGACTTCCCTACTATAGAGTCACACACTTTGCGCGACAATAATTTAAAATGTTAAAATTTATAATGAATGCTATAAATTATTTCTTAAAACAATGCAATTAATTTATTGCTACTGTTGCCCTGCAAGAACCTCGAGAAGGCATGATCATTCCTTGCTAAAAAAAATAGTGTTTATTAACATGGAGTTTATTTTCTAAGCAGTGCCTGCTGGTAAGATTTCAGTTAAGTCATATCTCATTTAGCGGTATTCGAATTTCATAAACCACCATTTCCGCTTATTCAAAATTCGCTAAATTAGCCATTACGACTGATACGCGAAACAATCCGATATAAATTAAAAGCTGCGGATTGCATTGCTTTGTTTTTTCCACGTATCCCCCCTGCATATGTGTGGTGCGATCTCTAAATTTGACGAAAATAAATGTGAGATATACAATTGACGATGGTATATTTGGATAAACACACTTATGTGTGTGGTGATAACGTGGCAACGCTATTTTGTTTCAACTGTCGAACGCTATATAGTTACGTCAACAAAAAATCAAAAATCAAAATTTAATGCGTACCAGGAGCACCGTATTACGTCTTTATTAGGTCTTCCGAATACGTGGTTAAAATTTATGACATTATGAATGAATCATCCTGTAGACTCGATCGTGTGTTTGCCTTTAAACAGTTGCAAAAAGTATTGTTGTAATGTGCAATCTTCCGGTAATTACGTTTTTAATACATTCATTTTGAAATGAGGCATAAAATATAATAAAATGATGGTAATTTATGATTTATTTTAAAAATATTTTTAATAAAATAAAAATTTATCGACTCACCTAAGTTGTAAAACACCGCTCCCCTGTTAAAAGCTTTGTAAATCGAAGTAACCGAACAAAGAAGGATTAACACAAACAGTAAGGCGCTGTAGAGCATTCTAAAGGATAACCATTTAAATTTCAACTTCTTTCGTTCAGAATGTCGTATTTCACTCAAAGGAAATAGTCCCAAACATTGGGCGAAGGTCAACAAATCCTTGCAGGATTGGTGAAAGGTTTGTGGAACGTATTCTTTTCCTTTATGATGTTTGGGCAACACGTTAATTTTGGTAATGTATTTCATTGTAAATCATTTAGTGATACTGTAACGCTCATATTTCATTGAGATTGTAATATGTATTGCCTACTAAACAAAGGTAGCGTTTCACATGCATTTTCAAATTCAATAACAATCCTGAATGATTTATTATTTCCAACAATCGTTAGTCGTAAAACAAACATCTAAGTTCAATATGAAACGAAGCAATTTTATATGATCACGCATTTACAGTTGTCGTATTATTGTATAAATTTCTACGTTAAAGTATTATTTAAATTTTATATCGATCGCAATGAATGAATTATACCAAGTAGGTGTGTAAATGATATAATATCACGTTATTTGTTGAGGAAAATTTTGAAACAAATTTTTTTATATTTTTAACTGCCTATTATTTTGTAATACTGGTGCGAAAATAGAAAACAATTAAGATATTTTAAATCAAAGAAATATTTATTGTTTAATGAAATGTACAGTTGGAGGAGTTACTATTAGAATAATTAATTCGATGGCTAATTTCATTAGTTGTTGTAGTGTACTTGACTTTCACCCACCGTGTGTCTTAATTGTAGTAAGATTAGCACCAGAGTCTATGAACAAGTCAGCCGAAGATCGTCGAAAGCAATGTCCATTATAAAGGTGAAAATCAGTCAAATTTAGAAATTCAGCAACACTCACCAAATTAATATGCACAATTAGTAAAATTCTCAAATCTTCGATATCATTGAATGTCAAGCTGCACATTTCTTCGCGATGGCAGGCTCCAAATACACCGAAAATTACGGCAACCTTCTGCATGACATATGTTTCATTCTGCGCTTCTGCGAGAAATTTATCAATTGGTTACTTGGTCTATACCTTCGACTTTTTCGATCGATATTCTTCACCCTGTTGTTTCAAAAAAAAAAAACCAACAAATTTGTAATATTTGATTATCTCGTTCTCGTTCTTTATGTGTATCTCCGATTTCAACATCAAGTAATTTGACCAAAGTTGACAATTTTCATATATTGGGTTTTTCTTCAAAGTATGCCAAAAGCACTTTTTCACTTGTCACTAATATTTTTCAGATCACACCATTTGAAGAAAATCATTGTACGAAAACTCGTACTGTTGCTTTGACTTACTACGCAATAACTCGAAAAAGGTTTTATTAACATCTCTTCCTGGTCACTTTAATAATAATAATAATAATATTTCTACCCCTCATTCTAATCACAGGGATTAGCTCAGAAGTCGGAGACTTGTGCGGGAGAGGGAGCGGCATATTATTATTAAGCAGGCCGCATTTGCGCCCAGGAACGACTTACGTTGGTAGGCCCTAACCACTATTCAGTGCAGGAATGAGGGAAACCTGGAAAACCTCATTAATTACGGAGGTAGTCAAATATCAACCGGTATCAATCTCTCACATTGACTCAAGCCAACATTCTTCCACCCTACCATACCCGCAGAGAGGGCGCCAAACCTCTCCACGAATATAGCTTATATACGGTCTACCGGCAGCTGGGCTCGAACCAACACCGATCTAATCACCTCGATTCAAGTACTGACGCCTTAAACCGCGCGACCATTGACCGACCGACCGACTTTTCGATTGAACTCTCATTATCTGAGCAACAATAAACTTCATGTACACTTGGATTTCAAAATGATATTCTATAAGTTTATTAAACTAGGAAATGCCTTGATTTGTACTTTTAATGGTACCTATTTCTAGAAAAAATAGTTTATGAGATATGGGATAAAAGGGATTTTATTTTGTTCGAAGACATGGGACAAATTTCCCTTAGACAAAATATAATGTCGCTTTTAGCCCATACCATAAATAACTATTAAGCTGGGCAAAATTCTTTGGCCACGAAGCATTTATATGGTGAATGTATTCCGGAAGCAAAGGCATTTCGAATATTATTTCATATTTTATTCTGTGTTGTGAGGAAAGCTCAAAGAAAACAATCATGCTAAGTATGCTTATGTGATTATTATATAAATATATCCGATATGGTGTTTGAAAACATATTTTATTTGGTATAATTTATCATACAGAAAAAAAAGACCCTCTAATAAATCGAAAAGTCAGTTTTATTCGAATTCTAAATCAGAAGGCAGAAATTAATATCCTTTAATTTTGCGTTACTCTATATTTATATCTAAAGATAAAGAAAGTGTAGCAGTTCTACATCACAATATACACTTATCCGTTTCCTCTTTCTCTCTTAACATGTGTTATTCGTTTTAGATTGAGGCCTGCTTGATTATCTCGAATAAAAAATCTGAGAAGAGGGTTCTAATGACCTTTTTTGCTCTACTATTTCAGAACACTGACCGCTATATGTTCAATGTACAAGAAAATCAGAATAATGTGATTTTAACGTTTAATTGGCAAATGTTATATTCTAATTGTGTATTCATGTACTTACACAGAAAAACATTTCGTTGTTTAACGTTAGTAATTAATTTATTTGCACAAAGGCTGTAATTGAATAAGTTCCTCAACGAAAGGAATAAGAGACTTTATGTTTTCACTAATGATGTCTTTAATTTGATGGCATTGTTTATTTGGACATCTAGTAATTCCCATAAATTTGTACTTTTATTCAATAATATTTGTAATTGATGTAAAATGTAATGTAAAATATGTCTTCTTGATACTCCCACCCACATATCTACCATTTAAGAATGTAAATATGTTTACATCCAGTGACAACGCAATGTTGACGTTTATTGAGGAGTGTCAGATGCGTGTCACTTTATTGCTTGCCGAGTAACCAAGCAAAAAGCGTCCCTTTTAAGTAGCAAATTTAACAATTGTCAAATTTTGTAAAATTGTTTAGTTGGGATAATTTTATTACTGTTTTAGAAAGGTATTTTAAGCTAATATAAATCAAATCTCCTACAATTCCTATCAATGAAGTCATATGTATGTTCTCTGATACCAAACATCTAGGTATGCTAATGAACAATTCCACAGACAAAGCTCTATTTAATAATTATCTAAAAAAATAATCTAATTTACTCACTCTATAAAAATCTAACTTCACTTTTTTGGCAGTGGGAACACGACAAATTCAACCACAATAGATGAGATCTGACTTCATTGATAGGAATTGTAGGAGATTTGATTTATATTAGCTTAAAATACCTTTCTAAAACAGTAAAAAAATGTTACAAAAGCTAATAATAAGGAATATATGGGTAGATATTGTGGGTGTAATTTAACGCAGGTTGGGGCTTTTGTCCACTGAGTAGTTAGTTTCACACAATATTATTAATACCTAAAAATATATACAAACTTTTGGGATAATTTTAGTTGAAAAAAGAAAAAAAATTGTTAATAGTGACAGTGAAAACCGTAGTACATCTTCGGGGATTAGAAATGCTGCAGAAACTGTAACTTTATGTTTGTTGCCAGAAAAATACGAGAAGCAATACAGGGTGTTAAAAAAGAGTGTAAAATGGACCACTATTCGTTTTTCAAACATTTTATTTTATTAGGAATAAACCGACAAAGGAAGCTTTTAACAAACAAAAAACAAAGTTACAGAAGATGTTCAAAGTGCCCTCCGTCCATTTCCAAGCAGGCACGACATCTTCGTCTCAACGATATTCAAACTCTTTCGAAAACACCCTCCTTGGTTTGGATTTCTTGACACTTTTGATTAATCCGTAGCTGCAAATTAAATTTACGTTAAGAAATTATTTATCTTACAAAAGATGTGGCAATCTCGCCTTCAGTAAATCATATGGTTTATTTTGTTAAGTTACGTCAGTGATCTGTCTGGTCAGCGGTCCTCAAAATGTGGGTATTTAAAAAAAGTAAGATCTCCGTAAATATTTGAAAGTTTTAAAAATGACTTTCACTAGACTTATCTATATGACGAACTACACCTGCAGTTAAAATATATGTACTTATTTAAGGTTCACCCTGTATATGATGTTGACTAAAGCAAGTTCAAAAAATTTACGGCATTTTTAAAGAAGCAAGGAGTTGAATATAAGCCTAAGAAAGCAAAAACTTTTTCGCAAGCGAAAATATACAGATTTTTGCACAAAGCCGATGATGTAACATACTTATCAAAAAAGGAAAATTCTGTACATAGTGAATACTGTAGAATCTATAACTTAATAGAAATATCTTATTATAGGTAGCTCTAATTATTGAAATTTCGGGTGCCTGCAGACGTGACCAATTAGTAAAAATGAATTTTGCAGATGTTGTGGACAAAGAATCTATTTTAATACTTACTATTCTCGACTCAAAGATAAGAAGTCGAACTTTTACTGTCACAAATAACATTCAAGATAATTCTACCAACTTTTTAACATTCTATAGGAAGTGTGATGCCTTGAGACCTAGAAACGGAATCATACCTGCACAATTATTCTTAATATTTAATGAAGGTAAGTATTTTAATCGGGTGGTTATCCACCTCTACCATGGATCACGGTGGAGGTGATATTATACAACTGAAGCAACACGGAGGATGGAAGAGTTATATAGTTGCAGAAGGATACATAGATAATAATATCAATGAAAAAATTTAGACTAGTAAGAACATTTTAACTAGACCTTCAAATAATGTACAAAGAATTGAATGTAGCAATCGCAGTGTTGATAATTTTATCATATCAGAATATAGTGCTAAGATGCCTTCTCGGTCAGGAATTATTATTAAAGATTGCAAAGAATGTTCTTTCAGCATCCAAATTACGAATATTAACAAATTAATTACTTATCTTTATAAACAAAGGTTTTGATTTTCGTGACTTCTCAAAACCGATATTTTTTTTTTGTTATTATCTAAGTTACGTGGCGCCCATTAAATAACATCTTTTACTTTCTTCAATACTCCCTTATCCACAGTGACAAATAAAGCATAACATCCTGTAGATGAAACAAACCTTGCAACAGTTATATTTGTTTTTAGAATTGTGGTGTTAACAAGTTTTCTATTAAAATTCTAGTATCATAAATATTCAAATTTGACTCTTTTAGATAACAAAACATTTTCCGCAATATTCACACAGTAAGATGTATCAGTTTAAAATAGATGTACACATTAAATTGTAGCTGAAATGTTTCTAAATTGTGAAGATAAATACGTCATGATGCTCCATTTACATAGAGAATATGTAAACAAATTTAACACTATTAATCTTGAGTCTACTCTAGCAAAGTTACTCTTAATTACCACCTGCTTGTTCCGAATATTACTTACATTATTCCCACTGTCTAAACTACCTACTATTACGATGTTAACTTGTCCAAACTTATTGTTCCACTTGCTACAAACGTATACATGATGCGATTTAATAGTTAACTTAAATAAATGTGCAAAATTTCAGTCATTGTACCTACACATGCAAAATTTAATTTGGGTCTTACGAATTTCATACTTTATTTTTTGCTATTTTTTAATACCCTGTTCCGCTTTGAAATTATGAGCTGAAATCAATATTGAATAAAAGTCAGTATGGTAACATTGTATACCCCAACTAATACCAGTGTAACACTAATAGAGACTGGAACTTTAATGGAGTAACTATTACGTAACCATCACCAAATTTGCAGCTTTGTTGTATAAATAACTTCTTGTGACAAAGTTACAGTCACTGCTACGTATTATCAACTACCTCTGGTTACTTTACAGTTATGTGTCTTCTAAGTAGCTCTCCTGGTTTTGGATACGTCTCAATTACCAGTGAGATGACCTTTAAGTTTTCAGATCTTGTAAACAGCAACATCACTAATTCATGTTACTAAAATATAATTTCAAAGTTACAATCACTTTCAAGTAGCTACGGTAGTTTTGGCGTCGTTCAGGGCATCTTAATTGTTTGTTTAAAGTATTAAGCATTCTTATATATTTTTAGGTATTAATAATATTCTGTGGAACTAACTACTCAGTGGACAAAAGCCCCAACCTGCGTTGAATTACACCCACAATATCTACCCATATTTTCCTTATTATTAGCTTTTGTAACATTTTTTTACTGTTTTAGAAAGGTATTTTAAGCTAATATAAATCAAATCTCCTACAATTCCTATCAATGAAGTCATATGTATGTTCTCTGATACCAAACATCTAGGTATGCTAATGAACAATTCCACGGACAAAGCTCTATTCAATAATTATCTAAAGAAAATAATCTAATTTACTCACTCTATAAATATCTAACCTCACTTTTTGGTAGTGGGAACACGACAAATTCAACCACAATAGATGAGACCTATTTCTGCATTTTTAGGATTGCTTCTTCAGGTGGCCTCCTTTAAGTTGAATCAAATATCTAACTATAAAAATTATTATAAAAATTAAAATTATTTGAAGTTAAATATCGACAATGACAAAAAGTGACATCCTGTCAATGAATTAAATATGACAATACCTACTGAGTAGTTAGTTTCACACAATATTATTAATACCTAAAAATATATAAAAACTTTTACATAAAAGGTGAACATTTTTCAAGTAGGTATTGGAAATATAAATCTTACAAAGAAAGGAAAGAGTTACGTATGAATTTTACATAGAACTAGTAGTTTATATTTCAAATAGTAATTTTTCGTTAGAGTTGTAACATTACATTATGTTGTGTTATTTTACACTATTAATGTAACCAATAAATAACCAACAATCCATAGTGTAATATTACAAATAATTATTATCAGTGTATATGTTTTAACATAAAAATTAGTAATAAATAAAATATACAGGTCGAATTTTTTTCTGGTGGCGTGAAATCAGTACTTCCTTATTATTTTTCAGGAAAAAAAAAATTAAAATAATTGAATACCATACTCTTCATTATTTATGATATCATTTGGAATATAGATAAAATACCATACTTAATCCCCATAAAAATAAGGCAACTATAAGTTCAATAATATTATTTTTCCACTACTAGCATATAAGCCCACCATTATCGACCTACGTTTGACGCGTAAACTTCGCGTACCTGGGTGAATAATGATGACCTTGATTTATTAGCCAAGGTAAATAATGAAAATCACATTTACGTAAAGATGTTTGGACTTTTCTGGCAAGAGTTGGTTATCAACATTCTCTACCATTTTTCTCACTTCAGGGGCTGTGCAGCCCATTTCACTTTCCATTATTTATAGCTTTAAATTAAACTAATTGCAATTTTTTTGTGAGAAATGTCAAATTAATTGCAAGTTTGTGTGAAATGTCACAAAGTTTGATTTCAAACAAAAGAGTACCCACTTGATTCTTGTACATATCAGCGTTTTTAGAGTATTTATTCAAATTTCGTGAAACTGCATGTCAATTATTGAAACTCGATTTAAGGTGTAGTAGCTAGTAGGGGAAAAAGTACTATCATTGTATAAATTTATACAATGGTACTATATAAACCACGGTAGAGAAGAGTGTCATTATAGCTTCGGCACCTAAAAATCCCTCGCAGGCGGCTCGGTATTTTAATCTTGGTGCCTCAGCTATAATGGCATATTTCTCTACCTTGGTGTATAATATACTATTTTACTCACATATCAACCCCGCGCATCACGGAATAAATATTTTTAAATAAGCTGAAAACATAAAAGTCAACACTTTTCTACATTTTCATTTGGCCTTAATTTGGTATAGTTGTAGTTCCAATATTCAAGTGACATTTCGACAGAACATCTACATTGTTTTACAGATACAATAATCTTAGCTGTGCTGTTTCACATCCATGTTTGTATTGACTATTTTTATTTTATTTTCCTAAGTAACAGTTTGTGTTTGTAATACTTCTCATTCAATACATTTTCACTTTGATCCTTTTTCATCTCAAGAAAATTTATGTCGTTTACTGTTTTTATTAATTAATTTCATTTTTTAGTAATATATGTACTTTTAATTCATTATATGATTTCACAGAACGGCTATTAAAAATAATGAAGTTATAAAAATGCAACTGAGGTTGAACGCATTTTTCTCGAGCAAGATCTAGGCCAACCTTCAAGATATTCTGCGGCAAGATATATAAGTTTGGTGTATATAATTGTCCTAAGAAAGTAGGATTATACGTGACTAAAAGTATAGTAATTTTTCAAGTTTTCAATTAAATTTAAAGCCCCCTGGGTCTATGTGCCAACATACCTCATAAATACGTGCAACTTCAGCAGCATTTTTATGTCTTTTGCCAGACAATTGTTAAACAAGATGTAATTGTGAATGTTTTATTTTCATGTTTCTTTGAATATTAATATCCTGCTTTACTAGTAGGCAAATAAATAGATTCCTGATTTTATTTTAATAAGCTTCATTTCAGACAATGTGAGTAAGAATAAAGAATAATCACTGGCAATATAAAAACATGAAAGATCAGGTCAGTAAAATTAGGTGAAAAAGTCTTTTCTTATACAGAGTGTTGAATAAATTGTATTGCAAACGGTTTCGGAGATATAATAATAATAATAATAATAATAATAATAATAATAATAATAATAATAATAATAATAATAATAATAATAATAATAATAATAATAATAATAATAATAATAATAATAATAATAATAATAATAATAATAATAATAATAATAATAATAATAATAATAATAATAATAATAATAATAATAATAATAATAATAATAATAATAATAATAATAATAATAATAATAATAATAATATAATATATGGAGAATTATTTGTATGTTTTTCTTTTAGCACCGCATATAGACCTCAAAAAAATTGACAAATTCTTCAAGCACCATTCAAAATATCAAAATCAACCGAAATATGTGCGTCTGAAGTATTAATAAAAACATACATAATTATTCAGTCTGGATCTGGCGCTACAAAAGATGTTTAAATTATCGTCATTGATTTCGTTCAAATTATCGTTCGATTCATCCACACACATGCATATAGAAGATATATTTTTCCTCGAATTATTTCTGTAGCGTTTTCTATCTGTTGGCGCAACTCTTCCATTGTGTTAATTTCAGTCGTAAACAAGATCTCACATAACCCCACAGATAAAAATCACATGGCTATCTAGTAATCCCGTATACCACTTTATTAATCCATTGCATCCTATATACTTGTTGGGAATCGATTATTTAAACAGTCCCACATTTTTGCGTCTAAAATGAGGTGGAGCACCGTTGTGTAAGAACCACATAGATTGTCTATCATTTAAGACCACATTTTCAAGTACCTAGTTCAAACAAATTATGTTAAAAAAATTGAAGAGCCAAGCCAATCATTTGGCGTGGAACAAAAAAGAGCCAATAACCATACCGTTAACAATACAGGCCCACAACATTTACAGAAAATCTCTGTTGGAAATTAGTTATATTATATATAGTTATATTAGTGGTAAATAATGTGAGTATTTTATAACCCATGCGTATTTCGAAAATTATTGTCTCGTTACGATAAAAATTGGTTCATCCGTTATTAGTAGTTACTAGTTAGTAACATTTTTATTGTTACCGTTTTCCTGTAGACGTTATTCCAAAAGTGTACTCTTTGGGAATGGTGTTGTGGTTATATTTGAACTTGTTGCTCATAATAGAGAAGAAATTGATTTTCATTTAACATTCTCCACACTGTCATTTGAGAAGCATCAACTTGCTTTGAGATATTTCTAGTATTGGTTGTAGGGCCTTCTTAGTCGATATCGAAAACGTTGCTCTATCTGTGGCGTCCTAGGTAGCCTAGGTCTTCCAACAAGTCCGCCATCATTTGCTTTTATATTTCCGGTCTCTCAAGTTCTTCCAACATAACAGAAAACACTTGCCATATAATCGAGAAGCTGCGGTGGCATATCAGTCAATTTGTTATTAGAGTAACCATGCTCCATTTTTAAATACATAACCGTTTAGTCAAAATACACGCCAAATCAAAAATCACGACCATTTCAAAACGCCGTGCTTAAAATGACAAACGACAACAAAAAACTGAGAAATTTTTTGGCATTGTTACAGTACTGATAATTATTTGAAGGGCAATAGGTATTTCCTTTAAACTTATAAGTTTTTGAATGAAATTTGACTTTATTATTAATGACTTCATACGCTCATGTTTAGGTTAGTTCCCTTACGCACCTTATATAATAGCATGTAGTTGGCATTCAGTACATACTAAATAATTTTGTAAATTTTCGATAGACCTGTCAACTTCAACGTTAAATTAGCGACATATATGTAGCGCCTTATTAATAGGAATGTTGTGAAACGCTACGTTTTTATAGTGACACCCATTTCAATCGCCAGAGAATTAATTACGTTCGTTTAAAAAGCAAATCCATCAGGCAGAAGAGGCAATGTTAACAGCAAACTCCGTTTGCGCAAAATATCAGCAGCTTCTGCCGTAGCGTATAAAACGACTGCTTTAAATCTACCTCATCGCCAAGCATGCATGTCGCTGGTTTCTAAGCAATCATGCTGAGGATCTTGATTATGAATTTGTAGCCAGACGAAAATCTATATTCTACTATTTATTCCAGACATTATATATGTTTCACTGAAAATTCTGCAGAATACGTTGAGTGATCATTTAAATGGCATTCTTTTGAACTAAAGACTATAAATATGGTTCCAGTATGATGGTGCCTCAGCAGATTCCTCAATTATCGTTGAAGAGTATTTATAACGAACTTTTGGACGAAGATGAATAGGAAGTAAGGGATTTAGCGATTTACACTCCTTTTATTTCTCTCTTTGGAAACCTTTATGTACGTTACGACTGTGAATGACCTCGATAAACTACAGGAAAGAGTAAATCAAGGATGCTATTACATCTGAGCCACTGTAGGAGTTTTAAAAAGAGTGCAAATGTTTATTGTTTTTGTACATGATAAAAAAATGGTGTAAACAAAACGTTTTCTACATCCGTTTACGTACATTTCGGGTTTATTTTTATACACCCATATACCCATATACACCATCTTCAGAAACACTATAAAAAATAACAACAATAGTAGAAATATAAAAAACAAATCTGAGAAAATAAATACATACCAAATGAATAAAGAAAATTAGGTACTTTTTAAAAAGAAATTTCCTTCTTTTCCAAAAAATATTCTGAATAAAAATATGATGAAGAACCAATTCTAATTCTTAAGGAGAAAAAATTATTTGTTGTAATAGTTTTCACGGTTCTAAACAGAATGAAATTATTGACTAGACTTTACTACACATTTTTATAAAAGATACGTTGATATCTTTATTGTTCGCATTCCAATAAGTAAAATAGATTATATTAAAAATGAATATGATAAATTTCATCCAAAATTGAATTTACTGCTGAATTAGAAAACAATAAAAAAAAGAAACTCTCTTAATTTAACCATTGAACATGATAATGAAGGTAATATAATTACAAACAGGTATACTAAAGAAGTGTGGTCCAATAGATATCTAAATTATGATACTGTTATCTCCAACCATTCATAAAAAAATGTAAATAATCTAACTGAGAATGCTATAAAACTATCCCATCCCTGTAATAAACCTAAAAATATTAATAAAATAAAAAAAATTTCTTAAAACAAATAATTATCCTATATACACTCAAGCACTATTATTAATAAAATCAAAAAATATATTTTACTACCTTATATATACGTTCATTATTAGAAAGCATAAAAAGGATGTTGGAGAAATATAATTTAAATATAGCTCATAAACCTTACACTACATAAAAAAAAATTCACTAATCTGAAACCTATCATCCCAAAAGCATTTTCCTCAGATGTCGTTTATAAAATTAATTGTAGCGATTGTAATGGAACAAATATTGGACAAACTAAACAATACTTACATAAACGTATCTATAATCACGAATATAACAATCAACCAATAATATTAATTCCACTGCTCTTTCTAAACACGCGATAGAAAATAGCCGTAACTCTGATTTTAATAACGTTGAAATCCTCAATAACGAATGTAACTTACAAAAACGTTATATTCTTGAAATGATTCAAATTAAAAATTCTATTAATAATAATACTGATATTGATGGTCTTTGCCATGTATACTTTGACTTAATATTATTAATAATTAGTTTCCATAATTTATTGCAGATTTTTGCACTACTTATACATATAAAATTCTTAATTGACTTTTCGTACTTACGTGCATATTTCTATTTTCTTTTTTGATCCGACATTTTTTGTATAAACAAATATTCTTATCGACATTCCTTGAGCTCGTCGCTTAGCATCTAACATTTTCAAAAATCAATAATTTCATTCTGTTTAGAACCATGAAAACTATTACAACAAATAATTTTTGTAAAAAAATATTCATAAAAGAATAATTAAACGCTGTTAATTGCCTGTTTTCTCCTTAATAATTAGAATTGGTTCTTCATCATATTTTTATTCAGAATATTTTTTGGAGAAGAAGGAAATTTCCGTTTGAAAAGTAATTTCTTTTATTCAATTGGTATGTATTTAATTTTTCAGTTTTGTTTTTTAAATTTCTGCTATTGTTGTTATTTTTTTATAGTGTTTGTTAAGATAAGTATTATAAAAATAAACCCGAAACGTACACAGATTTTTTGGAAATGTTTTTTTTTTGTGCTTTTATTGTTTTGACCTGTTATCCCAGGAGGTGTATTTTTTAAAAAAATTTATAAATATATGGTCAGGAAAATACTACTAAATATTGTATACAGGTTGTTCTATCTTCATATTTCGTCCCAAATATGTCACCTATGCTCTATGGTCCGTTATTAATATAATCCATCCTGTATAATGCTTTATTTTTATTAAGTCTCTATAGAACTGTAGTTTTATCAAAATATATGTTATACATTCACACGGCGTGTTTTAACAAATTTAGAGAAAGGTAAAGGAAAATAAATTAAGCAAATTTTTAACGGTTTAGATTTATAATGTAAACTTGCAATATTTTTGATAGTTCGTCGTCCACTAATGGACACACTCTGTGAGTTAGCCTGTTGTAGACATAATTTTTTACAATCTGTGAAATAGTTGTAAATCAAATAAAATGAGTGATAAGTGACATACTGTCTATAATAATAATGAGGAGAATTACTTAATGTAGCAAGTATATTCAAAATTTCACTACTTTTGTGGTTACTACTCTGGGCACGTTGCAATGATAGGTATTTCGAAGAACGTACACACTTTATATTCTACTACACAATACTAAAGGCAAATAAGGTAATAGCACTGTACCACCTATGGTTGCAATTTCATTCATTACTGGATCTGGTTCAACCATAATATTTACATGAACATTCCAAACAATTGAACATTGCCATCATATTGTGTACAATATAATATAGGATTTTAAATTAATTTAAAATTCCTGTTTATATAAAAAAATAAACAAGTTGTGTAATGAAAAAATAATACAGATTTTCAACCAATTATTGTCAAAATAAGCAAGTTATTGTAATTGATTAAAATCGTTGTATAATTGATCTCGATCATATAAATTCTTGGTGCTTAAAAAACAGATTGCATCTTAATCCTTCTACATGCAATCAGTATTTGAAATAAAAGTATTTCAGATACGGTATTTGAAACACTTATTTCAAAATCCTTTCGATTATCGGTATTTCATACTTGGTATTTGACATGTTCTGGCCAAGTATTTCAATTACTTTGCTTGGTATTTCAAATATTCTCCGATACTTATTTCAAATACTGTACTGCTATTTTAAGTACCTACTAGACGACATTTCAATTACTGTTTTCCTTTGCGCAAATTATAAATGCACCACGAAGAAACGCACTAAGTGACGTACATTTTGAAAATTTAGTACTTATGAAACCAGGTAATAATTACTCAAAATAAGAAAGTTTATCTAATATATAAAATTCTCGTGTCATCGTGTTAGACGCCATACTCCTCGCAAACGGCTTGACCGATTTTTATGAAATTTTATATGTATATTTGGTAGGTCTGAGAATCGGTCGTAATCTATTTTTCATTCAAACAATTTTTTTTATTTTTTTTTGGACAAAATTTTTTATTTTAATTTTTTTATGATGTGGCATTAAAAAATACATACAACCCTTAATTTTCATCCTTCTATGATAAACCCCTATTTTTTAATAGCCATTTTAGTAATTTAATCATTTTTAACCCTGGTAGATAACTGATCACTAGATCAGTTATCCCCGCCAGGCGTCTACCGGAGTCACTTCTCATCACAAACCTAGAAAAAAATATAGGCAGCGTCGGTTCATAATATAAGTCATGTGACAGCTGCCGCGTTTTCTAGGGACCGAAGGTCCATCAAATTGATATTTTATTTGCTTTATGTTGGCGGTTGTGCAAATATGGATATGATGGCTGCATTGCAATATGAAATTAACTAACTTGCTGTCATTTTAAATGTCATTAAAGAATCTGACATCAATGTGATCAATGAGATTCACGCTACAATACAACCAACGTAAATTGGCATAAAAAACAAGTTTTAGTGATTCTGGACCTTTTAGGGCAGCCATGAATTAGCGGTCGCCGGTAATATGACACTGGCACAGTCTATATTTTTTTTAGGTTTGTGCTTCTCACCCAGTAAACAGCACGGAGTAGGGATGAGATCGAAGCCGACTACCAAAATATTCACTGGAAATAATTCATATGGCAAAACAACGTTTGCCGCGTCACCTAGTTTATTTATAACTTTTAGAATTCTCAGAAGAGTATATAATTTTTTGCAAAGTTGCAATTAGACTGACATGTGCCAAATTCAAAGAGTTGTTTTTCTATTTTTATTTTTATATTATATTCTATTTTTTATATGGGTCATTGATAATAATTATTGTGAATTACTGTTATTGAATGTAAATATTCTGTTCCCCTTTTCAGAGTAAATTAAGAGTTATGTTTGTTTTATGTTGTGTACTATTACTTATTTCCTCAGACTTAAAATTCTAGCTGGTATAAATAAATATAATTCCTATTATTCGAAGTACCATTTCGAGTACCTATAAAAGGTTTGAAATACTTTGAAAATATTTTTTGAGTATTGAAAAAGAACCTGTGGTATTTCAAATACTACAGAAATTTGAAACACTTTATTTGCTCGAAATTTCAATTAGTCATTGAGTATATTTCAATTCCTTTCCGTAAAGCAGAATATCTGGTAATTGAAACTGCAAATACTTTAAATGGTATTTGGTATTTGATATTAGAAATTTATGACGTAGAGCCTAGCCACGCCCCAGTCTAGAAGGCCATTTTTAACGACGATTTTAGAGGTAAAGTTGAAGGCAGAAAAATTTAATTTTTTGCACATATATTTTTCTGACGATTAGAGAAATAAAAACAAATCGAAAGACTCTTTTCTACATGTTCTACACATCGTACGCGAACATACTTTGTATTTGTCCCCTAAATCATTTTGATGTGTGTATCATGCTTAAGAGATATCCATGTCATCTACCTTGATAAGTAAAACCTTTTAATTGTGGCTTTTTAGATATAACTGCTTAATTTTCAGTAGTCGAGAATGGACTCCACGATAAATTCTGGAATTAAATGAAGTGTAATAAATCTTTCTTGCAGACGTTTTTCTTCTCGGCGAAAATCTCACGTGTTAATAAAGATCTT
Source organism: Monochamus alternatus (assembly GCA_037114965.1). Classification (NCBI taxonomy): domain Eukaryota; kingdom Metazoa; phylum Arthropoda; class Insecta; order Coleoptera; family Cerambycidae; genus Monochamus; species Monochamus alternatus. Next base: position 259,128 of record CM073428.1, read on the forward strand.
GTACAGAGTATATTGTGGTTGGAAATTCGTCTGGGCCGGAAGTTTGACTTCATCACGCCAGAAACTGACAGGATTAAAGCTAAACAAGGTCACTCTAAGGAAATTAAATAATTGATCCACGGTGTTTGGCGCGTGTGTCGTTTTCCCGTCTTTCGGATGAATAGAGTCATTTGGTCAAACCTTAAATTACATTGTTTGCCTAATTTTTATGAAATATTTATGATGTATAGTCAACCCATAAAATTTCAAAGTGATCTGTAGTAGTTTTTAAAATATACAGGATCAAATTGGAATTAAACGCTTGCGAGGCGTGTCGTCATTATCTCCTACGGCTTCTTGGGCTATGCTTCTCTTCGAACTCGTATGAAATGAGTTCTGTAAAATTGGTAAGTTCTTAAACAAAATCAGTAATAGCAACTAGGTTATTCAAAGAATGTATATAGATACTAAAAATATGTTTGGTTTCTATAAAAGGAGTTTTAGGTAATAGGTATGTAACAAAACATTTGTTACAGGGTGAGTAAACAAACCTTCAAATTTATTATTTTTGACTTTGAAAACCCCAATTTCACACAATAGCTATAAAAATAATTAAGTAGATTTTTAGTTCATAAATAATATTATTCAAATTTAAATTGCATAACAATTTCAGTAGCTTTATTAGAATTTAGTAGTTTGATTTCTTTTATTGGGCCACTTTGTAAAAACAAAAATTAACCAACCTATAAACCTGAGAATTTAAACTTTAAATCAAGAATAAATTATACATAAGTGTATCATAATTATTATTAAATTGATTTTATTAGAAATCTTATTATACAACATATATTTGTTTGTTTTGGGTCTAAGAAATATGTCGTGCTTCATTGCTTTTTGCCACAAGTTTGGTGTATTCGGATTCTGGGGTAAACTGCATAATAAATAATTTATCTAGGCATTTTATCGTTATACTGGGATATTTCGGTGTAATAAAATATCTATTGACTGTTTTCATTTAGTGTCTCTAATAACATCTTTAATATTTAAATTTTCCATAATTAATAAAAGAATTGCAATCCAGTGACGTTACACGGAGGTTTACGAGATCTATGTTCTCAAATTATTTTAAATGCTTTAGAGTTGTGAGAAAATTATATTTTTTTCAGATTGCACCATAATTCCAATTATTCAGAACACGTAATAAAAAAGTACTAAATGACCCCATTGCTGGTATTAAACTTTTTTGGCATGAACATTTGATCTTACGCGTATAATATAGTACGTCATCTTTATGTGTAATGTTTTACGAGGGAATACTGAACTTGAAATTTATTTTACTTGTTTTATGCGATAACGAAGTCCCCGCACCTATTTGATATGAAAATTGAAGTAGGTCGAGATAATTCACAGCGAATTTATTATATCTACTTGTAAACTATACTATATAAAGTAAAAAGTAATCCACCCAAATTAAATGTTTTATATACGTTTTATTATAACATTTTTACTCATATCTTACATTTTACTAAAAAAAAACTTTTGCATTTGATTAATTTATGTTTCTGTAATAAAATGTAGAATATGTCTTCTAGTAAATATTTTCTCTATATTTTTGAAATAGACAACAAAGACAAATAATTTTAAATCGTAGATTTATTTGCATTTTGAAGCAATCTGATAATTTCATTTTACTTATTTATCTGGCCCTCTATCATATATCATACGAAGATTCCGTTTCAGCAGTTGTTATATTTTCTTTTATACAGCAATTTGCAAATTGACATTAGTGCTAGGCATCAATTTGTTAGCCTTATACTACATGATTGGTAGCATATTGTAATTTTAATTTTAATATAATTATACTCACACTTCCTTGCACCAAGGTGGTATTTGATTTGTTATAGTTATTTATTGTATTAAGTAGCATTTTAGCCACGCAAGAATATTTAAGTGTTCTTAAAAAAATATTCGCACGACTTGACATTTCTTAGTACTTAATAATATTTGATAGATATTGTTATACCTACTGGTTGCTGTGGTACGTTGTTAACTATCAGTTATTTAATAATCAGTTCTAACTGATGATTAAAGTAAGGTATCTCTTTACCTTTTATTGTATATGTTTTTAGGTATATAATGAACTTTGAATTATTTTAGGTTACACTAGTAATGGGGGTTTCTGATGCCTGTCGATGCTGCGAATTGACAATTTTGAAAATTACTGACGTACAGGACGTTGACAGTTACCTACTTGTTTCAATACGTGGCACCAGGACGGGAATTTCAAGAAAATTTACAATTATAGAAGAAGAATTTTACGTAAATGCTGTTGAAGTATGTAGAAAATGTAATATCTCTGCGCCCAATTCGTTTAACACAAGACATATTCTTTCAAAAATGTAATTCTCAACCTGTTGGAATTAAAACATTGGCAAAGGTACTCTCAATAGTTCTTGAATATCGCAAATCCTAATGTATCTAAATTCAACAAGTATTCAAGGTATCCATTACTTATTGGCTTCCAAAAGCTGACTAGTCTACACTGTATAAATGGATTATTTAAAGAGATTGTGGCAAACACACACCATACATTTGAAATTATATCACATACATTTACCTATATAGCAAAACTTTTACTATATTTAGCGATACCTATGTACTTATTGTAACTACTTTTGATATAAGTTTTCTTTACTCTACAAATATTTTGTAACACCTACACAGTTGAATACCTAAAGGTATATGAAGAAGGCAAAGGAACGTTGTTTAGAAGTTTTAAGAAAAAGAATGTCACAAAATGCCCAGGAAACAATAAATGTCTCAGCTGGAATGCAAGAAATTTGTTATATTTGGCTCCAGTTATTTAACAATCGTCAGAAAGAGATTCCTAAGGGATACCTTAGTATTCACTTATGCAGTAACTGAATGCAAAGGAAAGTGCATATTTTCAAAACAATTAATACTTGAAACTGATTATTTAATTTCAACTACATTAGCAGCAAAACTTGTTCTTATGAAAATATATCAAAAGGTTCATTTATTTCTATAATTTTTTCAAATTTAATGTGATCATAAGATTTACAATCTTAAAACTTGTACACAATTGCTGACGTTTTTCCTACATAAATGTGTGTGTACCCTAAAATGGTAAAAATCAATCCTACCGTGTAAAATTATTAATGGGGCCAAAATGTATTAACTTTTACGTACATTCAATACAATATTTGTGTAATTGTTAGTATTCAAGTATTGAATACTTTTATCTGACGGTATTTAGAGTACGTATTTATGACCATGCATCCTTTTTTAAAATTGGTATAATCATAGCATCTATCCAATCTTCAGGCATACATTCTCTTCTCCAAATCTTTTGGATCAGTTCGTATATTCTTTGCCTTAAATCCTCTCCTGCATACTTAATGTTCTCTGCCGTTAATCCATTTTCCTTGGACTTTTGTTATTCTTTGAAGCTTCTATAATTTTGTCTATTTCCATTTTGTAGGTCTTCTACTTCAACTTCTTCTTCCTTTACCAGTATCATCTCCTCCTGATCCTCTCCTTCCTTTTCGCTCTCTTCAATATATCTGCAAAATATTGCCTCCATCTTTCTCTCACTTTCGTTTCCTCTCCAATTAAATTGCCGGTTTCATCCCTCAAATATATTACTTCCCCCTTTCTATTTTTTCCCTTTTTTATCTCTCTGTAGAAGTTACGTATTTCTTTCCTCTTATAATGACGTTCTATTTCATCTATTTTCTTAACCTGTTTTGCTCTCTTCTTTTGTCTAAATACTTTCTTTGCCTTCCGTATTTGTTCCCTGTATATTTCCTTGTCCTCCTCTTGTACTGACTGAAGTGTTTTAATTCTTAGCTTTTTTCTCTTATCCGCCTCTCTGATACACTACTCATCTCATCATACTTTCTTCCCTGCAAACTCTTTGTTTGGTATTACTTTATCACTTTCTGTTTGTATGACATTTTCAATATTTATCCATTCCCCATTTTTTATTTCTGCTTCCATTAACTGTCTGTTTTCTTGCAAACCTTTCCTTATCTCTTTTTCATACTTCTTTTGGATTCTCTGATTTTGTAATGCCGCCATCTTTTTTTTGTAATTCTTTCCTTTTTATAGGTTTTTTTTATCTTCAAATCCATTCTTACTAGGTAGCGATCCGAGTCTATGTCTACACTTCTGCATGACTAACGTTTATTATACTTCTGTGATTTTCATCTATGCAAACATGATCAAAAATCAATCCTATTGTGTAAAATCATTAATGGGGTCAAAATTTATTAACCTTTACGTACATTCAATACAATACACTGTCGCTATGTTTGGCATTGTGTTTGTGTTTTTTTTATTTATCAAAAAAATATGTTTTCAACCATTTACTCCATTATGTTGTAAATATTTTTACCAAATATATTCTTATTATGGCTCTGTGGTTGTTCTTCTTACATTATATTTAACTCAAATACCAGGTTTTCAATTTCACTCCATAGTTATCTAACTTAAACTTTTACAATCTTAAAACACACAAGAAACAATACGTAGGTTACAAAACCTTATACCACAAGTAAACAAATACGTTAATCTACGCACAATCTACTCTTTGATTACGGGTACGGGCGGTCTAAACAAAGCTCAAACAACATAGTAAATCTCTCTTTTTACGCAAAACATAGTAATATGATTGAGGATGATATTATGCAGGCAATTTTTTAAATATATTTTATGGTGAAAATAATTCAATAAGTGTATATATTTTTAGATTTTTATTTAGTTATTACAAGTTCATAAAAAATGCTATTTGACACCCTGTAACCCTGCTAATTTTAAGTTTTCGAAAATTTTATATAAAGCTTTGAGCATTAATTTGTAGTGCGAATCAGAACCTGGAATATCGACGTATCATTTCCGAATACTCTGCATTTATGGTACTTGCAACAGAAATGCGTTAGTTGCGATATAAGCATATTGTTAGACTATTTACTTAGTGTAAATTACATAATCGCAGAAATTTGAGCCAGAGCCAGACCTAAATCCTATAGATTAAATTTGGTGGAGGATGATACAGATATTAATTCCTTGAAATAATTACGATAGATGAATCATTTGACACGTATTCTAAATATTATTGAACGTCAAGACGTCTAATTAATTTTTTTATACAAATTTTAATCAAAAATGAAGCATTATATTAATATGAACCATTTGGATCCATGTTTATAGAATATAACTAATGGTTCATGGAGACATATACTAGATCTTTCACTTCCAAATACTACGATTTAAGCCAACTTACCTTAATAGAATGTGATAATAAAAAATATACAGGGTGTCAAAGTTAGAATTTAAAAGGTGATTTTTTTATAATAATTACACTGTGTTTGACTGTATCTTGCAGCTCCAGATAGGCGTCCTAAATAAGTTTGTGGATAATCCGTAATCTGAAGACATTTTTCGTCTTTTTTTTCTCAAAATTCTTGAACAGATTTTTTAAATTGTTGATTGGGAGCACTTCGAAATAGATTACAACTTGATATTTTCGTTGCCCAGAACGTCCACTGAAATTTAATTGCCAGCAAATAAGAGTCACATCTCTCATATCTGAATTTGAAAAATTCTTGTCTCAGAATTTTTCGATTCTGTAAAGTAATTGATTTGAACAAAAAACTGTCTAATAATTGTTAAAATTTAACATATTATTGATGCCTACGTTAATATACAGTGCTTTCGAAAAGTAATAAATAAATTCATTATTTTTTTTTGAAATTGAGAAGTTTTCGAAAAAATCCCCTGGCACGTCGACTTTATTTTTAAAAAAGGCACTTTTTGACATACGACCCACATTTGGTAACAAAGCTTTTGCTATGTATGCTGATGATTTGTCTTTGATCATTTCAAGTAACTTAATGCTCTTGTGTGTAATGTCCATATTGATCAAAGTATTAAAAGCATATGTACATGGTTTAATCAGAATTATTTCTATTTAAATGCAAATAAAACGCAGGTTATAAGATTTCATAATAGACAGAAAAAATGTGATGACCTATCAATAAAAATTAATGACTGTGTGATGTTTCAGGCAGTGTTAAATTCCTAGGAATTTAGTTTGATGAAATTCTCAACTGGAAAGTACACTGCAATCACCTTGTTTCTATCTTGAGTTCCGTAAATTTTTTATTTAAAAATATGAAAACAATTTTGGTAAAAAATTAACTAATTAATTTGTATTATGCACAAGTAGAATCGCGCCTTTGTTATGGTGTCTGTATCTGGGGTGATTCCACCCTGTCACATTCCGTTTTTATTTCTCAGAAGCGTATCTTGCGTAACATTGCTGGGGTACCCAGTGAACATACATGTAGGGATATTTTTAAGCAATACAAAATTTTAACTCTGAGTTCGTTATTTATATTTGATATGTGTGTGTATGTTTTTAAAAATAAGCAAAAATTCAATTTGAGCAGGGACATACATTCTGTAAATACTAGGAATAAGAATAAATAACAAGTTACCAAATTGTTTGGGACCTAAATTATTTAATAAATTACCTCCCGAATTAAGACGATAATATATATTTTTATCAATTTAAAGCAAAACTGAAGCTATTCTTAGTGATCAGATGTTTTTATTCCTTGAGTTTTTTGCTTCCTAGGTTAACCACTGACTATTGTTATACAATTTGTAATTGTCCCAAAACAAAATAAAATTATTATTATTATTATTTGTGACGTCATCGTTGTTCGAGATATGACGCCATCGACAATTTTTTTTAAATAGCAACCCCCAATTTTGACCATGCCATTTGAAAGAGCGTGTCATTCTACATCATGAAAAATTACGGTGTTACATAACAACTTTACTCAAGAAAATAATGTTTGAAGATTTTGAAATTTAATTTTCACAATACTGAAAATGATAATGATTATGTAAAAAATCGACTAAATTAATGTTCAAATTATGCACCGTTGGCTGCCTGACAGTAGCCAAGACGATTAATAAATTCTTTTCGGACATTATCAATAACTTCAGGAGGTATACGATGTATGTCGTGACGAATTCTTTTGCTTTTAAATCTTCTAAATTAGGGCGATCTGGCTGCCACTTAATAAGCACGGACAGGTGTTGCATAATGGGGAGGTGCACAGTATTGTGAAAATTAAATTTTAAAATCTTCAAACCCTATTTTCTTGAAATGTTTGTTATGTAACACCATAATTATTTATAAGGTACGTATGTAGAATGACACGCTCTTTCAAATGGCATGGTCAAAATTGGGGGTTGCTATTTAAAAAAATTGTCGATGACGTCATATCTCGAACAACGATGACGTCACAAATATGGGTCGTATGTCAAAAGGTGAGTTTTTTTAAAACAAAATCGATGTGCTAGGGGATATTTTCGAAAACTTCTCAATTTCAAAAATAATGAATTTATTCGTTACTTTTCGAAAGCACTGTATTGTACAAAGCGCTATGCAACTGATTGTAGAAAAGCTATTTTCTCGAAAATGGTGAAATATCTAGTATGTCTACATGGGCCATTACTTGCGGACCACTCTGTATGAAGAAGTAATCTTTTCGATACAGAACATCGTAGACAAACATTCCTAATTTAACACACCCTGTATACTTTTTACAAAAATAGTCAACGATAGTGTGACAGCTGGTGTTTTAGTTAAACGCCGAACTAATTCATTACAGAAGTGCGAACATAGAGAAAGTAAAGGTTGAGGATCAATTGGCAATTTGTCAGTAAACTTACGGTGTCTACCGGATTACCAACCGGGTGATTTTCTGTTGACCCTGAAAGGGTTCGGTCGCGACTTATTTACGCTAGATCAGTGCTTCTCCAGTTGTACCATAAATTCAAGTTTTTCGCCTGCAGGTTTCAGTACTTACAGGACCGTATTTTACCATTAATTGTCTTCAGTACTTGGATGTAAGTTTTTAGCGCATCAAATGTAATTTGTCGTTGTTCGGAAACTTTGCTTCGTTTCCGGTGCAATAACACAGTTGATAACTTTGCCAATATCAATAAGACTCGTTATCGGATGTGAAACTAATGCTGAATGTGGACATACAAGACGAGTTTTGTACTGGACACGGCTGTCTACATCTAATTATATTCATTCAATTTCAGTAAAAGTATAAAATGAAGTTACTTTAATGCTTGGAAGTTGCAGGTCTCTATGTGTTTATATAAGGAACTAAAAATAACTATAAATCTTTTAAATGATCGCAGGATACTTAGCCTAATCAATGCTAAACGTATTTATTTGTATTAAACGTTTAGTAATAATAAAGCCATTAACTTTCTATTAGTCCATTAGCAATAATCACTCTATTTTCAGATACATTAAATAAGACACAACGGGCTTATCGGTTTATGACTAAAGGACCCCGCACATTTTATATGGAAAACGGTCTTCCGGTGAAATTCGCTGAAATTTGGGAAATTGTTCATTTTGTACCCCTGAACAAAAGTCTCAATGGAGTCGAAGCTAAAAATGCCCATCTTTAGGCTTTACGGCTACTTTTAGTGGCCAAAAACGGCCAAAATTCATTTCTTTTAAATATCACGTTTAATGATGGGAAATTGTTCATTTTGTACCCTTGATCAAAAGTCTCAATGAGGTCGAAGCTCAAAATGCCCATCTTTAGGCTCTACGGCTATTTTTAGTGGTCAAAAACGGCAAAAATTCATTTTTTTTTAAATATCATGTGTAATGCTGGGAATGTGTTCGTTTTGTACCCCTGATCAAAAGTCTCAATGATACTTATACACATATAATTAGACATGGACATATTCCTACATAAAAAAAGCATTTTGGCCGTTTTTGGCCACTAAAAATAGCCGTAGAGCCTAAAGATGGGCATTTTGAGCTTCGACCTCATTGAGACTTTTGATCAAGGGTACAAAATGAACAATTTCCCATCATTAAACGTGATATTTAAAAGAAATGAATTTTGGCTTAGTTTTTCATAAGAACTCAATCAGATACAGGATAAAACTGCAAAGCTAGTAATAATCATTGCTGTAAAAAAATTAATTTAATTTTTCTTTCTTAAAAATTTGTATATTAATACATTTTTGAACTTCTGATGATTCCAAACATTCATATATACCTTTCTTGATACAATTGACGGCATTAGGTCTGTTCTCACAAAAGTCAGGGGTTTCAAACTGTTAAAAATACCAGTTAAATTCTAAATGTTTCAAACTAGTTCCTGATTAGACACCGACTCTGACTGATAAATGTTTTCAGTAAGTTGTTCCAAAATTTGCTCAATTTCTAATCAAAATTTAGGAGGTAACTTTATTTCCTTATTCTTTTCCTTGTTCAATTATTCCACGTCTCATATTGCTACATTGTTTAAAATAATAGGGCCTTGCTTAAAAACGTCTGAAAGATATTTCCTGAATGCTGATTTTCAATCCAATAAACTTCACTTCCTCGATCAGATTTATCAATTTTCTTTTCCAGAACTAAGCAGCGTTTGACTTCAGCTGAAAAAAGACGTTTATTACTAAAACTAGGGAGAGCTGTAGTATATTTTACAGGTGTAATTTTATTTACAGTTCATAAATTGATATCCATATATTATAAACTATAATGGGTTGACTTGGGACTTAAAGTTACTAGTTTCCAAAAGGCAAAAGAGTTACATATTCTCAGTTCAATTTGAAATAAAAAATAAATATTAATTTAAAAACAGTTTAGAAAGAAAATGCCAGAAATAATAAAACACATAAAAGAGAAATATGACAGAAAATTAAATGCACCTGTAAATTTTTCTGATGCGTTAGTGTAGGTTTTTTTTAAAGTAAAAATAATAAGAATAAGTTTATTTATCAAGTAGAATAAAGTAAGTATAAAAAGCACAATAGCTACTATAAATCTATATACAGGGTGAATCTTAAATAAGTACAAATATTTTAACTGCTGGTGTAGTTCGCCATTTAAATCAGTCTAGTGAAAGCCATTTTTAAAAATTTCTAATATTTACGGAGATATTAATTTTTTAAAAAAATACCCACATTTTGAGGACCGCTGGCTGATTTTTCATCCAACAACGTAATGAGACATATGATTTGTTGCGAGGTTGCCATATCTCCTCCAATATAAATATTACGTTTCCTTTAACGTAATAGTTCTATTTTAAAAATACTTGTTTTAAGCATAAGTACAGTAAAATTGGGTATGTAGTATGATACGCAGCAATATTAACATAAATTTTAACATCTGAACTAACCTTACTATACTTCAACGATTAAAAATGAATTTCCGCAAGTTCAATACTACCGTAAAATATTTAGGAAGATATTACGTGATATTACTATGTCCAATGTTCAAAAATTATACATAAACGTGCACACAAGCTTACCTGTTTGTTAAAAAATTAACTATTTAATCAGTAATCCACATTTCACAAGTTAAATATCATTGTACACTGTTAGAAAGGGACACAAAACACAATTTCCTTAAGTTATTTTATGAAGAATAACGAAAAACTATGCACGCGTTTTTTATTTAAAATGAAAAATATGTCAACTTTTAGCAAATTTTATTGCTATTTTCATGCATTATGTGGGGTTAACAAGTTTGACTTGGGCTTCCGATAATCTGTCATGACAGTTTGATAATAAAAAATAATATAAAATGTTACACTTGACAAAATTCGCTAAAAGTTGAGATTTTTTCTTCCTTGAAGCAAAGACATTTGTGTAATACTGGCAACACTGTGAACCACACGTTCAGTCTGCAGCACTATGACTCATAAAAGTATGAAGGGTCGGTCTAGGCCAGCGGTCCTCAACAAGTTTTCTACTGAAAAATTACGAAATTTATTTAAAATTTCACTTTTTTATTTCTGATTTTTTTGTAAAAAAACTATTAATTATGTGTTCTACACACAAAACTATACTGCTGGTTAAAATATTTGTACTTATTTAAGATTCACCCTGTATAAATATATATAATTCTCGTGTCACAGCTTGACCGGAAACGGCTTGACCGATTTTTATGAAATTTTATATGTATATTCGGTAGGTCTGAGAATAGGTCGTAATCTATTTTTCATACCCCTAAGTGATAAGGGTGGTCCACCCCAAACAATTTTTTGGACAAAATTTTTTATTTTTTTATGCTGTGGCATTAAAAAATACATACAACCCTTAGTTTTCACCCTTCTATCACAAACCCCTATGTTTTAATAACCATTTTAGTAATTTAATCATTCTTAACCCTGGTCAATAACTGATCGATTATCACTAGATCAGTTATCTCCGCCAGGCATCCACCGGTGCCACTTCTCACCCAGTAAACAGCACGGAGTAGGAATGAGAACGAAGCCGGTCTCCTGTCTCTCTCACACAATAAGCTTTCTCTCACTCCCTACACAGTTTTCGACCATTATTATTGTGTATGAATCGAGCGTAGCAGTGACGTTTACAATTATCATTTTACCTTCTAAGTGTAATTCTCAAGTAAATTTATTATTAATTTGCTGGGCCATAATATTTGTTTCCTATTTTATCAATAATTAATAAAATTATTTATTTTAAGAGTAGTTCTCATTATTAGTTAGTTAAGTGATATACATAACCTCAAAAGTACTCAACACGTGTCAGGAGCTCCCGCCAACAACGGCTATTATTTTGCTATATGGCTATGGCTGTACTTTTTGTACAGTGAACAATGCCAACAAGACGTAAAGGGGCTAATTTGGACCGTCAAACAAGTAAAATTGCAGGCACGCGAAATAATTTTAAAAAATGAATGTTTCGTGTTTTGATATTCTTATCGGCAGTCATCATTCACAGTGCTCCATTCCTCTTTTAGTCATATACCACATCTCCACACACTTACAATACGTTAGTTATTTTTTATTTAACTACCAAAATATTCACTAGAAATAATTCATATGGCAAAACAACGTTTGCCGGGTCACCCAATATATAAACTTCAATACTTCATTTGAGTACCGAAGGACTGTTTATGAAGATAGAATAAGAAAAATATTACCTAAACAATACTGACATATACACAAAATATTCCTACTCGTAATCATATACAAGTAAAAATATAGCAAATAATAAAATGCCCTTACAAACATGCATAAACAATAATTGCAAATATCATTTAAAAAAGGAATACATATTAAAATAAGATAATATAAATGTGTTTAGGATTAACAATATCATTAATTTGGTTTCTAAGTTCATCCAAAATGAATGTTTATAGTTTTTTTTTCTTGAAAATGTTTTTTATTTCTTTAATGCTCTTTGGAAGATAATTATATGCTTTACTACTCAAGTATGAAGAGCTTCTTTGACCACAAGATGTTTTCATTTTTTGAACTTTCAAATTTTGAGTATTAACCCTATTTATTACCGGCTTTATTGGTGTATATACTCGTGACAAAAATTCAGACGACTTACGTCATACGAACAAATGAATAATTCATTGTATTTTCATCAAAATATTTAAGAAACTGCAACTGATAGTAATAAAATTATATACTACACTATAAGTTTGCATTATATATTGCACTAAATTGCAAAAAATGATTGTTTTTAACGCGACCAAATATCGAAAATTACGTTGACAATAAAAACAAATGTGTAACGTCAGCCGTGACGTAAGACGTCTGAATTCTTGACGCGAGTATACCTATAATTGCCGCTGATATAAAGCACATTGTGATGTGATTTAATATCCATAACAGAAGCGTCTTTATACAACACATCTGAGTAGTAATTGATATTTTTATTAGAAATAATTTTTTGTAGTCCGTCAAGCTGTTTTAAATAGCAGCCATCCTAATATGGCATAGGTCAAATATGACTATCTAAAAGCATAATAAGGGTATAAAATTTTCATTTGATTACAGTTCAAAATGCAATTTAAAGATTTAAATTTATATATAATTTTTCCCAATTTTTTTTTGCTGTATAATTTATATGCATGTCCCACTTCAGCTTTTTGTCGATTGCTATCCCTAATTCCATCACACGTGTTATGAAAAAATGTCTGTTAACTGGAGGTTCACTGTACATTGGCGCAGATCTATCATGTAAATATAAAATTGCCTTTTACTTGTACTTAATTTTACTTATATTGAAATATTTACTATTATCGTCTGCATAAGTTGTTATAGAGGTATGTACCTATATTATAAAGACAGTATATATATATATATATATATATATATATATATATATATATATATATTGAAATATTTACTATTATCGTCTGCATAAGTTGTTATAGAGGTATGTACCTATATTATAAAGACAGTATATATATACATAATAAAGAGCACAGGCCCAAGTACCGTTCCTTGTGGTATACCATATTAGCCTGACTTTTTAACTGGTTTATTTCAGTACATTGTACTCCAAATATGTTTACATTTTTGCTCCATGAGTGTTGAGACTAGCTCTAAGGGAAGTGCCTCAGCTCCACCTAGCGCCCTCTAGCTAAAGCGCCAATCATGAAAAATAGACCTGAAATCCATCCTATGACACGTGGGTACAAGATACTGTTTGACACGTAAATACAAGAAATTCTCAGGTAAATACAAATTACTAAACCTGTTTTTACCCATTTCATTTAAACGAAAAACAGGATGACTTGCCTTCTCACATTAATGAAAATGAAACGTGGTGGTACATCATAACCAGTCGTGTATGGCTTTACTGAAAACGAGCTGGACGCCGCAAATTGCTTGTTTAATAATATTTCTGTAGACATAACAGCGTATATCTCTAACCATTTCGGGTGCATGTATTCACGAAATTTACATATACGAAGGTAATGAGGTCTGTCGCGAAGAAAAATTTTTGTTAACATAACTGAAGCAATTTTACATGTTTTCCTGGGATTTCATTTCACTTTTAATACTATTTCTATTACAACTAATGCTTCTAGTTTACATTATATAAAATTCTGTAAGATATATTGTGTCCTACTAATGTTATTATTGTTACTAAATACAACAAACATTAAGATTTATATAAAACGTTTACAGTGTAATGCAATTTTTCTGACAGCAATAGGTATACAGGGTGTCCCGTCAAATTGTTACAAACTGTGGGTAGTGATAATAGGTTATACAGAATGTTCTGTAAAGTATGTTACAAGCTATGGGTGGTGATGGTACATAAAAAATATGACTAACAACTAAATTTGATATATAGTCATTTTCCGGGTTATTATGCCGTGACCTCGGTAACTGGTCGCTGTCAAAAACAGAATTAAAGTGCATATCCCTAGCATTAGCCGGGATTCTTTTATCTGCCCTGTTTGTTCTCGGTTTTATCAAAATGGAAAGCGTATTATACAGGGTGTTGTAAAATATTCTTGAGAGAAGCCTAGAGCAGATTCTACATCCAAAAATACGACAAAAAAATCCTATAAACCTAAATCCGCAAATGCTTCAGTTTCGAAATACAGACTGCCAAAGAAAATTTAAAAATATGTTTTTTATTGATAATTTCTAAATTTTTCATTGGAAATCCTTTACATTAGGGTCAACACATTTTATGATATGTAGGTTATGATTTGGTATTATCGATTGCATTTCGAACCCTCTAGGAGCGTACATATGGATGGACTTTTGTCCATCTATGCCACTGCTTTTTCTTTTGATTTTTACTTTATTTAGAAACCTAATTTATTTTAGAGCAAAAAGACCCCCTTACACATTTGTCGTTTGGCGAGCGGCTTTCGAACTATTTAAGACTTTTAAAAATCATACTAAATAATTTAAGAAAAAACAATTAGTATCAAACTTTTGTATCTTGAATTCGATATACCTACATTTGTATTAAATCTTAAGTTATTTTTATTCTAAATGTTCTGTCAATCTTTTCATATAAGAAACAAAACAAACAAAAAAACACACGTTATTTTTTCCAAATCGATATTTTATATTTTTCTTAGACTGCAAATAATATATTCACATATTGTCGTTACATTTATTAGCTCATCTAATGCAATTCACCGCATTCGCATTCTCAATCACCGTGAATTCTTTAAACTGTGATTATAGCAATTGGTAGTAACAGTCGTAGCTCCTATCTGCTATGACGTATCGATATCAAAATCGCGACTTGAACATTAGTTAAAAAAAATGTTGAACAGTGTTCATGGCCGTATCCCAATCGATAGCCGTATTAGCATAGTAAAAAATCTCTCGTTGGTATTAGTGAAAGTGAAGTAATGGCACCGATAATGGGACGATACTTATATTCCAAGTGTTACAATATTTGTGATAATTAATTTTTTAATATTTTTTATTTTAACCTTGATTTTCTACAATTACTGAAGTGTAGAAGAAAAACAAACCTTTTTATAACAAATATTTCTATACTTTTTTTTTATTAGGAATGAATGGATTATTTAAATTATTTAACCAATAAAATTGAAAGCGGTTTCGTTACTTATCTAGAACTTCATATACCTACATGGTTTTCTACTTTGTAAAAGCGAAGAGTCAAATTTAAACGTGGATTTTATTTAAACCTTTGTGTGTAGGTTTATTCACATATTATTAAAAACTTACCTAAGCAATGCGCTTTCAGTTTTTAGAAAAGGTTTCTCGATAAACATTAAACATTCTTAAAATTAGGGAAATTAATCTTAAGACTTTTAAGTATGCAGGGAGCGCATTAGCCAAAACAGAGGACAGCCGTTTAGTATGTAATCAAAATGGTTTTAGAAATAAAGACATTTGCTAACAAGAACGCAATCTTTAGAAAATATAAGTAAGCTAAATATTTATATCAAATGATCAAATCTTAAAAGCTAATTTAAAGTTACGGCGTAAAAAGGAAAAGCAATGTTTCTATTAAATAGCTTGGTATGCCATGAGAAAACAAATGTCCTTATTTTCCATAGCAACCGTACCTGTAGATTAACTGTCAAACTATACGTTCGAATCTCAGTTAAAGTGTAAAGTGCAAATATCTTCATTTCTTAAACTATTTTTATTACTTACTGAATGGCTGTCCTGTTTTGGCGAATGCGCTCCCTGCATATTTAAACGTGTTAAGATTAATTTTCTTAATTTTTAGAATGTTTATCAAGACTTTTCCTAAAAACTGAAAGAGCATTGCTTAGGTAAGTTTTTAATAATATCTGAATAAACTACACACAAAGGTTTTATTGGTTAAATAATTGAAATAATCCATTTATTCCGAATAAAAAGTATAGAAATATTTGTTATAAAAAGGTTTGTTTTTCTACTACAATAATTAATATAAAACACGGTTAAATTACAAAATATTAAAAAATTAATTATCACAAATATTGTAACATTTGGTTTATAGGTATGTTTGTTTCAATCGACTCAAGATCACGTATTCTATCCCCACTTAAAATTATTGTAACAACTTGCAAGACACAGGAGATTTCTTCATATGAAATTTCATTTCGCAATGTTAGAAAAAGCGGAAGTTGTAGCACGACCTGCATTGCACTATATTTGATATATGAGACATCGATGTGGAACAATGTTTTATAACCCATAAACTTTACGAGTGCTCTAGTCTTTATAAACTTGATTAATTTAAGTTTTAAGTTAACAATACATGTGGATATTCCGTTATTACAGGGCTTGTTCTATTTCAGGTGCTTTTGCTCATCATCCGAGGCGGAAGCAGTAAAAAGCGGAACGAACGGTTTTCAGTAACTTCCACAGACATATACTGCACTGTTTGCAACTAAGTTACGACGTGGATATTTACATCAAAAGATAATAAAACTAAAAGATCATAAGCAATACCTCACTTGTAAAGTTTTAACACGAAGAAATCTGAAGTTGAAAGAAACAATGAGCAATTGTTAGTACAACCTTTTCAGGACAAATACAAGGCATAAAAATAAACGAAAAATGATTTTTTCACTGTGCTTGGTCGTAGATTTTTTAGCAACATTGGAAATCTTAGATTATTAGAGACATGATAGACAAGCAGTTGCCCCAATATGACATTGAATCACAGCAAGACATGGCCCGTCAGTACCTTGGCCGTCGTGCAACTACGCGTCGACCCAAATGGCAGGACCTACAGCACCGTCACCGACCAGGAGATCCCTCTAGCAGCGCCGTCTTCCCCGAAAGGTGCAAGGGGTAACCTCAAGCACAGTGTGACCCTGTACGAGAACTTTAGCTTAATCAAATCCAATGATATCGTTCAAGACGGTCTTTCTCGTATCCAAGAAGGTTCCCCTGTAAGGGAAGATGAAGGAATTGTGCTACCTCTTTCTAGAGAACATCTAGAGCTATTCACTAAGATGTCCTCTGTGCCACCTATGAAGACCACTATAAGGACTGATACGATTTCTACGTTGCTGGATCCCACTGAATATGAGTGCGAGAGGTTTGAGGAAAAAGGTAATGTATGCTATCTTTACTAAATTGTTAATATATGAGATTTTCGAACTAAAAGATCGTTCCATTTATATTAGCGTTACTAAAATCATATCAGACATGGATTTATACAAAAATTATCAAGAACAAATCATTTATCAGTTGTAACAATTAATTATTACTTTCGTTAAGCAAATTTGACGTTAATTATCAATTGTGCATTGAAATTAATTGAAAATTGCAAAAACTGGAGGCGTATTTAGCTAATATTATTTTTTTTCTGTTGTGATAGACATGTATTCTTACAGATTATAAAATGAGTGCTTATCAAATTTATAGAATTATACAAGGTGATTTAGAACTTTTTAAAAAAATGTTTTTAATGTAGATACAACATTGTAAACAAAATCAAAAAGGGTAGTTCGGAAATGATTTAAAAATACACTTCTACATGGCACTGGAAACTGGTGCACTGCAAAATCTGACCTTGCGCAAGGCAAAGTATAATAAAAAATGTTCGGCCAAATTTTGCCACGAAATGAAATAAATAAAATTTTATGACATCTTTGTATCAGCAAATTTCAACTGCTTTTGTCGCTATTGTTATTAAGGCCTATGATTGAACATTCAGGTTAGTGTAACCGATAGCAGTTAAGTTAGAATAACCGGGTGAAGATAACTGATAACTAATAATTTCACGCTCACGTTGCACGGTATAAGTAGCTGCATTTGGCGCGTTTACCGGAAAATCTTTCTGTGTACAGACAAGAAGCTGCTAAAGCATTTTGTTTTACTTCACCGTAAATGAAAACGGTACCAATCAACTTCGAGTTGCTATACACGTAAGCCATTTTTGACATCGGATTTCAGTACTGGAAATCGCATGTCTCCTGATGACGCTAGGCACTACAGTAGCTATCTAAAGGTTGAAAATACTACTTCAATCATAAGGATTTTACAATTTTTTTCTATTCCTAATTGTTTTAGGATAAGTTGTGGTTTAACCTGTATTGTAGAAAGTAATCTACGGGAAACAAAATATTTCAAGCAAAATATTGAAAATGACGAATTACCTTCAAATCTTCCTATATATATATATGTTTGTCTGTATGTCCTTTATAGAATCGCAAACTATGCATTTGATCATGTGATGATCTTTAGCAAAGTTGTTGTGCATGAGCCCACGAAGGTTTCTAAGTTGGTATGACAAATTTTCGACAGATGGTTGATAGCGTAGCAACGCGCGCAGGGTACAGCTGATATTATATAAAATTTAAACACACTCGACAAACAAATAAACAAATCAGAGAAAAATAATATCTCGATTTTCTCAGATTAAAAAAAGAGAAAGTGGTTAAGGGAATTTTTACTAAATATTTTTTGTGCAAATTTAGTAGATAAGAAATTTTACCAATGCATTCAAAAGTTCAACTTCGAAAAAGTTGTGGCGTAAAATATTTAGGATTTGTTGCGTAACACACACTCTGTATAATATTTAAAAGTCTATCCTAGTTAGTTAAATATTAATTCACTCATACATACATGGATGTACACAACTGGGACTGCTGCGCGTACGGTTAATGTAATGTTGTCTGTATTCACTATGTCAAACTTCATCAGGTTTAAAAGCAATAAGTTCTTGTTTTGAAAAGCCTCTTGGTATTTGTTCCCAGAAGGATCTATATCCCATGCATTCGTGCTTCGCAATCAATGATCATACGGGCGAATCCTGAGTCCTCCGCATTTTCAAGCCTACATTTAAGTTCATTTTATAATTTCATTTTGCGCGATTATAACGTCAATTAATTTCCTAACCTAATTAAATACAGTATGTCATTAGTTGGTTTTAATGATTTTTTTAAACAGTAAGTGGCGGTGTATTTGAATTGGTATGAAGTTTCAATAAGACTATAGTCAGCGGCCGAAATTGTAGAGAGTAACTAATGTTATAAACCTGCTCACAATTTATAGCAGTCAATACAAAGAAATATACATGCGGCCCGTATATTTTTCCTACAAAATCGTGTGCCGCATATCTCTGAGAGCATACCCGATTACGCAGCTTCTGCTACGCGTGCGCTGCAGTTAGTACGCATGCGCTGTTGCTTTTCATTGGCTGCGATGAATTGTCGCATCCAACTGTTTCATTTCCAGCGCTATCATGGGCAGGTATATCGTTCGGGTGAGCAAAATTACGGGTATATCTTTTCGTTAATTTAATTATGAATGTAATTAATTTTATTAGTGATTTGATCGAAGTGAGGATTATCGGATGATGACATGTATAAAGAGTTTATAGCGCGAGGTGAAAATATGAGTGTAAGTGATGTTGAAATATGGATTTCATTAACAAAATTGTACGAGAATAGCATATGTGTGCAAATAAGTTGAAACTTAGTCTGTATAAATGAAATCGAAAAGAGTATACTGATAGAAAGGACGAAATAGTTATAAGGCGAAAAAACTATTTAAAATAAATATTAAAAAATCCGAATCTGGATCGAAGAATATATTAAATTTTGATGGAACATGGACATGAAGGTCATACGGAAAGTGGTACGATATAATATAATAAGTGTTAATATGTGACAGTGGTAGCAACCAATAGTAAATAGCCTGTATGTATTCTAAAGCCTTTTGTTCTTTTGAATGCGGAATTCGCAAATATTTGCGCGATTTATTTAATGGTGGAAAAATCACTATTTGTAACAAATTTTGTCAACTACCTATAACATTTTCTATCATTTTCATCATGAAACTGCCATGATAGATTATCAGAAGCTCAAAACAAATTTATTTACACCACATAATAATGAAAGAGGCAATAATATTTATAGTGTTTGACAGTTTCGGAAATTGCAATCGTCAAAAGTTGATATTTTTCCTCCATAAATAATTGAAACAGAAGTTGCAAAATTCGTGCAGAAATCCGTGAATTTCGCGTCCATGAGGACAAGGCTTAAGTGTGATATCCGCGGAGTGCGCATCAGGTAGATGTAAGTAGGTGGTGGTGGGCAATCGTCGTCCAAAAGGACGGTATTCTAATTTGTAGAGAGGATGACACAGGTGGCACATTTAAAGTAAATTGTTGATGTGCTAGGTTCAGCTGACGTCAACTTATTTGATAATTTTGTGTGTTTTAACTCTTCTCAAGTGGCACGCTTAGGTGATCATACCACCCGTATCTTCCGTACTCATCTCTGTGTTGTGAATTAGTCAGTCTCTATTATTTTAACCTGTTCTATCGATTCCTGAAGTTATCAACCTAAATCACCCTGTATACTTACAAGAGTAGCTTCAGCGTTTGCGTCTGTTGTGTTACATTAAACTGCAAAATTGTAATTTATTTATTCACCGCGAATACGCCCTAAGCGTGTATTTTTGAATGCTCCGAAATTTATTTGTGCCACATGGAAACTCTGGTTTTGTCATTTAAATTTCATTCGCCGTAATCGTGTAAAAATATTGAGCAATTTGTTATAACCGCTTCTGTAAACGAACGTATAAGTAATGAAACATTAATTATTCTTATACGGCAATATTTATTATGCAGGTTCCGTAACTCTGCGGCGATTTTAGTATATATACAACCTACTTTTAGATAGTGTTCCCTATGATGGTGTCCTTTATGTAAAGTCAAATCAGTAAAAATAGATGGCCGCAAGCTAAACAGTGACAGTGATTACTTTAATGGTACAATAAAACGCTATCTAACTTGACTGGTTGTCCATACTGGGCATCCCCGATTTTTGCTCTTAAATTTGGTACGACATTTCCTATAATATATTTTTCGATGCGTTTGTTTTTGTGATACATGGTATTCAAAATAAAAAATATATTTTTCTACGTTCATGCCAAAAACAAAACTTTATTGAACTATATTTAGTGGAAAAAGTGGTTCTTTATTGCACTAGTGCAATAAAATGTTTATTGCATTCATCTTTCATTCTACTACAGCGTTTTGTCATCATGTTGTCCTACTCGGCCTGAAGACCTCATTGGACAATTTCACGTCGCGTACAATAAACACTTACCTTTTGTACTTGTTGCATAAATAACTATTAATTACCTATTAAACACAAATATTTGCCGAACAACACTTTCTACAGTAAGGCTAGTGGTGTAATTATAGGGTTTTGTTCAAATTTGAAACTTCTACGCTAATAATAAAAACTATATTTACAGTACAAATAATATTAATGTATATTTTGAAAACATGCTCTAGATAATGTTCACTTTTTTCGAATAAATTATTTTTTTTTAATCAGGATTTTTTATTGAAATTTTAAAAGTTACAAGCAATGATTAAGCAAACAAAAACAACAGTTTAGTCCGTATATTTCTTTTTACAAACCCTTTGAATACGATTCAAAAGATTTCCTCTATTGTACAATGAAATATCATACACCTAGAAGAAAAAAATCTAATGGATTAAGTTCGAGTTATTGAGCAGGCCAAGTAACTGGACCTTCTCAACCAATCCGGCTTTTTCTGTTAATCATGTCTAACCCTAATCATTCTCGAACTCGATATGTAAGGCAACAATCCAGTTGCATCTATGAACAGCATTTGAATTCAATTATTTTCAAACAGTTTTTTCATATATTATTAATTACAATAATTTTATAGGATAACCCTAATTAGAATAAGTTAAAAGAAAGAATAAATTTATTAAATGTTTTTCAACTCATATTTTCCACATTTTACTGAACTTTGTTTTCCAAAAATATAATATAGTCTGTATGTTTTTTACTTCTATTTTTAATTTTTCTTAGCGCCGTCATCATATACATGAATTATCTGGAATTGAATCACATTGATATGAAATATTTATACGCAGAATGATTTCTCTAATATAACTACATTCTATTTAAAGTATAGGCGTTCTAGATTGAAAAAAGTGTTGGACTTTTCAAGAAAAATATATTATGATTGTTTTCTGCTAACAGTTATAATTACCGTTCAGAGATAATTTCTATTGGTAATAATTATTTAAATATATATGCGTTTCCTGGTTACAACTTATCTTTTTGGTTGTCGTTACTTAGCATAAGGGTAGCATTTACTTTATTAAATTTAGCATTTCCCTAAAAATTTTAATTAAATGTTTTTAAACTCCAATATTTATTTGTTTGTTTACTTATTAATATTGTCACATTTACTGAACATTTTCACAAGAAGCAAATAATAATAATAATAATAATAATAATAATAATAATAATAATAAGAACAATAAAAAGAGGCAAATTACTTTTATTTTGTTAATGAACGATATATCAAATACATCATCAAATCGTGATAGACTACATATCGCGGTTGAATGGGAGGCGAGAG
Organism: Monochamus alternatus; assembly: GCA_037114965.1. Taxonomy (NCBI): domain Eukaryota; kingdom Metazoa; phylum Arthropoda; class Insecta; order Coleoptera; family Cerambycidae; genus Monochamus; species Monochamus alternatus. The sequence goes on from CM073428.1 coordinate 281,825, forward strand.
CATCCTAGGCTAAATCAGTGGAGGATGTGGCAAGGCAAAGATTAAGATATAGGTCACACGATGCTCCTTAAGGAACTTCGGTAGAGATAAAATTAGTGGAATAACTAGCGACTAGATATTCCCTAACTACATAATTTTAAACAAATTTTAAAATAAAAACACGTCCCAACCAAGGATTTATCTTGTTCAAGAATGGCTCCAAAACGGACCAAAGCTCAGGAGCGAGAATGTATGCAAATATTGAAATTCAAATATATCCTGAAGATTATAAATTACAGAAAGTGCGACCAAGAGAAAATTTTTCTTACTCTTTGGAGAAGAGTATTACACTTGTGTTCAAGACAGAAGAGAGAAGGAGGAGAAGGAGAATGAGGCGGCTTTATGAGGGATTTTATTATTACACGAACACCTCTCGTGGGTCGTGGGTCGTGGGTCCTGGAATTTGTCAAGGCTCTTTCCCTTTTGGGAAGTGAAAATCATGTAAAGCGGGCATAGGTTTCAGATTGAGAGGACGGGCAATCATATGGCTAATATGTTTGTCAAACAAGGCTAGCAGTCAGTTTGTGAGATCAGAACAAGCAGTATTGCCACAGTGTTGTCTTTGATCCGTTGGTAACTAGATCAAGAAGCGGTCAAAGGAAAAGTGATCGAACGGATGTAGTTTGCGAGAGGCCAAGCTTCTTCATTAGTTTTAACAGAAACAACATTAGGATTATCTCTCTATGGGTCTCCTGGCGTGCCATCTTAACAAGCATCTTTATAAGATTGACTTGAGCACAAATTATTTTTTTATTTTGGAAATATTCCAAAACATTTAACACAAGTTTCCTACATTGCTCGTTCAAAACTTCACGATGAGTCGTTTTCAAATTTCGTTCAAACTGTATCACAAACACACCACAACAGAAGAGTCAACACAACGCAATATAATGATCAACACATTCCAACTATTCCAAGTTCGGCAAGGTAACTTCTCCGTAACATTAGTCGTACCTTATTTAGGGATGTATCTGAGCATGCCTTAGGTATATTACAAATAAGTGGAAAGGACAGAGGCATATGTCGAGTTTCACCAACGTTTTGTTGTCTACTTTGTTTTTTGAAAACGATTCTGCTTTAAGTAATAATCTGTGCATTAACTTTCTACATAACATTTGAAGTAAAATGGAAATAAATTTCAGAAGGATAAATCCAAAATCCTATTAACAAGTGAAAAATACGGCTCCAATGAATTTATTTCATTAATCAAATGGTTCTGATTGGTAGCTTTACTTGTTACTAACATAATACATTAAGTTATTACATACATTTAGTTTTGTTGTACCTAAATAAAATTCCAAAGTTCTCTGAAGTACTGCCATTATTTTCTTTTTTGTTTCAGGGGGAAGCAGCAACGTAGAAGAGAACAACAATCCCACAGAATTACAAAAATTTCACGTTTTGGCCTTAACTAAAATCGAGGAGAATGTAGACGAAGGCGAATACCAAGTTCATAGGGTAGGTCGTCGTCCCAGTATAAAAGTGGACAACTGGGACTTCATTTACACCGAAACTGTTCCAAAACTTGCCCAGGTGGGAAATAATAAATTTTACATACAGTGAAGCATGATCTGAATATTGCACTTTTCTTTTTTTTCAAAATATGTCAATTACTATCTGTCACAATTATTTTGATTTCAAATGTAACTTTAAGTTTAAGGAAACTACAGCGTTTGTAAAATAATCAATATTCAAAATAAATGTTAAACAATAAAATAGTATAATAATGAATTTATTATTAGAGGTGAAGATTTCATTATTTTCCAAATTAATCGTATCTCTTAAAAATACTAGCGTAAATGCAATGCTAAATTATAATCAACATGCTATTACAATTTAACAAAAAAAATCACAAACTGTAACAAAAGGAACGGATATTACTCCGATCAATCAAATGGCTATTATTTTACTTGACGAAATTCGTTCCAGATGTTTCCTGATAATATTTTTTGTTATTTCTTTTTTTTACTCAGGCGGGCATTATAATTCTGTCAGTAGCCCCTGTTCACGTAGTAAATTTCCCGCAGAGAGCCATTACAATCCCACTGATTAATTTTTCATTATCATTTTGAATAAATTTAAACTTTAGACTTCAGCGTTTCTACAATTCGCTGCAAAAAAATGTGCTAAAATTCTTCCTTCTTTTATACAATCACAATATCGATTTGTCCTTGTTTATTTCAGTATTACAGCAAGGCTAATTTGCAGTTATCAGATTTTGTCGTAATTCATTACACTGATAATAAAATATCTTCTCAAGTTTTGGCCACTTCGCTTAATAAATAACTTATTTAGCAACTACTGTAGCAGTACAAGGTGTCTTTGTTTCACAAACGACTTATATAGGGTGTTACGGATATATACTGTAGAGATACAAATATAGATATATAATATACTGTAGGTCAAGCCGTTAACCACATATTCTTCCGACTAAATAATGACATTTTTCTTATGCCACTTTTCATTTTGTAGTTCCATTTCCAAAATACAAGCTATTAAAATAAACATTCTGGAAATTACTTTTACTGATAGCTCCAGTGGTTTTGAAATAATTTGTTTGAAAGGAACATATTTTTATTTTAAGTCGGCACCCTTTCTGCGTAATTTTGATCTAAAATATCAAAACACGAACGGATGAGGAATTGTAGTAGACACGAACCCCTTCAATTTTTTTTAGTACGCCTATTTTTTTCACTTTTATAAGATTTGGATTTAAGGCTTGATTTACGAGATATTGTAACTTTTTTCTCTTACTTGATTTGGCACAAATTAAATATTGATAAGTATTAAATGATTATTTCCATTTTATTCAGTAAATTGAGATAAACAAAACAGCAGACCTAATAACAAAGAGCAAAAAAAGACCAAAATTTAATTCAATTAAAATAAATATTCAACATGAGTACCGCCTTCATCTGGTGCTATTTTAATGACGACAAATATTTTGGAAAATATATGGTTTCAGCCTCTTCGCCTTATATAATTCGTTCCCTTCTCTCTTGTTCCGTTACCATATAAACAAAATCTTTCATAAATCCCCAAAAACTAAAGTCCAACGGGTTGACGTCGGGGAAAAGGGCGGGCCATTTAATAGATGCAAACCATCCTCTACCAATCCACCGATTAGAAAAGATTTCATTTATATTGTTCTGAATATTTTGACCGTAATGCGGAGGAGCACCGTCAAGTTGAAAACACATATTTTGATGAACTGCCAAAGGTAACTCGTCAGGTTTATGAAAGAGTTTTGTAAAAAAAATAAAAATTTATTAGAATTTATGATAAATTTAGTTTTCATGGTTCCAATATTAAGCAAACATAACTAAGGAAACGAATTGTACAAGATGGAGAACACTTTTGACTTAAATCACCTAATTTCCAAAATATTTGTAACTATCTTATCAAAAGAGCCGTGAAGGTACCCATATTGAACATCTAGTTTAATTAAGTTAAATTTTTGTATTTTCTTACTGTTTGTTGTTAGATATGCCGTTTTGTCTATTTCAATTTACTGAATAAAATGGGAATACCATTTGATACTTAACGTTATTTAATTTGTGCCAAACCTAAGACGTCCAATAAAGTTGCAATATCTCGTAAACCGAGCCTCAAATTAAAATCTTATAAGAGTGAAAATAATAGTGCATGTGCACTAAAAAAAAATGGTTGGTCCATGGGTACTACAACCTTCCTTTTACACAGAAAATGTGTCTACTTTAGATAAAAATACCAAGCCAAGTTTCAAACAAATATCTCTAAAAGTGGCATAAGAATAGCCCGATTATTTTAGTCCCAAAAATATTAGGTTAACAGTTTGATCTATTAATTTGTAACACCCTATATATAAATTTCAATATAAGAAAGCCCAATCATGGTGACACTTTCGTGGCATATTGCTACAGATGAGATAACTGAACAACAAATTTAAAGTTACTTTTTTGAAGGATACATTGAAATGAATTGCAGAAATAGTTTTTCTACACGATCACTACCTAATATAATAATAGATTTGACAATGGAAAGTCAACATTCCAGTTCTTGTCATGAACTCTAACATTTACACAAAGTCAGCAATATTATTAGTAATACTAGATAAAACAGAAAATACAGTTTCAAATAGCAACTGAAGGAATATTCTGTTTCAAGGCTCTTCGATATTTCTTCTGCTATGTTTTTTCCAGATTCTCAAAATAGTAGACAAGTAATTAGTTTCAAAAAAAGTAGGCGATAAGCCAAAACAAATTTCCACTTTTCTGAATTTCAGAAACCCTCAAAAATATGCCTGCCACTAGCTATATCCATCATACCTACTCTACTATGTTAGTAGATACAGAAGCAGATAATATAACTTAAAAGTAAAAGACATGACGGGTGGAAGTCTTCTGAAGTTGCAGAAGGATAGGTTGATAATGGATTATACAACTATTAACCGGAACTAAAAAGATACTATCTTAATAGTTTCAAACTTTTACGGCTCATGCTTTTATTTATTCTACTAGATTTTTAGCTTGTTATGTTGAGGTCTAGGTAACTGGTCGCAACCAATTAATGTGCCCTTTCTGGAAAGTTGAAAGTCTTGACTTGCCCTTGTTGTTTTCGGGTTTAGCTCTGTATGGGCCAACTAGCTGTCAGAACCTCTGGACCTACCCATATATTGATTGTGGTTCCTATCGTTGGTACCACGGCGATTTCGGTCGGAACCACCTCTTAGTCTTTTGTGACATTCCGTAGTAACCACTTTTCTGGTATCTTGCAAGATACAGAATTTTTATTCTTTTATATCAAGATGTAAAATTAACATGACTATACTATATCATTGGAATCAGAAAAAAATCTTATTTTCTGACATAAAATTCAAATGTGGCGCCCGTGATCATTTAGAAAAATTTAAACGTTGCAGTTAATGTGTAGAGAACAAAAATTGGCTGTAAGAATGTTTACCCAAATTCGAGAATTAAAAAAATGATGGTTACAAAAAAAAATTGAAAAATCGATTTTTAGTTGTTTTTTCCATATATCTCAAAATATAAAAAAGATACCAGCTAGCTAGTTTACAAACTAACCTATTTTACATATTATTGCGATTATTATGTATGTATTTTATATGGCTTTTCGTCAAATGAACAGGTTTCTCTACTGATTTTTTCTTATTTAAAAAATTGTTTTTTTTTAACAATTTTTAAGTTAAAAATGATACTATATGATTCAAAATTATATGAATAAACATCTTCAACCATTTAATCCTAAAGTTAACTTATCACCGAGTTTCGAATTTACAATTTGTACTGTTCCTTCAAGTTACCCTTCTAGAGATAACATAAATTGACATAATATTCAGTTAAGTCCTTTGAAAACTTCCTATGTGACACAAAGGCGACTAAGAACCTAAGGAAATATACTGAAATTATATTATAATTACGACACATAATTACAGAACCGAGAAATTGTTTCTCCTGTGTCAAGTTAGGTATTTTGCTGGAATTGCCCAGATACATTTCTCTGAATATGAATTGTTAATGCTTCAATATTTGAATGATTTTGGTACAAAATAAATTACTATAATTATTTATTAATAACTTTTAAAGCTGCTGTACCAAGTCGAAGTAGTACTTAAATTTAGTTAGGTAGTTGTTTCTCCACTAGCAAAAGTAAAGCATTACTCGTTTTTCTATATAATGGCTGAATCGTCAGCATGTATATTTTATTAGACATTAGTTGATGTTTCATATATAAATTGTATTGTATGTAACTTTTATTAGAAGTAAAATATGTCATTTATCCATGTATCAACATTTTTTCCAACATGTAGAATCTGTGCAGCTGCAAGGTTATAAAATATTTTTAAAATATTGCATAATGCACTGTATTGATTATACCAAAAACTCAGACCAGAATATTTTGTTGTAAATTTGCTAAATTTGATAAATCACCTATCTCAGCTGTTTGACAGGATAGCTGTAAGTTCACTTTGATAATAATCGCAGGACTATAGCGGGCAAGTCAAAATTAGATGTAAAAATTGAATCTAAGCTTCTCACCAAAACAAAATAATTGGTCAAATAAACTTTTATTCCAGACAGAGCTAGGTGTTAGTCATATTCAATACAATATTGTGTCATCGATATTCAAGTACTGAATACCTCAATCTGACGGTATTCTGTATTTATATTCGTTAGATTTAGATATGTATTTAGGATTCAGTACCCGAAAATGTGAAATGACCATGTCAAAGTATTTTATGAATTTAGGGTATACATGAATACTCAATTACTCACGAATACTGAGAATTCATTATTACTGGAGTATTCATGAATTTTGAGGATTGCGGTAGATCTTGCACTATATTTAACTCAAGTTGCTAAATATCAGGTTTTTAATTTCACTCACTTTCATAATTATCTAACATAAACTTTTACAATCTCAAAACACCAGAAAACAATACGTAAGTTATAAAATCTTACACCACAAGTAAACAAATATGTTAAGTAAGATACAAATATCTGGAACTTATTTTATGTACACACAATCTATTCTTTGATTATGGGCACGGGCACTAAACAGAGCCCAAACAGTATAGTAAATCTACGTTACCCTACTGCGCCTTTTGCTGATGTCCAACAGTAATCATGATTTGACGTTTTCGCATGAGATTTGCAAGTTAAAATAACTGCATTTTACAAATATAACATTTCGTTTTTAATGTATTTTATATGACTATGACTAAGTACAAATATTTAAAGAGGGGATAGAGAAAATTAAGAATTAACGGAATCGCCCTTCAAAAAAATTCCAAACTTAATTATAAAGCGAAAACAATTTTGTTTCGATATTATATTAAATCCTAATTTAATGCCGCCTATGCGATTTCCGCCGCCACATGTTTACAGAACTACGTTGTAGTTTTGTGTTCTTCTTCAGTTTTTAGTGGCTTTTTAAATTTTTAAATGCTTTATAGTTATTAAAAAAAGAAATTTGTCTTGGGTGCAGATACTTTCCCACAATATAGTACGCCGGTTTGGTTTTCTAGGTTATGGCACAAGACTGTCGCGGGTACATTAAAACTTTTCTGTTATCTATTCCCTTCGTTCGATTTTGTTATAATAAATATGTATTTTATCTAGCTGTACCTACAGGAAGTGTGTTTTATCGGTAGTGAGTGGTTATAATGAATTAAAATGTAGTTTTGCCAGTTTGTAACGAAATGAAAAACGAATACAAAATAGTGGAGCTAATCGAATTAACTATTACCTACCTATCAGGTATTATTACTAATAAGAATGTTAATTTTTGTCGTTTCTGCATTTAGAAATGCTGCAAAAAAACGACTGCATGGTAGTAGATATTATTGACAGATGTAAGTTTTATCTATGAATCTAAGCCATCTTAGTCGATGCGTATCATAGGCGCCAACTTTCCGGAAGAAAAGAGGGTTTTGCCCCATTTTTTAAATATCGAGCTAAAATTCTGGAACAATTTCTTTATTGTTTTTTAGGCCTTCCTGAGCACATGGTTAAAATTTTTGTACAAAAATAGTTAACCCTGTATATTTATTTATTTAAATAACGTTGTAAACTGAATTGTAAATTCCTACATATATTTTTTGTTTTGCAAGGAGGCGGCGCCCCAAAGCCCTCCTGCACCAGCCACCACTGGTACTATGACTTGTGTTCCCTAGTTCTACCGGATGATTAAAAAAACCGCTGACGGAGTTCTAGGATACAAAGTATATCAAAAGTTATAGCAAAAATTTCTAATAAATATGGGGTCGCAGATGGCTTCTTAGCGAGATACAGGGCGTTAAAATTTCATTAAGCGCCTTAACATTTCTATCTCAAATTTGCTACGTGCATTTGCACCTAAAGGCTAGTTATTTTAAGTACTACTTAATATTTTACGAACAACAGTGGCGTAGAAGCGGGGGCAACGAGAACATTTTTTAAAACTATTTTTTATTGTCAAATGGACATAATTTCTGTATAGAGTGTTTCATTGTCTATCAAATTGATGTCTTGGAAAATGTTTATAAAATTAACCATTTTTAAATAAAACACGTTTAAAATAATGTTGATGGTTTATGTTTAATTTGCCCCCGCCTCTGCACCACTGTTGTTCGTAAAATATTAAGTAGTAATTATAGTTTTTTTTATGACAAAAACTTATTATTTTCATCAGTAGAATACCTCGCGAAAGATTAGTCGAACTTCATATTAACACCCTGTATTTGGTATTACACAACCGTCATCTTAAAACTTTTTGTTCATGTGAAACCACATAAAAAAAACAGACGTGGTTTAATTTGGCAGCTTTTCATCTCTAACATCATGCGAATTGAAATTTAACATCCCACATCCTAAAAATTATTCATTGAAACTTTGCATGCTACCTCATCCATCAAAATGTCTTCTAAAGTCTTATTTTTCCCTCAGACGAGGTGTCCGATTCACCGATGCGGCGTTAACGAGGCAAACAACGCTGATTCCGCTAAGGAGAACCTTCTACCCGACCTGCCTTTAGACGCGAGAAAGACTACCACGCTTCGTAGACATTATTATCCGGAAGGGGGTTGGGGGTGGGTTGTGGTGGTTTGTGCGGTGTTAGTGCATGTGTTGAATCACGGAGTGCAGCTGTCCTGCTCGCAATTGGTCATTCCTGGGTCCGAGAAGTTCAAGGTGGAGACGGTGCATTTTGCAGGTGAGTACTTCCATTTTTTTATATGCTTGAAATATGGTTAGTGTATAGCCGACAGCGTTATTACATTCATGTTCAATCAGAGACCATGGATTTCTTGAAGAAAATGCGTTATTATTAAAGTTCGTTCGCAGATGAAGTGACATTATCAGGGGCGCACTTAGGACGCTAAGTTAATGTTTGTAGAAATGGAGTACTTTGTACTAGTAATTTATAATATCCAACATTATTCACATTAAGTGTATTAGTTTACAAAACACTCTACTTAACTATTCACTTGTAGTACTTGATTAAATTGAATAACCAGCAACACGATTTTATTATTCAGAAGTTAACTACTTGCTCCAGCAATGGGGAAGATGCATAAATTTTATATTGGAATGAAATGTTGTACATATTGAAAGGTCAGGTCTGTTGGCAATAATCACACACTAAATAAAATATTAACAGGGAAGGCGAACAAAACCAAGTGGCCGAAAACACGATATTATTGGTGTGACGTCACACGACGTTCAGCGCATGTTTCCGTAGATACAGGTGCAGTATTACAATGTTGATGATGTAAAGTAACAGGCGTTTGTTTCTTGTGTTTTTGCGTTTTTGTGACATTCTTGTGTTATAGTGTCGCAACTTCATTAGTGCAGAAATACGGGAAGTCAAAGCAAAAAGGTATCTATTTTCTATTGAATTTACAGTATTGTTAAACGTAACTTGTACAAAACGTACAAATTACGGCGACAATGCTGTTGGCGTCCGACGTCCAGATAGAGCGTTTTACTTGAGGTATTTATAAAATTATGACATCTGATTTCACATTAAGCTGCATGTTAACTTGAGAAATAATATATAAATATAACAATGAATAAAATTTAACATTTATTAATTTTTTAAAATTAATTTATATATTTTTTATTTACAACTAATTTTATTTCTTCTTAAACATTTAAAAAAAAATCCAAAGTCAGATAACAAAGTTTGAAATACAGAACATGTTATTTGGTATCAGATTGAAGCGCTGAATAATAAATGAATAAAAATGTAAGATTACTTACCATTGATTTTAAACGGCCTGTATACATTCTGATAGCTTAATAAAAAAAATGATTCTTTGCAAATTTACATTTTAATTTTTTTGATGAACTTAAATCTACCTACTTATGTAATTTCAATTAAACTTAAATGGTCTTGACAAACAACAAAGTTGCAATGCTGGAGAGCTTAACGCTTTCCTTTCATTGCAATTCATCGCCTTACACCACATTTTTCCCTTTTTAGAACGGCGAACATTTTTTATTAAGCGATGTATTCTGTTTTCGTACATGGTATGATTCAATACTTCTTCCATTTTCCCGGTGAGATGCAGTTTCTGTTTCCATTTTATGAGTCTATTTTGCTTTATTCAATAAATGTCTATTTAACGCAATATTATAAATGACAAATTAACACCTAAACCGGTACTGCGTTGTCCGAAATTAGAATTTGTAGACAAATGTAAAGCACAATGCTGTATTAGAAATACACATGCAAATTCACCTATCTTTTAAACTCTTATAAACGAGTTCTAAAACTAACATGAATATTGGATTTGGTTTCTTTATGATTTATTTATATAACAAAGTTCACAATTCATCATAGATCAGTTGTAAAATTAAATGTAGCTACTGCTTTACTAAAATCATGCAGCTTTCCATCATAATCATATTCCTGCATAGTAATTTCATTTGTAAATAGTGCATTAACTTATGTCCCGATATTCTCAATGAAAGAAATCCAAATAAATTAATTTGACGTAATATAATTCTAAATTCAATAATGCAGTATTTAATATTTGCGAAAAAATATGTACAGTTCCATTTACGTTCTGTTAGTTCATGTAATTTAAATATCCTAGCCGGAATGTTTTGAACTGGTCCCCCAAACAGAGCTATGATAAATACAGACCAGCACGTATCTTTTAAAATGCAAAACATAGACTTCTTTCAGTGTTTGTTAGAACTAAAAACGGTATACTTATGTACAGTTATTAGTTGAAAGAGAAAAAGATTAAATCTTCGAATTAATTACCACGACAAAATAAATTTCCTGAAATTAAGGAAACCTCTGGACCATTTAGGACGTTATCTTATAATGTATATTGTTCCTCATATGGCAACTGCTGTGAGGAGCTCCACATATTACTGCCGCTGACAAATTGCAGCATTTATTTTCAGAGCCCACTGGAGGTAGCAGTTAATAAAATATATATTTAATTATGTTAAACGGGATATTTTTGTATAACTGTACATTTCTAGTTACTAAAATGGAAACAATAGAATAATTTTGCGAGTAAAAATTTGTATTACTGAAGTAGATATTGTGTAATCAATTAATGAAATCAAAGAGGGTTATACAGGGTGGTTCGTTTTCCATGACTCACCATTGGCATATTGGAAACCGTAAAAATATACAGGTAGGCTCAAGTTACAAAAAAGTTGTGCCTTTTGATGGCAAGGTCCAATCAGATCCAAAATATCTGCTGTCGTTGCTGAAATATTGTGAAAAAACTGTAAATAGTGATTTTAGAAAATGCCGCCTAGCGTCACTATTTCTTAACAGAAGGAGCTGAAATTTTTTACAAAGATACAAGAATATACAAGAAATCGATTTTTGTCGAAAGAGAATTAGTACGACCACGTGTTTTGATAATAATAGTAGCCTTTATTTTTCTATATAGATACAATAGCAAAATAGTTACATCATAAAAAAAAGAAAAGTAACCAAATAGGAAAAAAACCGAGGATCAAGTGACTGAACCGGTTAAAGCCAGCCTCTGGTAATAATCCTATTGTGAACCAAACAATACGGCATCAACAGTCATCTGTGTATCTAATACAAAAAATAATTACAAAATGGTTAACATTTACATCCTTAAAAAAACAATAGAATTATCCATATCTATTAACAATAAATAATAACACAAATAGTTGGAAGATTGATATACTCAGATTAGAACTAAATTTTTCCTAACCTTATCAGAAAGAAGCTTCAATTTTATTATTATTATTATGTATTGAGAAATGTACATTTAATAGTATAGTGTAATGAATTAAAAATGTTAGTAATCTGATACGAAAACGATCGCTTAAAAAACTCAGTATGGTGTAGACCTTTAAATCCTTAACATTATGTACATCAGTTCTAAGTGATATTTTATTATGAAGATAAAGAGGTGCCCTATATAAAACAATTTTGTGAAATAGACAAGCACTGTGTAAAAAACGACGATTATACATATTTTACCAACCAATTTCAGATAATTTATAAGAAATGTGTTGACGTCATCTAATTCCAAAAATTAACCTCTAGTAAGAGTTCTGCACTAACTGAATTAAATTGAGATGAAACCATATAGAATTGACTTAACTTTCTTGGATAAAAAGTGTCTACTATTATAAATTATTTTAAGATTACAATATGCCTTGCGAGTGCAGTTCCTAATATGCGAGTTAAACTTTAGGTTTGAGTTAAGTATGAGACCCAAATTTTTAGCTTCCTCAGTAGAAAAGATCTGTTACCATCAACAGTTAAGCAAAAATATTATATAATTTTTCTATATTTTGAAGGGCCAAATAACATAATTTTAGTTTTACTTATTTAAAATATCATTATCAATAGCCTTAATTGCATCATCAATATTATAAGTTGAACAAACATAATATAATTGAGTGTCGTCAGAATAAAAATTAATATTTCAACAAAATCTGAAGTATACAAAATGTAAAGAAGAGGACCTAAAATTGATCCCAGCGGAACACCTGAAAATAATTTAAGAAGAATAGATTCACTATCATTGATGATAGCATTCCATAATGGATCTGGACAGTAGCAGATGTAAATGATATCTTTGTGTCAAGCACAACTAGATCTTTTTATTTAAATTATTTTATGTTTTATTTAAATTATTATATTTTACCTACGACCACTACTGTAAATACGTAAAAACACACCGTCTGTGATCAATATAAGTTTCTTATTACGTACAGTAAAAGAATCGCACAGCTTGGTAAAAAAATCGTACAGTTTTCCTAGCAACCGCCTAAGCAACGGTCAATACAGTATTCAAAAACTGTCATAATCTTAAATCATATTTGAATGTGAGGGTAATATAAAATCAAATTAGATTGATTACATAAAAAATGTCGAGTGACAGTGAAATAGAAAATTTAACTCTACCGTATATTAGTGAAATTTCAGAATCTGAATATCGATACAAATTTACTTATAAAAGATTTATGGAATAGAGATTAAAAAACGACGTTAAATCATTCTCCGAGAATGTAATGATGGCATATTTTCAAGAACTATCAAAAACTATGAAGCCATCCCCACTCAATTTTCTCAATGTTAAAGGCCTCAATTAATATAAATCACAATGTCGGTATTGCAAACTACTCCAAATTACAAGCTCTCCCGAAGAGAAAGTTGTACGGCTTTAAATCCAAAAAATCCAAGATTCTGACAAGCTAAAATATAAACGATTTTCAGATGATAAATATTTGTTTATGAGGTAATATACTGCAGCTCCAAATTTACCTTATTTCTAAACTATATAAACGTAAAATATACCCAACAGTGTGTTGGTATTAAGTTAGGAAAGATTCCGAAAGAAATAGTCATATATCTGGGACTACTAGAAGCAGCGATTTATATAGGACACTATTTTCGACGCTCATCCGTCACTATTCTTGTTAACGCAGGTGGTGACTTATTATATACGACCCATATTTGTGACGTCATCGTTGTTCGAGATATGACGTCATCGACAATTTTTTTAAATAGCAGCCCCCAATTTTGACCATGCCATTTGAAAGAGCGTGTCATTCCACATACACATCATGAAACATTATGTTGTTATGTTACATAACAAAAATTTCAAGAAAATAAAGATTTTAAAATTTAATTTTCACAATACCGAAAATGATAATGATTATGTAAAAAATCGACTAAATTAATAAATGTTCATATTGTGCACCGTTGGCTGCCTGACAGTAGCCAAGACAATTAATAAATTCTTTTTGGACATTATCAATAACTTCAGGAGGTATACGATACGATGTATCTTGTGACGAATTCTTGCTTTTAAATCTTCTAAATTAACTAGTCTAGTAACGCATACTTTGCTTTTTAAGTATCCCCACAAGAAATAATCTAGGGGTATCAAATCAGGCGATCTGGCTGGCCACTCAATCGGCCCCCTTCTCCCTATCCAACTATTCGGAAACAGCTCATCTAAATAAGCACGGACAGATGTTGCACAATGAGGAGGTGCATCATCTTGTTGAAAGAAAATGTCATTTCTTGGAAGATCATGTCCCTCTATATTTGGATATAAAGTTATTAGTTAGTAAAATCCAAATATCTTGCACCAGTTAGATTGACGTTAAAAAAATAGGAACCCAGAATTCTCCCATCGACTATGCCGCACCACACATTTACTTTCTGGGGACTTTGAGTGTAATACTCCATCATCCATCGGGAATTTTCGGTAGCCCAATAACGGCAGTTTTTCCTATTGACATGGCCGTTCAAAACAAACGTAGCCTCGTTAGAACAAAATATGTTTTTTACGAAATTATTATCATTATTGCATAGCTCTTGCATTTGCTCGCACAATTGGTTTCGCCGATCAAAGTCGTCTTCAGATAGCTCATGAAAAAGGCATACCTTATAAGGATGATACTTTTTTCATAATTTTGTGAACTGAGGACGCTGCCATATTGAAATCAGAAGCCAATTGGTTAAGTGTTGAGTAATGATTTTCTTGTATTGCCAACAAAACATTAAGCTCATCATCTACTGATTTTGACGGTCGACCAGATTTAGGAAGATCCGAACATGTCCAAATTTACGGTATTTAGACTCAATATTGCTTACCATGCTTTGGCTAATGCGATGTCGATCAGGATGAGTTTCATTGAATAATTCAACTACTTCTTTTTGGGTGCGCATCCTGTCTCCAAATCCGATCATGGAAAGCATTTCAATTCGTTCTCGTTCAGTTAATTTAACCATTTTTTTTTTTAATAAAATGACAAAGTTAATACTTAATAAACACTTCAAACGCACTGCTTTTGCCAAACAAAAGATAGGAACCGAAGAAAAAACAAAAAACAAAAAAAAATATTTAATAAAGTACGATTTCAAGTTTTTATCTGACAGTAATAAAAAACATTCGCGGTCGCTAAGGCTACTGTCAGGCAACCATGATTTTTGACTATGCGTATGTAGAATTATGCGCTCTTTCAAATGGCATGATCAAAATGGAGGGATGCCATTTAATAAAATTGTCGATGACGTCATATCTCGAACAACGGTGACGTCACAAATGTGGGTCGATTGTCAAAAAGTGCCATTTTAAAAACAAAATCGACGTGCCAGGAGATTTATTCGAAAACTTCTCAATTTCATAAATAATGAATTTATTCGTTACTTTTCGGAAGCACTGCATTTAAAAAGACACGGCAGATGGCAGTTATCAGTCGTAGCTGAAGGGTATGTGGATAATTCCCTAAATAATCAAACTAACAATTCGTCTAAAATATTATCTGCAATAGCAAGTACTAATAGCAGTACTAATAGTATTAATGAAAATTTCATTGAGGCAACTAATAATGTAAATCTTACTTATGCTTCAACAAGCAAAACAACCGATATATCTTTTGTCTGCAATAATTGTTCTGTAACTATAAATAATTATTATAATAAGAATAAATAATATAATAAAATATAACAATTTGAAAATTTAAATAATCATATTCTGTCATTAATGTACTACTATAGAATTATTACAATATATACCTTCTTGTTGATGTTATCAAGTTCTTAAATTATTAAATTATTGATATTGTTACCAGTTCAGATGGAGAACTAGAACTAAATGATTTTGTGTGAATAAGTATGTCGTAGGTAAATACGTAATACGTGTTGTAATGCAATTACGCACTCATAGAATTACGCACTCGCCGCTATTTTTCCATTCGTGCGTAAAATGCTTTTTACCACACTTATTACGCAATATACTATTTTATATGTAGTATGTACAACCGGTAATTTTTGATGCCACCTGTGTTACCTGATAAGTTGCTACTGGATCAGAGTCAAACGAATTAGTGTTTAATCAATTATAGTTTGAAAAAACTAAAAAAACACGCTTAAATAGCAAACCGAACTAAAAAGTAGAAAATAATTTTGAAGTATCAAGAGTTTGTATTATAGCAATAGAAAATTCCGACAATCAATTAAGACTAATTAATTGGAAACAAGATTAAATTAGAAATTAAATTATTAATAACATAATTCAATTATAGTAAAAAAAGCGTGGGGTGCTTGATATTAAATGTTACAGTTATTTTGGCATTGTAGATATTTATAAAATTAAAGTAATTATGAAAATTTAGCAATTTTCTCTTGTAAAATATGACCCAAACATAGTTGTTTTTAAATGGAACATCTTTTTTATTTTTATGCAATTCAATTGTATTATGTTTTCTCTTCGTAATGTTATATAATAGTTGCTACTTCATACTTTCAAAATTGGCAAAAAACGTTATACTGATTGCATGGTCAATAGTTGGCCATGCATTTTTATATAATTATACCAAATTGGTTCATGAACTCTTCCTTAGTTAGGTACTTAAAGATTAATGTATGCAAAAACAGTTGATTGAACAATTAAGTTATATAACAAATAGTCATTTATGCTATATCTAGCGGTACTTTAGCATCATAATTAATAATACTTGCTATGTAATAATACGATGTGGATAAAGAATAATATTCAGTAACATTGCATAAATTAAAACCCAAAATACATATTTATTATAATTTGATAACTATTTTCATAATTGTATTTAAAATCTTCACCAGAGGGAAAAAATTTAAACAGTTTAATGTTTTCAATATTAAATAATTTTCAACAGTTTTTTAAATGACATTGTCGATTAATTTTCGTCTTATTAATTATTATTTTATGTTTGTTGGAATTTATTTTCAAATGTTATTTAATTAAAGATATTTTTAAATTACTTAATTTGCTAATATAAATCTTGTTAAAATTATTTTTTGAATTATTAAAGAGAAAATTATATTTAAAGTGAATTAATTCATTAATCAATTTTGTATAAATATATAAAAATGCATGGCCAGCAGCCAGTTATTAACTTAATGTTTTTTGACAATTTTTGAAATATAAATTAGCAACGATTATATATAATTATGAAGAGGACACATAGTGCAATTGAATGGCATAAAAATATACAGGGTGTTCCGTTTTTAAAAATGGATGTTTAGGTCATATTTTAAAAGAGACATCCTGTAGAGAAATTTTAATTACGCTACTGAACTCTATTAGAAACAATTTCCGCTATATCGATATCTCAGTTATTCTCTAAGATATGAACAACGTTCAAAAGTAGGTTTTTTTGAATTTCGCCCTATATCTCAAAAAGAAGAGGTTTATGAAAGTTCTAGTTATGGCAACTTAAATGTCTCTAAAAATTAGTCTAGTGTTGCGAAAACCGCATCCTTCTATCTCTTGTAATTTCCGAGATACTCTGCAATTACAATGAAATTGGGACACTCTGTACATCCCTATGATATCATTTCCACTTTAATTTCTGATAAAAATGATATCTACTGATTTATTTACAAAAACTTAAAAATCCCATTAATCCATCGTTGAATGTCTCATAAATAGTAATTATATTGACAAAAAGGGAATGCTTTTGTTTCGGATTTATTTACATTTCCTCGATGCAATAACACTTCATCTTACTCACGGAATGGTTTCATCGAGTTATGGATATGGGTTAAAAATTTATATAGGAATGGCTTTCAGTATTCGCGGTAACTCATTCGTATTCCTCTGCTAACAAAGTACCGTTTATTTTGGAAATAAATATGTATTATAACATATGGCAACACGAAAATAAATTTTATTGGTTCGGACATAAAAGAAAAATTCTGTATAGAAGAGCAGCGTTCCCGTAGCAATAAATTTTATTCCTCCACTAAAGTTTCCTATGTAATAAGTTAGTGGCGATACTACCTCGCACTTAAAGTTCGAACGTTCAGATGTGGTTGCAAATAAATATAGGCGGGAAGAAAATATACATTTAACAGTATACAGTTCCCATCCATTGGCAGTAAGAGATATTTAAAACCGTATGACACTGAACAAACATCAGTAAAGTTAAAAGGGATTTCGATGAGGGGTTTAAAACAGCTACTAAGGTAATTACGGCCTGCAAAAATAGCGATTAAATACTTGGAATTGCGAGGATTAGAAATATGGAAATGTACCATTAACTGATTTACATATCAATTTCTTTTCAGATTGATAGTATAGCGTTTATTATTTTCAGAATGATTCACGACAAAAAAACATTTTAGCGCAATAATTTGATATCGGAGAGATTTTTTTATAAAATTGTTCGAGCCACCTGACGTATTTGTAATAAAATTTACTTTCAAATTTTAATATTAGTTCTTAGATGATTGACTCATCAATAGTGAGCTAATGAAATTTCTACTCAGAACTTCCAGAAATTTAAAAACTGTTTTAAGGAAGTGTCATTATTATTGGAAAAGCATGTACATTTAGCATACATACATACATTTTACTTTGTGTTTTGTGTATAGATTTGTATCGCCTTCTTATAAAACGGTTCAATTTTGGTAACATACGTTGTATTTTTGCTGTATACAGTGCTTTCGAAAAGTAAGGAAAAAGTTTATTATTTTTGAAATTGAGAAGTTTTCAAAAAATACTCTGGCACGTCTATTTTGTTTTTAAAAAAGACACTTTTTGACATACGACCCACATTTATGACGTTATCGTTGTTCAAGATATGACGTCATCGACAATTTTTTTAAATAGCAACCCCCTATTTTGCAAATGTCATTCTACATAAATACATCATGAAAAATTATGGTGTGTCATAACAAAAACTTCAAGGAAATAATGTTCGAAGATTTTAAAATTTAATTTTCACAATACTGAAAATAATGATTATGTAAAAAATCGACTAAATTAAAAGTTCAAATTGTGCACCGTTGGCTGCCTGACAGCAGCCAAGATGATTAATAAATTCTTTTTAGACATTATCAATAACTTCAGAAGATATACGATGTATCTCGTGACGAATTATTGCTTTTAAATCTTCTAAATTAACCGGTCTAGTAACGTATACATCGCTTTTAAGTATCCCCACAAGAAATAATCTAGGGGTGTCAAATCAGACGATCTGGCTGGCCACTCAATCGGCCCCCTTCTCCCTATCCAACGATTCGGGAACAGCTCATCAAAATAAGCACGGACAGGTGTTGCATAATGGCGATGTGCACAGTATTGTGAAAATTAAATTTTAAAATCTTAACATTATTTTCTTGAAACTTTTGTTATGTAACACCATAATTTTTCATGATGTATGTATGTTGAATGACACGCTCTTTCAAATGGCGTGGTCAAAATTGGGGGTTGCCATTTAAAAAAATTGTCGATCACGTCACAAATATGGGTCGTATGTCAAAAAGTGCCTTTTTAAAAACAAAATCGACGTGCCAGAGGATTTATTCGAAAACTTCTCAATTTCGAAAATAATTAAATTATTTATTACTTTTCGAAAACACTGTATATTATTCTTTCATATCATTACAGTTACTTTTTTTGTTTGTTTTCTGTGCCTAAAAAATTCGAAATTATTATTCAGTTGCATCGATTACATTATCTTTATAATTGTCTAAAAACCAATTGGTATAATCGTCTCAGTATTATCTGTAGTATTTATCCTGCACAACCAGGTACAATAAAAATGATCCTGCGTCCTACTCTATACTCTCAGTAAAAGATTAAGTTCATAGTTCATTGGTTTCTGACTGCAAAATCTGTAGAAACTTAAAGACCGTTCTGCTGACGTCGGAGGAGCGCTTAAATAATTGTCTTGTTTCCAGACATGGTTAGGTAAATCTTTTCCGGTAAAAAAACGGGATGATTCAGGGATTAATGATCGCCGGTTGATAAATGGCTTTAAATAGATTTCAGATAGATAAACAAGCTGTTGGACTCACTCTCGCGTGATAAATTCTAACCTCAAATTGGAAATCCATATTGCGCTTAACGAAATGAGTGAAGCTAGAAAGATAATAGGTGTATCTATCAACTTCTCATTTAGTGGAATTTGTATGTAAGTAAACTTAACTAGGCGAGGGTTATGTTGTTAAATCAAATAAAAAATTTTAAAACTTTTACCGTCTATCACTACTTATGACATTATACAAGGTGTTTTAAAAAGACATGGCAATGTTATTAGGGCTGATAAAATATTAAAAAATTAGTGGGCTTTGTTGAATTGACGCATGTCTTAGAACTACTCATTTTTAAGATACAGGGCGTGTTAAGATAATTTTAAAAAAAATAAATTTTGGATGTAATATTTTTAAAGATCAACAGATTTGATTGAAATTTTACACAGATACACAGAATTTGTTTGTGGCATATCTTAATTATTTATCCTCGCTTGGGTATTTTGCCACTTGAATAAAAATTTACAAATTAAAATAATTACATGTAGTATCCAAAATGGAGCCCTTCACTTGCTATGCATAAATTTATCCTTGTGCATATTTTCAAATACATTTTGTAGCTGTTCTTCTGTGATGTTGTTGATTTCTCGAATAATTGCCGCTTCTAATTCTTCGATAGGGTGTATCGCCATTTTTCAAATGTCCAAACAAAAAATAATCCAACGGAGTTAAATCTGGAGATCTGGCTGGTTACAAACCTAGACTAATCAGTCGATTGCTCTAAAAATTGAATTGTTGCTCTTGCAGTGTGTGCAGTACCTCCATCTTGCTGGAAGTAACCTACTTGTAACTCGTCATCCTGTAATTGTTCTAAAAATTGCTCTAAAATAAGGGTTCAATATCTTTCAGCATAGTTTCGTAGAAGAATATAGGCCCTACTATACGTCTTCCTGATGTCGCTGTCCAAACATCAACTTTTACGGAATATAAATTGGTTTCTACAAATGTATGAGGATTTTCTGCAGCCCAGGTTCTATAATTTTGACTATTTACATAACCCGATATGTGGAACCATACTTCAAGTCCGACAGATTATGGTTCATGTTTTCTTGAAACCATTCGTAATAGTGTAATCATCTTCCATGTCAATGGGAAGTAATTCTTGCACAACA
Source organism: Monochamus alternatus (assembly GCA_037114965.1). NCBI lineage: Eukaryota > Metazoa > Arthropoda > Insecta > Coleoptera > Cerambycidae > Monochamus > Monochamus alternatus. Next base: position 302,785 of record CM073428.1, read on the forward strand.
GTTACCTTTTATGGGTGTAAATGCAACTGCTTTTTTAAAGTCTTGTGGCATGTTTAAACTAAGAGGCCTAAAAATATAAAATTTGTGGTTATTAACTATAATTCGATACCGGTTTCAAATAAAAATTTTAAAATTGATATATTTTAGAGATGCAATCTAAATGAATTTGTGAATATTTACATCAACTTAATAAACACAATTACCTGTCTGAGCAGACAATTTTGATAGATTTTGTAGGACTTTGAGTTATTCGTCCCTGTATATTATCAACGACATCTTCTGTCAGTACATTTGGTCTGCCTGTAGATTTTCCTTTGCAAATGCATTGTTTATTTTCAAACCATTTGACGATATGAGAATGTGTCATAGTCGATGTTTGCGATTGGAAACTCGGTCATAAATTGCTCAATGCAAGATTGTAACGAGTATGTCCACAACCTGTCTTCATTTCTAGCTCCACTCCGAAAATGAGCCATTAAAATAAAGGCATCTTGGTCAACAGTAAAATGCATACTGTTCAGAACTAAAACAAGAATATTATTAACCTCAAAATTTTGTTTTTGTTAGAACTTACCAGTAATACGGCGAAGTATCAAAAGTATAGATATAAAAACAGCTGATTAGTTTGAAATATGTTTGATTTATTAATGAGGCAAAGGAAAACAATAAGACACTAGAAAATCACAAGGATAAAATACATTAACAACGGCGCGGGAAATAACTGGAAGACGAACGCTACTGAAAGATACAGAAATGGCAATTTTGCGTCACACGTCGTTTACAATGAACCATGCGAAACAATTGCGTCACGCGCGAGATGGTGCGATCGCCAACTGGTTGAATAATATGTCATTAATAAATTACAACAATCACAGCCGTTAAAATCACAGCCGCGTAATATTGTGTTTTAATGTAACCTTGGTCTTATTCTTTTAGTAACTTATAAACTTACCAGAATTTAATTGCCAACGCCAGGAAAATATAATAACCGTTTCAAACAAAATTACTGGTCACGTGGCTTGTAATCATTTATGAAGGCTCTGTATATGAAAGTCACTAAATCTTGTTAGGATAAATAAATAAAATTGTGTCAGTAGATACAATTTTATAAAACAATACCAGTTTTCAAAATTTCTATCTACTAAATTAACTTGACTGCTGCATAAATTTAAATAATTTGTCATGAATATTTGTGTGTGTTATAAATCACGTTTCTGAAAAAGCCTAAAATTTGTTCACAACTTTGATAAATAATTCATTACCAGATTGTATTTTTTTTATCTTCGTATTACTGAGTGTAATATTCCCCCAAATGCAAATCTTCCCATCCTGCCGTGTCAAGGAGAAAATTTGTAGTTTCAGCTGCTTAACAAATATAAAGTGCAGAGATTTGCTTTAGCGTTGAATTTTTCCGATCCTGTAGGAATGCGGGAAAACCAATTTCCAATAACTGGTCTAAGTTAGATGTAACCGATGTACAGAGCGATATTAGTCGATACGGCTCGGCGATCCGATTTTATAGACTTTTGTTTGTAATGGAAATTGAAGGTGTCGGGGGCAGATTAAAAAACCGAATTAACTACGTTACAAAGAGGCCAACGACTTGGTCGGTTCAATCCAATTATAAAGAAATTAGTCTGGTGTACTATTAAAAAGGATCACCCTTTGTGTTTGAAATTCATTTAAAGGAAACTACGGAATCAAAATTTAAGAATTTCAAATGTTTCAAGGAAGCAAATCGAATGACGGTGTGTGCTATAAGATTGTAACTCGATTATTGACGTTCTTAGCATAATTTTTGTCATTCAATTGTTAGGTATTGATTGTTTATATAAATAATACTTGATATAATTTGTCAGAGGCATTTCTACTCATACAAGGCGTGAACCATTGAACGTAACTAATTATGTTTTGTTGCCTTGCAACTAGCACTATATAATTATGAATATACATTAACCAAAAACACTTACTGAGCTTAGGTCAGGATAGAGTTGCCGTCTAAATCGCCCATTGGCATGCAGCTCTCGTAGCAAGTTCAGAACCTTTCAACAAATAAGAGAGAAACACATGAATAGCCAAGCATACCTTCACATTCTCTAAACATCAACATGTACTACTTAGATCAACTGGTAAATATATTCTCTCTCAGAGTGCAGCTGGATATCAACAACACAACAATGTACACTGACCAGACCACCTTTGCAGAGATAGCTCATAGCAACACTAGGTGTTTAACCAGAACCTGCGTCACACGCAGCTAGCGGCTCACGAGATATCCCCCGCTCACCGCAGCTAACGGACGGACTGTATCACCGCAGCTAACAGCCCTAGGATACCCCATACCTCAATATACCATGTCACACACAGTTAACGGCCAATAAAATACAAAACAATAATAGGCCGGTCTCGTCAGTAATACACTATCATTCATAATCTCAAGTAATTAGTTAATCAACTGCTAAACAAATGATAAGCATGCCAAGTGCTCAGTGACGTAACTTACCTAATAATCAACACAACACAGGTTACTAAAACAATTGTCTAGTCCACTATTTAATAACTTAATTTAATATGCACGCACACTTTTACTCTCGAACTGTGTTAAAGAAATAAAGTCATTATCTACGGTAAAAATCATTTAAGGTGGGACCAAACACTTAAAACAACGTCCCTATTCATTTTTATCAATGTATATTTTAACAGGATCTCTGCTTAAGTCAGGCAGCCGTTCCATCAGTCAAATTGTCTCGCTTCTTAACTATATACTCCTAACGCAACTTACATTATCAAACGCAATGAGTCCTAGAACTTTGTAGATGAAGGATAGCAGCTAACAACAATAATCAAATATGAATGAGTGAATTTCGACTACATTATTATATTATTTGGAAGGTAGTAAACCTCAATAATAATTTTCATTGTAAATATGTGTTTTGTATCAATTTTATGAATTGAATGTAACAGCAATTGGCAGATTTCTTTGGTAACATTTTGTAGCAGCAGTAACAACCAGTTTAGTAGACAATGCTTTGTGACCTCTCACTCAGGCATGTAGTAGATAATGGCTACTAGATGTAGCTTTGTTACATTTCGCATACGCAGTTTAATAGACATTCATATTATTTGCATAAGTCAGCTACAGTTCCACCAACCCAAACTAAATTAAATATTTATTTATTTGATTTACACTGTTCTACAGGTGTTGACAAACTACAGAACAAGAGGGTACAAAATGTAGAAATAACAATCTATGCTAAAGACAAATTCAATTTACTACTATTTGTATTTGGTGACTATACTGGTACACATAGCAATTGTGTCGTTTACAATCTTAATATTTGTGACAATTTTTTGTCCGTGTTGAAAGAGCATACGGAGAGAGAAAGAGATACAGTGTTTTTATAGTTACATAGAGTTCTCCATATTAAACTACTCATCTTGATATTTCATTTAAATCGAAACGAAATATATAGGTTTGTTCCTACATAGCAATCACAGATAGCTTACAGCACTGTTTTAATGCGCAAGTGCAATTCATGTACTAGTTTGAAATCAGTTTAAAATTCCTTTGTTGGAACGACACGTTTAGTTCAAGAAGTAACCGTTAGGGGTATAGTTTGTTTGAAGTAATTTTCATTGCTCGGTCACTCATGTTTAAGGAAGTGATAAATCTCATCATCACTAGAATCCGAGGTACTGCTGTAATTGCTAACTTGCTCCTCTTCACTAGAGTCACTCATTTTGAAAAACTACAGAATTACGTACTTAAAAATCTGCAAATTAATTGTGCAACTATAATAACTTTCTCAAATAGCACTATTACATAAAACTTTAGTTACGTTCATTACTTAGCCTACCAAAAGTTGATTTATGTTAGCGGTTAGATTCTATCTGCGCATGCGTCTGACTAGTGGTTTCCTAATAATCGTCAAACCGATTTGACTGTCAGAAAACAGTTTCCAAACCATCCACTTTCGTGTTGGAACAGAACATCTTACAACTAGTTCCCGGATTGATTGTGTTGGAACGGTTAAATTCGTACTGCGCAAACTCGTGACAGTTTGCTGCTAGTTTGATGCTGTGTAGGAACAAACCTTATGATTATTATTTTTAGAGAAAATTTCAGAGAATAATTATTTGTTTAAAATTTAAAAAACTTAAAGTATCTTACGCTGTTTTTATAATTAATTCAGTGGCGTACTATTTTTTATTGTAAATAGAAGGGTTTTACAGGGTTTGTACGCTACTAGTAATAATGGGAATATTTAAACATACTGAATAATTAGACCAAAGATATCCCATTACAACCTAGAAATATTGTTGTTTTATCACGAAGGGTTTTCAAAAATGTCAAAATTTTTGGCAATCGATATCTCGGAAACGATGATCTTTTAGATATAGACATATTTAGGAAAATCTAATTTATTTTGACTGTACAATCACCCCATGCATTTCTATATTGAGATATGTTCCTATGTATTCCTTTATAATGGCAAGCAATATTTTTGTAATATATCAGGTACAACTTAACACTTTGTTTCATTTTCATCATAAATCTGTTTTTAATTGTTTGAGACATAGTGATTTTCCGGGTTGCTATGCCGTGACCTCGGTAACTGGTCGCTGCCAATAACAAAATTAAAGTGCACATTCCTTAGCCGGAGTTCGTTGACCTGCCTTGGTTGTTCTCGGGTTAAGCTCTGTAGAAACAAACCCGCTATCCATATCTCTGGGCTCGCCCATATATTCATATGGGCGAACCTCCCGTCTGTAACTTGTCGCATTCCATGCTGTCTGTCCCCATAGAGCCTAGCCCGAGAACAACCAGGGTACGTTGAAGAATTCCAGCTAATGCTAGGGATGTGGACTTTAATTCTGTTACTGGCAGCGATCAGTTACTAAGGTCACGGCATAACAAAAACAACATGTATCACATAATAGTACCGGTCGTGAAAGCCTAAAAACCACTGTTCTTGACTGTCTTTTAATAAATGCTCAAAACAAACCAACAATGAACGTACATAATGTAGTGATTAAGATAGCAATATAATTTCGTAGAATATTGCCAGGTACTTTTAAAAACATGAATACTGTTTCTTTTAAATATAAATTAAAAAAATATTTTCTGAGTCATTGTTTCTACTCTACTGATGAATTTGTGGAACATTTTAGATCTCTGTGACAGCGCACTTCAGCACTTTACTGATACTTATTGTACTCTGATTGTTTTAATTTTGTATTTCTTAACTTACTTTTTTTTTATTCTTAGGCTTTTTTTTATGTATCTTGTGAACTTTCTTAATTTTAATTCTACATTGTAACTATCTTGACTCGCTACAAACATATTTATTTTATGTAACGTGGTCAAATAACTACAATAAACAATAAACAATAAACAATAAATATAATGGAAACCGAAACAATACGTTGTTTAGATGCTTGCTTGCATCAAAACTGTCATTACCTGTGTCTCTAAACCATACAATAACATTCATCCCAAACAACTGCGACTATAAAAATAGTTTACAGCAGATATTAACATTAGTCGTAGTTAAGTGAATTGTAAATTTACTCTAATTAAAAATGTTTATTTTCATACAGACATACGCATATCTATAAAAAACCAGAGGATATACCTATACTAAGGTTTCAAGAATAAATTAAATCTATAAATCAATTTATAGATTTAATGGTTCGTCGTCCAGAGCGAGAGGTCTGCGATTAAGTACCTACTGTAATGTAGGTCGCTTCCTGCAAGTCGAGCCGCTTAAGCCGAGCAGGAAGTAGCAGACCACTTATATCTCACCAGTTATTATGTAATTTTCCGTTAAATACAATTCAGAAATTGCCAACGTGAAGTTATATGCAATTACAGACGAATTTTTATCAGTGTAGACAGTACGGCCATGATGACGTTTAAATTTATTGCGACTGCAGTTTACTTGATAACGACGAGTGCATGTGCCAAAAACCCAGTCACAAATTACGATATCTTTATGAATAGTATAGCGCGCAGTCATATCAGTATTACTAGAATGATAGGAATCTAATGTCCTTTTAACGAGGAAAATATATGTCGAAAATGATTAACGGTGGAATATAAGCCATTCCATTTGTTATTCTTTGGCGAGGTGAACAGCCTGCTTCTTACTTCAAATATAATGGTATTCGAAGAAATAGGTTATCTGAATATATGCGGAAACTAGTTAACAATACTTAAATCATTTCATTATTATATTTCAAAGGTGCTAATGTAAAGACGTTTCACTCTGTACAGAGTCTCTCATTTTTAAATAGCAGGACTCCAAGAGTCTTTAGAGTACCTCATTTTGAGACTAAACATTCCATTAATATGATAAATATACTATAACGAATGTTATTGCTAGTGTGTTTTCCTTATTATATTGTATAAGTAATTTTTTTGGTGGTTTTTTTATGGTGTATTTTTGTTATATATTGCTAGGATATAGATCCATCCAAAAATATGTTCGTATAATTGTTTCTGTTATTATTTTTTTATTTTGTTTTAAAGATGTATATTTTAACTTAACAGTACTTTCTTTCTCTCCGCTTATTTTTTCCTCTTATGTACCCTTACCCTATCCAATCCTAATTCCACCCTCCTGGAACGTTCCTACCTCCTCGTGGCCCTTGCTGGGAAACAATAATTTAAAATTACATAAAAACATCCAACGTTTGATCACAATATGTATTTAACATTTGTTGTTTCCAAACAGTCAAATTTACATTCATTATCATACAGGGTGATTCAGAAGTTATCTAAAAAAAATTTGGGAATAGATGTTTTATGAAAAATGGAGTCAATATTGTGTAAAATACCTTGTAGTAGTCTCCGAGTAAAAAATTATTGAAGTTGTAGTATTTTCAATCTTTACATCGCTGGATTACTGTAGTCTATAGCCAGGCGATTCCGAATATTGAAATCTGATTATATTCTGTAAATATTAAGTTTCCTGATATTTTAATTTATGGCGATGTGAAAATGCTTTAGCAGAACGATTTCCCGGTAAACATGTGCCAAATGCAGCTACTTGCATTATTACTACTGTAGTGCAACGCGAGGGAAATTTGAATCGTCGAAGAAATGGACGTCCAGAACGTCTACGGCGTATTGCAGCAGTGTGGCATATCATACACGAGACTCAATTATATCCTTATCCGTACAGCGTGTAGTGTAACATACCCGGGTTCGTTCAACATTGTTGAAAGAGGAATTATTTGGCCAATAATCGAGAAGATTTACCTACGTTGTGTTTATTGATATTATAAAACTGAAGAGTGTTTTGGTTAGTTAACCGACTTGCGTCAGAAGGTATTGAGGTCCCATACGGGAGGCTACCCAGCTAGTAGTTGAGGGGTTGGACAAACATCTCAAATCATATCTCATGCATCATATGTTTTATCGGATGTTTGTCCAGTCACGGGAGAAAATATTAATAGAATCACCAAGGCTCTTACAAACATCTGACAAGCAAACCGCTAATTCAAGTAATAAAGTAGTAATCGTAGATGATTAATAATAACTTCCAATACCATTTACAACAGCATAACTTCGAGTCAAGCTAAAGTTATACATATAATTTCAACAATAAATCAACCAGTTACTGACCTGTAAAATTAGAACAGATACACCACTTATCACCACTGTCTTCCAGCCAACCTGCCGAAGTCTTAAAAGCCAACTAACTACCCGTTGAAACTCGCTCCGCGTACCCGTGTTTATTATTTCTTCGTCTACAGTTTCCCCTCTAGCTAATGTGTATATAATATTCTATACAGAGTGTTATTCATTCAGCAGTACAGATATAACAAAATAATGTTTAGCTAAGTGGATTCCCACAAGCGTGTCCAAGCTTTAATACCAAGAGATTGGACGAGAAGGACCATGGCCGTCACGGTCTTCTGACTTTGAATGATTTGGAATGTCGAGCTTATCAGATTACGTACCTGCTAAACGCGTAAAAAGATGTGCCCTATAGCTATAGCGATTGATAGTGACATTTGCTACACCAAATTTCAATCTGTTAATCCCTTTTGGAAATATTAAAATTACAATATCTTTTATGGATTTCAACAACTCTTTAAAGAGGTATTATGGAACAAAGTTTTATTTGACCAATTATTTTGTTTTGGCGGCGACGCACCCTGTTTATATATTAAATGTAATTTATTTATTTGCTATAGGCTGTTTAAGGTGTCAATCTGCGAGTGAACAAAGAGATTTATTCTGTTTCAAGACGATGCTCACCATCCATATTTTTGTGTTATTATTGCTCTATTTTGGAACACGTAAAATAATATTTAGCTAAGTGGATTCCCACAAGCGTGTCCAAGCTTTAATACCAAGGGATTGTATGAGAAGGACCATGGCCGTCATTATTATGTATTTAACATTTGATTTTTTTCCAAACAGTCACCCATTCATTCATTATTTTATTTTTATGTGATTTAATTTTAGATTATTATTGGCAAAATTGAGCGAATACCTAATACTAATTCTACTCTCCTAGCAGAAAATACTCCTGCTCCTCGTGGTCCTCGCTGAGAAATAATAATTTAAAATTATACAGGGTGTCCCAAAATAGAAGGCCATACCAAACCACATATTCTTTGGACAAAAATAATGCGACTTTCCTTATGCCATTTTTTATTTGGACGTATCTGTTTTAATATACAGAGTGTTTAAGTTACATTTTAAAAAACTATTTTTGTTAATAATTAAAATAAAAAGAGAATATTTTTCAAAAGATAAGGTTCTCGCTACTTAAAAGAGCATGTACATGTGTTAATGAGGAGGGTAGGCAAGTAGATCGTTTGCTAAATTAGTAGTAATTAATAAATTATTTTATTTAATGTTATTTAGATAAAAAGTTATGTTGATCGTTCATTATTACTATGTTACTAATGTTTTTATGGCACTTACTTGTGCCATTTTTTTATTCCCTTATATCGATGAGATAAACCAGACCTAATTAAAATTTGTTCAGTAAAAAATGACTGTGCTGTCAATTTTTAGGTGATTATGGTATTATTATCATTCTCAAAGTTAGCCACAGTCTATGGAAATAATACTTATTTAAGCATAATTCATGCAAAACGTTAAAAATAAGTATCTCTAGTGTAAATATACGGACTATTAATCCCAAGAAGTTTTCATAATTTTCAGGAAAACATTAGACATTCCGAGACTGAAATTACTGTAATGGTGAGACTTTTGTTCAACAGATTTTATTTATTTAAAAACAGCTCATTGTGATTACAGTTGCTTTGTTTTCAGTCTCTCCAATTATACTCGAGGCTATTAACACCCTTTATAATTAGCATTCTCATTTTGCTGATTTTTTTCTTAAAGGAAATCAACATTTAAAAGCCAATTAACAGTTCCGGGTTTCGTTTTAATTGGTGTTGGTTTATAATATCCTGCGATTGGCAATCAGTAATTAAAAATAAAATTAAGAAAATATAACAATCTTATAAACGTGGACACGAAAATATTTTTACTTTATTTTAGAGGTAGTTAAGTGAAATTGATTAAAAACAATTCATTGTCTATTATATGATGTCATTTTCTAGATGCAATAAAGAAATAACTTCATAAACAAGCTGGTCATTAATAGTTATCTAAAATAAAACATTTTTCTCTGACTTTCTCTTTTACAATATATTTTGTCCATAATATTCCTATTTTCTTAAAATTTTGTTTTATTTTTTTTACAAATTTAAAAGTAAAAACTAACTAAATATAGTTTAATTATCAAATGTACAGTATTCTACCGGTAAGATGCATATAGCTCATTGGAGTCCTTTGAAAAGCGTAATATTTTAACCGGAATATGTTAAAGTTATAATTCGAAATTCTTTTTGCAATGGTTTGCAGCAAGCCCTCTCATCTTTAACATTCTTTAGTAATAAATATTTATTTTTGTGTTTTAGTGTAATAGTTAAAAAGATCTATATATTTTAGAGTAAATGAAGAGTAAAAATTTTATGAAGACAAGTATTACTTATTATATGGCAGCAGTCAGTGTTATAATATTCATTATGCTCAAATAGTATTGCTAAATAATACCTGTTCAAATTATTTAATTTGTTATTTAGGCAGCTACTATTACGTGAAATTTGTTTATAAATAAAACTTTGAAGCAGGCTTATTTCAACGGTGGTGGTTCCACTAGCAGAACTCCATGCTCTGTACAAATATAATTCTATAAGCACTTCTAGCAGGACAATGACCTGTACACCTGTACGTTCTATCATTAATAAATATTAATAAAACGCTTTTTGTGAAACTGTAAAATTTGCATAAAAATCCTTGAATTTAGCGTCCATGAAATCTAGGCTATTATAGTGCTAGCTATAGCCATTGATAGTGACATTTGCCACACCAAATTTCAATTTGTTAATCCCTTTTGAAAATATTAAAATTACAATATCTTTTATGGATTTCAACACTTCTTTAAGGAGGTATTATGCAACAAAGATTTATTTGACCAATTGTTTCGTTTTGGCGGCGACGCACCCTGTTTATATTTTAAATGTAATTTATTTATTTGCCATAGGCTGTTTAAGGTGTCAGTCTGCGAGTGAACCAAGAAATTTATTCTGTTTCAAGGCGATGCTCACAAAATGCATATTTTTGTGTTATTAAAAATAAGTAGATATAGTTTTTTTCTTACCGATACTCAGTTCTGTTATAATTTGGAACACCCTGTACATGTAAAATCTTGGATGGATATATGTATATTAAGTCATGACTTTTTCCGTAAAATTTATTTTTTAATTTCAAATTGAAGTAATCTGATTAGTTAATAAATTGAAACTCCGATATAATTTGTAATTGTAAACTTTACATCTTCATAGTATTATTGTGCCGTAAAATATTAACTGCAGTTTACTTTTGTTTCATTTTCAGGTTGACTTTTTCTGACCATTTGGTGCATGTAAATTTAAAGTTCTTTTTACCAAACATAATTTAGCAACATACAAATTTTTACCAAGCATAGATTTTTTGAATATTGAAGAATAAATATTTTCCGTCCCGTGCAATTTAACCAGAGACATACTATATATTGAAAATTAATAATTGAGTTTCAAATATTCTACCCACGTTATGTTCGCGTAAATAATAAATAGTGTTTTGACACTTTCCTTTTATTTTATGAGGATATCGGCTTCCTCTTTCATAGATTGAGACGTAGAAATAAAATTACAATTTTTTTGGTTTTATGTCTCAATTTTCTTTACAGCTACTCATAAAATGCTTATATGTGTTGCTACTAGTGTATGCGCATTATTTATAGCTATTTGTTTTAAGCAACTGATAGCGATAAACCCATTATACGAGTATGCAATCGAATTTAATGGCGGCCATTGCAAACTAAATCATAGGGAGTCATGTTAGGATTTGGTCCCTCTAGATGATAAATTGCAATGTCAAATTTTTTCAGGAAAATCCTGTTTTCAGTTATCCATTTATATGGGTCAAGAGGTTGACTAAATGTTATGGTATTTTGACTTTATCGTGATAACTACTAGCTTAGTTGACAGATTTCCAAAGTCTGTGGTGGGACAGGGCAGATTGCAATATCGTCTTCTTACACTTGTATTTTAAAGAGGCATATCGTTTCCTTGTTCTTCGTCTTCAAAAATAACTCAGAAATCCTAATTTAAATCGCCAGGTTGGTATCTATTTGTATCCCATTAATATGGTACAAGGATGTATGATATTATATCAACGAGTCCATAATAGGTATCAAAAGTAGAACTAAAATTTTGGCGAAAGAAGGGAAACGAAGGTCTAGATTTAGCAGTAAAGCAATAAAAACCTGAAAAATACAAATAATATTAACAAATACGAGAAACATGTAGAAATTTGTAGATCAGACTTAAAATGGAGCATCAAAATGTATTGTCTACAAGTAATATTGAGCTATGGGATCGATCCGAACTCGTGTCTTGGAAATCTATCGCTACATATTGTGTTGAAAAGAGAAGCGAGAAAGGCGGCCTACCAGAATTGAAACAATAATATCCTGCAATAAGCGTTCGCAGTTCGCAGTCATTTCTTTGAACCTCGAATAGAGAATCTAGAGAACTAGGAGTTGATTTTCAACGCCTTGGAAGAGTGGCGTCTGTTATGTTTTACGGATGACTCCAAAACAGAGAGTAGAACTGGAGCTGGAGGATTAAGAAGACTGGATAATTCCAGGTTAAAATTTTCCCAATAAATGCGTGTTTAACTGAAAATGTAAAGAAGCGCTAACACGCAATACATCCATATTTTCTTGGATAATCAGACTGTAATAAAAGCCTTAGACTGAAATAGGGAGCTATTAAGACTAGTTTCTAATTGTTTACAATTGCTGAATTAATTGGCAAGCACCATCACAGGTATGCTGTACTGGGTACCAAGATATGATGGAACTGAAGGAAATGAAAAGGCAGATAAACCTGCAGGAAAAAAATCTGAAACATCCTTCCTCGGACCAGAGCCAGCTTCTGCAATTCTAGGAAGATGGGTTCAAAAAAGACCAGGATAAACTCAAGCAAAGGAAGCCTTAGATTTTCCTTCGCAAAAAAAGAACAAATGAAATTATGGGTCTGAGTAAGGACTGGACTGTTAACAGAACACTGTCGCTTGAAGAAACATCTCTACAACAAGAGTTCTGTCCAAAATCCGATCGGAGTTATAATTGGGATGAAGAGATTGTGCTGAATGTACTAAGTAAATGAGAGGGCACGGCATGTCTAAGATGTATTGTCCTTGATAAGTCTTATTTGGATACGCGGGGATGAAGAGAAATAACAGCCAACATACTTTTACACTTCATGTTCAGGACAAATATCTTGAATAACAATTAACCAGTGGGCACCACAATATTCGGCCACTGTACTTCGAGTTTTGAGGGATCCTGATTAACATCACCTTATTAAATTTTAAATAAATTCGTGTTTTGAATTCGGCGAAACATAGCAGGTCGTGGATCGCCATAGTATCAGAAGAAGCAATTTTCAATACCATTTAAAAGAGAAAAAAATATTTGTTGGATTATCCTGAAGAAGTTTTTACTAATTTGTGCACAAATAAAAAGTACAGTGTGTAGATGTAATGACAAATACCTATCGTTTAAATTGAAATTCGGGAGTATAAAAAGATCATAACAAGCCTTGGATAGTCATCTTAAATGCCTTAAGGTTAGAAGAAACGGTTTTCAGTAATTTAAATGAAATCAATATTTGTCGGATTATCTTGAAGAATAAAGTTTTTATTGATTTATATACAAATAAAAGTAGACACGCTGTAGATGTAATGACAAATACCTAACATTTATACTGAAATTTGCGGGTATAAAAAATGATAATAGGCCTTGGATCGCCATCTTAAAAGCTGTAGTAGGGCCAGAAGAAGCGGTTTTCAATGCCATTTAAAAGAAAAAAAAACTATTTGTTGGATTATCTAAAGATTAAAGTTTTTACGAATTACGGACCTAGACAAATAAAAGTAGACACACGTATGTTGGTCTAGAATAAGTTACAAGTTGATCGTGCCCGATGGTTTAGTGTAGTCATGATTTATTTCTATTCTAAAAGTTGGTAGTAATAAATTGATCAATTTATCGGGTCTTTTAAACAAATTCCACATATATAGGAAATCGTGCCAATATTGACTGGTGAGATACTGTTTGACATTAATCACACCCGTTATACAGCAGACACCTTGTTTACACCGAAGTGTGGATATAGTCGGGTTTTCATCATAAGTGTGTTTAATTGCGGGAACCAAAACTGTCACCGAATTGTATTACCATCAGCCGGGTTTGAAGTGCCTCAATGGAAATTGAAGCTATTGAGGGAGTAAGCACCAATCAAAGTTGTCTGTAAGATGAATGGATGACTGGCTCTGACAACACCATAAAATACAACCCGGCATTAACGAAGTTTCCAAACAAATCCAAACAATAGCCTCATCTGTTGGAAACGGTGGATTTTGTAACGCAATTTCACAGAAAATACGTTACCTAATATTCAACGGAAATTGTACATGCGAATTTTATTCTTTTATTCATACTTCCACCTACATACATTGTACCAAGTTTAGTGGGTGAACGAGAATATATTTTACTGAATTTTTAAATAAAATATTGTTATTTCTATTTTAAAATACAGGGTGAATTAGAACTTATAAATTTTTTTTTATGTACAGTACACTTACAGTTTCATAAAAATGAATCAAATAGGACAGTTCGAAAATTATTTAAAAATATACTTCTGCAAGATACTCGAAACTTGTTCACTGTGAAACGTTAACCTGACTTTGCACAAGGCAAAGCATGCAGTCAGTGACCAGTACGGCGGCAAAATGTAATGAAACATAAACGGACAAAAAAAAATTAAATAATTTTCTAAAAAAAGAAATAAATAAAATTTTATAGCACCTATTTATATCAGAAAATACAACTGCTTTTGCCGCTATTGTTAATATTAATTAATAAAATTAATTTGTGGTATTAATTAATAAAATAATTTGACATTTCTGATTATTGTTACAATAATTGTTCAAAAATTTTGTCCACATTTGAGCCCGTTTTACCTCTGAAGAAGTTATCGAGGAAGCTAAACAAGTAGTGCTTAGTTTATTACCCGACAAGTCAAAGGAAATGTATAATTTACAGTACAAGCGATTTATGAATTAGTGCTCTTCAAAAAAATAGTAGAAAAATATAGTGTAATTTTAACATACATATCCGAATTGTCACAAAAATAGAAGTCTTCGATATTACGATCAATTCAATGTTAAAAGCAACACTGTCTGTCAGGAAAAATATTGATATTGGAAGTTACATGAAAGTAAAAAAATCAAGGGCCTTCAATCAAGATATAATTACATTTTTAATGGAAGTTCCAAATGAAACATACTTAATGACAAAGGTAATCAATATACAGGGTTATCTATGACTAAGTACAGAAATTTTAGCCACGTGTTCAGGGAGGCCTAAAAGACAATAAAAAAGTTATTCAAGAATTTTAGCTTAATATTTAAAAAATGGGGCAAAACCCTCTTTTCCTACGGAAAGTCGGCGCCTATGATAAGCATAGACTGAGATAAAGCTTATATCTGTCAACAATGTCAACTATCATGCGGTCGTCTTTTTGCAGCGTGTCTAAATGCAGAAACGACAAAAATTAACAATCTTATTAACAATAATACCTGATAGATTAGTAACAGTTAATCCAGTTAGCTCCAGTATTTTGCATTCGTTTTTCATTATTTCGTTACAAATTGGCTACATTTTTACTCATTACGTGCCTATTATTATAAGAAAATCGAACGACAGAAATGGGTAGGTACTAATAGATAACAGAAAACTTTAAATGCACCCGCGGTAATCTTGTCCCATAACCTAGAAAAACAACCGACGAACTATATTGGAAAATATCTGTATCCGACACATATTCCTTTATTTAATAACTATAAAACGTTTAAAATTAAAATAAGGCACTAAAAACTGAAGAAGAACTAAAACTACAACGTAAACACAGGAACTGAATTATGAGATGATATCGTTGCTTGCTGGTTGCCTACTCTGACTCTGTAAACGTGCGGCGGACGGGTCGCATAAGCGACGTTAAATAAGGATTTAATATAATATCGAAAAGCATTTTTTTTCGCTTTATAAATAAGTTTGGAATTTTTTTGAAGGGTGATTCCGTTAATTCTTAATTTTCTCTATCTCCTCTTAAAATATTTGTACTTAGTCATAGTTAACCCTGTATATAAAGTATTAAAATCTTATTCTTTATAATTTAAGACACTACAATTATTTCAGGTGGCACTAATAATTGTAATTGCCGGTGCGTGTAGAACTGACGAACTAACGTAAATAACAATTGATAATGTGGTGGACAAACGTGACACCCTTATAATATATGTACCAGATATAAAAAAATTAAAAGCAACACGAACATTTCCTATTTGCCATTCTGAAAAAGAAAACTCCATTGACATGATATCAATCTGCCAGACATAGCTACTTTAATTTACAACCTAAAGATTTCAGTTCCAACTGATTATTTATTAAATATAATAAGGAAAAATGTGCAGCTCAAAATGTAGGCAATTACACAATTGATGCATTACCGTGTAAAATAGCTAGTTTACCTTACCGCAAGGAATATACTGCTCATTGCTTCAGAACAACGTCAGCCACACTTCTTGCTGGCTCGGGAGCGGATATATTAGCACTAAAAAGACAAGGTGGATGGAAATCTACGAGTATAGCAGAAGGCTACGTTGAAGATTCTCTTGAGAATAAAATTTCTGTTTGCAAAAAAAAAATATATACAAAGAAACCGGGGAATGAAAGCACCTGTATGGAAGCTTCACTTACCAGAGAACCTGCAGAAGTTACAAATCATCATGATTTATTTTCACCTAGTATTTCAGAACAAATTCAGTTATGGTGTTTATCTAAACAACGTATTTTCTTTGATAATTGTACTATTCATAACCCTGTCTTCCATATTAATATTTCAAATAACTAACTTGTTTCTATAAATTAATTAGTGTTATATAAAAAGTTTTGAAATATAATATTTTTTTCTTATGTAGGATAAAAAATGTTGTATGCACTATGGCAGGAAAGTGATTTTCCAGTCTTCCAGAAATGACCATTTCTTCTGTCAGTCCGGAAAACGTTCACTTCCCTGCCAGGTGCACAAACTACTATTATTTTGTCTTGGTAGTAGGACGTCATCTAAACAGGTCCTAAATCTTTTTATAGCCTACTAGGCAATAATAAAATAATAGTCCTTATACTATCCAAATGTCACATATCGTTTGAAATTGTAAGATGTTCCTTATGATGTAAGAATAAATCATAAATAATTCTGTGGAAACCCCTCTATTTTAAATATGTAGCTAAATTCTCATATTTTAACAATTGGCGATCTAACAGATCTAATTACTCTAAGAATATTTTTCTGTAAGTAACCTTTAACTCTGAGTCCCGATAAATATTGATCAATGAGGCTGTATCAGAATGATGGAGAAGATATAGAATTTTTAAATTTTAGATAAGAAGTTCTTAATTAAGTTATTATTGATTCAAATGAATGAAATGCCATTTTATAATATTAAGTGGTAATGGTAAGATTTGGAGTTTGGTTTATTTTTAATTTACAGAGTTTGAAAAATTACATATAGATACTGGGAAAGTAAACTTAAATATTAAGTATAAATATACAGGACGGTTTATTTTATTTTCATCAAACTTCAAAAACCAATACATCATAAAATCATAATGTTAGTTTGCTAGATAAACTATACCCGGCAAATGTTTCGTTTTTGAGATACAGCAGTTGACGTTGATTAGATGTACATCGAACTCAATTTCTTGATCAATTTATTGTATCAAAATCTAATAAATGTAAAACAAATTTTACTTTTACCCAGTATTTTTTACAGAAAATTCTAGCAACTAAAAGCAGGCCAATGAAACGATTAATTATGTGAACCCTGCTGAATAATCCACGACCAAACAGTAACTTTTAGGACCTTTTCCTGGTCTTACCTGATGCGTTATTCACGTAACTTTTGACTTATTTCAGTTCCCGTTTCGCAATAAATTCATTGAAGTGGGACATTAAGGTTGATAAACTATTTTCGTGAAATTATTGATTGTCCTCATAGTTCGATTATGATTCAGTGTAAGCAACTGTACTGTAACTTAGTTGCATGTTTGCTGAAACTGCAGGAAATTTTTCATTGCGTCTTTTATAGTTTCCGCTTCGAATGATGAGAAGTACCTGAAATGGAAATTCTGTGATAGTAAAACTAATCTGGAGAATTTGACAACTTAAAGTTAATTTCATTAAAACTTTGGCAGTAAACTTTAGAAGACATAAAACATAGTGATGTATTATCCCGTGTATACTGAACATAATTTTTCATCTAGAAAAATATTTGACAAAGTGTCGATTCATATAATTTGAAATATTTGATAAATTTATTTTCCTTGGATAAAAATGACTAATTTAAGATCTGTGGATTGAGTCATTAGTTTTCATATTATAACATGTATATATTTAAGAAATAAATTATTGTCCACTAAAAAATATCTCATATTATTTACATTTGGAACCCCTATTTATACTCTACTCCAAGGTGATTTCAAATCTAGTTTTTCAGTAAATGATGCCTAGCCTTTCATGCAAAAAATAATCTGATTTCTGAATTCTTATCGAATATGTTACAGGCAACTTTCAATATGCTGCCATAAAATATTGATTATCTCATAACAAGCGTGCCTAGACATATTAATGAATTAATATGTATAAAATTGTGTCATTTTCGTACTCGTTGGATTGATAGCTAAGACTTGGTTACTAACAAACGGGTATTCGGAGACTAGACTCTTCTGAATCTTCAAGTGGTTGTTAAAGGTCACTCAAAACCACGATAAGTTCTTATTTTGTTCACTATATTGGATGGATGTGAAAGGCGTATTCGAAGAACAGCTCTAAAAATCTTTAGGGTAGCTAAATTTTCCTAATCGCTATTAATAGTCACACATAGGTTAGGTAAGTAAAGAAACACGGGATGATGATTTAGTTTTCTGTCGACGATTGAGGTATAAATCACAACAGTCTTTCCAAAGTTGTCTGGGTAAAATGTGAGTTGTGACTGACCTGTGCTAAACGTGGTGTGTCGGTTTTCCCATTCTAGACACTGGATGAATTGATTGAATCATATTTTTTTGTTGAAATTTTCTTGTCTTGTCTTTCTTTAGGTTTATTTGAAGATTTCGAAAATTTATATTTTAATATTTTTAAAATACAGTTGTAGTAATTGTTTAATCATATTATGAGGTATTTACCTATTCATATGACAATTGTATTTAATTCAGAATTATTAATTTATATTATATTTATCAGATTTGTTTGAAGGTTTAATCGACTATGAAATTGAAGTACCCAGATCAAGTGTTCAGTCTAAGCCATTGATGTAAAATCAGTGGTTATATAATTATGACAAAAGTTCAGATGACTTACGTTCGGCCGATGTTACTTAATTGTTTTGGTTTGTCAACATAATTTTCGATAGTTTGTTGCGTTAAACCTAATTATTCTTTGTAATTTAATGCAATATATAGTGCAAACATTTAGTGTAGTATAAAGTTTCATTATTCTCAAATGCAGTTTCTCAATTATTTTGATGAAAATATAATGAATTGTTCATTTGTTCGTATGACGTAAGTCGTCTGAATTCTTGCCACAGCTATAGGTTTGTTCCTGCAGTAGTCTGCAACTGTCCATAACTATCAGAGGCATGTGCAGTATGGAAGGCAGTGTTCGAGCAAGAATCCAGCTACAGTCGATAACTCCCAATCCGCTGTTCCAGCATGATCAAGACCAATTTGCTAACAGTTTAGAAAGTTCGCAGTTTCTTCGTAAACCGATAATCTGGCGCATGCGTATTAGTCTGTCAGCTGTCTACTATTAGTAGGCATCTAACATTAACATATACTTTTATAGATATCTGCCTCTGTTATAACCTAACTTTAACGTTAAGTTAAAATCTGTGAATCTGTGTTATCATAGTTTAGAACTTCAAAATGTTACTGTCACCGTGATCATTCGTTATATTTGTTCCGTGCTCCATCATTCATTCAATCCTCAATCCACTGGTAACAAATTGGCAACTAATACAAATTGTCAGATATGTCCCTCCTTTGAAAATCTGTGATTGTAAATGATTTGTCATGGATTATGTGCAGGAACAAACCTTAATTTTGCTATCAGAACACTTCCTCTTCCCTTTACATTAAAAAAGGCGCCATGTAGTTGTGATTACGTTGCGGCGTCTCTGTTACATATGATGATTTGTACGTTTTATAGTATTTATTGAGAGCTGGTAAACATTAAACATTGGTACAGGTAAAATTTGAAATTTGCCAGGATTTATAGATATTTTGTGCACAAATGTAAATAAATATAAACCAATATAGCCTATATCTTTTCTGACAACTCACAACACTTCAGTTTATAATTTGCAGTTGGCAAACCCTAACTTCAGTGCGACAGATTTCCTGTCGCGATCAAATTGAAGGAAATATACGTGACTACACCTACCACTACACCACTAAGTATTATTGGTTAAAAATATTGTCGGTGTCGACAACTGTTGCCCTCTAAAGCCGGTTTAAAGCTTTATTTTTATCGATAAATTTTGACATTTGCAGGCCGTCCAGATCTAGAGTGTATGGCAATGGACACCCTGACATCTGACAAATGAAGCAATTATTATTATTATTTAATTGTTTTACTACTTTATATTACAGTATGTAACTTAGCAAATTGCCTTTTTTTCTGACATAGATCGTTATACCATTCCTGGCGACCTACAAACGTTAAAAGTAGCAGGCTCTGTCAACAATCAGACACACTCTATTGTTCCTATATATCTAATGATATAAGTTTGAGCATGTTTTAGTTATTTTAGCAAAAGTGCTTAGAAAATGTATTGGTTTAAAGACAAAGTTGTTTTAACGTCATACTATTGTTAAATTGAATAGTTTTGCAACTTATAAATTTGTGAAAAAAACGTGTAAAAAGCTCATTGCTATACCATATTAAAAAATTTGGTACCTATATGAATGGCGTATGTTAATTTTGAACAGAAACGATAAAAAAACGGCATGTCATCATTTATGCATCTTTGCTAACTCTTCTCCATTTAGCTTGTTAACAATATCAAGCATTTTTGTCCTAGATTGTTGCTAGTGACGAAAAATGGTTCCTTTCTTTCAACACCAAGAAAAGGAACGAATGGCTTAGCCTTAACAAAAAAAAACAATTCACCCGCAAAAACTAATCGTACACTTAAAGTGATACAAAGGGTCGTCTATTATGAATTGCTTCCGGGGAATGCAGTATTGCTGGTGAGTTTTATTGACAATAGTCCTATGGTCTTGAAGTTGCAGTACAAGAAAATGAACGAGAATGTGTAATCAAGTTGTGACAATTAAAATTAGTTTTTCTACGCGACGTATTTCAAGACTAGTCAACGTAGAGGTTGCAGTATTTTAAACAATAACTATGAAGAAAAAAATTACAGCGATTATTACCAGAATAACTTTGATGTATTTGCCGTGTTTATCAGAAGCGATGAGATTTATAGCACATAAATAGACGTATTTCTAATTTTAAGAACATCGTTAAGTCTTCCCCGTAAATACAAAACTATTGTCAGAGATAACAAAGGGTATAAACCCCTTCCTACTTATTTATTGCAACTGAAAATTTCAATATTCTAACGTTGAGAGGATAAAGGGCAAAACAACCACAACAAACCACAAGTTTCCCAAATTACTTCTTCCGAAAGAATTGACAAATGGTTTGTTAAAAATTGTAAATATCTTGTTCTTGAAATATCGCCTTATCGACAATATAATCTATATTTCACTTCCATTATATCATTTTGATTACCTTGTAACTAGAGCAGCGTATCAAATTCAATCTGTATAAAAAAATCTATAGGAAAATCCTTAATAAACATCATGAAATCTAAAATAAGTGAAAACTTCTAAGGTTGAAGATTGCATTTAAATATTCAAGCAACGAGCAGGTTTACTTTAGAAAATTAAATTTCTTTAGACGTGAAAACGATGCAGCGACCTGATTCCGGTAATCCCCATTTTTTACCAGTTTCAGTTTCAGCGGCAGTTTTTGCTACTTAGTATGAAAATAGATATTTCGAATTGGGCGCTGTTAAAAATGCATTAAATGCATTTCAGGATTTTAGCGGCGACAGTAAAAACTCGAAGCCTAGCTGGGTTGAGATAAGTGTTGCAATCTGTAGTTTGGCTCGACGCGAATATCTCTTATCGCTGACAGGCTGAATTTGTGGAAAATTGATGCAAACATAAATCGGAACGCTTACGCTGCAAATGCGATATTACGCCTACATGCGCCGAATACGGATTGCTTTGACAATACGAGATCTTCATAATAAATTATTAGGTAAATTATAGATGTTTAATACAGCTTATATCATATTTGGGGGGGAAAGATTATCATGAAATACAGCATAACTGTAAGATTGGGACATGATATATCTTCCACTTCTGATATGTGGGATTATCTTTAGTCTAATTATTTAGTAGGTATGTTTAAATTTTCCCATTATCACCAGTAGCGTAGAAACTCTGTGGCACTCTTCTTTTATTTAAAATAAAATAGCTTGTCATTGTCTTAATTACAAAAAAACGTAAGACACTTTAATTTTTGATTATTTTGAAAAAATTAAATTTTCTTTTTGTATTTCGGTAATTGTTCTTTAAAAGTATTTCTGCATTTCGTAGTTTCCGAGACCTATTATACTTAATGCACCATAGGGCAAGAGTAGATACGTGACGATAAAATAATGCGATATAGCTAAATTTACTTTAATCCAAAATCAATGGTTAAAAAGATATAGTGTCAAAATAAAAATTTTATTTTCCATATTTTTACATAATTTAAAAAAAAATCTAAATATTTGGATACATTTTGAAGTTCTGGAGTTTTTGGGGGGATAAATTCAAATTTGTTTCTTATTTTGACGCTACTACTCGTAGTAGGGCGCCACATACGGCATATCGTGCTTCTTTGAAATAGCATAACTTTTTTAGGCTTAGTGGACATATCTGACTATTAAACAATCGATTCTTTTACCTTCTTTATGTAAAAAAGGTATACCTTGTTAAAGTCGTTACGAGTAACCGTTTTCGAAATAATCCTATTTAAATATTCAATGGACCGAGGAAAAATTGTTTTGGTTTCAAGTAAAGCTTTTTTCCGCTGAAAATATAGTAAGATGTTGCTTGAAAAAGTTACTCAAAATGATAGGTTATGGCCATGTGAGAAATTTTAAGAGTGAATTTCCTGGTTTCCTCCAGCTGTTGATACAAATATAGTTTGTGCAGAGATATTTTAAATTAACAATTACTTAAATACAATGCATTTAAAAAAAATGCAAAGAATAATTATATGTTGAAAATAATCAAAACTTAACGTAATGTACGTTTTTTTTTTAAATTTAGACAGCGGCGTACCATTTTCATTGTAAATAAAAGAAGAGTGGCACAGACTTTCTAAACCACTGGTGACATTGGTAATATTTCCTAAGGTATCCCATTCTAAGTAAACAAAAAATATAATAAAAATTTCAAAACCTTTGACACCCTGTATCTCGGAAACGATGAACTTTTACGTATAGATATCTGATTTATTTTAACTGTACTGTCACCACTTCCAACCACAGTTTATAGATACATATAAATTCAAATGTTTATGTATAATAAAAGCTTATAATTTTGCTTGTAATTTACTGCGTATTAAAACAAAAATACATACTTCACATACTACCAATATCAATCATAATAGTTTATCCTCCTGCCGTAGTTATATTTAGCTCATGTTAAAGCCTTCAGATTTGTTCTAATACCTGTTATATACAGGCATTAGAACAAATCACCATTCCCTAGGAAATTCCAGCGTGTCAAACTTTCAGCTCTGTTTAAGCGTTTTGGAGTTATTGTAAATTTTATCCTTCCTATAATATCCTCTAGTAAATCTACTAGTCAACTACTTTATCATAAATTCTTTTTTTTTTTGTTCGTATAATACTGTTGTTTTAAACAAACAAACGATCTTACCTAATTTTTATCTTTACATTTGTTTGCAAATAAAGTTTTAAATTGTGAAATTGCATTTGTAATCTATAACGTATAGTTTATCAGTTATTGTGGCTCGTATAAGTAAATATTGGCATGGAATAAAACGCAGTGATTTGATACAATATGTTGCAAGACACTTATGAGTGCGTATTTCAGTTGCAGACTTCTTTCACATATCCATCACCGTAGCAGAAGTGTCCTAGATAAATTAGAACTGCCATTAACAAGTGTATAAAAATGTCTCATAGGAATAAATTTGGAGCAGGCGCTGTGGAGTAATTTTTGTTAACAGAGTTAGGTTTGCGAAGCTCTTGTTGAACAATTCCCCATATTTTAGTTTAAGGTAATGGCATAAGCGTTGTATACACTGTATTCTGCTATTTCTTCGAAAATGAAAACTAAAGGCATATTCAAGCATTATTTTGGGTTACTTTCTAACATGTCTTTACATGTTCTAATAAGATAAATTTCATGTTTTCGTTTTTTTTCATAGATTCAGTTTGCAACAGTTCCAGAATAGTTCTTGTAGATTAGCAGGTACTATTTCTGAGTTCGCTTAAGGTAGCAAGTAAAATAGTTTTATGTAGGAGAGAGGAAATTTGGGGAAGAAACCATACAATGGATTTTAATATCAGTACAATAAATCTGTACAAAGAAAGTTGTCAGTAAGTATTATAAAAAGATGTGTTGGTATTGTAGGAATTCTAAATCAGTTCAGAATATGTCTGATGCGCATACGGTTTTGAGTTATTCAACCAGAAGGATATATAGTTGTTCAACAGCCTTTCATATGGTTTAAATCACCATAATGCATGCCTAGTCAAACTTTAGTCAAATATGAACCGAATCGAAAATTGTACCGAACCTTAGGATGTATTAGTTATTTATACAGGGTGATTTCAGGAGATGATTCCTCACAAACAATTAGGGTCACAAAGTCCTATAACAATTTTTCGAAAACTCAATATTAACGGGGATACAGGGTGTTAAAATTTTATTTTCGATATTTGTAAAGAACTTCTTAAGAAATCCAAATATTTACATAAAATTTGTAAATCGGGAGTTTTTGCAGACGATAAATTCAAATACGTTTCTAATTTTGACGTCACTAGTAGAGGACGCCTCTTGTGGCACATCATGTTTCTTTTAAATGGCAGAACTTTTTTGCATCTTAATGTATCTATCTGACTATCGAAACAATCGATTCTCCTACCTGTTATGTCTAAAAAAATATACCTTATTGAGTTTTCGAAAAATTGTTATAGGACTTCGTGACCCTAATTTCTTGTGAGGAATCACCTCCTAAAGTCTTGACGAATAATTTCCGGACACCATGTATATCATGAAGGATATTAAACGCATTACGACTTACGAAATTCATACAAAATTTTATATAAGGCCGATATTTAAAACACTTATAAATTTGCAATATATCATATTATGTATTTGTGGAAATAAGTGTCTTTGTAACTAAAATTAAGTAATTTTTGTTAGAGCCAAATTGACAGTTGTGACGGATGCTTAGCAATAACATCAACAAACACGGTTTTTATGTACGCCATATAGCAAGATTTTTTCATATATAATTGGTAAAATATAAATTTCAGTAATGATAATAGTACAGAAGACACCTCTTGAAGTTTTTAAAGTGGTGGAGGAAGCGAAGGGAAAATTATTGCCGGGAAAATCAAAATAAATATACAACAAAACATGATGATGTGCTCCTAGGATATATTTTGGAAAAATCTGAGAACTGTAGGCCGCCCTCTTTGTGGTCGTTTTAATCCCTGTGAAAAGCAACGGTACCTTTACATCGTAACAAATATTCAAGATTAATAATATCCTTAAAAAAAACAATGATGGTTACAAATTTCAAGATAGAGAGAAGACGCTGACACTTTTCTGAAAGATCCCCCAGTATTTATGATATTTTTTATGATCATCTTCAAATGTAAAATAAAATGTACTTCCCTACATTATTTTTTTAATTAAGTCTCACTGATTTTTGGCATATCTGGAACTTGTCGTGGAGTAGATTATGTAACATAACAATAGATGATATTCAGGATTTCGATAAAACTTTACTAATAACTACAAAAAAATCAAAGATTAAAATACAGCGCATAATTGATAATAAAACCAAGCCACCAAGATATTTGGATTTGTACAGAAAATATGCCTCTCTTTATCAACCGGATACTGAGCATCGACTTTTTTTGTGTATTATAACAATAATAAATAATCCAATAAAGTGGTTAGGAAAAACACGTTGGGTCAGATTCCGTACAAAATAGCAAACTATCTTAAATTATCAAACCCAAAGGAATATTTCTGGCGTTTTTTTCGGCGTTCATCGCCTACTTTATTAACCAACGCTGGAGTAGGTATAACTAATATTAAACGCCATAGTGGTTGGAAATCAACCGGGCTGTTGCTGAAGGCTATAAGCAGAACAATTAGAAAATGGACAGGATAAATTATGTCCTAATATTTTTATAAGTAATTCTGTTGTACTGCAAACGTGAAAATATAATTCACAATTATATTAGTATGATTAAATTGTAATTTAATGTTTGTAGTTCTTTATCTTTTTTCATAAAATGTGGTACACAAAATGATGTTATCCTTAATCAAAATAGAGAGCACACCATTAATTAAAGGAGAATTAATAATAATAACATAATAATATCTCTACCCCTCATTCTAATCACGAGGATTAGCTCAGAAGTCGAAAACTTGTGAGGGAGAGGGGGCGGCATATTATTGTTAAGCAGGCCGCATTTGCGCCCAAGAACAACTTACGTTGGTAGGCCCTAACCACCATTCAGTGCAGAAATCGAAAACCTCATTAATTAGGGGGGTAGTCAAACGTCAACCGATATCAATCTCTCACATTGACCCAAGTCAACATTCTTCTACCCTACCATGCCCGCAGAGAGGGTGCCAATCCTCTCCACGAATATAGCTTATATACGGTCTACTGGCTGCGGGGGTCGAACCCACAGCGATCTAGTCGCCTCGATTCAAGTACTGACGCCTTAAACCGCGCGACCACTGACCGATCCACTATTTAGTGTATTACAGTAACTTTGGTAATTAATGCCCGAAGGCGTTAATTAGGCCCTCTGGTGTTAAAGTCACACTTATCGTCCGAAAAATTTTAGTATAAAATGCAATTTAACGTCCGGTTAGAAATTTAAACAAAGTAGAGATAAATGAAGATGATTTTGCATATGATGTAGTCAAAACACAGTGCGAATGAGAATTGCAAGATAAATTAATAAACGCAAAAATAGAAATGCAATTAAATAAAACAAAAATGATGGATATTGTGAGTGGAATCCTGAAACTAAATATAATAATAGATAGCATAAAGATAGAATAAGTAAATCAGTTCTAGTACCTATCTAGATGTAATAATTGATGAACGTAGAAAAAAAGCTTAGAAAATTGAAAAGACGAACAACAACTTCAGAAATAAAGAGAAAGTAAGTAACAAAAATAAGAAAGTTTAAGTTATATAGAGATCTTCACACACCTATATTGGGTAAGAATTATGGACATCGATGAGAAACCAAATAGTAAGTAGAAATTAAATATTTAAAATGATCAAAAAGATAACTATAATAATCAGAGTTAAAAATGAGTTAGTTAGATTTAATGTAAAATAGTAACAAATTAAGTGTATCCGTATCCACTGAAAAAACCTCTTTATAGTTAATGGTACTAGTTCGATATGAATATTATAATTCATATACGCATACGCATAAATTACTAGATGCTCTTGTTTGACCATGTCATGGTAACCACAGTTATTAATTGTTTTAAATTTGACAATTTCATTATTGGCGTCCAATTTTGTGCCATACAGTTTTAGTGAATAATAATATTAATATGGGTGACTTCTGATTCCAAGATCTCTTCGGATATTGAAGATATTGCACAAAGTGTTGTCGATTCCCTACTTCCCGAAAAATCAAGACAGACGTACGAGCAGAAGTTATGCAAAAATTGAAGATTGGTCTAAAGGGAAATAAATCAAGATTAGCTGCAATGACAAGATTCTTCTGCCATATTTTGAATATCTTTTAAAAATAGCTTCGCCATTCGTCGCTTTGGGTATATTATTTTATGCTACGTTCAGTTATATCAATGAAGAAACATACGGATATTAGTAGGTATATCTACTTAATTGCATTTCTAAAAAGAAAATCAGAAGAATTTAGGTCAAAAAGATCTAAGATTTTAACAAAAGAAAACATAACTAAATTTTTGCTGGAAGCGAACCATAGAACGTATTTTCTGATAAAAGCATTGAAGGTGGGGTTTACAGGCGTACTGAATTGACAAATTTGCATCTACAATGTGAAAGATGAAGGACCAGGAATAAATATGGTGGAGATGGTTCGAAGATATAGCGATGAGACAAAGCAACACATATCATACTTAATTTTTTGTGCGGTACAGAAATGGAGAATGCATCAAGCAGCCAGTTGGCATTAATACCTTTAGGAAAATGCTATGTAAAATAGCATTGTTCCTGGGTCATTCTTAATTTATAAAGTGCCGCAATCTCAAGGTGTTAGCAAACAAATAAAAATCAATTTAATATTTATATAAAAATACAGTATGCCATTATGTGGCACGCCATAGGCCTCGGCTAGCTATATTCAATTCTATAAATAAAAGAAGAATTATATAAAACAAAAATGCAGTGGCTTTCTTTATTTTTGGTTTGTTCTTTTAGAATCAGAGTTAGAAGAAATTAGTATTATCAACTGCAGTACCAATAAAGATGTTCCTTCCTCAATTGAAAGGCATATTAGCAGCAACTATGTTACTACGGGATTTCTTAACCGGAGTTTTTGTAGATTCATGACAGCTAGGACTTATTTTTTTGCTTTATTTACTTCTTGAATTTGATCTATAGATAAATGTGCGCAATCACGGTGAAACCAGTTTTCATATATTATACACTGAATCTTGTATGAATTTGTTTTTATTTGTTGTAAGCATTTTGAATTAGCACATATACACACACTTGCCGGTGCCATGTACAGTCAATTGTACACTGAATATATTGACGATAAGGAAATATAATTATAAAACGAGCAATTTTAAAACTTAAAGAAATCTGTTGTATTTAGAATATCTGTACTCTTTAGAATAATCTTAGATGGCTCTATGAACGGTAAACTAAGCGTGAGGAGGACAAATAGATTTGGCGATTTCTTTCACTTTCCGGATCGCGACAATATTTACATAGGCAACTCAAATTACTTAGGTACCAAGATTTTGTATTTATGTTGAAGGTTAAAATCGTCACAATTATTCTGCGTAAATTTATGTTTAACTACTGAGATCCGAAATAAGAAACTGATGCGTTTCTATTAGCCTGCATTACTATAATCTCCGTGGTATCAATAATTTCCACTATTAATACAATTTGAGCTATTTCCTATTTGCCAGACCGAGCACGTGCTTATTGTTCCAGAAAGGATTTATGTTTACATATAATAAATCACTGTTTGCGGCCTCGCGGGCAAGATCCCACCGCACAGCCGACGCTGTAGGCAAACGTTGGCGTTCCCCAAAATGCAGTCGTACAGGTCAGTGATCTAAACAACGGATGAATGCTTTAATTCAACATTCCTCGGAATGGTCTGTCTTATGGACGACTTCATGTCCCATTGGTGACAGGCAGCGTTTTGAAACGGAAGCTGCATGGGGCCACAAAAATTATTATATATCGCATGTGGTTACCATTCCCCGGAAATATCGTACCAACTAGTGCGAGATGTCGTAGTTGGTGGTCTGTATAATGTATGCCTTGTTTCAGCGTCATATTCTTCCTCAGCAAATCCACTGCAGAATATCCAATGCTTTTGTCCAATTGTCTTTTAACTACAACTTTGCAGTGGCATATCAAAACTGAGCGCCCTCTCCCCCCGGAAACGTGTTAGGTTGATCCTCTCTCTGCAATGAATGGAGAATTATAATAATTAATTTCATTTTCCTACCATTAGACCATTTTTGAATTAGTCAGAATTAGTTAGTGAAAATTCGCTTGGCAGATAGGTAGACACATATAACATATTAATATATTATAATATAAAATATAAAAGCATAAATTGATGCCCAGGCTCTTTCTATTTTGTTTTTTATATATAAAAACGTTAAATCAAAACGAACAAGCGGACGCGAATTGAACAATAATTCAGTATATTCATACCCTGAGAAATTCAAAGTGTAACTGATGATTTGAAATGGTTCTGTAAATGTCTCGTGTAAAGGGAGACAGAAGCATTTTTTTTAGTAATTAATTTACGATATTTTGTTTTGCTTTGTTATCTGAGTTCAACACACAGACAGTTACAAAGTATTAAAAATGGAAAACGGACGTGTTGCTACTGCCTTCATTTTGATTAACATAATTCGAAAACGAAAATATCACAGTGCGATAATCAACTTAAGTACTGTGGGAATCCACTTAGTTAAATATTACTTTGTTATATCTGTACTGCTCAATGAATAACACTCTGTATAGAATATTATATACACATTAACTAGAGGGGAAACTGAAGACGAAGAAATAATAAACACGGGAACGCTGAGCAAGAATCGGCGGGTAGTTAGTTGGGTTAGGAGACTTCGGCAGGTTGGCTGGAAGGTCAGTAACTGGTTTTTGTACATTGTATTTAAAGATTGAATGTCATTGTGTTCTTTTTATTATTTTCTTGTCTGTTCAATATTTTATTACAGTTTCATTATATTTTATTATAATTTTTAGGTGACAGGACTTGATTTATTGTTGAAATTATATGTATAACTTTAGTTTGAGTCAAAGTTATGCTGTTGTAAATGGTATTGTAAGTTATTATTAATCTTCTACGACTACTACTTTATTACTTGAATTAGCGGTTTGCTTGTCAGATGTTTGTAAGAGCCTTGGTGATTCTATTAATATTTTCTCCCGGACTGGACAAACATCCGATAAAACATATGATGCATGAGATATGATTTGAGATGTTTGTTCAACCCCTCAACTACTAGCTGGGTAGCCTCCCGTATGGAACCTCAATACCTTCTGACGCAAGTCGGCTAACTAACCAAAACACTCTTCAGTTGTATATGTAGAATTATGATTATATTACCGTGTATTCAAGTACTGAAGTAGAGATACATTTTTATTATTGTCATCATTATTATTACCATTGCAATAGCGACAGCGATTCTTTGAATTGTGATCGGGGTTTTCTCTGTTGTGTTCTTTTCCCCCGTGAATTCAAGACTGAGTACGACACTGATAGGTGGTTAGGTAGGCTATTACACCATTGACAGACAACTAATAAACGAGGTGTATTTAGTAATTTGTTTTGTTTTATTCAAAACTACTCAAATCTCCCTAAAGAGCGTGTCATTCTACATACATACATTATGAAAAATTATGGTGTTACATAACAAAAATTTCAAGAAAATAATGTTTGAAGATTTCAAAATTTAATTTTCACAATTCTGTGCACCTGTCCGTGTTTATTTAGATGAGCTGTTCCCGAATCGTTGAATAGGGAGAAGGGGGCCGATTGAGTGGCCAGCCAGATCGCCTGATTTGACACTCCTAGATTATTTCTTGTGGGGATACTTAAAAAGCAAAGTATACGTTACTAGACCGGTTAAATTAGAAGATTTAAAAGCAAGAATTCGTCACGAGATACATCATATACCTCCTGAAGTTATTGATAATGTCCAAAAAGAATTTATTAATTGTCTTGGCTACTGTCAGGCAGCCAACGGTGCACAATATGAACATTTAATTTAGTCAACTTTTTACATATTATCGTTTTCAGTATTGTGAAAATTAAATTTTAAAATCTTCAAACATTATTTTCTTGAAATTTTTGTTATGTAACATCATAATTTTTCAAGATGTATGTATGTAGAATGACACTCTCTTTCAAACGGCATGGTCAAAATTGGAGGTTGTTATTTTTAAAAATTGTCGATGACGTCACAAATGTGGGTCATATGTCAAAAAGTGCCTTTATTAAAAGCAAAATCGACGTACCAGGGGATTTCTTCGAAAACTTCTCAATTTAAAAAATAATGAATTTATTCGTTAGTTTTCGAAAGCACTGTATATCTCATCTTCCTAGGTATTATAACTAAATTGTAATGATGTGACATATAAATTTCAAATCAGTCAGGAATATTACAAATTGAAGATGAGTAGAAATTAATAATAAAATATTAATTGAATGCAATATTTAAAATTAGTATGATTTGTAAATAATAAGTAGATGTATAAGGGAATAGCGAAAAACATCACAATACCTCTTAAAGGGCTTTGCAATTGTAGGAGGTTCGTATTCCTTAAGATATCCTTTTTTATAGGCACTTGAGTTCAGTACTTAACACGAATTGATAAGAGAAAATGTTTCCTTTTACGGATCTTATTTAGGTTCAGTGACGCTATATCAATGTATAGCGTTGTCTTCTGTACAACATTAAAAGTCTAACTAATGAAATTTCTCTTAACTTTCTCGAATATAAATAGGGTTTGTTAGGGTCGTAAATTTTCTACCCTAACACATTCTGTTTACTGTTGAGTTCTTAGCCTAACTTTGAGTCGTGTCAATTCTACGTATCCATCTGTTTCTCTATAAAAGGAGCAATAACCTTCTGCATTTACAAAGACTTCCAGCTTCTTAATAATTAGGATAATTATATTTCCTAAACATAATTAATTAAAAATGTACAGAATGTTTACTAGGAACCTACATTGTAACCTAAGAAAATCGGGGTGGTTTTAAAATCCAATTATCTGACAAAATTATAAATAATTTTAGTGAAATACCTTTCATTTATAATGCATTCCAGTTTTTTGTCTAAAATGGTCCAGATAACAACTTCCTCTCCATTTTTATTCACTGTTCAAATAGTATATTATATAATGAATGAATTTCATAATAGACACAAGTATCAGAATACGATTATCAGTAGGTACTTATTGCCTCATAATATTATGTCTTATTAAATATACAGGGTGTATTAAAAAAGCAGGACATCGCGTTAGCAGTTTATTTTGGCGACACAATATGACAATTTAATCTTGCCTTCATATATAATAATGCCTCCCTTAATGGATAAAAGAAAAAGTCGGGTTAAGGAAATCCGTGACATTATTATTCAATGCCACAACGTTCCTCCAATATTAATCCACTGGATTTCTGATGATTTCAGTATACTTCATGGGTTTATGTTTGTCTCGATCTCGAATCAATGGAGAATATTAATCAATTTTTAGATTTTTAGTAATTAGAAAGCTTATTAATGCATATAATAATAATAATATTTAAAGGTTTATTGTAAAAAAGTACAAAACAGTTTTCACAAACGGAAGGTGTGTCAACAAGTTTACCTCCATCAAAGATACAATCAAACATAATAAAAGAATAAATGTCAAATTCAGTTTAAAACAATTGAATATTGAAATGTTCAATGGCAGAAGAAAGTATGTCCAATTTTAACTTATTTTTTATAGTCATTACCGAGAGATTGTGATAGTGAGTCGGCAGATTATTAAGAATGAAGCCATATAAGAAAAACAGCATTTAAATGTTTCGCTCTTATGAGAAGAAATACAAATTTTTTCCGACCTGCCTCCAATCTCTTGAGTGAATTTCTGATCTCCAGTTAATTTTACTATATAGATATGCAGGCCTATTGCTGTTCAATACATTCAAAATGAAGCCAACAATATGAATGAATCTTCTTTCCGACATTTTTAACAAATTATAATTGATAAGGAGGAATATGACTACATTGTCGAACAGTAGTAAAATATCTGACACAAGAGTTCTGAACTCTTTGTAAACGATATTTGTCAGCTTTACTTATACAGGGACCATAAACGACGTCTGCATAATGTAAGTGAGAAAGAACCATAGTTTCAATAAGCAAAATCTTGGTATGAGAATCTTAATTTGTGTTAAAGGAATAGGCAGCAGTTTTAGGCAAGAATATGCTTTCCGGCAAATATTTGTTACATGATTAGAAAAGCTTAAAGTGGAGTCCAAAAACACACCAAGATTCTGTACTACATTAAAAAAAGAGATGTTATCGTTATTAATTTTAATACTTATTTCATCTATATCAACATGTCTGAATAGATAGGCGGACATGTGAAGTAATTAGTAACAAACATATCTAATAGGTGAATTAATGGCGAAATGTTAATATTACTATGTTACATTAAAATGTAGTACCTATATAAGTGTTTATTTAACTGTTTTGTTTCTTTTAAATGCCCGTTCTCATGTCTCTTATTAATGAAATTGCATAGGTTAAAAAACATTTGTTTTTGTGAAAATGGCAAATCTGGTTAGCTTTATGTTCAAATACACTTTGTACAGAATCAGTTAGAACATTTAAAAACTCGATAAATTATCTACAAACTATTCCTTTGAGCGTTTCTTTGAAAATTAAAATTTAAAATTGTTTCTCTGCTGCTATTTCTAACTTTGCATGACTTAAAAACTGCGTGAGAAAAAATGGGGGAGGCAAAGACATTTCCATGGTTTGGTACGCTTTTTTTATTTAATATTTATTACCAATTTCTAATTTATATTATATGAAGAGAGTATGTATTTTAACATAAATTAGCAAATTTCAGGAATTATGTCATATTACAATGTAAGTATACTACTTTACTATTTAGTTTTACATAATTTATATTGAAATTTTACAGAACTGTTCACGTGGTTTCTTTTACCCGAACTATTGCACATAACTTAACACAACTTAACGCGTTTTAGTTGCGTTAAGGTGTGGTAGACAAATATAAACAGTTTATTAATAAGGACTGTGTGGGATATTCAGAACAAAGTAAGTGTAAGATTATATTTTGTACTTGCAACTTATGCCAATTTAAATGTTATACAATACATAAATATAATAGAAACTAAAACGGTACGTTGTTTATATGAATCAAAATTGCGCCATTACCTATGTACCATGCCCATCATTCATGTCAAACAACATATTTATCGTTGTGACAATAAAAATAGTAATAGTTTATAACAGATGTTAACATTAGTTGTAGTTACGTGAATTGTTTTATTGTAACTAAAAATATTTATTTTCATGATTATTATTTCAGATATACGTATATCTATAAATATTTGTAAAATCCAATGAATGTATACAAATAAGAATTGTTTCAAAATATTTTCTAATGCGAATGAAATGCATAGCAATACATTTTTAGATAATAACAATACACTTTTAGAGAACGAGAAAAATAATACATATTTAGAGGATCTTTTTTCATGTACATGAAAAGTAAAAAGTTATGGCTACAAAAATAATATTAATATATTTTTAAATTGGCTTATGTTACACTATTCAGGTTAAACAAAATGAGAATATTTAAACAGATTGATGAACTCTTGATGTGCATATTGCTCATTATTTATATTTTTTACATACTGATTTTCAGTTATATACACTATCGAACAAAAGTGAAGCAACGCAGTAATGCAATACGTTGCCATAGATGCACTTAATAGGCATTTGTTTGCTTTGTTTATTTTGATAGTTCATGGTGCTTTACAGAGAATTGTCGAATTGAGCTTATTCACAAGCGGCAAAAGTAAAGCAACAGAGTCAAACTTTGATCAATAAACAGTGTGTTATTGATTTATGGTGGATTTGTGGGTAAATAACTTTTGACTGCATTAACTTTAGCAACAGTGTCAAACTTTGATCAATAAACAGTGTGTTATCGATTTATTGTGGATTTGTGGGCAAATAATTTTTGACTTTGATTAACTTTAGTATGCCTAGTGGAAAACCAAAGTCTCTTGATTTGAGGGAGAGTATCTTAAGTGGTTTTTAGAAAGGCATGTCAATGGGTGCCATTTCTAGGCAACTGTCGCTATCGAAGTCAACCATATCGAGGATAATATCAAGGTACCATGCAAGAGGATATTTGAATAATAATCCGAAAAGTGGGACACCCAGGAAAACAACCGTACGTACAGACAGGCTCATAAAAAGAATGAGTGAGAATGACTCTTGGTTGTCTGCCCCTAGGATAAAAAGCCAATTTGATCAATTGATATTAGAACCATTCAAAGAAGGTTGGTAGAAGCCAAACTATTTAGTAGAAGACCTGCCAAACAGCCTGATTTCGGCTAAATATAGAGCGGCCCGGCTAGCATTCGCTCGTGCACACTTGAACTGGACTGCAAATGACTGGCGGAAAGTCTTGTTCAGCGATGAAACGAGATACAATATTTTCAATTCAGACGGAATGAGGCGTGTTCGACGTCCAGTGAATCAGAGATTCAACCCAAAATACACTACGCCTACAGTGAAGCATGGAAAAGGAAACGTCACTCTTTGGGGTTGTTTTTCGATGTCTGGTGTGGGTTCTATCCATTTCATTGAAGGAATAATGGACCGTTTAGTATACAGAAATATTCTTCAAAATGTAATGCTACCATATGCAGAATGGAATATACCATTACGGATCGTGTTTCAACAGGACAATGATCCGAAACTCACATCTCATTTGGTAAGACATTGGTTTCACGACAATCGTATTACAGTTTAAGACTGGTCATCACAATCTCCCGACCTCAATCCAATAGAAAACCTTTAGGAAGAGGTCGAGAGAAGAATAAGAATACAAACGTATCCTAATAAACAAGCTTTAATGGATAACATACAAGAAGTATGGTCCAATCTGCCAGCTTCTGTTATTACGAACTTAATATCGTCTTTGCCCAGAAGGTGTGCCAAACACAGCAAGGTGTTGCTTTACTTTTGTCCAATATATGTGAAATACTGTTTTCTCTATGCATATTTTTCATTTGTAGTTATAATAGGTAGTAGTTAATATGTAAAATATAAGGAAATTAAAATTATTCAGTAGAATTACATATATTTTACAATTCCAACCTAAAAATTACAATGTATAAATAAATACAAATTATAGTGTTGAAAATTTAGAATGGAATTTAACATAATATGGAATTTTATCCATCTTTATTTCTGCAATATTACAGTGTAGTGTCAGCTTTTGTTTTTAGGCGGCATTTACAATAATGTCCTTAAGGATTTTGTGGATCACAAGAAAGTAGGGTTAAATCGCCGTATTTTGCTTTTATGTTACATCCTACACAATTAAGTAACGATTTAAAAAAAATATGAAAATTTTCCAACAAACAAAATATATAACCCATCTATTTAAACACTTTCATGCTTATAATGTTAATAGTTATTCTAAATGATGATTTCCATTGTTGTATTTGAATTAAAGTGTATTATGGATGCATTGAAGTGTAGTAGGTATTATAATTTTTGTTCGAATAATTAATTCCAGAGAAGTAACATATTCATTCAACGATTCACGCCAAATAACTAAACACAAATATCGTCTTTAAAGCTATAAATAAAATGCATCCGTGTTCTGTCGAGCCGTTGTGTTATTTTATTATTATCAGGAGTCACACGCGAAATATACGACAGTTTTATTTCCAGCACAGTACGTAGACCTGACATCTACAAAAGATAAATCAATGTTTTATTAGAATATTTAAATGCAAGTAGGTCATTTTTGATTCTGTAGAGAACAATCTGCTTTATAAATAATAGCGGAATGGAAACGTCTCGATGTAGTCGCCGGAAAAATTAGGTTCTATATGTTAATACCATATGCTTCAAGGAAATCCTGTGAAGTATATCCCGGCTGCTAGAGAAAATTTGAAAAGCTTGTTCGATGGATAAAATAAATTTCCTTTTAGAAACGGAAATGCATTAGTATAACTTATAGGAGATGCCTTTGAAATATTGGTGAAGGAACACAGCATAATTAAAACCTTTTATTTTTTTTTATTGTCATTGTTTTTATTATATACAATAATATATACAAAAGGTACAATTACTATTTAGAGTAGCAAATTAAAGTGTAATGTTAAAAATTAACGTTACAGTTCCTTTATAATTTTTGTAATACCTCGATTTTGACGTTTTCAAGGATATTCTGTGTTATATTCGACTTGATTCTAGACGCGTTCTCAGAAACCTAGGAAACGTCTAGAACTCTGAAAACATATACAGAGTGATTCAGAATTTAACTAAGGAAAATCTGAGTGTAGGTGGGACTCTTACAAGTACAATTTTGTAAAGAAAACATGAAAAAGGCAGTTTGAAATTGATTTAAAAATACACTTCTGCACGACACTGAAAATGGTCAACTATAAAACCTGGCGGCAATCTGCGACTGGACAAAAATGGAAAGAAATGCTTAAGGAAAGAAATAAATAACATTGTATAAATTGTTACTAATTACTACTAGACTTAATTTATGGTTTTAATTACTAAAATAGTTTGACACACCTGATGTTACAATAACCTAGTTTCTACAAACTAACACAAATGTTTCTGCTTCTTGTTCGTTTTGAACTTGAAGTTATTGGCAGCAAGTATGATACATTTCCGTAAATCAGTAATAGTATGTATCCACTTCGGTGCAATACACTTCATTTTTTAAATATCTCCACAAAAAGAAGTTCAAATGATTTAAACTTAGGAAATTATAATGACTTTATATAATATTTTTTTACGATATTGACTCCATTTTTTATGACACATCGGTTTCGACTCCGCAGTTGGGTTTAAGTGAGTTTATGTTGAGAAGTGAAAAGCGAATCTCCGAAACGTCAAAGTCACTATTGAACAGTTGTGAATTTGTTTGAAATACATTTATTGTGTAATCAAGTAGTGACAATAAAGTTTGTTTATTTTTTTCTACGTAATCTATTTCAAAGCTAAGTCAACGTAGAGGTTGTCATAAGCGCGAGGTATCTACTACAAAGAAGGAAGGTTTTCTCGTAGAAAACTCGTAACATTAACAAATTACTTTGACAGAATCTCAATGCCAATCAAGGACATACCATTTTTTCTGTTCTTCTTGAACTTCATTACATCTATGAAGGTAATGAACCAAATTTCCCCGCATTCTTTGGAATAACTATGTGTTCTATTGAATGAAAAGATATGCGGCAAAAAAATCTACTGGCGCCTCATAGATCAGTGACTTCACGTATTCCCACAGAAAAAAATCAATTGGTGTCAAACCAGGAATTGAAATTGGCCATCTAATTGCAAAAGATCATATACTTAAACAATGGTGTCGTTTATTGGCATTAAAATGATCATTGTAGTAAATCAAAAGTAATTTGCTGACGTTACGTAACTTGTATGGACTCAAACCATTTTCTTTCAAGCCAGCATTGCATCGTAAAGCTTTTGAGGATGGATAACCGGTACTGAAAACGATAAAAAATTATCACTTATAAACATCAAAACAACACATATTGTGACATAAATCTGGAACTATATAATATTATCTTGTTAGGTGACTTTTCATTGTGACCTTTGATTTCTTAAGTTTTGTAATTCGTCTGGTGGTAGATCTGCTGATTGGAAAAAGTATATAGAAACTTTCTTTTCTTTTTTTACTATAAGCAGTCCTATCTATCATCGAATTACAAAACTTAATATTTTTCTGTTATATCCTCCATGTCCCAAAGTCTGTGATATGTTTTTGAAATTTCCTATACTGAATTAATTTTGTTTTGCATTGAAAAATCACCTAATGCAAATGGTTCAAATGAATAATT
Source organism: Monochamus alternatus (assembly GCA_037114965.1). Taxonomy (NCBI): domain Eukaryota; kingdom Metazoa; phylum Arthropoda; class Insecta; order Coleoptera; family Cerambycidae; genus Monochamus; species Monochamus alternatus. Next base: position 342,212 of record CM073428.1, read on the forward strand.
TACACCAATATAGAGCTATTTTATTCGTCTTAGTGATTTACATCGTATAATAATATGTAAATAAAATTCTTTCAGCGTCTAAGGATTATCAGCATTTGCTTTTTATGTACACAAAAGGAAACAAAACATCAAATTCAAATAATCCAGTACACACCCCTTTCATCTCAGTAAATTTGTGAAGGGCAGGCGTCATAACCCGACGAATTAAAACCAAACATGGAAAATGTTTAAATTGACTTACAGAATTGATGTTTTGATATTAACCTTTACAGGTAATTTCCCTAAAGATTTTTTATTCAAAAGTTTGGAATACATTTCTACTTAAATATATTATACATATTTACTTAATTTACCAACTTTGAATTCAGCAATTTGTCAATGAATTGTTACAATTAGCAATAAATAGATCAAATTTAAGGTTAACAGTAAGAATAGAATATAATTTAATCATGGTAACAGTAAATACAACCCATCATAAACTCATGAAATTACAATCTATGTAAAATTGCAATAAGAAGTGCGTATATGTAACCAAATTTGTCAAATATGTAAAATAATCAGAAATATCAATATCGCGCAACTAAAATTGGTACTTCTTAATAAATATTTTTGCAAAATAATGGGTAATAATATCCCAACTAGCATCAAAGTAACACTAATTGAAGCTGGAACCTTGAAAGTACAAATATTACGAACCGCTACCAAATTTGCTACTTCGTTGTATAAATAACCTCATACAACAAAGTTACAGTACCTGCTACATATTTTCGAGTACCAGTAGTGTTACTAAAATATGTTATCAAAGTTACAATCACTTTCAAGTAGTTGTGGAACTTGTAAGTAATATTTATTAGTTCAAACAATGTTGCCGCCACTTGTAGAAATATTAAACATTACTCACAGCAACTACAAAGTGCGTAATTACCCCTTAAATTCACGATGAAGTAAATTTTACCATGTAGTTTCCCAAAATACAAACCTTTCATGCTGTTCGTTATTCTGTAATGTATCTTTGATCATGCGGAGTGTATTGTCTGTCTTTGTAAATATTATATTTTTTATAACTATTAACTTAGTGCTAGGTAGGGATTTCAAAACCTCATGTAAAACTATATCTATAATAAACTATAAAACCACCATAAACAATCTAAACAATCTAAATTACAAAACATGCAACAGAAGTAACAAACAAACCCACAGAGAAATAAAGAAATATAATAAAAATAATATTGTAGGGATAGATATTCTACCGCTACTACTACTACAACTACTACTACTACTAGAACATACAACAAAACCTGTGAAATAAAATTCAGGGAGAGTGTTTACTGTATACGTCGTATGTACTGCGTTCAGAATGAACAACAGAAAAATTGTAACCGAGAACTGGCAGTGTAAAGTTTGAACAGACAATGTGTGGTAGTCATAACTTTACTGTTACATTGTAGTAAATATTACTTCAAAGTTACATATTGGCGGTTCTCGTTACAGATGCTAAAATATCAATTACTTCAAAGTCTGTTTCTTAGAGTAAAATGACTTTAAAGTAAAATTTAGAAAAAGCACCATTTTGACAGGCAAAACTTAGATCGCCATGATTGCAAACTATTATCCTTAACTTCACAAATAAAACTTGTAACATTAATTCTGCATCAAATTGAAAAAAATTATGCATAAAAACTATCATTTCCAACGGAAAAAAATAGCTTTTACCATTCCACACAAGAACAACGTTGCTGAGACGTAACCATATAAATTCCGGAAACGTCACCTGAACGTAGCGGACACGAAGAGCTTATTTCCGTTGCAGGCACGTAATGGCAACGTTTATATTACGTGCCCATGGCTAGTGGAAAAACACTTTAAAGTACCTGCAATAGTCATAGCTACGTTACAACAATCAATTGTGCTAGGGGTATACCCTCTATTTTACAAATCAAATATCAAATAAATATTTTCTATGTATATTCTTATTAGCGTGATGTCTATATTGCGGAAATTGAACAATTTTCTGTAACTTTTGAAGGAAGAATGCGTTAGAGAACGTGTACAATTTACTTACGTGAACTTTAGTGAGCAGTAAAAAATTGTAAAATTCATAATAGGTAAAAATGTGCTTTTTTATTCTAAATGACTTGTCAGCCTTTAAGCTGTTCTACATCCTGAAGAAAATTCGTATTATTAAAACAGTGACAACCTATTTATATTTGCCTGCTTGTAGAAACAGCTATGAATTCATTGAAAATTGCGTATATAAACGGCGCCCTCAAAATCCAAATTATGTGTCACTTTTCCAGATCTCGGATTAAAATTGGGTCGTGTTGTAGAATAACTATTTCCCTATAATTAATGATAAAGTCATTTCCTTTCCTTAGTTATGAACAGCGAACAAACTGAACCGACAAATAATTCTTTCAAGGTTAAAATTATGTTTTCCTTCGCAATTAATGTTCTTTACATCAACTTGTATTTGGCATTCCTGACATTTGCGTGTTTGATGATACTTTATAATATTCTCCAAAATACCTTACCTTCAGTTCATTTAACTTCCAGGCAGATTTAATTAATCTTCTAAGACATCCTTTCATACCGTGTATAAGATGTAATTCTGTTTGTTCCTCTCGCCAAGTCATAATAATAGTGCTGTAATATACAAGGTTAGAGTTTCGAGTTGCTTTGACGTAAAACATTGTACTGATTTAAACACTTTGTGATTTCAATTCATAAGGAGTCTTCAAAAAATAAGCGAGTTTGAAAGGCTTCTATGCTTATATACTGTTAGAAAATTGAAACCAATATTAGAGATTAAACATACAAATAAACATACAAACAGTTGTAAAGACCGTTTAGGCTTTTGTCGGAAAACATAAATTTATCAAACTATCCTATAAAGGGGCCCACAGGCGTATACGAATATGTGTTGCGCATTTCATTTATGAATTCACTTTGTCAGGGACAAAACAAAAATCTGCGACCCCTATAAAATTATTACAAGAATTGACAGAATTGATTGGTAAGATATTATTACACTAATAGTTATATATTAATTTAAGGCTAAAGTTTAACGGTTTAATTTACCATACCATATCACGGAGGGGCGATTACCGACATTGACACATTTTTAAATTTACTTCTGTGAATCGTAATAACAGTAATAACTATAGTCGACTTCCAAAATTGTAGTGACTAATGCTATAAGCCTGCTCACAATTTATAGCAGTCAACACAAAAAAATATACATGCAGCCCGTATATTTTTCCTACAAAATCGTATGCCGCATATCTCACACAGCTTCTGGCACGCATGCGCCGCAGTTATGTCGTTCGGGCAGGCAACATTTTGGGTATATCTTTTAGTTAATTTAATTATGAATGTAATTAATTTTATTAGTGATTTGATCGAAGTGAGGAATATCGGATGATGACATCAAAAGTTTAGAGCGCGACGGCAAAATATGAGTGTGAGGTTGAAATATGTATTTCATTAACAAAATTGTACGTGAATATAGCATATGTGTGCAAATAAAAAAGTGGTAAAAAGTACAACTATGAAACGGAAAGTGATGGAAACTCGCGGAAGGAGGAGTGTTTTTTTTCAATTGCTATATCTTACAAGATGAAACTTAGTCCGTATAAATGAAATCGAAAAGAGTATGCTGATAGAAAGGACGAAATAGTGATATGAATAGTATGAAGGTCATACGTAAATCAGTACGATATTATATAATAAGTGTTAATGTGTGACCGTTATAGTGACAGTGCTAACCAATAGTAAATAGTGTGTATCTATTCTAAAGCCTTTTGTCCTTTTGTGCAATTTATTTAATGGTAGAAAAATCTCTATTTATAACAAATTTTGTCAACTACCTATAACATTTTCTATAATTTTCATCATGAAGCTGTCATAGTAGATTATCAGAAGCTCAAAACAAATTTATCAACACCACATAACAATGAAAGGGGCAATAATATTTGTAGTGTTTGACAGTTTCGCAAATTGCAATTGTCAAAAGATGAGATTTTTTCCGCCATAAATAATTAAAACAGAAGTTGCAAAATTTGTGCAAAAATCCGTGAATTTCGCGTCCATGAGGACAAGGCTTAAGTGAGATATCCGCGGAGTGCGCATCAAGTAGGTACAAGTGGGTGGAGGTGGGCAATCGCTGTCCAAAAGGACGGCATTCTAATTTGTAGGAAGGATGTCACAGATGGCACATTTAAAGTAAATTGTTAATGTGCTAGGTTCAGCCGATGTCAACTTATTTTTGATAATTTTGTGTGCTTTAACTCTTCTCAAGTGGCACGCTTAGGTAATTATACCACCCGTATCTTTCGTATTTATCTCTGTGTTGTGAATTAGTCACTCTCTATTATTTTCGACCTTGGGTAATTGATAATACAAGATAAAAACTTAAAATTTTTTAATATTCTTAATATTTCTATTATCTAAAATTCGAAATTGTTAACTGTTATATTACTGTTTCTACTCTAAAAATAATGGATGTTAAATGGAATTTTTGTATATTTTTTATATCTGATCGCATTCAAATTTAGTACGCCTGTGAAATGTTGCTCTCCGCACGCTTCGCCCGTCGTGCTAGTCTACAAGCTAGCGATTAGTAGTCACTCTCTACAATTTCGACTCCTGACTATAATATGCAATAATGTGTATAGGCAATATTTAATAAGTTCACAAGCACAATAATATAAATACTACTGACAGAAAGAGATGGAGAACATGGAATCCGGTGCCAATAGCGGAATCTCTTCCACTCTTCAGAGGCATGCCTTGTCTCTATGACAGTGCAACAGACACAGTCTAATATAGTTTGCCATATTGTACAGTCGGTTCATCATTTTACATTATTTTCTAAACTAAAAGCTTACGAAGGCAGTAAAATACCATTTAGTTGCTTAACAGTACCTAACAATTTTCAGACTATTTAATATCTCTAACAAAGATATTTGTGTCCATTTTTTATCACTTTTGTATTTGCCATGGCGTCAGTTACAGTATGTTAACAAAATTTTCAGATGCAAGGTTTGATCACCCATGCCCAAACTTCCCATATAAATATTTAATTTCTTTATATACAAGAGTTAGGATTTATTATACGCTTAAATTTGCAAGTAATAATAATAATAATAATAATCTGAGAATTGTAAAAAACAAACTACTAAATTAAAATTGCACAGAATTTATAATTAAAAAATGTTAAGAACATTTAATTACTTATGTTACCTGTAAAAATCCCAATTCGCCTAATGTTATATTTTAACTATAATAAATTTATGAATTTATATGATATGATATACCTAACAATAATAGTATTTAAAATATGCAAAATTTTATAAGTTAATATACATATCAAACTATTCTAATACATTTATTATCACAACATCTAGCACAGAAATATTGTCACAGAATTTGCCCCCATCGCCCCTACGCGATGCTGGTAGCAAGCAAAATAATGCCGTGTAGTTTAATCCACCTTGTATATACATTACTATTTCCAAGATCCCTGTAATACCAGAAATTAGATGCCACTGGATCTTGTGAACATTTAATTACTTCTTATAATTGTTATATATATTTAGGGAAAAAAGATAAATATCATTTTAATAAAAAATGTCACTAAAGAAAGTCAAACTGCCGCCTAAATTTTTTGCTCTTAGTTTTTCGACTACCTTATATTTGGCACGAACCATAAAAAATATTTTTTATTTGACATTCAAATTTATACATTTTGAAGCAAACATTTTTTGTTTCAAATGAATGTAAGACTTTGTATAACGTAGAAATGTATATGTCTTACTGAACTTAAAAATTAATTCAACTTTAACACCTTTTCTCGAAAGTTAAAAGTTTCCTATTCCTTGTTTATATGAGACTTGCCACTTTTTTAACGTCGTTTCTGTCAGCAAACTTTTATTCGTAACTCGCCAAACGGAAATGTAAGGAAAAGTAGTTTTTCTTCCAAATACTTTCTAGATAGGAATAGAAACTTTCTTTAGAAGAAAATATTGGGAAATTGTTTAAGTACGTAATATTCAATTGTAATAGTAACTGAATAAAAAAACACGGGCAACTGAATAACACATTTTTGAAGATCAAATAAAATATATTTCAGAACCTTTCAAGTTGTATGATATGGAAATTGTAAGTAACAATATGAAATAAACAAATAAGTGTTTCGCTTTGTGACAAAGAACCTTCTTTTATATTCCAATATCAGCCAATATTCTAAAATGAAAGAGTTTTATTTGTTGAATAGCTGATCCGATTGAACATTCTTATTTCTCGAAGATATTACATTTTAAAATTGTTTCTATCTTTATTTTCACATAAACCAGTTTTTAAAAATTGTAGTGACAATGGCTTTTAGACAAATATATTACAATGGCTAACAAATATGAGTTAACTGAGGTAAAAGGCAATGTTTTCATGACTTTTCGAATAAAAATTGTCTATGTATTGAAAATTGTGTATTATGTATAATATTTAAACAAAGTATATCAAAAATTTCTGTTTTTCTAGAATTCTGTTTTGCATATTAATCACTTAATAATCAAAATGAGTAGACAACAAAACTTAATCTACTCCAAATAAATCTTATGAATTTTTATTAATTTTGCAAATCATATTAGCAGGTAAAAGTTAGTTTTGTGTACATTGAAAACTAAAAATAAGATGAGGGCAACTAATTCCTGCCAATTCAAGTCTTCTAGGTTTCGTTCTACTAAAATCATTTATTACCTGTTTTTCAAGTACAGCCTCCCCTAAAACGTAACAGCTTCTTAAAAGGGGGGGTTAATTATGGTTATCTCTCAAAAACAGTTGAATATAAACAAATAAATTTTGGTAGGAAAGTAATACTTATAAAATTATATTTTACTGATATATTTCCCGTTTTCCTAGTTTGCTATAAGAGGGTGAAATAAACCACCTCTTCCATGTTTACTTTCCACATTTTCGTATATGTACTTTTAAATCTCTTAAACGAAGTTACATTCTAAGACAACTTTATTTATTCTAAAACTTTTTTATCTCATAACAAAAATTTTCATATTATTTTTAGTTTTTGTTAAAACTATACAAAATACTTCTGAGCTTCTTAATCTAAAGATTGAAAGTGTCAACATTAGATTCTAGTATTAAAAGTGAATACTTTTGTTGCTAAGATACCATTTTTTTTCTGAGTAAGGAAAATGTCAGCTTTAGAGACATCTGACAGTCAAAAAATGCCATAGTTTTGGAAAAGAGATTGTAATATTTTCTTTTCAACACTTACATAAAAAATGTATCGATTTTGATAAATTTTAAATATCAAAATTATGTTATTTTTGAATAAAATGCAAAATAATATATTTTTTTGTTCGCCGTGAAAAATATTGATATAGGAAATAAACTGTCAATCAATCAATCAATCACAAACATTGTGATTGACTGAAATAATTTTTCTTATGTCAATATTTTTTATTAGGTATTAATAATATTGTGAGAAACCCCCGGCCGGCATTGAACACAGGCACAATATTTTACCTATAACTTTTTTATTAGCTTTGATGTAGGTAGGTTTTTTACTTTTTTGTAAAGGTATTAATCTAAGTTAATTCAATTTTCCTACAATTTTTATTAATAAAGTTATATACGCTCTTTGACACTAACTATACAAAAGAGAGAACTTCATATATCTATAATAAAGTTAAATTCAATAAATATTAAAATATTCTAGCTAAATATTACTATTATAAAAACACATACTTGGCATATTGAAACAAATAGTTTTCAGAACTATGTATCTAGAGTTTTTTGCATTACTTCATAAAAAGCCAATATAGATGGATCAACCTATTTCTACATTTTAAGGATTGCGTCTTCAGGTGGGCTGTCCGACACTGTTAAGAACCTCGAATCCACAGTTAGTTTGAATTACATCTACAATATTTTACCCATACGTGTTTTATCAGGTTTTATAGATTTTTTACTTTATTGTAATATGTGCTGTGTAAGAATTCTACGCTTTTTAAAAACATAGCTACCTATACCTATATGAGGCATGTATTGAAAATATTATTCCGAATTTTGTATAGTTCTCCTTATGAACCAATTTATCTTTCACATTATCTTAAAATTCGGGAATAGGTTCAACACACATTTTAAAATAATTATAAATAAATAATATATTTTATTTGTGAATCAGTTGATCAGCACTGAAACTTAAACCTATTTTTTATATTTAATTAGTTTCATAAAAGCCAACAGTCGTTCTTTCGTTTCTTCTTGATAAATCTTGTATTAGAAATCGCTGACAGTATAGCCATTTGAAACGTAGCATCAATATTTCGCTGCTCCTTTGACGAATTTTCTATGAAGCCATGTGCTTCTATATCCCTTGCCAGTCTCTCGCCTTCTTCGATTTTCACGTGACGAGGGGAATGAGTTCTGAGATCGCATTTGGTAGCTGAAAAATATTTAAAATTTCAATGATAAGTATCGTAATTCGGTATAAAATGTAAAATATCAGAATTTGATTTATGGTAATTTTTGACGAAATACTAAAATTAAAATCATTAATGAATGTATATAAGAAAAAATTGTAAGAACAATTGACAACTTGAACACCCGGTAGATACCGTATTACTTCTAGAAGTACCTAGGTCGTCATATTTGGACTCCCAAAATACAAGATAAACTTTAAGTAAAGAGATACACAGCAGTGGCGTATTCTCTTTGTAAAAATAATGCAACTGAACTATACAGTGTGTCTTAAAAATCATGCGCATTTCGGAAACTGGAAATTCTTGAGAAAAATCGCTTAGTTTTTTTTATCATGAACTTTGGTTGAGTTAAATTTAAAAAATTGTAACCCGTGGCGGCGGGAGGGAGATAAGGTTGTTTTTTAGTGGGAACTTTCTTTCTTATTGCGCCGTATGAAAGCTTGGGTCTTTCTGATTAATTTAGAATGCAACATGATGGGCGTAGGAAAAATTTTGGAGAAAAATCGACAAAACTGTAAATTCTAAATTTCTCTTTTTCAACGGAAACTGCGTTTAGGCGCCTAATTATAATCAATCCAAAGATGTCACTGAGGAAAAGTTCAGAAAGCATAGGTATTAGCAGATCTCATATTTTAAAAAAATATATCACAGGACAAAACCTATCCATTGAAACCAGTGCTTAATCATAAAGTAATTGACGGATATGATATTTGTTGTTTGGACTTTTTAAAAATGGGCGAGGAAACAGATAATTTCATTAACATATTTTATTTCCTGACTAATCCACATTCTCAACCAATGGAACAGTTTTTTCACAAAATTGTAGGCACTAGGCTAAAGGAAATCCAAATGTTGAATTGATAATTAATAGTACAAAATTTTAAAAAAATGTCTATCGCAACTTATCGCAAAATAATTGCTCCTTTCTTTTTAGACGAAAACCGTAATCAAAATTCGTATTTGAAAATTTTCAATAATTTTGTTATACCAGAACTATATAATAAAGATTTTCGAAGACAACTAATATGTCAACAAGATGGTCTGGTTAGAAACTGACTTGATGAACACTTCCCCAACAAGTGAATCCGACGCTATGGACCAATACTTTGGCTTGCACGGACACCTGACTTGTCCCCATTAGATTATTCCTTATGGGGATACTTAAAGCAAAAAGTGCATACAAATGAATTTGACAACGTTGATTTACTTACACAAAAAATTCGAGAAGCTGTTACCATCATAAGCGAATAAATGGTTGTGTCTATATACAAAGAATTAAGAAAAAAGTGTATGACTTGGAGGTCTACAAATTGAATAATATTTACTTTTAAGTTTGTTAATTCCAGTTCTAATTTAATTAATTAATTAAATTAAATGAATTAATTTAATAAAATAAAAGTCGAATTGTTTTTACAATATTTGTCTCATTAAAGCAAGTAATTGAAAATTGCGGTATCTATTTGTGAAATGTGATTATTGTTATTTATTGATTAAACTCCATAACTATACATTTCTCGAGTTTTCAAAGAGCTTTGTTAAATAATGTAATAATAAAGTTAAAAGTAGCTTACGATTTCTTTTCATTTTGAATGCCCTGTATGTTTTATTACATATCTGATTACTGGTCATTGCTTTCCAAGATAAACAACACTTTTTATAAGAGACTTTTTCTCTAAAAACAACAAAAAAATGTTTAAGAGTGCGATACCCCATCTGAGATACACTGTATTATTATCTCGTTTTCAATAAAACTGTCAGTATCGCTAACAGTCAATAGTCACTATTCATTCAAGTGCAAGATACAGATTCACAGCACACTGGATTTAAATCCAACGAAATGCCAACGCAAATACCGATCTCATTCAGTTGAATTGTAATATTTAATCTAACGCCCAAATTTCCACACATTATGTAAACCGATGAGATAATTATCTTATCGAAGTGAAATATTTTGTCCCTCATCATAAGCGAACAAATTACTAATATTTTAGTAATTGTAATGTTTGGTTTTGTATCTTTTATTTAATAAAAGTAATGAGAACAATATGTCCATATGGACAAACATTTTAATTAATTTTATTTTATAGGCTGTTAGGGATTGCTAAAAATAGACGTAAATATATGGTTTCTTAGCACTTTTTACATATTGGAATGTTTTCACTTTTATCTGCTGACACATAAAGGACCGCGTAAAATATGAATTCAAATAAGCTAAATCTGCATGTTCTATAGATTTATTTATCGCATAAAACAGAGACAGGAAATTGAGTTATGACATGAAATATTATCTTGGTCAAAATCCAAGACTTTTTTTTGTTCAAATTTTATATATTATGTACAATTTTCATTACTATGGACGTTTTTATTCTTATAAAATATCTGGAGCTTCTTCCAGTAGCGTACGCAAATAGTTACAGCAATTTTAATATTCCTACTATTAGAAAAGCGTGCTAAAAGCATTATCGACTAATATTTCTTATACATAGGTATGCATGTATAAATTTATTGTATAAGCTCCTAAAACACTATGATAAAGCACTTCAATAAATACACGCAACGTCAAAAGTCTTGGACCTCCTGTATATCAAATGATTCGATTAAACTTAGTGGTTTTCCTTAATGTGGTAAAAAAGTACATGTACTTAGGGAAAACAAAAGACAATAAAAAATTGCAGACCATGAACTTTATTACCAATGTTTTTACAAATCTGGTCAGTTTGAATTTTTGTAGATTATAATGGCAGGACGTGAAATTTCTATGTCTACTCGAGTAAGAGTGACTGCTTTACATGATGCAGGACATTCTAATCATCAGATTATGTTGGGCATTCCTAGATCATCTACTGTACGAATAGCACACAGATATGAAGAATATGATACAGTGGATAACATACCACGTAGTGGACGTCCTCGAGTATCTAATGGAAGGGAGGATCGGTATTTGGTGCAATATGCCCGTATACACTGCACATCTTCAGCTTCAGCTCTCAGGGTCTACTTTCAAGGTACGTTTCCCCTTGTTATATCGACACCACCTATTTGAAGACGACTCCACAATGCAAATTTAAGTGCTAGAAGACCATTACGGGTCTCTACTCTACTTCCAAGACATCGTGCTGCCCGTCTCCAGTGGGCGCGAGAGCATAAGGGTTGGCTTTTACGCCAGTGGCCGTGGGTCTTATTTACAGACGAAACTAGAATTGGGTTGGTTACTGATAACAATCGACAAAGAGTCTTGAAATAAGCAGGTCGTCAACAGCGACTTCATTTTCCCCGTGAAGTTGCTCCGTAATGTTTTGGGGTGGAATAATGTTTAACCACCATTAATTCGCATACCATAGAATATGACCAGTCAAATTTACATCGAACAAGTTATTACGCCCGTTATCTACTCTCTACGTAATGAATTAGGTGAAAATTTCGTGTTTATGAACGACAACGCTCGACCACATCGCGCAAGAAGGGTTAGAGATAGATTATATTAGCCAGCCCACTCTCCTGTCATGAATTCTATTGAAAACATGTCGGATTTCGTTATTAGAACCATTCATAATCATATTCCTCCACCTCAGACTGCAGATGAATTAATCGTGGCGGCAGAAGAGGAATGGAACAATATTCCACAAGAGATCGTTAACCGCTTGATTATCTCAATGTACAGACGTGTCAATATGTTATCGGAACGTGGTGGATATCAGTCAAGTAGAGAACTTCTTTTTGATTTAATAAATTTTTTAAAAATGTTACGCTGGTTTTTAATTTTCTAAGTACTCAGTTTATCGAACATACTCTTTTCACAAAAAAAAAAAAAAATCACAAAACAATACTTTTTATAAATGTATTTGGTTTTTTTGACAAATACAGTTCTTTAATAAGAATAAGGGGGGGGGGCATCTAAGACTTTTGACGTTGTGTGTATATTTTATAATTTTATATTATCTAAGACCAGTTCGCACTGAAAGCATCCAAAAGAAGCTACTACAAAACTACTATAAAAATTTAATAAAATTAAATCTCTTAACAGTAAAATTGTTCTCAGTTTTCTCCAACATCACGCGATACTACTACCAAATCAGAAATGGTCATGGAAATAATAAAGAGTACGTACGCTGACAAAAATTATTAGTAATATTACACAATCATGCAATCTTGCATAAAAAATATAAATATACGGTATTGATATTCTTGTAATACAGTATGGATTTCGAATTTTTTACATTGATGTATAATGTGAACAACTTGCACATAATACTATATACTATAATTTTTATCAGTGTATGCAACAAATCTCTGTGCGCTAACTAGTTGACTATTTTATTGCAGAACTTAGTTTGCTGTAAAAGTATGGGTATGTTTTGGCAAAAATCAATTTTGAATAAAAAAATTATAAATTTTCGAATAATAATACCATTTTACATGGTTATGATTAAACCAAAAACATGTCGATAACATTCAACATGGACGGTCATGTAGGTAATATAGCCAAAATGATTTGCAATTAGTAACTATATGACAATTTTCTGTTTATAAAGCGTTTTTGAATTTGCTAAATATTTATTCTTCAGTTAAAAAATAGTTACATGACGTTAGTATGATTACACTGAAGAAAAACAAAATTATATTATTACTTTGCTTTCACTAGCTTATTAATTTTTAATTTCTATATTACTTTCTCTGCCAAAAAAATTATACCCAAAGGATAACGTGACACAGACACAGAGTACCATAGTACCTTAGTATTTGTATTTATTTTTCGATATTGCAAAGTAAGCCAGAATAAAGTCTTTATAAATCGGCTTTGTAGGAATTTCGAAAGTACAGCTTCAAGTTTTATTGTATTCTCTAACTATGTCATGTATAAAACAATACAGGTGATTCTTACACTCTTAAAGGAATCTCAAAAAGCTGCTACTAAGCAATTACAAAACAAAAAAGCTTATATAATAAATTTGCTCTATCACAAAAGGACATAAACGTGCTCCGAGGACAAATTCAGGCTTCTTAAATCAGTTTTATAATTTTGCTTATTACTGTAATATAACACTTCTGCTTTCGAAATCTAAATTGTGTTGTTAACAATATTTATAACAGCAAATGGCATTTCTGGTGCATCTAAAACACTGTCTCGCTTTATAGTCAAAGAAGTGTGCTGGTTGGGCAGTATTTCAGGGAAACACACTCCAGGTAAGAGTGATAAAACCCTAATGTTTTAAATTACGTCAAAATTATTACTACTCACCTGCTAATATAATTTTTGCCTTTGGAGCAAATCTTCTTAATTCTGGTGCCCATTTTGTGAACACATTTTCAAAGGAGTCTCTTTCATTCACCGCGTATGTGAGGATAAAAGCATCAACCTAAAATATAACAAAAAAGTAAGTTGTGACAAAATTTATGAATATATGGGTGATGCAACCAAACCCTTTGTTCTATAACAGCTTTATTACTTGTTTTAGATAAAATATTTTAGATAAAAGTCTAAACCTACCAAAATATTTCCGGTTGTATAGAATGTTTAGTTTAGTTTGGAAGCTACTCAATTTTAAATGAAATATACGATTTCATCATATTTTCGAAATATTAACAGTACGTTAATAACATGCTTGGGTCTAAAATGTTTCATTTTCTAGTTGTTCAACTGCTCTTTTTGCTCATGGTTTCATTCATTATTTGTTACTTTTCAAGGTGCTATAAATGTAAAATTAACGAGTTTTTATCAAACCAAACACCTTGTATAATTAAGAATAATTTTGGCAGATAAACTATTAAAATTAAAGCAAGAAATTTTAACTTTGATAATAAAACAGTTATCGATTCATAGAGTACACCTAGAGTTTGGTACTCTAATTTATTTGCAGTAAACGTATTAATATTTCATTTATAGTATTATTCGCGTATGGCTTAGTAAACGTTTCCAAACGTTTTAATCAAGTCACTTATTTTCACTATCATTTTTTACATTGAAATTAATGTAAACACTTTAAGTATTAACATGATGGATTAAATAAATATGAATATACCACCAGATTCATTTCTACACATTCATGATTTAAATTTACAAATTTGTGGTTGTAAGAAGAGTATTTAAAACAGCTGTAACATTTCTATTTGGATATTTTGATTTGTTAGAACGCCATTTGGTTTACGAAACGCGGCACAAACTTTCAAAAAATTAAAAATGAAGTGATTTCAAGTTCACATTTCGCTTTTGTTTATAATGATATCATTTTAATTTCAAGTGAGAATAATAATCAACATTTAACGCAATCATTGAAGAAATTTTAATACTTCTGGAATCAATATAAATCCTACTAAATGTGAATTTGGTATTAACAAAACTTTGTTCTCTAGAACACACAATATTTTCAAACGGATTTTTACCTTCAGAAGAACGTGTAGAAGTAATTTTCACAGAAATTTTTTCTCTTTCACATAAATTAGCTACTAAGTTAAAAAAAAATTAGAGAAACAAATCGATTGGGGAATAGTCGATTGATTGTCAGATAGTTCCGATTTAGCAAAAACATGCCTCATTAATGCAACATGTCTTTCAGAATCTCTTTTCAATGCAAACCTGCATTTAAGATGCTTCAAGCTGGGGCAGTTTTAGGACAATCCTCAGGAAATAAATTGACTTCTATGGCATATTTAGTAGTTCAGTAGAAAATTATAACTATAGTATTTTAAACAATTGTTTAATAACTACCATTTTACAGATAACTTTTACATGTTAGTAGCTTTAAATTTTATTTGTCATGATGTCCAATTTACTTTTTTCTGATAGTGGCAACTAAAGATAATGAAAAAAAGATAAAAGGAAGCAATAATTAAAAATGTTTAAAGAATTTGCTAATAAATTGTATACTTATAATACAATTCTCACAATTTGAATCAATTTCTTGAATTGTTGTAAAAAACATTCATATTAGATAATTTATAAACTTTTTTTAAGATTATACATTTTTACAATATTTGAAGTATAATGGTAAATGTTATCTGGAGTATAGAACAAAATTTATCAAAGGTTTTGTCACAACTTCTGGACGCAAAAGTTTGATTGGTCTGATTTCGGTGTATTGTAAGTTGGACCATTCTCATCGAACATAGTAGGGGGTAAATTTTTATCAAAAATAAAATATGATTTTCAAAGGTAAAGAGGCAAAATTTTGCAACAATGAATTGATACATGTGAGGCTATGGTAAAATTCAAAGGGAAGGGTCAGTCACTCACAATCCTTAATTCATTAAACGACAACCGGTTTCGAGGTCAAATTTTACACCTCATCTTTAGGTCATACAAGAGGCTACAATATAACGTAATTCATTAGTTTTCTATTATTGAAAATTAAAATCAATAATAAAAATGGAGTCGTCCATCTGAAAGTATCAATAGAATCACTGAAAAATTTGAAGAAACTGGTTCGGTGGAAAATGAAAGAAGAGAAAATATAGTTGTAGCGGTTGGTCATAAGAGCATATTGTATTTTGTTTATGAAAGTATTACTGAAGACACAGCAATATCCTACAGTCGACGTTCACAATAAGTTGAACTCAGCAAATCCACAACATGACGTATTTTAGACAAGGCTTTAGCTCTGAAGGTGTATAAAGTGCAATTAGCATAGTAACTAAATTTATTGTATTATCAAATTTATGCTTTTGTCAACGTGATCAAAGAACAACTAGATGACTTCTTAAAAAATCTTCACTTGCGTTGAAGCTCAATTTCAAATTTGTATGTTAAAAAAAATCTCGTATTTAGGATGGGGAAAATCCACAGTTCACTTATGAGAAACTTCTACATCCTAGACAAGTAGTTCATACTTCTACGAGAATGCTGCTGTTAGTTCTGAAACTATGAATGGTTTTCGTCATCGTGATATGCTAAACAAGTTTTTGTGGCCTAAATTGATAAATATTGATCTGGATGACATTTAATTTCAGAAGTATAGTACAGGGTGTCCCAAACTCTATTATATGAACTTACTGTGAGGATACAATAAAATTTCGGGCACGTGATGTTAAATGGAATGAGGTAAGCTCCATTTTCAATATTATAGAAAGTATTATTTTTTGGAAATGGCAAAAATGATTAATGACGTCAGCAATCATATTTTTTCCAGAAACATACCCATTTCTTTCCTTTAAAAACACCCCTTTCTTCTAACAAACTTTTATTAGAGACATTTTTCTTACTTCTCGTTTAAAAGTTATAAGCAATACCGTCCTAAAGAGTCGAAACGAAATACCTCTTATAAATCACATTAGCGGTGGAAGGATCAAGTAGCCGTTGGAAAATAATTGAATATTCGTTGTTTAAAGTGCATAAATATCACAAAATACTTGTCATTACTTAATACGTACACGAAATGAAGATGCATTTTCTGTTCGGAAGAATCAAATAGATAAACTGTTACAGTATTTCGAACCAAATCCACGATATTCTATACGGCAGGCTACCGAAAATTAAATTAGGAATCAACCGTTCAACGAATTTTAAAGACCAATGGGTATCATGACTACAAAATTCACAATTTGGAGTATTTTCATGAGCGTCACATTGAACACAGACGGGCGAAAATCGGTGTGTCAGTAATCGTTTGCCAAAGAAGCGCAACGTACATTACTGGTCCATTGAAAATCCCCACATTGTAAATCCAGTCCGAAACCCAGGCCATTTTGGAGTAAATATATAATGCGACATCATCAACATTGAACATGATTAAATTTTAAAATCTTCAAACATAATTTACTTGAAATTTTTGTTATGTAACACCATAATTTTTTATGATGTGTATGTAGAATGACACGCTCTTGCAAATGGCATGGTCAAAATTGGAGGTTGCTATTTAAAAAAATTGTCGATCACGTCATATATCGAACAACGATGACGTCACAAATGTGGGTCGTATGTCAAAAAGTGCCTTTTTAAAAAACAAAATCGACGTGCCAGGGGATTTTTTCGAAAACTTCTCAATTTAAAAAATAATGAATTTATTCGCTGCTTTTTGAAGGCACTGTATATTTCGCTCTGTAAATAATACGAAGAATTTCAAGAAATAGTGATGTTAATTTGCCACTAAGATTGTATGATTTGATACCACTGGACTATTTTCTTTGGTGATACGTTAAAATCCAGGTCTAGAAAAACAATCCACAATCAGTGAATCCTGAAGAGAAGGACGAAATTATTCGCGTTGTTATTGAGAGAGAGAGAGAGAGACAATTATGCCAACATATCAAAAATGTTATTAAAAGTGTGAACAATTGTGGAATTGCAAAAGATGGTCATGTAAAAATGACCGCATTTAAATAACATCCATTATAATTCAATTACCAACAAATAAATAAAAATTTGTTTTATGTACCATTGATTGTATCTTTTATTCAAGAATAAAAGTTAACTAAATGTGTCAACTATACTTTCTAATTAAGGAAGGTACATCCATTATCCCTCACACATGTCAGAGTTATTATTAACTGGTTATGCAGTAATTTAGTATATTCAGCAGTTATACTTTTTCCCTGGTAAATGCTTTCTGACAAACAGATTATCTCGCAGACACATATCCGAATTGGGTAAGACATTTTAAATAAATAACCCAGTAGGGCGCAACTCAGCCAAATTGCCTCCATTTAACATATGCACTTCGCTTATTTCAAAGCTAGATAGTAATGCCGAGTCATAAATTATGAAAGGAGGTTAATATTTCAATATGATATTGGGCCACGCCAAAAAATAACTTAAAAAATGAGATGTTGGATAAAAACTTTAGTTTATTAATAAAAATGTACGGCAGAGTGTGACTGCAGTGAATGAATTATGAACTACTTTTTTCATTATTAAGTCCTTCGATTTCAACGAAAATTTGTCTTGAAATATGTCTTTTAAACCTAAATTTCTCTTAAATTAGTTTTTTAATAACTTGTGACTACTATAACAGAAAAAAAAAACGAAAAATGTGGATAAAAGCTCCAATATTCTTAGACAAAGTTTTGCAGTTTGCAACACGCAGTGTCACATACCACAATTATACAATTAATTTATTTAAATCATATCTTGACAACAGATTACAATATGTGCAGTATAACAGCTTTAATTCGCGTGCATTTATTTGTTGCTACTTCAGAAGTACCCCAAGGTTTATATTTGAGTTCATTACTATTTAAATTTGTTTATTAATGATTTGTGTGTGACAATGGGGATAATTATATTCGTCGATGATCTAAAAATATATGAAATCAATGGCTCTTTTATGCTGCAACAACAAATTTAAATTGCTGAGGATTGGTGTCAAATTAACAGTCGTTAACAGAGACGTTTCCAAATATAAAATTGTGACGTATACTATCTACTGCAACTGAATTTGAGTGTGCCTTCAACAACACAGCTCTTATGAGATGCGGTTCAGTTATTGATTTAGGACTATTATTTGATTCTTAGTTGAATTTTATAACACATTTATAAAGTCAAACAGCCATTAATAGGGTTGTTCGGTTTTGTAATAAGGAACTGTCGACAAATCTCCAATACTCAGTCACTCAAAACACTATACTTCTCGTTAGTTCACTTAAAATTTGAATACTGATCGATAATATGGAATACTATCTAATTTTTGAAATACTTGGCATATAAAATTCAACCTGCCGAGCAGGAATGTAGTCATAACTTATTGTTGATGAGACTTGGTATTGTGTCATTGAAAACAGGAAGTTCATTTTCGCTTTGGTATTCCTTTATAAACTGCTAAACAATTTAATAAATTGTCCTTATCTGTTCTCTGAAGTAAACATTAAATTACCCATCCGGATCGCGTCAGAATGATTTGTTCTATTGTCATACAGGACGAACAAATACAGTGCTTTCGAAAAGTAACAAATAAATTAATTATTTTTGAAATTGAGAAGTTTTCGAAAAAAATCTCCTGAAACGTCTATTTTGTTTTAAAAAAGGCACTTTTTGACTACGACCCATATTTGTGACGTCATCGTTGTTCGAGATATGACGTCATCGACAATTTTATTTTAGTAACCTCCTATTTTGACCATGCCACTTGAAAGAGCGTGTCATTCTACATACATACATCATGAAAAATTATGGTGTTACATAACAAAAATTTCAAGAAAATAATGTTTGAAGATTTTAAAATTTAATTTTCACAATACTTTGCACCTCCAGACAACAGCTGTCCGTGATTATTTAGATGAGCTGTTCCCGTATCGTTGGATAAGGAGAAGGGAGCCGATGTTGTGACCAGCCAGATCGCCTGATTTGACTCCCCTAGATTATTTCTTATGAGGACGTTACTAGACCGGTTAATTTAGAAGATTTAAAAGCAAGAATTTGTTACGAGATACATCGTATACCTCCTGAAGTTATTGATAATGTCCAAAAAGAATTTATTAATCGTCTTGGCTACTGTCAGGCAGCCAACGGTGCACAATTTGAACATTTAATTTAGTCGATTTTTTACATAATCATTATCATTTTCAGTATTGTGCAAATTAAATTTTAAAATCTTCAAACATTATTTTCTTGAAATTTTTGTTATGTAACACCATAATTTTTCATGATGTATGTATGTAGAATGACACACTCTTTCAAATGGCATGGTCAAAATTCGGGGTTGCTATTTAAAAAAATTGTCGATGACGTCATATCTCGAACAACGATGACGTCATAAATGTGGGTCTATGTCAAAAAGTACCTTTCTTAAAAACAAAATCGACATGCTAGGGGTTTTTTTCGAAAACTTCTCAATTTCAAAAAATAATGATATTTATTCGTTACTTATCGAAAGCACTGTATGTTACGCGATGTAGACAAGCTACATCTAGCGGCAATTCGCTCCTCTATGCTTAATTTACAGGTCATGGATACGAAGCGTTCTACATCACCGTAGGAATCATTGGAAGTTAGCGACCTCTATCGCGATAACGATACGTTGCAAATACGGAATTCCGGGAAACAACTACTCTGAGAGCTAATACCCCGGCCAGCATTGAATTACACCTATAATAAATAGTATGTCACTCATCTGCAGCCTACCAGACATATTTCAGGCTTATTAGGTGTCATTATTATGTCATATATGAGGTATCTAACGAATAACTCTAGCCGTTTAAGTTTAGAGTTGTTTCCTGGAATTTCGTGATTGAAATATAATGTTGAAATCTCCCATACTGTTCTTTTTTGTTTATAAGAAAATAATTTATCAATTCACGAGAATATCACTTTAATTATAAGGCACTAGATATACGTTTTATGAAAATATATAAATATTTATTTTTAATTCAATTTTTATTAGGTACTGTAAATTATTAATTAAATCACTGTGGTATACTTACATCTTTGTACGCCATTCTCCTTAATTTATCAAATTCTTCTTGTCCTGCAGTATCTGATAATATGACTTTGTATTCAAGATCATTAATGGGTATTGTCATCGAGTATACATCGAACCTATTGAAAAAATATTAATTCAGTGAAACTTCCTGTCTATTAATCCACTATGAAATTGAACTATTGGATTGCAATTGTGCGGATCAAACATTTGAGTAGAAAAGTTTTATCTTGAGTGAAAAATTTCTGGGAAGTGGATATTATCTTAAAGATCATAGGGTAAGCGAGAATTTATCTTTTAATATATATTATTCGTTTGTTCAGGTTTATAAAAACTATAAATATGTGTCAGATATGAAAAATATGGTGACTGGCAAAAATATATAAAATGTAGGTGGTATTTAATATACAGGGTGTTTCAGTTGTAAATTAACAAGCTTTAGGAACCGATATGTTTTTAAAAAAATAATGCCACTGTGTCATGAATACTTTATATATTTGAATCTCCGTAAGAAGAGCTACAATGGAGTCAATATTATAAAAAATTGTTTGTAAAATTCTTATAGATCGAGTTATAGTATTTTTATCCTTTACATCGCTGTGTGCCAAATTCAGCTACTTTTACTGCGGTGTGCAGTGAGTGCAAGTGTAGTGCAACGCGTGGTAAATCCGAAACCGAATCGTGAAAGAGATTGAGGTCCAGGGCGTTCACGACATATGACAGCAGCGTGGCGTATCATACACGTCCAAGCATTAATACCAAGGGATTGGACGAGGAAGACCGGTACCATGGAAGCCACAATCTCCTGACTAAATCATTTGGGCTTCTTTTTGCGGGGATATTTTATTAATTAAAACTATTACTTAATTCTATTAATAACAATAACGGCAAAATCAGTTAAATTTACTCTATAAAATAGGTGTTATAAACTGTTATTTATTCCTTTCCATTTTTTGTCCGGTCGCCGGTGAATGCTTTCCCACCTTATCGGGTTCTACAGTGAACCAGTTTCCAGTGCCGTGCAGAAATGATCATTGTAAAAGTCCCTTGTACATTCACCATTCTTTTTTTATATGTTCTGAATCACTCTATATACTACAGGGATAGGCTGCTATAACATGGCGGAGATATGGGTAACTGGTGTCGTTAATTTAAAATGAAAGCAATTTGATTTTGGAAACAATCAAAGGCAGTTTTGATTACGATTACGCCCTTTCATTTTCCATAAAAAAAATTCTTAATATTTTTTCGTATTTGCCACATTTGCATGACAATTTAAATTTTTTAGTTTAAAACACAATTATGAAACAAAAGAATATAAAAATGTATCGTTTTCTATAGTTTGTTAATTTAAAACTGAAACACTCTGTATGATTTTTAAAACATGTAAATGGAATATGTAATTTTGATACAATTATTTTTCATCAAACTGTAATTACAATAACAATAGAAAAATTACCTATAGGAATAGTGATTTAAAGGAAAATAATAATAAAAGAATTATACAAAGTGCTTCGCTTTTAAAATATCGCATTCACTTAATGTTTATCTTTTATTTTACTGATAATACATTTTCAAAACAGTAAAGGGTGCTTTAGACGTTCAGTCTTTTCATTTGTCTTACGTGTGCAGTTTAAGGAGAGAACGCATTATGCGGTCGCGGTCTAGGCGCATCTCGGCCAGCTCTGTGCTGAGCTGATCACGGACACGGACACTTACAAAATCAGTCGCATATGTCGTTCTCTATGCGCTTTTGACTTGTTCTACTGTACTATTTAGGTGAGAAAATGTATTTTATTAGCTCTTTTACAGCGTCTTTTTTTTAAAATACAAAAACCGTCATAGAACATATAAAAACCTTAATAAAGAAATATAATAGTTTTGTGAATTAATACACTTGTAAACAGTGCAGTACCTGATGATGATGACGACTACTTCGACATATGCATGTAAAATATACCATTCCCGTTTTTATATTCAAGCTAATGCGAAAGAATCTTATATTATGATCAACTTTGAAAATGTATATGAGATATAAATAAATAATAAAATGAAACTGTATATGTTATAGTTAATAAAATCACAAATAGACATAGTTCCACAAGAATATTATTATTATTATTGTCAAGAAAGCTAAGAAAATAACAATTACAATATTTATGCTATACAGAAGTATGTATCAAATAAATATTTTCCAAGATCTTAACAAAGCTGCGCAGCGCAAACCCCGCTACGCCGCAATTTACCCCGCTTGAACGGAATGCGTAAGAAATAATTAAGAACCATATTTACCCATCCACTGTTTACATACATTAATTCACAAAACTGTTACATTTCTTTGTTAAGGTTTTTATATGTTCTATGACTGTTTTTGTATTTTAAAAAAAGATGCTGTATTTACGAAGATACCATCAATTTCTGTTTTACGTAAGATAAAAAAAATAAGGAATTCTAAGAAGAGAGACTTACACAGTTCCAAAGAGCATAATGTATTACCAGTTAAAATTGCACATTTTAAAACCTATAAATAAAAAAGTTATGAGTTGAACTGACAGGATTACGTTTCGCCGCCCGAAAATCGTGTTTTTTGGTACATTATTTTTAATAACTATAAAACGAATATTCAAAAACAAATTCCGATTTGCATAACAATATTATTGAGGCTACCTATGGTCCAAATTTCGCTTTTACGTTTTGGAAATATCGGCTTTCAAACCCAGGGGTCTGGACTTTTACCCCGATAGTAGACGAGAATAAAACTAGCATGAACTACGATGCGCCTAGACCGCGACCGCATAAAGCATTTCGTTCTTTATAAGTCGTCAAGTAAATATACAAATTTTTGGATTTATACATTGCGTACAGTCAATTGCTTAGCTTGAACGGAATCAAGATCGTGCGGATTTTTCCTATGCTTACAAGCTTGTCGCCGGTTAAACTGTTGCGTCTTTCAATCTTCCACTTCCTTATTGTTGTAAAAAAAATGGCTGATTTACGCATTGTTTCACATGATAACATTTTTTACACTATTCATTGATTTTTATAGAGATTATTCTTGCCTTTGGAAGATTAAATCTAAAGCCTACAGTAACAAGAAAAATGCTATAAATGAAATTTCAATAAATTAATGTAGACTACACTGACAAGCATATTAAAAATGCTGCCTATGAGACTTCAATAACTTAATGTTAGGAAACTCAACCATTTCAAGCCACCACTGCTCAAACCATTTAGGTTGACTCCTCTTGTACTTTTTCTTTTTTGTAATTACAGCTACATTAATTACTGCATAAACTTCAATTTTAGGCATATCGCTTCTGAAGAATTGAAAGAGTGATGTTGCGTCTTACTTAATGACTAATATTTATAGACGTAAAATGGATAAGAACAGAACATCTAAAATGCTCTTAATGTAAGGTACATGTTCAATATCCTTTCTTTCTTAAATCTGAATTCAAAATTTCAGTTTCGCCAATTAATCTAACCTCATGAATGCTACTATTAAAGTAGTTATTTAACTACGTTTAGTTACAAGTAATATAGTAAATGTTATTGGGTTTGTTCAAGCAAGAAAACCATACTGGTTCCAAACTGTGAAAAACTTTCGTCCAACTACTTATTGCATGATGTTTATTGAAAACAAATTCATAACTTTACTGGTCGAATATTTCTGGCAACTTGAAAGCAATCCGGATTCCTTGCTTGAACAGACCTATTAAATTTTAAGATTGACTATACATAGTGTTCATCTGCTTGTCAAACAAAAATTTCAATTAGAAATATATTTTTTATTATTGAATAATTTTATAACAGGAATATATTGTTTGTGTCAATAATAAAATTTGCCACTCGAAATTAGATTAGCAGTAAATGAACCCTAATATTCAATTATGCGTACTTACACTGTAGGTACATATCGATCATCAAACTTCTTGTCCTTGTAAACGATAAGCATACATGTCTTTCCAGTATCACCATCACCAACCACTGTTATCCTTATCGTATTAGTGGACATTTTAATCTCTATAAATATGAATTAATATCATGACTGGAACTGAAACAAAAATAATTCCAAATTTCGGGAACAGAACAGAGATTATCACTTTCTCTAAAATGTAACACATTCTTTTCAATAATATTTATCCAGAAAACAGCACCGATATGATTCAATTAGATTAGAAAACTTATATCTATGAAAATTAAAACCTAGAGTATCGTCGGAGATAACCGATAAATATAATTTTAAATTAATCTTCTTCATAGCAAGTAATACAATGAAAGGGTAGTAGTAAGAATTCTTAAAGTATCATGATATTTTTTCTTCTATTTGATTCCTTCCAGGATCACCGAATCCACATTTTTCATTATTATAGTTCACGTAAACTATTAACAAATTTATTAGTCTATTTTTAAACAAATAATAATTATCAACTTCAAAAATGTTATATTTATATTAATTGTCTATTGAAATAAGTAAAATATTTACTGATTTGAACAATTTATGCATGCATACATTGGGTAATTTGTTGGTAAAATTTAACGTTATCAACCTTCAAATAAAAATATCAACTGATGATTTTTTGTAGTTCATTAACGTCGCTGTATTTTTGAAATAGTATTTCTACAAATACAAATGATTTTAGACATTTAAGAACTAAATAATATAGGGCTTACTAAATAATAGGAATGTCATCTCACGCTACCTGCGAATATTCAAAGGTACCGAAGTAAAACGAATACATAACGATAAAAGGCGGTCCAATCAATGTAAATATTGGTATAACATAAACTTACGTAATTCTGCATATAGAATTGATCTCTTTTATTTATATCTATGTGAAAATAATTATTAAAATGTGGGGTTAGAATAGCAAAATAATATGTCTTACAAAATATTAGTATTAAAAATTACTAAATAGCCATTATCAATAGCCATAATTGTTTATTAATTTATGAGTTACACCCTGATAAATTTGAAATGAATAGACTAGGTCAGCTGTTGAAAATATTAGTTAATATTTTTTAATGTCATTAATACAAAGCTAGGTAAAATTTACTTTGCGAAAAGCGTGGTTTTCAAGAATTTATTTTTCAACAAATCTCACACTAGAGCAACTGACATTATTTCTAAAGGCACAAACATGTTTCTGGTATATAATTACTTATCAAACCTTAGTAATTATATATGTATTAGTTATATAATAAGTTTCAAATAAAAAAGAAGTATTTTGCATACTATGCTTTATAGCAGTGATACATCACGTAGAGGACATAGATTATACAAGGTGTACCAGTAGGAAGTATTCAAAACTTGTGAGCTTGTAAATCAAGTCGAAAAATTACGAAAACCTTAGTACAACTTTTGTCAGTGACAAAAGTTGTACTGTAATTTTTCGACTTTACAAGCTCACAAGTTTTGAATACTTACTACTGTTACATCTTGTATAGTAAATACTTACATTGCTAATTGATTTGTCTTGGTGAAACACCACACTTATAGTGTATATACATATTGTAGACGATAGTTTCAAATATATGTTAAAAATTATTAAATATACAAACATAAATGACCTCAATATATATTTTATGTATACTTACTTCAATAATACACATAATATCACAAATTTACCATATTATAAGCAAAACAGCATTCAATGACAACCACGGATGGAACAATTCGACATAGGCACGTCTTATCTAATGTCTTATCATAGAAACGATAAGATAACAACATTATTTCATCCTCGAATTTAATATTTCACGAACATTGATTTATAGCATCGCTATGTATCCATTCCTCATCTTACAATTTTATGTGTACATTTTATCTTATAAAATAAAATCTGAAAAAATCATAATTCTTCTCAAAGCGCTAGTTTACAAATTATGTAAGAGTAAAAAAATTATATGCGTATTCGGATACTTAAAATTATATTATCTAATAAGGTTTTTAGGTTATTTTTTTCAATAATTGATATAAGTACTAAGGATTAATATTTTTTATTACATCCATTAAATTCTCAAACATATAGTGACACCCATAAATTCCGTAGCATTAAAGAAAGTCTACGAAACTAATTTTCTTGCAATAGATTTATTGTTTCTAAATATTATCATTTGAAGACCGTAATACCATTAAACTAAATTAGAGATAAAGATTATTAAAAATATACTTGAACTAATACCTAAGTATAGGTATGGTAATATCTATTGTCACGGATTTCCCAACCCGACTTTCTTTTACCAGAAAAAACAAACAGCTAATTATTACTGATATTTATTACACTCTGTACACTACTGAATACTAATTACAACTCAACTAAACAATATTTAATTAATCACTATCTAAATCGCTCTGAATTCTAATTGATCTCTCCGAAATATCGAAATAACAACTTTCTAATTCAAGACAGACTGACTCGGCCGTTTATTCTTCTTTTATAGACTAAACGAATATTCCAAGTATTTCCTAGCATTTCTAGATCCATTTTACGAACGATTCTCGTCGCTTCTCAATTTTCCAGTCGCGCCTCGATACACATTATTTTGTTTGTTTACCAGAATCGCGTAGGGGTGATCGGGGCAATCTAGCGTTTCGCGATACCACAGTCGTTGAATTGGGTGCGAGCGTGACAAATTCTGTGACACTATCAATGTTTTAAGAGCGTTTAGAGCAAATCAAAATTGTAATATTAGTTGCAATAAGTCAATGTACAAGGTACAGTGGACTATTTTTGGCGTAATCGAATCTTTCATAATTTTCTTGGTTTTTGAAATACAAAGCGAAATTAAGAAAAATGTTAAGGAATTTTTGTATTTCGGAGAATAGCTGAGTGAAATATCGGGATGGTGAGAATTGTTAATTCACTTTAATATTTCTAAAAATAATTTTGGTAAAATAATTTTAATAATTCAAACATAATTTTAACAAGAAAACTGTTTAAAATTATTTAATATTGAAAAAATATTTAGAAATTATTTAAATTATAAATCTGGTGAAAATTTTAATTCAATATTTTTATTCTTAACACACACTTATTATTTATTATATAGTATTATCAATTATGGTGCTAAAGATCCTCTAGATGTAAGATACAAATATTGACTATTAAATAACTTAATTGTTTAAACAACTGTTTATTTTGCATATATAGTAACTAAGGTAGAGTTCATGAACCAATTTTGTATAATTATACAGGATGAGATATTAATAATGGTACATAACTTAAGGGCAGATTCTTAACGTCAAAATAAAGCGACTGAGCCCAACATGGCCTTATTCAATTGTTGCTCCTTTTCATTCTACAGGGTGTTAAAGTTGAAAAAACTATTTCGATTCTTTGCTATGTTTTAAGAACGTATGTACTGATTGTTTTGAAAATTAGTACTCTTATGTTTTTTGAGGTGGCAATTATGAATATGCAAACAGTATTGAGGTCACGACTAGGAGGTGCTAGTTATACTGTACTGTCGATGTAAAAATATGTCTAAATTTTTGTATTTCACACTTTTGAATTTTTTAATAAGAAACTGTTGAACGACCTTCAATTCTAAATAGAAAAGGTATACCTGTAACAAATCGATAAATTCAACCGTTTTTCGAGAAACAGACGATTTTAGTTTTTGAGATTCGGCTGGAATTAAATTAGACAATTAGGGAGTCTTAAGATATCAAATCTAAATTAACAAGAAGATGAACACTACAACTACAACTGAAAATTTTATTGTACATATCTTAACAAATTATTAATAGTAAAAGATTGTCGTGACCACCAGTGACTTCAGTGCACTATCTTAGCAGCTTATTTAAATTTTGTCCGACGTTGAATAAAGTTCTATGTTGCTTGATAATATTAACCGATTCCTGAATCTTTTTCCACAGTTGTTCTTGATTATTAATAATGTCTTTGTAAACTAAAAATTTAATATAGTCCCAAAAGTAAAAATCCGGCGGATTTAAAACAGGGCTACGTACAGGCCAAGAAATTTCGCTATCGCATCCAATCCAACGGTGCAGAAAATTTCTATTAAGATATTCTCTTACTCCTAGGGGGTAATATGCAGCTGCACCATCATGCAAAATCCAGAAGTTTTACCTGTAAATTTAAGAGAATATCTTCAAGAAGCAATGGCAAGTCATTAATTACAAAATTTAAATAATTTTCTCCGTTAAGTTGACGTGGTAGTATGAACGGTCCTACAATATTATCGGAGATAATTCCACACCAAATATTGATAGAGAACTCTTGCTGAAACTGTACTTCTCTTGGCAGATGAAGACTTTCTAGTTCCCAAGAATGACTATTTCTCCAATTAAAAATGTGGCTTCGTCCGTAAATAATATTTTATTATAAAATGTTGAGTCATCATTTTGTTGCTGACGAAGAAACTGTATACACCATAACCTAGCTAGAGGGTCTTGCGGCGTTAAATGTTGAAATGGAGTAAAATGATAAGGATACAATTTTTCTTTGTGGAGTATTCTGCTAACGGAAGACTGACTGATGTTAGTAGCTGCTTGTACGTGTGTTTTCAATAATTCGCACTAAAACATCATCTTTTTGGCCCGCTGTTAATATTTTCGGCCTTCCAACGCTTCTTTTCTGGCGAAATGATCCTGTTTCACCTAATCTATCGTACAATCTCTTAAATAGTCTATGATCGGGTTGTATGTTTCTCGATATAATTCCAAAAGTAACAATAAAAAACACTGCTGCCTAATCTATAAATTGAGTGGCATTGACAGAAACAATATGGTATTGTAGTGACAGCTGTCTATATACTTATTATTTCCACGCCTACTATTTTGGAAAAAATGATTTTCTTATTTAATTCCCGCCAAATTTCAAAAATTTAAATCATCTGTTTCTCAAAAACGGAGTTTATGGATTTATAACAGGTATGCCTTTTCTATTTAGAATTGAAGGTAGTTCAATAGTTTCTTGTTAAAAAATTCAAAAGTGTAAAATACAAAAAGTTAGACATATTTTTACATCGACGGTACAGTATAACTATCGCCTCCTAGTCGTGACCTCAACACTGTTTGCATATATCTAATTGGCACCTCAAAAAGGATAAGATTACTAATTTTCAATACAATCGGTCCATACGTTCTTAAAATATAGCAAAAAATCGAAAACATTTTGTCAACTTTAACGCCCTGAAAAATGAAAAGGAGGAACAATTGAATAAGGCATGTTGGGCTGAATCGCTTTATTTTGACGTTAACAATCTGCCCTTAAGCTATGTACCATATTAATGACACCCTGTATAAAAATGCTTGGCCAAATATAAAACTTCAGTTTGATCAATTTAACGTTAATTGACAATTTACAAAATATGTAATAGTATCTATTTTATACATTATAAAGGAAAAAAGTGATGCTGGTACAACAATATGTGGGTCGTATTTTAAAAGAGACACCCTGTAATTTCTTAAAACCAGTTTTTTTAAATTAAAAAATCTCAAAAACGAAGAGACCTATGAAAGTCCTAATTAAGGAGTCTCAAGTTTCTCAAACAAAATAGCCCAGTGAGGCGAAAACCACCGGATGCTTCTATCTTTTGTAGTTTCCGAGATAGAAGGAAGGATACAATTACAGCGAAATTGGCACACACTGTACATATAAGTAAATAAATAAATTGGAACACACAGTACAAATAAATATAACTTGTAGGTATATTAGTATAGGTAGATGTAGGGTTAAATTGTCATATTTTAACGCTGAAAATGCTCATTTAATGGGACGACCTGCTTTTTTATACACCCTGTCTAACAATGTAATATTTGAAAATAAAATGAGCTCTATAATTAATGATTGACTTTTCTTTAAGGTAACAGTCCTAATTTGGCAGAATAGCATTTGTTGTATAATATCTAAGATGTAAGCAATTAATTAATTATATTAAAGTTGAAACGTAAAATAACTGATTACGTTTAATAACATGTCATTTTTCAGAGATTTTCAGAAAGCCGTAATTTATTTTCCTTGACCTATAAACCGCAAGTCCTTTAATTAATTTTAATCAAGGGACGATCCTGTTTTTGTTCAGTGAAAAGATATGTGTTGTAAAACAAGGGAAAATTAATTTTTATAAGTGAGTAAAGTTTCGCAAGATGCAGATTAAATGTCAAGCGAAATTAAGTACAAGGGGTAATTATTTATTTAAGGTTTGCTTATCATTTTTAAACTTTAATTTTGCACGGATTTTGCTAAGATTGTGTAATCGGAATTTGAAATTTTTATGAGTTCGCTTGGAATTCCCAAAATTAATTCTTATTACGTGCAATACTCGAAATCTGGAAAAGCGAGAGAGAAAGATAAAAACACTTGAGTATTTTTTATAAATTGTAGAAGTTAAATAAACCCACTAAACAAAAACGTCGCCCATTTAAAAAGAAATTAAAATGCCTAGAGACATATTTCATATACAGGGTAGTCCATTTGAAGGTATCCAGAGACAGACAGTACTTATTAATAAAAATATTAATTTTAGCAGAAAAATTGCAAATTGACCAATAATGTATGAGAGTCGAGATTAGAACCTTCAAAGGGTAACTATTACGTAACTGCTACTTTGGAGTATAAATAAATAATTTCATTTTTTACTGTATTAGAAAGGTATTTTAAGTTAATATAAATCAAATCTCCTACAATTCCTATCAATGAA
The DNA here is from genome assembly GCA_037114965.1 of Monochamus alternatus. Lineage (NCBI taxonomy): Eukaryota > Metazoa > Arthropoda > Insecta > Coleoptera > Cerambycidae > Monochamus > Monochamus alternatus. The sequence continues at coordinate 373,728 of CM073428.1, forward strand.
GTATGCTAATGAACAATTCCACAGACAAAACTCTATTCAATAATTAGCTTAAAAAATAATCTAGCTAAATTTACTAACCTTATATGAAAACATTTTTTAAATATCTAAGTTCACTTTTGAAACTGTGGGAACTCGAAAATTCAACCACAATAGATGAGGTCTGATATATTTCTGCATTTTTAGGATTGCCTCTTCAGGTCGCCTTTCTTTCATTTTTTGTTTATTTAAGTAGGTAATTGTCACATGTTAAAGTCACTTTTGACCTTGTTGATATTTAATTTCAAATAATTTTAATTTATTAGTTTGACACAATATTGTTAATACCTAAAATATATAAAATAATTTTATGTAACAAAGTTACAATCACTGTATTTTCAACTACTTTTGGTTACTTTACAGTTATGTGACTACCAAGTTGCTCTCCTGGTTTTGGGGACGTCTCAGTTACCAGAACGACCTTTAAGTTTTCAAAACTAGAGAGTGGCAAATGATTATAGCAACGACTAACTCATATTACTAAAATATTACTTCAAAATTACAATAGCTTTCAAGTAGGGGAACCTTAGCTGTTCGATTAAAGCGGTAGAACTTGTAAGTAATATTTATTAGTCCAAGCAACGTTATCGCTACTTGCAGAACTCTTAGTATCATCATGCACAACACAAACTATAAAGTGCCATCATCTCTTAAATTCGCCATGAGTAAATTTCACCATGTAGTTCCCCAATTTTGAAAACCTTTATGCTATTCGTTTCGATATGTTCCGTGTGGTACTATTGGTTTTGTGACTACTATCATATAACTATGGACAATACTCCATATAAAACTATATCTGTAGTAAACTATAAACTTTGACCCAGATATGTAATCTGGGTCAAACACCTTAAAAAATCCAAAGGACAAAACATGCAAAGGGACAAAGAAACAAAGGTAATAAAAGTAGTAATGCGCAGATATAAAGTATTCAGCAGCTACTAGAAGATAAAATTCATGGAATGTGTTCAGTGTAAACGTCGACGTACCGTGTTCAGAATGAATAACAGGAAAAATGTTACTAAAAAGTGGCAGTGTGCATTTTCCTGCTTCTTTAAAATAACCCTACAGCAACTATAGCCTCGTTCGATATTTTGTAGTAAATATTACTTGAAAGTTACATATTGGCAGTTCTCGATATGGATGCTAAAATATCAATTACTTTCAAGTTCAATGTCTTAGAGCAATTGACTTCAGAGTAAGATTTGCGAAATGCACCATTTTGACAGGCAAGGCTTAGCTAGCCGTTATTGCAAAATATTGACTTTAACGTCACAAATAAAGTATTATCGTCATTTCTGCATCAAATTTAATAAATTGATGCATAAAAATACAAACAAGTAAAAATAGCTTTCACCATCTAGAGCGTCACATTCACACACATAATGTTATTAGATATTTTAGACAACATTTTTGTTAAAATATAAACATTTTAAGACGCGTGCTGGATTTAGAAGTTTTATCACTGCATTTGTCAATAAAATTTCATTCGTTTTAATTTTAAGATTCATGCCATCGCACAATAATATACAGGGTTTTTCAACGAGAAGTAAGCACCCTTAGTAACTTTTAAAATTATCTTTTGGTTAAAAATTGCCAAGACATGTCAACAAAGATAACAAAGGGGACATTTTTTTAAATAAAATCCGAATTTCTGCCATCAACCTCTTAACCATCACAGCCATTCCCTCTAAATTTTGAAATGGCACCATACCATATGTGGTACATTGTTGGAAAGGTTATTTCATAGGGAATGCATTCTGCTATTCATTTTGTATATTCGCATGAAATTGGGACATAATAAAATTAAAAAAACCTTTTTCTGTTTATTTTTGTTAAACTACAGAATAATAGGAATTACCGTTAAAGTAATTGTTCAAAATGGCCTCCGTTTACTTTCATACAGTAATACAGACGACTTTGAAAGAGTTCACGAACATTTGCGAGAACTTGCAGTGTCAGTTGTCGACGTTCTTCTATTATTCTCTGCGTAAGATCTTCAATGTTGGCTGGCTTGTGTTGCATACACTTTGGATTTCAAATGCCCTCATAAGAAATAATCCAACGGAGACAGGTCAGATGATCTAGCCGACCATTCGATGGGACCACGTCTTCCAATCCATCGTCCAAAAACATCACTGAGAAACAAGTCTCATTCGACGTATATGTCATGTGTCACTATACATCGTGCACATGCTCTGCATTCACGTCTCTTTAAAACATTGGTGACTATTTTTATACACAGCCAGTATAGTAAACACTTTTAGCATAATACTCTGTAAAGACGTGATACTAGCTATTTTTAATTTAACATTTTAGCGAACAATTTTCTGATATTTGGAATAAAAGTTTAGTAGAAATTCTCACAACCTAAAATTCCTGTTGAAAACTAACTTACAAAGAAGAAAGAAGAAATAATTGCTAGTAGAAACTACGAAATAAGGGCGTTACCTTCAATTTTTTCTTTAGTAAATATTCTTACATGCTTTATTTAAGTTTAATTTTTAGTCCTTCTTTGTTTTTTATGTTTTTCTTTTATTTTTGCATGTTTAATCTCTCTTCCTTACTGCATTCCAACATTTTCCTAGACCTTTTCTGTGCTGTGTGAATAAGATATAACCGATTTCGTGTGTTCAACGCAGTATATCGCGGAGGTTTTGCATAAGTTGACATTATTTACATAGATTTCTCAAAGCCCTTCGATAAACTTTAGACTACATTTTAATTAAAAGGCTGAGTTAATGTAGACTGTCGAGGGACATCGTTAACCTGTTTGTATCCTGCTTGAACAATAGAATTCAATATGTACAGCAACGTGGATTTAAGGTTCAGTCAGTATTTTTAGATGATGTAATACATTCTATCGATGTCAGTTTTTTAATTCACACTGATGACATGAAATTTTATACCAAAGTTGAAGTGTATGAGGACTGTGAACGACTACAAAAATGCTTTAAATTTGGTAAGGATTGGTGTGTCATGAATTATAATAATCTGTCCTTAAATGCTAAAACATGTAATGTTATGTCTTTTCCAATATTCAACGTAACTCCTTTATATTTGATATATTGTAAAAAATAATAACTCATAATATAAAAAAATATCTAATATTAATATTTACTATTCTCATGTTGATTTACACAATTTTAAAATAGAACTGCATTCAAATAAAATTATTGTGTGATTGTCCCATAGTGCGAAATTGGCTACAATGGTACCTATTTCTAGGGAAACGAGAAAATAATATTGTGATTGTACTTGGCGCCTTCGCCAAAAAATTCAAATTATGATCTATTCAAAATATCACAGTAATTTATTTTTACCAAGTGATTAATGTTTTTTTTATATATTTTGTATGTATTTTTAAATTTATGATTTGTTTGTCAGTATTAAATGTTTGTTACTATATTAGAAAGGTATTTTCATCTAATATATATCAAATCTCCTATAATTCCTATCAATGAAGTCATATGTATGCTCTCTGATACCAAACATCTAGCTATGGTAATGAAAAATTCCAAAGACAAAGCTTTATTCAATAATTATCTAAAAAAATTTATCTAGCTAAATTTACTAACCTGGTTTAACGAGAACATTCTATAAATATCTAACTTCACTTTTGAAACTGTGGGAGTTTGAAAATATTTCTGCATTTTTAGAATTGCTTCTTCAGGTGGCCTCCTTTAAGTTGAGTCAAATATCTAACTACAAAAATTATTATACCAATAAATTAAAATTATTTCAAATTAAATATCGACAATGTCAAAAGTGACTAACCTGTCTATGAATTTAAACGTCATAACCATGTACTTAATTAATAACAAAATGTTACCCTGTATGTAATGCTTGCGAGAGCATTCTGACATAATTAAACGCCTTATTTTTATTAAATCAATATGAGCTCCAAAATAATGACAGGATGTCAAATTTTTATAGTGGCGAGAAGGTAATATTTCCTACCACAATTGTTCGTTAAATAACATATTGGTGGACACACTGAAAAAATGATTATATAAATTTACCATACTTATCATTGGATTTTTATCCCCATAACTGTCATGGTAATTAAATACATGCAAAAAATGTACTACATTCTTAAAAATATTATTACATTTGTGTCACTCATTTTATTGCTTTGCACTTTGCAGCTATGTGTAGATACTAAATTGTCAGTTAAGTCGTTTTTAAATGTACATAAATAAATTAATAAATATTTGAATTTCCGACTTTCATTTCCAATGTGTCAAAAGTTTGATTGGTGGCGAATTCCATAAATTTGATCTCGATAGCAAATTTTCATTATCAAAGGATTAAATATTATTCATACAAAAATCGGACAGTTTTTTAAATCAGCAATTATAATGCCACAAAATATCGTAATTTTAAAAATGTAATTCTAGTTGAGCACACCCTATATCTTCGATGCCTTTCAGACTAACCCGTTAATTCTGAAGTTAGCGATAAAGCTGAATTATTTTTGCCCAACTTATGGGATACAGTTTAGTCGGATAAAATTCACTTAAAGTTCGTGGAAGCAGGAGAATCTACGGAATAAAGAGAACAAAAACGCACAAAAAACTGGCGATGAAATAGAACTTCAACACGCTTGACTTGCATCAAGTACCACTCTTATATTGGAAAACTTTCCGCGGTCAATATTATCTGTATAGGACCCCTTATACATTGTGGTCTGCTTAAAATATTGTCCCACCAAAGTATTGTAATAGTTGTGTTTGTTTCAGTTTTACTTACCTTTACTGCTTCTTATTATTAATACTTAAAATTGATCCCACTGACTATAGATAAAATAGAAAATGTGTTATCACTCCAATGAAATTAAATATCGAGAAACAAAATCAGTGAAGGAGATCGACCAACACCAATAAGAGAGTTTACGTTTATAAGAAGATAAATCTTGTCATGATTGTAATTTTTCTTATTAGTGTTATAGTGTCATGTACCAAGCACAGCAAATATATTTTTATATTACATATTATACTGGTTGTTATCATGTTTAAATTCATTGACAGGTTAATCACATTTGACAATGTCGATATTTAATTTCAAATAATTTTAATTTATTGGTATAATAATTTTTATAGTTAGATATTTGACTGAACTTAAAGGAGGCCACGTGAAGAAGCAATCCTATAAATGCAGAAATAGATCAGATCTCATCTATTGTGGCTGAATTTTCGAGTTCCCACAGTTTCAAATGTGAACTTAGATATCTATAGAGTGTTTTCATTAAACCAGTTTAGTAAATTTAGCTAGATTAATTTTTTTTAGATATTTATTGAATAGAGCTTTGTCTGGAAATTGTTCATTAGATGTTTGGTATCAGAAAGCATGCATATGACTTCATTGATAGGAATTATAGGAGATTTGATATATATTAGCTTAAAATATCTTTCTAATACAGCAACAAATGTTACAAAAGCTAATAATAAATAATATATGAGTAGATATTGTGGGTGTAATTCAACGGTGGTCGGGGCTTTAGTCTGCAGAATAGTTTCACACAATAATGTTAATATATAAAAATATATATATAAAAGTAGATATTACCAAATCTACAAACCTAATTGCATTTTTAAAAAGGAAAGCTTTCGGATATCAGCCAAAGATATAAGAAATATTTACGAAGCTGGACATAGAACGCTTTATGAAACAAGCCGAGAATAAAGAATTCCTGTTAGCCAAAGTTGTTTAAATCGTTGGAGTATTGGGATCATGTAGAAGGGAAGAAATCACATTTGGCAGTAGGTGCCGTAAAAGATTGTCAGTCATTTGTTGTGTCAAAATTTCGAACATAAAAACTCATGTTGCAAGAATGTTTACGATTCTAAGGAATCAATATATGGTATAAATTTTTTAGATATATTTTGTCAGTACGCAAAACTTCGTCCACTCAACACGACACATCAGCAATTTTTCTTGACATCGAAATTTTAAATGTTGTACGCTGCCAGTTGGAATCAATACAATTGAATGTATGCCAAAAAAGATAACGGAATTCCTTGGATTCTCCAACGTCAATGAATACACTGACCATTGCTTCCAGCGCAACTGCAATAATGTTAGCAAAACAAACAAAGTTAAGTTGTCGAGGGTTATATCCAATATTCTATTAAACAGAAAAACGAAATAACAAAAAGAATAATAGGTCAAAAAGATACACTAAATCAGAAATTGAAAGAAATTCACACAGAAGCAGAAGCTAGCAGTATTGCCACTACTAATAATTTTTTCATTCCGACTATTAGTACTTGCATTTCTGTTACAGAAGAGAAGCTGGATGCCTCTAGTATTCACTTTAACAATTTTCGTAATTGTACCTTTAACAATTATAATAAATAAATATTTTCAGTCTTTTCGTGAAAGTCACATTCTTTTATCTCTTGCAGTTTCTGAGATATCCTGCAATTACACCGAAACTGGGACATCCTGTACAACTCAAGCGCACTCGAACGATTCAGCTCATATCCGCCCTTGTTGTGTAAACTGTTTAAAATACTATTTCCGCGCTAAATCGGTATATTATTAAAACAATAATACACCTTCTTAAAACAAATAATTGTTGCTAAACTGAATAATTTATTACATATATTAGATAGTAAATTTTAGTATATAATTTAGCTACGAATATGGCTCATAACTGGGTTAAGTAAAAATATTGTAGCTGTTTTGCAACTAAAATTCAATTCTTGAACATTTCACAGTTCACTGTTTGCTTTATGTTATAATAATATTCAACATTTTAAGTCGATTTTATAGGAATACGGTTTTTTATAACACCTAATAACGAAGACATTTAATGGTGAAGTAAGTAAAAGAAAATAATAAAAAGATGCAAGTTATCCTTGGTATCATATTTCCCTTCCAAAAGATATTACGCCAATAAATGAAAAATAACCTTGCCCGAGCCAATCTTTGTCAAATTTTTACCATTTCCCAAACTCGTTAATATTCAACTCCATAAAACTGTTTTTATTGTCTATTTTATTAGATTTTAGATAACAATTATTTCATTTTTATTTGTTATTGTAAGGTATATGTATATGTACAGGTTAGCGCAAACACTATGAGCATAATTTGAGGAATCGATAGAAATCGTCGAAATAAGGAAAAATAAACAGATATCGAGGACTTAATGTAAGTATATTTTTCTTTAATTATTTTTATTATGATTTATTTAACTTGCTGAAGTAAGCCAGTTAGATTGAAAAAGTTGATAGTCCGATAAGAGTAGAAATACTGTAATTTAAAGGTAATACTAATAATATATATAATAATAGTAAATAAAAGTAATAGATTGTTTGTTCCACCAGCGGCGTAGTGATGTTCAACTAATACATTTAATAGAAAAAATATACTCTACTTGAAAAGTTTTTTTTTTCAGATTTCCATTGCTGTTTACAAACAAGACAAAAACGGCCTTTTGAATATTTAACATTACTGTATACATAGTTCGCATAAAATAACTTAATAATAATTCAGCAAGCAACATGAATTCAAAAAATATACGGGATGGTTTAAATTAGAAAAAGTTGCACCTTTAGTGTTATAAAGTAATGTAAAAGTTATCTGCTGCCTTTGCTGAAATATTGTAAAAAAGTTTATTATTATTCGAAACAAGAAGTTGAAATTTGGTACAGGGGGATAACAAAAGATGAGATTTCGATTTTTGTCCAAAGAACGTTCTACGCCAATAGATTCGATTATGCAATATTCAATTGTTTTATTTTTCATATGAGCGTCATATTGGATCTTGACAGTAACAAATGTATAATAAAATTACAAATACATCAATATGTAACAATACTATTACTAAGTATTTTATTTAAACAGTAACCCAGTAAATTCTAAATACAATAGGTTAAGTAGTTGTAGTAAACAATTTGACAGATTCGATTTACTTTATTTTTTCGTTTGAAGCCTTACTTCTCAGAAGTTTTTAAATATTTTAAGGATGAAAATGGAGAATGCACTAATAATCTTAAATTCATTAAATTATAAGTAAATATTAGAAATTTTGAAACTGTTCAGCAAAATAGTGCAAGGCCTTTTGCAATAGTGTTCCAATATTTAAATCGACGCTTTCCGAATATGTATATTGGCACTTAAGGTGTTTGGTTAAGTATTAAATTTTGTTATACATCACTAACTAGATTTTTTATTTAAATTATTGTATTTGTATTTTTTTTGGGATATTATTTAAATAAAATAGTTATATATTCACGTAATTTTATTATACACTTTTACTGTAAATATCCAATATGGCGCCCATAAGAAAAAACAATTGAATGTTGCACAACCGAAAATAGTGGCAATAGAAATTTTCGTTAGAATAAAATCAATTTCTTGTATATTCTTATCCCTCTGTACGAAATTTCAGGTGTTTCTGTTGAGAAATATTGACTAGATGGTATTTTCTGAAATCGCTATTTTCAGTTATTTCACAATATTTCAGTAACAGCAGCATATATATATCTGACCATCAAAAGTCGTAACTAATTTAAGTCATTCTGTAGATTTTACGGTTTCCGAGATGGCACTGGTGAGGCATGAAAAACTTACCAGCCTCTGTACAGCTACAGTTAAATGTAAAAAAGCAAAATCTTTTATTGTCGTTGTTTATAAGCCCCTGATTCTTTTATTTAAGATTATCACAGAGGGAAGAATCTAAAGGTATAAGGTTAGGTAATCTCGGAAGCTGAAGACACAAGTCCATCTCCAACTAAAAGACGGTCACTCTACCAGTTTTCATAATTTCTTAAACCCACGTCCTAACCACTTGTCCATATTTCACTAGTACACCGTATGTTTTTGTTGTAAGTTAAAAGTCAAGGCTAAGTATAGGATTTTTGAGGAACAACGTCTTTCTACAAATACTCAAGAACTTTTTTAACTTAGATTAATTGTAAAATGTGGTCTGAAAACATAACGTATTACCTATTTTTCTGTTGAAAAGTATGTTACTGAAACCCTGTCTCTCCGACACTGGTGAAAAGAGAATGGAGAATTTATATTACATTTAAATTTAAGTTTCCCTAATCATAGGGCACTAGAAGTTTTGTAACCTAGCAGTGTTACTTAAAGAGTAAAAGAAAGTAATTAATTGAAGAAATTTACACATTTTCACGTTTTCTGTCGATTACTGATATAACTTAAAAATAACTAAATAAATTTAGTCGCATTTTCACTGTACCACACACGATTTCTTCTGTTGATTTGATAAAAGGACGTTGCTCGCGGCTTCGATAATATTAGGAATGCCCTCGCCAGACTTTGACGAACATTCGACATAAAACTTGGCCCCTACCCTCCTCTGTAGCCTTATCCCTCTCTCTCTGGATATACTTGTGCTGGAGGAATGTATTCGAAGGTCCACTTTGGTACCTGTAACAACAATTGATTAAAGCATTCCATTATTTTTATTAGAAACTTACTTTCGCTGCTGTTTCTATTTGATTAGCTTGAAAGCACAACGATGTCTGATCTTATTACAGCCTGTTTTATTTCATCCCTTCTATCAAGTTATTGAATTATTGCTCAAGTCGATCGAACGGGGAAGGGTGTAATGTTTGACAATGGGTATGTCGTGTCTACTAGTGAAAATTGGCTGTTCTCTGACGTCTGGACAGTACGTGATGCGCCACCAGAACGAATAAGTTTAACGTACTTTCTGATATAGTTTTGTACAGGGTGTAGCGGAAATAATGAGAAAATGAATTTTGTGAAATGAACAACAGCAACAAAGACAAGGAACATTCCTATGGGAATCTATTTCGGAATTGCTTATTAATGAAATACAAGGTATAAATAATCAATGGGCACACGTACGTTTATATTTCGATTTTAAAACGTTGTACTGGCTAATTAAACATTTTGCGTTAAAATTTTCAACGTTTATTTTTAGTTAAAAATTGAAACGTATAAAATATATCGCTTAAAATACGTTAATAATACTTGCATTTCAATCTGAAGTTGAAGTGAAAATGCATAAAATACATTGATACTATACATGTTTTCAATTGGAGATAGAAATAAACACAGAATATGTTTTTTTTTGATAACCTTTACTTCACGATGTATTTAATACTAATATTAAACCACTCGTTCAGTGCAATATTGATAAACCGTCGAATTAAACATTTAAATAAATATCTGAATTTAGTAGACTAAAAGTGTTAATAACATGTTTTAGTAACAAAAAAATAAAACGTGTAAAATACATTGATAATTTTTTTACTGTATTAGAAAGGTATTTTAAGCTAATATATATATATATATATATATATATATATATATATATATATATATATATATATATATATATATATATATATATATATATAATACATTGATAAACACATATTTACATAGCACTGCAAAATTATCAAAATTTGAAATTGTGATCAATTCTTTTATACGGTTTTTATTGGGCAACGTTAAATTATACACATATATGTTCTTTATTTTAACTTTCTCATACAGCTGCCAATAATTACATAATGAACTAGATAAACTCATGAACTGGCGTTATTTGTTTTCAAATTATGGTAATACTAATAATTCAGTTATGATTAGACATATCGGAATTTCGAGAAAACTACTCTTACATCTAAATACCTCGATCACCAGTGAATTCACACTAGAAAAACCTATAGCAAGCAGCCAGGTCCAGAATCTAGGTAGCATCAGACATATACCTACTGGTTTCGAGTTTGTTACCTCGTTAGGCCGTGACTGCTTGATTCCATATCTAGCCGATAAAAGGATAGAAGTATCGACGGATATTAGTGCGTGACATGTATGTGTCTACATCTTGTAGTCATTAGTTTATATTTTGCCGATTTGTACGTATATTACACATTATACGTTGCACTTAATGCGCAATTTAATATCAAAATATAAACCTATGTTATATGGTGAAGTAAACGTAACCAGAAAATATATTATTTCCGTATACGGTATAGACAAGCTACATCTAGCAACTATTCGCTACTCCATACAGGATTGAAAAGCCATAGATACGAAGCGTGCTACATCGTAGTAGATACCATTATCTACACCGTGTACTCATGGTTCCTTCTGTCGTGTTAGACAAACTTAAAATAGATAGGGTTATTTGTCAGTTACCTTACCTCTGGCATACGACGGATGAGAGCTAATAAGCTCGAAACTGGTATATGTCTGGTAGGCTGACGAGTGACTTTAGTTGTTTGCTATAGGATTTTCAGGTGTAATTCAATGCTGGTTGGGGTATTAGCCTGCAGAGTAATCGTTTCCTGGAATTCCCTGTTTGCATATGACTCCTGTGTTTATTACCTTAAGTTGAAATTCTATTAATAGTTAATTCTGACAAGTATAGCATATTTATTAATGGAAGTGGAAGGAAATATGTTTATTTTATCATTTATTTTGTGTTTACTCAAGACGTACAAAATAAAAGTTTTATATTTAGTTTGTTGATCTTTTTTTTTTGTTGTTGTTTTACTGAATAGAATACAACAAAATAATGAAGACATTCTTACTGTCGGAACGACTATTGTTGTTCGAGAAATGCACACTACTACAGGTTATTTACGTGACCTTTTTTAGGTAGTGCATTAATTTATATGAAACAAAAGTGTACGTTGCTGTTAAATGTGACTTAATGAGTTAGTGGCTATTAGAACTTTGTTAACAAAGATTTCCCATCTATATATTTGCTATATTATAATTTTTTTTATAAAATAATAACACGTACGGTAGTACCTAATGATGAATGTTTGACTCTGAAGCATTTTTAACTGGACTGTATGTACATATTTAAAACAAACTTTAAATATGTACTTATTTTTTCATTAAACAATATAATTTCTAAGTTCATTAATAGAAATCAACATTATCATATAGGTAGGTGTATATGTAGATATGTATGACGTCTGATTCATATTTATATTAGAATCAGATAAATGGATGAATAAAATGTTCCTTTTGCCTCATTCCCATCGAGAAAATATAATTTTATTACAAATGCTCTTAGCATTATCTAAGTATAAACCTAAAAATTTAGTGGCCTGCACTTGTTCCAGACATTTTTCATGAATTCTAAGTAGATAACATTCACTGTAATTTTGTAAAGTAAATAAGTACAGATTTCTCACTATTTGGTAGCAATTTTGCGTTTGAGTATCTGATATTAAAAGTAGTAAACGTTCAGTCGTGCATAAGAGAGAAGTATCGCCAACAAACATCACTAAGAGGCCAGATGATATGTGCGGTAGATCATTTATAAAAAGTAAAAAGAGCAGGGGACCCAGAATAGAACCTTGGGGGACACCACTGAACTGATAATATATCGCCTTTTTTAAACAACAGAATAACTTTAGCTGTCTTCAGAATATCAGGTACAATAACTTCTGAACGTGACAAATTAATCAGAAACATTAAAGGTGTGATAATGAATTGAACTGTTGATTTTAACATATTTACATTAATACTATCAATTCCACAGGAATTTGATTTAATAAATGACATTAAATCATATACATTATTTTCAGAAACTGGTTCAATAAACACAGTGGGATCAAAAAACAATCAAGCATATCACTACAGAAATATTGATATCAACTTGATTTTTCATATGAAACGCCTTGTTATTGTTACTCGTTTTCTTGATTGCATTGATATACGCATGTAACAGGTTATCTTTTACTGTTTACGAGATTTCGACAATTAAATATTCGTTTAATTCAAATTTTATTTTTGATTCTAAAGAATACAAAACTATATTCGAATGCCTGCCTTCCAATGCATAACCTATATCGTTTTTTCAAATTATTTAAACAATTAATTGTGAATAATTTTTGGGTGTTGGCTTTTGGAATCTATGGCTTCTTGGACTCTATGTCAAATTTATAAAATAGTGATTGGTCTATTTTTTTAACTATTATTTATTTATTTTATCATTACTATTATTAGTAATTATTAGGGGACTATTATAAATAATCCCACAAATATGTTAGGTAGTGTAAAGTCTCGAGTCTAGACTATTCGCGGGCCATGGTATGATACGATATTTTTCTAATCATTCTATATAACTATTATTCAAATATTCTGTAACTTATGTTATGTGGTCGAGCTCCATCTTGCTACCATATCAGTCCAGTAATATTAAAGCTATCAAAAAAAAGTAGAGAATCCAAAAATATATGAATATACAGGGTGTTTCATAAAGAAGCAAGTTGATATCAATATCCCTGTAGTGCGGTGGTCGATTGATTTTTTTTTAATAGAAAATTGAAATCCATGTAAAAAATTAATTAATGAATGCCCGTTTCAATTTTTCGATATCTTCTAGGGTAGCAATTACAGCCGAGTCCAATGCTTTCGCGTGACCACTCTGTATAACAGCGTCATCTATATTAGGTGCTTACTATGAAATAAGATGTTATTCAAACTAAAGTTGTATGTATAAACACTAAAAATTTTCCCAGAATTCAAATATTTTTTATTTGTTTCGAAATGACCAGGTTCAAGGTTTCATACAGTTTGAAAATTGTATTTTACTTACCCAATAATATAATAGGTTTATTTTTGTGCGGATAAAGATCCGGCATCCATTTTGTCGTAATATTTTCATAGGATACTTTATCAGCCACACAGAAGCATAAGAGAAAAATGTCTGCCTAAAAACAAAAAAGTAGTTTGTATGTAATTGAAGATGATCTAAAACTATATTCAAAACAATTCTTATAATTTAAGAGTATAACTGGTAACAAAGCAGTAGATAATATTTCAGGAAGCATACCTTTTCGTAAACTCTTTTCCTGATGTTGTCGTATTCTTCTTGACCTGCTGTATCTATAATTTTGAATACAATCTTTCTATTGTCCACTACTTTTTCTAAAGTCATCTCGTTATACCTAAAACATATTCTATTTGTATCACCAGTAACAGAGACAGTACATTACCTACACATTTGGAGCCGAATTTTTTGAATAGGCTGATTTTTGTAAGCAATTCAACACGCATGTTTTGCCTACATATCCGTCTCCTATCAACGCTACGGTGAAATCCTTTGTTGGTGTTTCCATTCTGTAGTCATCACCTTAAACATACGGTAAATTAGGTCTATACCTTGCGTATTTTCTCGGTACAAAAGAATTGTTAAGGTACAGAGCGTCTGAAATTCCATAGTATGTGTGTACTGTGAGGATAAAAATTTAAATAAAATTTGGGACACATAGTGTTAAATGGGATGAGGTAAGCTCTATTTTCAATCGAAAGTGTAATCTTTGGGATTTGACAGAAACGACTAATGACGTTATAAATTATATGTTCCTGTTAAAAGCTCTCTTTTTTTCTAATAAATTCTTATTAGAATTTTTTTTTACTTCCGGTTTAAAAGTTATCAGTAATATCGTCCTAAAGAGTTTGAAAAGAAATACAACCTAAAAATCACATTAGTGGTGGGCAAAATCCACGAAATTCCATACAGCAGGCTAGCCGAGAATTGAATTTGGATAAATCAAGTAGAAACTGTTGATCAGATCATCTTCGGCACGTTCTTTGGACGGACAAAAGTCTGTTTGTCAACCTTTGACAAACGTCAAAGGCGCAACTAACTCTACTGGTCCGTTGAAAATCCCTACATTGTAAATCTAGTCCAAAATCAAGACCATTTTGGAGTAAATGTATGGTGTGGCATCATCGGTAGGCATTTAATTGGGCCTTACGTAGGTCCGTTGAAAATCCCTACATTGTATATCCAGTCCAAAATCAAGTCCATTTTGAAGTAAATGTATGATGTGGCATCATCGGTATGCATTTAATTTGGCCTTATATTTATGAACAGCGTGAGTTACCTAAATTTCTTACAAGAAGAACTTCCTGCACTTCTGGAGAATGTGCCTTTGGAGAAACCGATTCTTTTATGGTATAAGGTTTACACCTTCGCGAGATATTAATCATTTGAAAGCCAAAATCACAAACGCTTATAATGAGTTAAATGTTAATAAACGCAGCCTACAAAGAAGTCAGTCGAGGATTGGATATGTGTCTTGAAATGAGAGGAGGTCATACAGAGAATATATTGTAATATGTAAGTAATATGAGAGCGTTGGACTCATTTTTTAGGTTTAGTTATTGTTATGATCACATTTTTTTAACTGTATTAAAGAATTATCGACTTTAATCCTTTTATTTATTCTTAATGACATTTATGCACTTAAACAACGAACATTCAATTATTTTCCAACGACTACTTGATCCTTCCACCTTGTTGTGATTTTTAAACGAGAAGTAATACAGAAAAATTTTTCTAATAAATGTTTATTAGAGAAAAGAGAACTTTTTAACAGGAAAAAAATTTGGCTATGTTTTTGGAAAGAATATAATTGATGACGTCATTAGTCAATTCTGTTATCCCTAAGATAATACTTGAAAATGGAGCTTACTTCATCTCATTTAACATCACTTGTCCCATTTTTTTTATCCTCACAATATGCCCATACTATCGAGTTTGAGGCGCCCTGTACTACTCAAGTTTTGGAAAACTAGTATTTTTTGTAAGATAAACACCAATATCTGATTGATTTTTGCGATTAATGTACAGGGGTTCTAAGCGTCTGAGCCATTATATTATCCTTTTCCGATTTTTTTAAGAATATAAATTTTTGAAAAATGATTAGTTCTTTTGAAACAAGCTTCGAATAGCTTTGAAAAAGGTATACGTTGCTATAAAAATAAATTTTAAATAAATATTTTGTTTCTGCTATTGCGTTTTGGTTCAAGTGATTATTTGTTGTATTTTACCTATTTTTATGTATGTTGTCTTTTTCAAGTTGTCATATTTTTCTGTGCTGTGTTCTTATAAGAACAACATTACTAAGACAATAACTTTAATGAATAATTTGTTAGAATATGGTATGTGTTAATTACCAAGCTCAACAAATACGTTAAATGCAGTTTTCTCTAAGATAGTGCAATTTTGCGACATGCAACAAGTGTATGGTTTTTAAAATTAATGGAAGGCTATTTCTCTAAAAAAAATCTGAAAGGAATAGTAACACAGAAGCTTAGAACGCCTAGTACATTTAACGCAAAGATAAATCAGGTATTCGTGTTTATCTCACTAAAAACCTTCTTTTCAAAAATTTAAGAGCAATTACCCAACAAATAAGAGCATTATCGTAAAAAGTGAAATAAAAAAGTAGGTACTTCTCAGGCCTATAATTTCTTAAGGAAGCAAAATCGTATGTACTAAGGTAAGTTGATTCAATTCATATTATGTTTGTTAAAGAAAATTAGCCTTAAATCATAAATATTAAAGTTGTATAAGTACTTAAGTTATAATTGAGTTGTAACTGCCCTGGAAGTCATGGTAATAATGATTTGGAATTTGCTACCTTAGCGTGGGTGTTCTCAGTTGTTATTGTTTCGGAACGATACGGGTCTGTCTTAGTCCTTTAAGCGAACTGACTTCTAGCCAAGGATACGGAAGTAACATTGAGGTAACATGGAGCTAAGAGGAAACCAATTTCGGTCTCTTACAATAAGTTTATACCGGTAGCGTCAGTTAGCATTTCATCCGACGTGGGCGATTTTGGTTCTGCTGATGATTTAACACAGAGATTAGCCTCACCAGTTTTAATATTGTGCCTTCTTATTTAATATATCTTAATTGACATATAAACAATTATGTTTTAGTTTTTTTAGCCTAATGTTACTTTTAAAACAATTTATATACATGGTGCAAATTTAAATGGGGTCATATTTATACGGATACCTTTAACCTTGTTGCTGTCGTTTGGAAGTGACGCGGTTTACCCGAACATCTCACTTCTATAATATCTTGAGGGGAGAGAAGCTGCTCCAAGTTGTTTCTGTCTCTTCGTCTTTGAATACGTAGCCCCCTTTTAACTGACTGTGCATCTATTCTCTATATTACCTCCATTAGTTCTATTCTATTTCGTAACAACACAACAAGATCATCTGCGAATGTCAGACACTGATGTTTTTTATAGTATACATAAAATGCCTGATCTATTTATTGACTCCTGCATCTCTTATGACTTTTTCGGGAACTAAACTGAATAACACTGATGACAATGAATCTACTTGCCTCAATCCGTTTTTTTACTTCAATTACTTCCGTGGTTCTGTTATTTACTTGTACTTTATTCTCAGCTGTTGTCAATGATAGGTATATTTTATTTCCTATCTTTTTATTGACTTCCAATTCTTTTAAAATCTTATATCGTTTATTTTCTTTTTATTTTGTCATAGGCTTGTTTATAGCCAACAAATAATATTAAGATTGGTTTACTATATCAAAAAATTTCAGCTTGAATTTCTCTCGGAGTGAAAATTTGATTTACTGTACTTCTTCTTGTCTAAAGCCACGCTGATATTCCCCAATTCCTGCAGTTCTGGCATTGCCCTATATCTGCTCTTTTGCTTACTACTACACCTAAAAATTTGACCAACTCAAATACAATTACTTTTTTATTTTTAAACCAATCATAGCTTCTTTTTTACTAGATATATTACAAAATTCATTATTTTATTATACCTACTGTTATATAGTGTGTAACTTAGATGAAATGAAAATTCATAAATCATTGACTACATAATTTTGTAAAAAATCTGGCCAACTTTTATATTTGAACTTATAATTTTTTACGAAACATTGTAATCGAGGTTTATCAATTTTATTTCATATGTACGTTGCACTCTATACAGGGTGAACCTTAATTAAGTACAAATATTTTAACTGCTGGTGCAGTTCGTCATATAGATCAGTCTAGTGAAAGTCATTTTTAAAAATTTGTAATATTTACGTAGATATTATTTTTTTTTTTAAATATCCACATTTTGAGGACCGCTGGCAGATCCCTCATAACCAACCTAATGAACCATATGATTTGTTGCGAGGTTGCCATATCTCCTCTAATATAAATATTGAGTTTCCTTTAACGTAATAGTAAAGTAATACGGTTAAATTCTATTTTAAAAATGCTTGTTTTAAGCATAAGTACAGTAAAGTTGGGTATGTAGAATGAGAAAAATAACGAAAAATTATGATTTTTACGCAGCGTATTAAATTTAATTTTCGCCACATAACCCCAAATGAGTCAGTATTAACCATTTCGAATCCAGAACCATAAAGTGACTTCGCACTTTAATCAGTGAAACCAATTTTAAAAATAAAGATACACACAATATTAAATGACAAAATAGCAGCTTGACGTATGCGCTTAATATCAAGAAAAGCAAAGACATTTGTGTAACACTGGCAGCACTGTGAATCACACGTTCAGTCTGCAGTGCTATGACTCATAAATATATGAAAGTCAGCAGTCCTCAACAAGTTTTCTACAGAAAAATTAAAAAATTTATTTAAAATTTATTTAAAATTTCACTTTTTTATTTCTGATTTTTTGTAAAAAAAACTATTAATTATGTGTTCTACACAGTGAACTACACTGCTGGTTAAAATATTTGTACTTATTTAAGGTTCACCCTGTATGTTATGGTATATTCAAATTTACCGCTAACTGCTGCGTAATAAAGCTTATTACACAACGACATCTATTGTATAGATTTTGAATTGTATTTTTCTCAAAACAGAGAACGTAGCAGTGCAGTTGCTATTTGTTCTACAAATGAATGTAAGATGGCGCCAGATATGTCTGAAGCAAGTCGTGCTTCTCACGAAAGACAGAGAAAAGATCCTCTTACTTAGTTACTCATATGATAAACTCTTTCCGACGGGGTTTGCGATGACAGGAGATAAAAGGCGAGCCTTAGTAGAGACGCCGGTATCGGCCGCTAGCGCAGTCGAGGGTGAACCTAGAAAGGGGCCCGGGAGCCCACATGTACAAGACGTCCGATCCTACACCCCAATAATGAAGGTCGTCCTTGCACATCAGACGTCATTTATCCTACATTAAATATTGGTACTCGCATACTATGACATTTAAAAACTGTTAAGACAAACATAAAATTTAACCATTTCAATCATTTTAGGTTCCTCTAACTAATCCTTTTACGCCGAAATAAAATAATATTGAATTAACAAATATTATATGTATAAAAGGTTAAAAGTAATAGTTTTTCGGTTCGCCATATATAACCGTGAAAAACTTTGTTTTTGAGTAAATTGTGAATTGAGATGTGCTTATAAAAGTTTTAAAAAATAAAAATTGTAAAACTCAACGAAGTAATACAAATAATATGTACATGTTCCTGTACTACTTTTATACATTTCGATTTTGTTTTGCTTTGTTTCATTAAAGGGAAACTACTAAAAAGCCAAAATAAATAGAAAAAGAAGAATATCAATTAGCAATTGTAACAATGTGACATGTGCGTGTATCTGCTACAAAAGAGAACAACTCATCTTATTTTATTTGAATTTACATTTAATTACACTCCATTCATCTCGCAGCCACGCTTTTATGCCGACATGTTTAGAGAATATACATTTAATTTTGTATGATCAATAACGCCACTAATAATTTAAATGAATAGTTTAAATGATAAATTATGTGTCAAATAATGTTTTAGCCTTAGCTGAACTAAGGTCGTCTTGCACCCATCTGCTTACTAGATGAAAAGTATTTTTTATCAAACGTAATTACGTAAACAAAACAAATATATCCCAAACAGGTTGCCTAATGAAATATGTTCATGGTTATCCTTAATTAAAAATATTATAATTATTTTTTTTTTTTGTTAATATTACGCACACAAACCACTCCTGTTATTATTACCTGTGAAGCCATTGACAGTTTGCTAATAAAAGTCTTTCTTTCCCTATACAAATAATTAAATACAACTGAGTGAGCAATATTTAATTAGATGTGGGTACAGCAAGTATACTGGAATACTAATTATATACAGTTTTATTTATTCTTAATACAATGATACTATTTACTTTATTGTTAACTCAAGTAATTCATATTATTACCTGTGCGAAATTTTGATCAACTTCATGATAAATATATTCAGATCACTTTATTTGATAGTCTACTAACATTTTTTGTGGATTACGAACGGATATCTGTAAACTGGCGTCAGTGATCGACCACAAATAACACTGATACTGAACTGACACTGAACTGATACGGCACTGATGTATGTAAATGGACCTTTAGTGAGCATATTTGATATCCAACCACAGATGGTAGAAAAAACTCCCCTTTCCACAAGATCTGAATTGATTTTGAAGGTTGTTCTATCAAATGCTCCCTCTATGTCTATGAATACCCCCAGGGTGGACTCTTTATTG
This sequence comes from Monochamus alternatus, assembly GCA_037114965.1. Taxonomy (NCBI): domain Eukaryota; kingdom Metazoa; phylum Arthropoda; class Insecta; order Coleoptera; family Cerambycidae; genus Monochamus; species Monochamus alternatus. The sequence continues at coordinate 394,048 of CM073428.1, forward strand.
TCCAAAGATTTTTCGATCCTACCCACCACTTGGTGAAGCGTATTGTCTATGGATTGCCCTGTAGTGTATGCATGTTGATTAGGGTGTGGCTGTCTACCCGCCAGTGCACTATCCCTTATGTATCATTCATATAGCTTCTCCATCGTTTTCAACAAAAACGATACGATACGCCTTTGGGGTGGTGTAGTCCAACCTGCCTATTTTGGGAATGGACGCAAGCCTCACTTGAAGGTTGATTCTCAATTTCGTCTGGCCATTCTTCCCGTTCCATCGGTATAGATCCCGGCAAGTGGGTCTGCATCAACATCTCCAGACTTTCATTCGAAATTGATGGTTTCTTCACCATCATCTCTGGTTAATAAGCCCAATTCATGCTCTTTCTCTTTTGCAAAGACTACGTAACCTAGCAGCCTGCGGGTAGTATTCAATCTCTTCGCAGTAGGCTCTCCATTTCCTTTGTCTTTTCCTGACCAGTTTTTTTAAAAGTCTCAAGTGGGTTTTGTACAATTTCCAGTCCGAGTCTTATCAGTTTTGCCTTATTAAATGATATCTAGGACTTCTTCCTCAGTTCACTTCTTAATACAATGTTATTATTTAGTTTATTTAAAATTATTTAATATCATTTCAAATGTATATTTTAATGTATAATGTAATAAAGAAAACATAACTTTGTTGACTCAAGTTCATATGATCTAATTGAAACAATTATTTAAACAAACATAATTTTATCTCATAGTATAGCCGTTTTCTTGATTTCAGGTAATTTTTATTCTTAAATGAAAGATATATACTATTATTATACAAGAAGAAGTTAATCTTTCCAAAAAATATTACTATACTTGTGAAATAATGAAACCAAGCTAGCGTTAGGATATGTGTATTAATCCTGATATTCGTATAGCTTTCTTTCCGTGTATTATATTTGTTAACGAAGGAAATCAACTTTGATCCTACATTTCTCATTTGTCCAATTTTTTATGAGAAATGTTGACGATTGACCTGAAATGTATTTATCACAGACCTTAACTGGAACCGTAACATATGACAGCGTAAGGTCAATGCCAAGGAAGTTCAAAGAGCTGGTTAAAATAAATGTGGATAGAAGGCTCTCGAGCCCGTCCGCAGTCCTCCTTAAGAAATGCTTTAACGAGCTAGCAGCATCTTCAACTTTTAATGTTGGAGCATTATCGTTAAAAGTGAAAGTCACGACCATTATCTTTTATTGATGGTTATACAGGATAACAAGAAGTGCCAGCAGCGGTTTTTCGCGCCACGGCGGTTCTGATAAATGAACACTTGTAATTTCATAATTATGTACTGCGATCTATTAAGATACAAGTAGTGAAAATAGCGTGACATATTTATGAGAGCATTCATTAATCTTTTAGGAAAATTATATGTCTTATGCTATATCTACTGGTTGGTAAAGGTATTAAACTTCCGCTAATTAATGTCGGTCTTAAATGCCATTTAAATTACTTCCATACTCATGAAAAAAGACTCAATCTTAGTCCCTTGAAAAATTAAAATTCTTTTTTAGAACAAAGATAAAATACAGAACTAATTAATTGAGTTTATTAGGTGCCTATATGAAAAGAAAACCTTCTATTAAGAATAGCTTAGTTTCACTATTTCTCTAGCATAGTAATATGTTGTTCAAATATTAGCTTATTCTTGTATAAGATTATATTCTTTATTTAAGAATAAAAATTACTTGAAACAAAGAAAGCTATACCTAATACGAGATAAAGTTATGTTTGTTAAAATAATTATTTTGTTTTGTTTGTTTGTTAATATGAATTACTTCAGTCAACAATAATTGTTTACTCAAGTCATTTTAAGAATAACAATTATTATTATTCTTAAAATAAAGTTGTTTTCTTTATTTGAAATTTTATATGTGACTTGAAAGAATTACTGCAAATATTTGAAATAATATTTAATAAAGCATACAGAGTATATCTATATAACACTAAAAAATATATGATGAAAATTAATAGGGGTCTTTGATATAACATTTTTTGAAAAAGCTCTTCCAAAAATTCCAAAAAAAAATATTTTTCATTTTTATATTACATGTCTATCTAGCTAAAGAAACTAAGCTTGGTGAACATTATCTATAAATAAAATTACACTTTTTGAAAATTTTCAACTCTGTAGTATTTTTTAAGGAGTTAAAATAATCGACCTATGATATATTTTCTTATAATTTTTTCCTCATTCATTTATTAAACTTTTGTTCTCTTCAAGTTTTTTTCGGAAAGTTAAGGATTTATGAAGAAAAAATATTGCAATGGATTTTTTTTAAAAAGATGTTTAACGCTACTGTATTTTGTCGAATGATCTAGTAGCTATAATTTCGGTTTATCAACTAATATTGACAGACTTTTTGTCAAAATACACTTGTTATATAACAATGGAATAAGAAAAAATGAAACTGAAGTACATACATAATGAGTATTTCAGTTTTCTTGCCGCAATGTATTCCTTTTTAGCATAGCTACTCTTACACTTCACTCTTTTTAATTTTTTCAATTTTCAATAAGTCATTAGTTTACTCGTAAGTAGTTTGTGTGTATTGGATAATTTTAATAACTATGGAATACCAAATATCAGTGGGATTCAATCAACTCTAAGTGCTTATATGAAGGTCCATCCATCAATTCATTCAATAATGGTTATGACCATCGGTACCATGATAGTTTGAGTGCGCGAGTTTGTTTGTTTCGATTTCTTTTACATTATTGAACTATTCAGTATATTTTTCACCATTTTGTCATGATTTCTAATTATTTACAAGTTTTATATTTATACAAGTTGGTATACTTATTGTATTATTTCATTTGTCTGTTTTCTCTTTACATTGGCAATTGAGCTATTTTTGTATTTGCCTACCTACTGGCATAATAGACTATGTTTCTAATAGGAATAATAAAAGTGTATTTGACAACATAACAATCATTCTAATTATTATATTGTCAAGTTTATTAGTCATAATGAGTTAGTTTTACAACGCAATAAGAACTGAAAGTGTGTCTATTGTTAGGTGAAATTTGTCAAACTCGTAGTTCAATCTACTTGGTACTGGTACTGAATAACTGTTATGTGTTTATTTTTATTTTAAAAATAAACTGTTTCGTGTAACGCATAGTAGCAGAGCTACTTCTAGCGACCATTCACTACTTTAAGCTGGACTTAAAAGCCACAGAAAATAAGCGTTCTACATCACCATAGATCGTCCCGATCAGCATTAAATTACACCTGAAAAACCTATAGCAAACAGCTAACGTCACTCGTCAGCAGCCGATCAGACATATACAGGTTTCGAGCTTATTAGCTCTCACCAGTATGCCAAAGATGAAGTGGCCCACGAACAATTTCAGCTGTTTTAAATCTGCCTACACAATAGTAGATGATAGATTATGTATTTCCAAAGGACAATGACTTAAACCGTCGCCAGTTTGAGCACGTTATAGCACTTCGATGCATCGATGCACTTAGCTTTGCATTTTAGTTAAGTGAAGTTGCACCGGTTTAATCGTTTTACTAGGTCCCACAGTAATATCTATTATATTACCTCAATTTGCGCAATGACTTGCACCTTATTGCCCGTAATTTCATATGGAAGTAGAACCGTATACCTACCAAAGCTCTTTAAGATTTAATGAAGTATATGTATGTCGGATGTGTTACAAGTATTTTTCACAAAAAATACTGAATATGTAATCACGTACTATTTATAAATATAAGTGTGAGCAGTAAGGAAATTATTTATAAGAGAACAAAAATTGTAGTGAACTCTACATATTTATTTCTTCAAAACTGTACTACTAAAACCCGTTTTATAGTGTGCAATTCTTCCTGCAATTTGCAAGTTTTTTGAACGTATGCTTGCGCTCTGAAGAGTAGCGCATTGCAAAAACCGTGGTATCTGAAAGACTTTTGCACTTTCAAAATATAGATCTGATCCAATTTTTATTGCAGCTTTTCTGCAATTCTGGGGAATAATTTATTGATTTGTTTGGTTACCACCATACGCAAAAATTCCTAGGCTACACTTTCCCTTCTATTGCAATTGCTAATTGACGTAAAGCGACTTTAATAATAACTGTTGACAAAGCCTACCCCTCGGCCTACCCCTAAGTCTTCTACGCCCAGGGCCAGAAGTTAACTTAAAACGGCACTGATTGTTTAAAATATTTTGTTATTTTTACTTTTTTTTTCTTAAAGTCAAAATTATCTACCTTCAATTTTCTTTATAAGTCTGTATACAAAATTATTGCATGGTAACCATGGAGTAGAGAAAAACCACACTCGCTGGTTCACCAATTTTGAAATGCAACATTTCATTAAAAAAAAAACAAGAAAAAGAGGTCCATTATCCTTCGCTATTGTTTTTCTTTTTTCTATTAAATATAATTAAACACATAACACATTATACAGTCCATTAATTTAACTGTACTGGATAATGTTTTTATTATATACGTTGTCTTATGGTGACGACTCATTAAAATATTTCAGAGACTACTTCGATTTTAATTTTGAAAATTTAGGCTTTAGGAATTTTCAGGGGACTCTCTCTAAATAAAATAATGCATTTCTTGTAGCACTTCCGGTTATATCGTCGCCCTATACTTGCTTATTTTAAATGAAACACCCTATATATTTTTTCATATTTGGATTCTACATATAATTTTATCTAACTTCCTTATATCTATCTCTAATGGTCTTCTAGATATTTCAATTAAGTATATCAAAAATTTTTCTTTTCGATAGTGTAATTCAAAGTATTGTCGAATTTGCTTAACTTCGAGCCGCCAAAACTTGGATTTTCTTCCATGTACCTATCTCCTTTAATTTTTGTTATTGATGGTTTTTATAAGTAAATTAAAATGATCCAAAACACCAAGCAAATTATGACTTATGACTTATTAAGTCGAAGTAGTCTCTGAAATGTTTTAATGGGCCGTCACCGTAAGACAGTCAGTATACTACAGGGTGGTACACAAATGATGACCGAAAATAAGGAATAGCCGTAACGTTTTGAACAAAGTTCGAAAATTTTTAATACACTTGCTAATGATATAAAGTCCAGAGAAAGTTTACGATTTTAAATGTTTTCTTAATCAGGTTCTACAATCTTTTCATAGCATTCTACTACTTTATTTATATCTGTTTGTGTCTTAAATTTATTTTGTTTATATTCATGTCCTTTATATTGACTTCTTGGATGTCATGTTAGTTGTATCATTAACTATGTTATATATTTTTCCTAAAAGTATTACTATTTATTATTACAGCTTAAATCAAATATCATTTCCTATAATACATTAAGAATTGAATTAATTTCATTCCTGTAATATTTGACAATTTTTAAAATGGATAGGTAAGTACATAAATAAAAATTGTGATTATGATAATAAAAATCCTATCTTATTTAGATATTAAATTATTTTATAGCATTGACAGCAATAAAAAAATGCATTTGTGAACGGTTGGTTATATAGTTAAAATCTATATTTTTCAAAGGAAATTATGTATGTGTGATACATTTCTCTTATTTTTCAAATAATAAAAACTGACAAACTGAACGAAAAATGTAATTATGAAAATTTCACTTTGTTGATGTCTATGAGACTGCTCAAAATGTCGAATAGTGTAAATAATTACCTGTAAAATATATTATTTTCAGTGTATGGAAAGAGAGATTTTTTTTAAATTCAATATATTTACAGTAATGAAGGCTCACATTTAAATTAATCGGTTAAATACCTTGTGGCTTCAGTTCATTCTAGTAAAAATGTATTTACTTTGTTCCCATTGTAATGATGCACTTTTTATAGATATAGAACATATTCCACCACTATTGTCACTTAATAATTTATCTTTGCCTAATATTTTCACAGTATTTGCAGTACAAATAAAGGTATTTATCTAATCGCGATGCTTTGAGTAGATAAATATTGCCACAATTTTTTGATAACAGCCAAACTGATTTATTTAATAAATTCTTATATCCACATTTTTGCGTATTGCACTGTAATTAAAAATCAGCAAAATATAAATATATATGGAAATCCTACAAACCCACTAACAATTTTAAAAATATTTTTTTCAGAACACGAAAGAAGGAATCTACATTAGCGAATTCAAATTTGTAAAATTTAATTTACGCAGGATTCTAACTACAACATCGTTCGATCGTGGTAATAAAGCTACGGTACGAAAGATGGCGCGACAGCATTCAGCAGAAATCTAATCCTCGTTAACCGTCAAATGCAGAAATCTATAACTGAGAAATGGACATATTCATATAGAAATCTTTTCTGCTTGTAATTTATTGATTTTTTTATGTACTGAGTGTTAAATTATTCTTATAGAAATATATACCTAACTAGTCAATTTTATACTTCCTTTTAACATACATAACGTCAAATAACTTGAATACCAAGAGAAAAAATCAGCAAAAGAATGTCATAAAACTAACACAACAATCGACAAATGTAATCTAGTAATATTTCCAACATTCTATTCTACTATATTTTTTGTAAAATTTATTTTTAAATATAACACAGCTATGTTTTCCATATTTAAATCATAATCTCAGTATAGAATATTAGCTCATTAGATACTTTGTTTTAATTTTTAAAATCCGGTACAACTTTGTTTTTGAAACTTGCAGAAAATTTATTACATAGGTAATAGGACCACTTGCAATCTTACTCGAAATTTTAAAATAATATTTATTTTGAAAACTGATATAAACAGTTCCTTTTTAACCTTAGGATTTAAATTGCAAGTAGGTACTCTTTTTCTAAAACTATTTAGTACCTATAAACCCCCGAGTTCCAAAATAGTATAGTATAATCCTTATAATTCATAGCACCGGATTGCAAGAGGCAGTATTTTTTGCTAAGAACAAGCTGAATCCGAAGCAGTGCGGTTTTAAGCAAAGTAATACAACTGCAAATGCTATTATAACCTTGGTAAATGATGTGTCCTTAGCGTGGGATAAGGGAATATCATGTTTGGATATTTTTATAGATCTATCAAAACCATTTGATTCTGTTAGTCGTCCTCTACTTTTGAAATCGTTAGAAAGTATTGGAATAAGAGAAATATACTTAAAACTTTTTAAAGATCCAATAAGAAGTAATGTGTAAGTGTGAAGAACGTCAATAAAGTAACAGTTAAACATGGTGATCAACAGGGCACGATATTCGGTTCAATCCTCTTTATCTTATATATAAATAAATTACTTTCACAGTCAACAAAGGGAAACATTGTTGGTTTTGTCAATGATATTGTAATTTTTTATAAATAGAAATCATGGACTGAACTGAAACAAACAGTACAAGCTGACTTGATATATATCAGAAATTGGTTTCACAGTAGGCCTTTAACTATTAATAAGAAAAAAACAATATATGTACTTACCTTTTTGTTGTAATAAGAGAACACTTTGAAATTAATCGTACTACACACAGGGTGTCCCAAAATAGAAGGCCATACCATTAACCACATATTCTTTGGACAAAAATAATGCGACTTTCCTTATGCCATCTTTTATTTGGACGTCTCTGTTTCAATATACAGGGTGTTAAAGTTGCATTTTATAAAACTATTTTTGTTAATAATTTCATTTCTAAGATACAGACTTGAAGTTTTGCACGTACTTTTTCCCGGCATACTTATTATGTAATTTTGGTGAAAAAAATCGAAGGGCGAATGGAGATAATTGAGAGATGCAGTACCCTTTATCCCCTCTAATTATTTCTAAGTACGCCTATGCAGCTTTTTCTTTAAATATCAAACGTAGAATTTTCTTCTGATCATTTTATCTCTTTTGTATTTTTTTTTGTTTAAATGCTCCATTCTGGAGAAAATTGGCCATAAATCTATAATTCACTATCATTTTCAGGTGAAACTGAAATTTTGTGGATATGCCTATCATTAAAATACCTTAGCAACTTAGCAAATCATAATACTTACTGAATGAATATTTGCTATTTAAAACAAAATGGATAATCCTAAATGTTATAAAATGAGGAATACTTATGAATTGAAAAAATAATATGGCATTAAAATCTGCATTACAGTTCTCTTATCAACCAAAAAATAATTGTCTCATTTAGTAATAGTAATAATGAACGATCAACATAATTTTTTTTTACCTAAATAACATTAAATAAAATAATTAATTACTACTAAGTTAACAAACGTTCTACTTGCCCACCCTTTTCATTAACACATATACGTACCCTTTTAAGTAGTGAAAACCATATCTTTTGAAAGGTATTCTCCTCTTGCGTAAGTTCATCAGCTGCCATTACTATTCTCTCTCTGAGATGGTTGATGTCGTTTATTTCTGCAGCATAAACCGTATCTTTCATATAACCCCAGAAAAAAAAGCAATTGATTAAGGTCAGGAGATCGTGGTAGCCATTGAATAAGTGCGTCTTGTCCTCGACCAATCCAATGATTGGGAAATAAATGGGTATTTAAATATTGCCGGACTTTTCTACCATAATGGGGTGGAGCACCGCCAGATAAATCATGTAAAACATCTCGGAATTCATTTTGCAGAAAATTTAAAAATGATGCTGAATTTAAATTATTTGGTATGAAAAGGGAACCCAATAGAATATTATCCACTATTCCCGTCCAGACATTAACCCTGAATGTAAATTGATCGTGTGCTACAATGGTTGCATGGGGATTCAAATCCGTCCATACGTGGCTGTTATGTATGTTTGTCAATCCATTTCTTGTAAAGCTTGTCACATCCGTGAATAGAATTTTTCTTACGAAGTCCCTATCTGCATCATTCTGTGTTAACAACCAACGACTAAATTGCATCCTAGAAGCAAAATCTTGGGGAGAATATTTTGTACAGGTTGGATGTGATACGGGTGCAGAAGTTGGATTTTTAAAGTCCGATGAACATCCTTTTTTGTACAATTTTCTATTAGACGAGAAACAATCTTTGTGCTTGTGCTTGTTCTTGTACCAGTGCTAAGATTTGTTCCTTACTTTCCGTTCCGAACTTCTGATCCATAAACTTTCCGATTTCACGAAGATGTTGATCCAAATTTAAGAAAACCTTCGTTTTAGGATGTGATCTATTGAAATAAGGGAGCGCACTATTTTTTCCTGATATTCATCGGCTGCTAAGACTTTTGTAACCCATCAATACATGTCGTTTTTCTCCAAAACGGAGCAGTTAAACAAAAAATTACAAAAGAGATAAAATAATCAACAGAAAATTCTACATTTGATATTTCAAGAAAAAGCTGCATAGACGTACTTAGAAATAATTGGAGGGGATAAAGAGTACTGCATCCCTCAGTTACCACCATTCGCCCTTCGATTTTTTCACTAAAATTACATGATAAGTATGCCGAAATAAGATAAAAGTACGTGCAAAATTTCAAGTCTGTATCTTAGAAAACAATGGAATTATTAACAAAAATAGTTTTTTAAAATGTAACTTTAACACCCTGTATATTGAAACAGGGACGCCCAAATAAAAAATGGCATAAGAAAAGTGCTATTTTTGTCCAAAGAATATGTGGTTAATGGTATGTCCTTCTATTTTGGGACACCCTGTATATTACCTAAAAGCAATGTAAAATATTTAGGAATATTTCTTGATTGTACATTGCTATGGGATGTTCATATTGATTATATAATAAAAAAGTTGCAATCAATCTTGTATAAATTTAAGTGCATGTCAAATGAAGGGTATGTACCATGCTTTAGTAGAAAGTCACTTAAGAGATTCTGACTTGGGGTGCTGCTGTAAAAATGTATATAAAACCACTCGTCATTCTAAATATTGTGTTATATAAAGATATCATTTTTTACCAAATTTATATCGATACCAAGTTCCTCGACGTTAGGCTATAGTATTATAAATGTGTACAGTGCGTTTCAATAACTTTGATACCATTTTGAGCAGCTGTAACTTTTCTGTTTTTAAAGATATCGGAATGAAGCAAAAACCATATTGCATAGTGGACTAGCAACATTTTTTCTTATTTAAAAACAAAACGAAAGATCAATGATTTTGAGAGATCTTAACATAACTTATATTTCTTTAAATGGAACGCCCTGTATATTATTGAATATTTGGATTCTTCTCAAAATTTCAAGCATATTTTAAAAAGCATATCCTAATACCTATCTTCAACTGTTTCTGAGAAATAGTTTTACAAACATGTCAAATTATCTTAAAAATCGCTCTACTTGTTCATGGCACATTTGCACTGAGCTAAAGCTGAAGTTCAGCATTGCTTGAGCCGTGTAATCGAGCTTTAGTGTTTTGTTGTGTTGAGGAAAATGGCAGACAAATGTTATTGCCTATTTAATCAAGTCTCAGATGCTATATAGTGGGAGCTAGGTCGTGGTTCGGAATAAATGTATGAAACATTTTTTAAAAATTTTATTTAGTTGTTTAGTTGTTAATTGTTGAGCGCCACCAACCGTTAAAATAATTTCTCAGTTATCAAATTGTGGTTGGCCAAAAAATTAACTACCACTCGGACACTAACATTCAACTTAACAAATATTAAAAATTAATTTTAACAAGCATCTAGTATTTTCAGAAAAACAGCTATTTTGTCCTTTACACTGTTTAAATAATAAAAATAAATAGTTAATTAATAGTGGTTTTACATATGGCTCTAAGCCTCAAAAAATAATAGTATTATAATGACCAAAACGTAATGAGGGTTGCAGATTTTCAATATGGCTCAAAGCCACAAAACAAATAAATTTTTATCTAAAGGAAATCTGTCTGTCGAATAAATTAAATAATCATAAGGAAAATTTGAGTGTCTCTACTGTGTCGATCTCACCAAAACAGAAGCCACCTTGTCTCTATCCTTGAATGTTAGTTTTGCCTCGGCCACCATGAATTGCTTCCGTAGCCCTTGGAAAAAACCTTGGCCTGCACTATCAGCCGCCTTATTGGTTCAGAGTTGTTTCTCAACTTAGACCCAAAGTCCAATTTGAACCAATTTAACTAATGTATGCCCAGCATTAAAACTTCAAAAATCTCGTGGTTTTGGAGTTCTCGACTCGCGCTATAGAAGTTAGAAAATCACGTTCGACCCGCGTGACAGCTGCAGAGCAAAGGGCTTAGCGTATCAGTTCCCTTCAACAGGTGTACCTATCGTGCCAACTAAAATGAAATCGTTATCACCAACCTTAGAAATTTAAATATTTATGTGATCCGTACTGAACTGATTGTAAATAAACAAATAGATAATTAACTTGATACGTGTGTGAAATAAATTATGATCAACTACCTGAATGAACCAATAAGATTTGATATTAATTAATTATTCTTAACCTATATTTTTGAAACTTATATAATTGCTGATAGAGACAAAATGCCTGACGTTTGAGGTGATCTGTAATATAAAATAAATATTTTTAAATATAATTCTCGAAACAATATCTATAATTTACAGTAATTATCACAAACAATATAATATTTTACAATGTAGATTATTGTACAGGAGAACGTTCCATGTAAAAATGAACGTTACAAATGCACCATTCAAATAAAATGTACACTCATCGGAAAAGCAAATGTTAAATGAAAAGTCCGGATCTTCAATTAAACTCTAGCTCATCTCTTCACAAAACTGCAACCATCTATCAAGATCATCTTCATTAAATTTCCGTACTAATATAACTTTGTATGAGTAAAATTTGTGTTTTTAAAATCCTTATTACGGACGAACGGGAGACACCCGAGGCTTAAATTGGTTGTGAGGTACTTTGAATATGATCTAATGCAACATGCCCCAAAAGGACAACTTCCACAGCTTAATTATTAAACAAACGAGTAGTAAGTCTAGTACACCAAATTAGTATACTGTGGTCTAGCACAATTATTATTTTCAAAATGTCTTCGAGCAGCCAACTCGAAATTTTGAGATTCATCCGCTCATCCTTGATCATAACTAACTGACGCAACTGTACTGGCGTTTAAATCACAGTTTTTGGTTAAGGTAATTTACAAATAATTGTGGTTATATTGATTCCTAATCCCTAGGTGTCTTTTTCACGAATACCAAAACTATAGGGTTTAGGTTTCTACATCCGTTTTCACAGTAACTGTTTAAGTATAATCCAACAAATATCATCATCAGCTAGGGGGATGAAAGGGTGGGTTGAAATATGTGCTTAAAATGCCCCTCCCAAAACCAAAATCGACGTGTCCGACCATTTTTGTTTCAAATTTCACAAGAAGACGTAACGCTCGATGCATATTTTACGTTGGACCACTCTGTAAATTTTTTTATATGTATTCATTTTCATTTTTTTTTGATTAAATTAATATTTTTTAATTTTTTTGCAATAATTATTAAATTATTGCAAACAACAAAAAATCTGACAAGTTGATGTAGCCCAGTACCATGAAACCAACAAATAAGCAATTCTAGATTTTTTCCATGCACCATATATTTAGTCTTTTTCAAGACAAATTAGTCTTAAAATTTTGTTTCGCCACATTGCCATTGTTCTAATGTTATTGCTATTTCATTTTATTTTAATACCTATTACTCTTTATCTTTATATTGGCGTGAGACTTCACTTATACGAGTATCTACCGCGGCGTATTAGATAAATTACATCGCAGTTATGATTGGTGCAAACTATATACGTTTGTTATTGAAATAACAGGTCGTAAACTCTTCCATAAACAAATTTGAAGAGATCAAACAATCTCCCAATTCCCCTTAAATTGATTTAATAAATAGGTAATCACTGCAAGTTGAACACTTGCAAGACATTCTTATTGAACATAATTAGCGAGATACTTGTGAGATAAATTGTGAATAATATGCTATTGTCAGGCATGACATTCTTGTTTCAAAATATTTATCAACAAATCGCTTTAAACGCCTAGCTAATTTGTTAAAAATGTATTTATATAGAGGGTGACGTTTACAATGTATAAAAATCTGTAAGAAATAAGTAGGGATGCCCAAATCACTGAAATGTAATTTTATATTATGATGACTGGAATGCGCTAATGGATTATTCATGTTCAGCGTCATATTTTGTTTTGTGCCTTTAACAATGGCGGATCAGTAGGGGCTTAGCTGATTGTGAATTGAAATGAAATTGAATTCTGGATATGAAGAATTATTTCGCGCTATATGCTGGTTAATTAACCTAACCTATAAAACATGACATGTTCCAACAATAACACCCACAAAAATACACAAAGAATAACACTAACGAGATACAAGATAAAAGAATGTACTGGTTAACCACACTGTACGCCAATGACGTGTTTACAAACAAAATAATGGGAAATTAAGAACAAAATTTATATCGTACGTGCAGATGGTTGTCTCTCTCGCACCCACATACATAACCAACGAAGTATGTCTGTGCTGAGTTTCATGTGCCTCCTTTTGTCTGCTCCTAGGTTTGGTACCTTTATTTGGATGCGCAATTGGACCAAACGCATTCCATATCCTACATTTCAGTGGCCTAAATATGCAAGCAGAAATATTAAAAATATGTAATACAAAAAGGCAGGAATTTGAAAAATCCAACATTTGCGAACATGATTGGCAAAACGGTCATTTAATTCAATGGGGTTCGGCAAAAAATTTTAGAGAAGGAAGATAACAAAAAGAAAATTAAAAGAGACCGCGATTATTTTGTTGAACGGAGATAAGTGTGTATCAAACTGTTCAGCAAACATCGATCATTGTTTGCTACAGTTGTATCAAGAAGAAGTAAGTAACAATAAAATAAAAATCATTTAACATATATATGGAAGCAGATAAACAAATTTTAAACTGTCAAACTTGACATACGTTTAATATTTTTATTACTATTTTGAAAACAGAGAGATTTTCGAAACGTCAAAAATACGGAAGTGCACGATAGTGATGTGATTTTTGTTATTTTTTACTTATCTGCTTTTTTCAGTGTGAGATTTTTTGGTTAGGCAAACTAACCCTTGACTGATCCGTTTGGCGTAAGGGCTTATTTAATTAATCTTTATTTTTTTCAGAAGTGTGGTAAAAACCCAATAAAACTAAAGAATAACTTTTTTAATACTGGAACGATTTTTTTTCAAATTTGGCACACTTGTTACTTTTATAGAGATGCAGTGTTAGGTAAAATGTTTCTGTCTAGACTGAAGATTTACGATAAAATTTGATACTCTTGTTTGAAGTCGGAAAACCCAACCGTTTGTGAGGAAATCGAAATCTAAAATATTTTTAGACATACTGGTGAATCCCATTTCTTCTGCGATTAAGCAGTGTACTTTCAAAACAATTGAATGACAGCTGTAATAGTATTGCTTTGATGGTAATTTCAAACCTTATGCCTTTTTCATACAATATAAAAGCAGAAACTCAACTTTTTATGAGAAAATAGATATTTAACTAATTTATTGTAATCTTGGTAGACAATTTCTGGACAGGCCGCCACGTCGTCGCTTTAGCTTCCTTGACGTTTGATATACCGCTCTTTTCCTCAGAAGTACTTTTGCAACCATGCCGACCAGTTTTCGATTAAATTACCAGAAAAATCCATCACTGGTGGTATTATCCCATAATTCCCTGCATTTGTAGGGTCCACTATTATTGCGAATTACTTTTTAATTTGAGAATACACCTGTCACCATGTAACGTGTCTACGTTTGGCACGTGGAAACAAAAATTAGTATATTTTGGCCTAATGTTAATAAACATATACGAGACTATATATACAATCAGATTTTAGTAAATGGATAGAACTAAAAAAATTAAAATATAAAAACATTAAAGAAATTTTACTTTAGTTTTATTGGGTTTTTGCCACACTTCTGAAAAAATAAAGATTAATTAAATAAGCCCTTGCGCCAAACGGATCAGTCAAGGATTATTTTTGAAACTAAATTTTCCTAACCAAAAAACCTCACACTGAAATAAGCAGATAAGTAAAAAATAACAAAAATCACATCACTATCGCGCACTTCCGTATTTTTGACGTTTCGCAAAACTCTCTGTTTTCATTCTAAAATTCTTAGTAAAAGTATTAAACGTATGTCAAGTTTGATAGTGTAAAGTTTGACATACATTTAATACTTTTACTACTATTTTGAGAATAAAAACAGAGAGTTTTTCGAAACGTCAAAAATACGGAAGTGCGCGATAGTGATGTGATTTTTGTTAATTTTTACTTATCTGCTTTTTTCAGTGTGAGATTTTTTGGTTAGACAAACTTAGTTCTTAGTTAGGCTTATTTAATTAATCTTTACTTTTTCATAAGTATGGCAAAAACCCAATAAAACTAAAGAAAAACTAAAATTATGCCACAAATAAATAGCTTCAGACAATATATTAAAGAAATTACAAATATTTTATCGTTAATTTTTTCCACACATAGTTATCCAGATCTGATGATTACAGATAATAGTCCGTTTAAGTCCTTTAAAAAAATACTTAAAAAGTATAGATACCTATACCTACAATTAATAACTGAAAAATATGTTGCAATTTGTATATTAAAGAAATGTAACAAGGAAAATAACAATATTGATTTATATTTGTTAACATAGAAATGCTCACATTCCTGATATATATACAGGGTGTCTCTAAAAGGTCTTTACAACCTTCCACCGGATATAGTGCAGCTCAAAATAAGTCGATTTAGATAAACTTGTCTGAGTTCAAAGTTGTCCCGTTTAGGCGCTTTACGACCCTGAAGTTGCAATTTTGAAATCGTTTTTTCTTATATAAATTTAAAACGCCTTATACGATTTTGCTAAAATTTGGTAAGTTGGCCCTACTCTATAGAACAATAAACCCCACGATCTAGGGCCCTCCATAAGTTTGACGTCCTGGAGCGTAGTGATCATGAAAAGAAAATGTAGGTAAATTCTATGTAATATGATATGTACCAGAGATGCTATATGTAGTGAAAAAACTCAGATAATGTAACAGATTTTGTATGCATTCATTGCGATCTCATTTACACAAAATAAACACTTATCAAATTATTATTTTTTATTATTTATTAAATCATAGGAATTCAGAAAAAAATGTGATAAAAGAAATACAAATAGGAATATGTTTATAAATTATCTTTTGGTCGCTTTTCTATCCAAGCTTTGATGTTGGGTAGCTTTAAAACATTTTCTTTGACGATCTGTAAATTTGGAGAATCTGCAATTATGTCTTTCTTCACCATGAAATTAATGTAATCCAACATGGAAACGAAGAACAGATCAGCCCAGGTCAACTAAAAATAAAAGAAATAAAATTAATGGTTCATCACAAAATACAGGGTGTCCTACAGGTTCTATAACAAACTTTAGCAACTGATAGCTGGGTTAATGTCAAACAGTTTTGCTTATATGAACATAGGTCCGATTCGTTTTTGTTTAGAAATATTTTTAAAAATATATCATATTTCAATCAAAGTAACCTGATGAATAAAAATGATAGTGGCTATAAAAATAATTATCATTTGTGTTTAAGGTAAAAGTTAACCTTTATTAACCAAATTAACAAATCTAACGACTATAAAAATTGCATAAAATGTCCAGCCTCCGCTCACATGCAAACCTCACATCGGCGAACTAAAAATTTCGTCACTAGACGGATGAGATTTGGAACATTTCTTATCTGGTTAGCTACTTCTTATTACCCCAGAAATAATAGTCCAAAGGATTTAGATCTGGGAACACGGTGACCATACCATTGGATCTTATTGACCTATCAATTTATTTGGGAAAAGATCGTTTAATCAAGCAGGTACTTGTCTTCTTCTATGTGGTGGTGCACCATCGTGCTGATACCACATATTTTGAACAATATTAAGCTCTACGTGAAAATAAAAAGGTTGTTTTTCAAGAAAGTTCTATACATATCTGCATTTAAATGATCATTTAAACATGTACACATATTAAATTATTTATGAACCTTGACACTGCAACGTTGCTGAAATCTTCTTGATCTAAGTGCATGCGGATTTTGTAATGCTCAGATATGTTCATTATAATTATTTTTTATGCCGTCTCAATTAAAACACGTTTCATCGAACCACATGAGAAGCGAAATAAATCTATCATTTTGTGCACGTTGTTGAAGTAACCACTCATAAAATTCTAATCGGTGAGAAGCATCTCCAGTATGTAGCGCTTGTACATTTTGGCGATAAACTGGATGGAACATTTCTCTGTTCAATACACGCCATACAAAATTCATGACAAATGAAAATTACTTACTATACGCCGAACACTAATTGAAGAGTTGTCGACAACAGCGTCTATTATATCTTCTTTATCTGGTACATTCACTTCAGTAGAAAGAATGTTTTTTTTTGAGTGGGGTTACCTTCTTCTCGAAGTTTATAAAATGATACATTAAAGACTGTGTGGGTAGGTTGATGTCTATTTGGGTATTTTCGTCGGTATTCTCGGGCTGTTTTTCTGACGTTCCCATTGGAATACCCAAATACAAAAACAATATCTGCATACTCTTCAGTTGCAAATAAATGCATTTTTTGTTTAGCACTTTAACGCTAAGTGTCAAACGAATAAACAAAATGACACAAATAATAACTATTATTATAGCAACCATCATTTTAATTTATCAGGCTGTCTTGATTGAAATATGAAATTATATTTTTTAATTAGGTCAAATTTACATTAATAATGAAGTTACAGGAGAAAAACTAAAATAAAATTTTAATTTCAATACCCTGTATTTCGAAAAGTATCAAATTTTGAATTGAGTTAAACTTGGTTTAAATCATGACAGTTTATCCTCAGTACGTGTTAGTATTTTGTCCAGAACTTTTAGAAACAACCGTTAATTTTCTGTAATAATTTGCATCATCTATGAAGTTTGTTTTAAAGTTTAATGAAAAAAAAAACCATAGTTTTGCACAATTTTGCGTATGCACTTAGAAGATATTGCTGTGGTTCTTTAAATGACATAGAACTTGGCTATTAATACACTTATGCTGTGCTATTAATTTTGCACACTTGGTGTGAAAGGAAGGAAATTATCATCTATGAAAGAAATCATAAATTTTCTCTTTGATCATAACTTCTAATTTCTGTAAGGCATTTTGCACACCCGGTTCCAAAATTTGCATAACTCACAAAGTAACTTCTTTCAGTGAAGTGTGCAAAGTGTAATACCGCTATGCAAAAATATCCCAGAAAACTGGTATATAAAAATGTTAAATTGGTGTCAGATTTTAGTGCAGCGTTTCCTTTTCTGTTTCCACAATAACCGAATTATTAGTGATTGAAAAGTTTTCCAAAAATATATACGAGGTGTAGCAATTAAGTTTCGGAAATTTAGTTATAACTCGGAAACTGACAACACTGCATCGTAAAAGACATACGAAAATCGATCTGCAAGGATTTGTTTTCCCGCATTCGGAGCGACGGCAGAGACTGGATGAGTCGGATAGTCACTGGAGATGAGACCTGGATATTTAA
This sequence comes from Monochamus alternatus, assembly GCA_037114965.1. Taxonomy (NCBI): domain Eukaryota; kingdom Metazoa; phylum Arthropoda; class Insecta; order Coleoptera; family Cerambycidae; genus Monochamus; species Monochamus alternatus. Next base: position 412,532 of record CM073428.1, read on the forward strand.
GTATGACCCCGAGACCCGTAAACAAAGTCAGCAGTGTGTGGAAAAGAGTGGAGAGCGGCCAACGAAAGCGAGGATGTCCAAGTCAAGACTGAAGACAATGTTGATCGTTTTTTTTTTATATTTACGGCATCATTCATCGTGAATATGTTCCTGCCGGCGATGACTGGACAGTTCTATGTTGGTGTCCTGGAATGGCTGCGGACCCGCGTTTTCCGTGCGCGACCCGAACTTGTCGAGAACGACTGGATCTTGCACCACGACAAAGCGCCAGCCCATTCCTCTTTCATTGTACAAGAGTTTTTGCAAAAGGCATTCCAACGTTGCCGCACCCACCCTATAGCTCCGATATTGCCCCCCTGCGATTTTTTTTTATTCCCCAAGATGAAGTCGCACCTCAAGGAAATTTATCATGGCGGCGTACAGGAGGTCAAAGAAGCTGCAACCGTGGTGCTGAACGGGTTAACTGCGGAGGATTTCCAAGGGTGCTTCCAATCATGGGAGCAACGTTGGAATCGTTGTGTAGAGTTAGAGGGAGACTATTGTGAAGGTTGATAATAAAATTTTGGCGAAATTTAATTTGCTTGTTTTTTCATTGACAAATTCTCGGAACTTAATTGCCACACCTCGTATATTAAATGTCATCATCAATTAATCATTCATACCAAAAAAAATATATGGATATGTGAAACATTTAAAAAGATAAGTATATTTTTAATTAGAAGCAAGTTGTATTCCAAATAATTCCTCTATTATTTCTATCACCTACACCAATTATAGGGCAGTGCGATTAAAGTACAGCCTACGGCAAGCGTATTTGATTTGAAGGCCGAATTTAACATTTAATAATACCACAATGACTTGCATTTATATCTATGATTCAAATTTGAGATACTTACTCGACCAACGGCAAGGTAGCCATTGTTGGTTTTGGCCAGAGCATCTAACTTCTCCAAATAGTATGGTATAATTTCATTAAATAAAGGCCCTGCCTTCTCTTCCTTCAGTTTTTCGTTTTGCTCATAGTGGTAGAGGGCAATTTCTGAAACAATCGTATATCTATTTTAACAAGTCTACATTTGTGAACAATTAAAAGCACAAGGTGTAACAACAACATTGCAACAAATTTTGACGTCTGATGTGTTACATCAAAACAAATATAGAAGCAAGGGCAATATCTTTCCTAAAATGATTCTTATTGATCCTATAGTATAATCTCTCAATGTTTAAGTATTAAAATGTTTTTGTCATAAACTCACTGCTGAGTATATAAAGATATAATGTTCCGTATAGTTCCCTCACACACAAATTTTTTTTCATGGTCACAGCCAGTTTTTCGCCAAATGAAAAATTCAGAAAAATATGCGCCAGAAAAGTGATTTACTGCATTAGGAGAGTTCACTTACTACTTTGTAGTACTTGTAGCAGAATTACTTTATAAAAACCTACTACTATATAATATCTATAATTTTGCTGTAAAAGGAAATAACTTTCTGCTGGTTATATAGAACTTACAGCTATATGAGCAGAATACCGATGCAACTGTAAAATATACCTATTTCATTTATAGCATTTAATTTACTATTGTGAAAAGATACTTTTGCTATAATAAAAAATTAATTGCCAGTAGAAAATAAGATACTTTACTCGTATATCAATAAATTTTGTTTGTATATAGAAGTCTTACTTTTGGTTATATAAAGTTTTTTGTGTATATATACACAAGTAACCGTAAAATATGAAAAACAACGTATTACAAATTATAATTTATCAGAGAATTTTCTTTGTTACGAGTATTAAAATTTTAAAACTCAAAATAAATATTAGTTGTCCAGTTCAATACGTTTGTTCTTAATATAGCAAGTCTCGTTACAAAGAAAATTATTTAAAACATTCCTATTTGTAATTTATTTTACATATTTTTTCATATTTTACAATAATTGTATATAATATACATAAAACTTACCATTACCAAACAAAAAGTAATTTTCATCACCTATTTATTTATTATCAATGAAATTTTCTGAGAAATCAAAATTCCAAAAAGAAGTCACAGAAGTAACGACCTATGTTCATTTAACTTTCAACATAAACTTAAATACACACAATAATAATATCCATTCATCCTAATTGGCTTATGTGAGAGAAGAATGTGATATCAAGTATTTTATCCTGAGCATTTTCTCAGCGCAGTAACTATATGCATGTAAAAACCGAATAAACACTAAGAAGTGAGATTAGAATCAGGAGAGATCTAATGGATTTCAACTGTAATAAAGCAACCTAACTTGAAATTGAATACAATTTCCACTTATACATTTGGATAGGCTAATGAAAACCACATGTGTTAACCAAGTTGATTTATTGTTAAATTATAAGATTTGACAACAGTGTGCAGTGTGCAGCTCCTAAGTGTGTGTGCGCTCGCGACTAGTGCGAGTGGTTTTTTGACTCACACTAGCTTATCCAGCAAAATTACTTCAGCCTTCACTACAGAACTTGGGAAAACAAACTCATGATGAGTTTTTCTAATGCTCAAATGTAGCCTCCTTATAAATGGGCCATATTTTTATTTTGCTGATAAATGCTTAAAACACTACCTTGATTTTTCTTTCAAAAAAATTAAAACTTAACGTTAGTTAACTACCACTAAGTACAAAAATTTTAACCATGTGATCAGGAAGGCCTAAAAGACAATAAAAAATTAGTTCGGAATTCTAGCTCTTATCCTCCGGAAAATCGGCGCTTATGATAACCATCGTTCGAGATGGCTTAAAACTACCACGCATTTTATAGCTTTGTTAAAACGACAAAAGTTAACATTTGTATTGATAATAATATCTGATAGGTAACTATTAATCTTTTGCACTCGTCTTTCGTTCTTTCGTTCCAAACTGTCAAAATTATATTTTTATTGATTACAGGTTCGTTAGAATTACTCAGTAACAACAAAACACACACTTCGTGTGCACTTAAATAAAACACCTATTTATTATAAGAAAATACAATGAAATAAATACTAATAGATAATCTTTAATTATAAAATCTTTTCCGATAATGAAGTTTACCATCTTCCGTCCCCTGTAGTTATGTTGCTACTACCCTTACTCTCTAAACGTCAAACGTGTCAAACCACGCGGCGGACGGACGCCCCTAGTCGTCGATTAATAAGAGTTTAACATGGTTTCATTCTTATATTTCCTTATCGCCTTTTAAAATATTTGTACTAAGTCATTGCTAACCCTTTATATTGATAGTTGAATCCCCTCATATCCCTCCTAAATCTGAAGATAGTAGCTAGGTGTGTGTTCCAATTTTATATGTAATTAGCTATTAAAAAGAATTTCTACTATGCAAGTTTGTAATCAGTATCTTCTAATTCCCCAAAAACTGCTTTATAGCCAAAGATTGGAATTGGAAGATCCTAAACAGCAATTAAAAATATTGTTATCAGTTGCACACTCTTGATACATATTTTGATACTATTTACAAAAGTCAAAATTTAGACACAGGTACATAATTTTGCAATAATACATTTTAATAAACAAAGCGTTTCTCTTATTCCTTATCATTTAACAGTACTGTATATTATTCATCTAAGCTGTGCAATCAATAAAAATAAAGACAAAAAGAAAATAAACAACTGATACTTATATGATACATTAACAATGTCGAAGAGAATGCGGCAATGATTACATATTTACATTTTAGACCGGAGCAGCTAGTTTGATGTTATCTATTGGAAGGATATTTTTTATTTGGTTTATAACTGAGTTTATATTTTTAAATAGCAGTCATATCGCAATCAGTCAGACATATAAAAAAATACAACTGAATAGAATTCTGGGAAAATTACAGTTATTTAATTGCAACACAATAATCTAATATGTAACAATACTATAATATGCGTTTATCTTGCACTATTGATAAATCAAATTTATAAACAAATTAACAAATGAAATACTTGAACTGGAATAGTCACCTATTGTTAGGTATGATAAAAATAAATATTATAAAAAAAATATTTCCCATAAATGTACAGGGTCATTATAAACTCCTGGACAAAATTATTAACGCGCCACTATAAATTGGTAACAAATTTCATGCTGCTGTATTGCTGCTGTACTGACGGTCTGATTTGAATGATTTTTTTAATTGTAGGTGGATTCCTTGGGAATTTGACTGTTCTCATTATTTTTAGTTGATTTCAGTTTTATACAGGGTGTAATAACGTCACTGGTTTTCGTTTCGAAAATTCGAAACACCCTGTGGAGTATACTACCAACCAGAACATACCGCAGATAAAATCAGACTGTAGCAGCGTCTTTTCTGACCATTTTCTTTTATTGTTCACTTCATTATCTCTGTTATTAGTTGATAAATTATGAAAGCAAAATTAACACCACTTTATTAAACTTACTTTAATTATAATATTACAAACTAAGAAAATAATTATAGAGAGATGCTAAAAGCGTGTATGCCCTCCTCTACTCTGAATTACCGAATCCATGCGCGTTGGGATACTGACTATTAAATTTTCAATTACATGTTGGGGAATATTCTCCCATTCTGCTATTGCTGCATTCACCAGTTGATGATGGTTAACCGGTGGAAGTGTCCGACATCCAATCTTTTTTTAAGAGCATCCCATAGATGCTCTATGGGATTTATGTCTGGACTGAGGGCAGGCCATTCCATCAACGGAATAGCAACTGCATTTAAGTAGTCTATAACCTGTCTAGCCACGTGGGGACGAGCATTATCTTGCATGAATGAACAATTGGGTCTCAAAAAGTGGACAAATGGCATCACATGTTCCACTACAATGTTCTCTAAATAATAATTCGCGGTCCTAGACCATACACGTATAGGAACTAACTCTGTGCGTCCATCGAAGCATACATAAACTTTTTATAAAAAAATAATGAGAAAATTCCCAAGGAATTCACCTACAATTCAAAAAAAAATCATTCAAATCAGACCATCAGTTCAGAAATAGAGAAGCATGGAATTTGTTGCCAATTTATAGCGGTGCGTTAATTTTGTCCAGGAGTTTATTTTGGCTACCATTATCATTATTATTAGAGATACAAAATAAGTTTCGACTAAAAGTTGTAGGGTTGTAACTGAACCTCTTTAATAAGTTAATGGAAGCACAGTGTCGTGCAGAAGTTGAGGTGAAGAAGCAGTAATATATTTTTTAATGGTCCTTTATATATTTGAATTTTTTTATTATTATTCCATTTGTTTAAAAAATGTGATATATAATATTCCTATCTTTAACCGTTTTGGAGTTATTAAACATTGAACATTAAAACATTATTAAGAAAACTACCAAATATGACATAACTTTGATGCCTTCTAAGTTTACTTAAATCATCTTACTGTTTCTAACTATAAATATAACTTACTTATACGTAAGTCGGTGAACGTGTCAACGACGGCATCGATTTCCAGATCTTCCCAATCGTCTTTTCCAACCAACTTCACTTGTTTAGCCAAGTATCTAGATATGGCCACACTTTGATGAGCTACTTTACCATTGTGTTCCAAAATAGGCATTTGCCCTAATGGCATAGCTGAAATAACAAGAAGAAGTTATACCTACTGTGTACTTACTATTTTTTATTATATGCAGGTTTAGAAAACATTTATTTCTGATTTTTTTTTTGAATTTCCTAACAGTTCTTTTTACTACAAATGGGATTTTAAATACAATGTAATCATCAAAAGAAAATTTGATGATGTGGAAATTGAATTTTCTAAAGAATAAAACAAATTTATACGTCAATAAATTTCAAAGAACTTAATAATTTTTATTCAAAATTGCATTTTGAAAAGATTATAATTTACCTCCTTCTATTTTAGTCAAGATTTGTACCAAAACATGGATTTTAGTGTACAATCTATTGCAATAATAATGCCACTTCTTCAAATTAGCTTTCCAACTATTGGAAGCAGAAATTTCATTAGATCTCTATTGGTAAGTGGAAACAACAAAATAATGTTGAAAGCAGACTTCATTACGAATATGTCAGCAGGTGGAAATAAATTTCCAAATTAGTTTCAAAGAGTTCCATTATTATTGCAATACCTACCGTATTTTTCGAATAATTCGATAAATCTTGACTGGAATATTTATTTCGGCTTCATTTTGCATAATGTGTAATAGAAATCATTAAATAACTAACATTTTTAAATTGAAACGTAATCATATTAAAAGAGGCTATACATATTGGCCGTATTCTTGTTGGAGTGCTTCTTAACGTAATTTAACGATAATCAATATATTGATTTCATGGCAAAATGTTCATGACAGTCACCACACAATGAATTAGTTTTCGCTTCAATGGTTATTTAATAGGTGACGCATATTGTTCGATAACGTAGCGAATAAAGAAATGTTATCTTATATTCTTATTGGAAAAGAGCAAATGAAATATCTACCTTGACAACCTATCGTCGATGAGTTAAATGAGTTAAATTTAAACTCTCACAAAGTATGCATAATAATAATTTAATAAAAAAAATTGTGCTCATTTTGCAGTTTTACTACAAGGAAATTAAAAGTACTCACATGTACTAGATGACCAATGGGTATCATTCCACCACATTTTTTCTTGTGCAAATCCTTTAAAATGCCTTGTCTTATAAAACACTTCCCTCTGCAAATACTTCAAAATGTTATTAAAAATTATTCAAAACTTATCATCATTCTCCTATAAAAAACTTTTAAATGTATTTTATACGGCAAAGTTGACGAGTTTTTAATAATTTTTTATTGTCATTTTCAAGCAGTTGTACAAAAAAAATAGTGGGAACTATGTCTCATTTTATCCTATCTTTCTCTAACCAGAATAGATCGCAAAAACGTAAATATTCACTAAAATAGTATGTACTGGAAAGAAAGTAGAACTTGAACCTCACTCTCCACTTTACTTAAATGAAATACCTATTTCATATATGTGTGAGAATCAGCATAAGTAAATAGATGTGTGTTGCAAAAAATATTACAGTTACGATTAAATAAAATACCTATAAGGAGTTTCTAAATAAACGCACTATGATTATATTATTCAGAACCGAAAATACCTATAATAAAACTAGGAATTGCAATCTAATCAATAAAATAGAGGTAAAAACTCTCAAAATAGACAAACACAGAATTATCTCCACTACTACTGACAATACTGGTTGAATATATCAACAGAATATTTAGAAGACGGGTAAAATTTTCAGACATTTGATATGAATTCGTGGCATCAGATGGTAGTTTATACTACTCTCGCAAAAATAAAATATTCACTCATACTACACATACCAGAATTGAATATTCAGTCACGTAAAAAAACATTTAGTTTCCCTGTAGCAAAGAAGTAGTCAAACTGCAAAATTATACCTCAATCATTTAAAACGATATGCTACTGCATATTATTTAAAGTAATAAAATCCATGTGCATGTTTATCTAGTGTATGACCTAAATTATTAACCAAACTGTCCTTGAGACTGCAATACAACAGATATGCATCTCAGTAAATGCATATATCAGAGAACGCATTCTACTGACTAAAATTACATTTCAGTTACTGAATAAAACAATAACAAACAAAGCAAATAAAAATAATGCTCAATAACACATATATTATATCTACACATTCATTGCTCAACGAATAATTTGTTTTCTATTTTTATCACCCGATCGGAAATTGGTAATCGATGCAGAATTGTACCTTAAATACTTACATGGTTTTAAAGCAGGCCAGTTTTCTTTCTGAATACGATTATCTTCGAATTCAATTCCTCCGTAACTCAAAAGGAACCTGATGGGTTCGCCGAGGGCGGTAATGTCGAAATAAGTAATCTTGTAAGCTGGAGCCATTTCTGAAAAAGAAAGTTTAATTTATTATCAAACTACTTACTTTAGATATAGTATTTATTATAAAACTAAAACAAGAAATTTAACCTGCATCGGGATTTATTCCGCTCATATTTCTGTTTTCCTTTGTAATATATCACTGACAATTCTCTAGAGCGACAATGACACAAACGCTCTAGATTGTTATAAGATTGTTTCGAAAAGATCTGTACAAAACACTAGCACAAATTCCTAATATGAAGATTAAGCTCAATTTACCTTAGTCCAAAAGTTGATAGTTTTTGTGTCTAGGTATATTAAATTCTAGTTAAAAATTCTTGCTCCTTTGCATCTTTTGTCCAAAATCGGTATACCTAGATATAGGTGGGTAGATGTACACCAAAGATCAGATCTCGATTTCTCATCCTAAAAATCCGTAAAGTTTTTTTAAATAATTATTTTGATATTTTGATATCTATTGATACCTTTGTGACATTATTAACTTTTGATAAATTGGGCTAGATCCTCATATTTTACCCTCACAAATTTGTGCTAGGTCTCGTACAGGTCTTTTGCTAAATCACATTTTTGTTTTGATTGGTGATATTGCTCACAACTTTTGACGTTTGTATACCATCAGGATTGTCAGATTCCAGAGAGTATTGCCAGAAAAATATGCTAATGAAACTAATAAAAAATTGCATCTACTTTAATAATACGAAAAAAAAACATCACCAAACCACATCAAAAGTTTGAAAATTGGTGCAAAACTAACAAGATTAATGAGGTATATGAGAAATTCCTTTTCGCTATTTTTCCGGGAAGCCACGCTCCCAGAAATAATCTACACTTATGGATTCACTACTCAATCTTAAGAATCATATTTTCAGTTAAGAAAAATCAGGATATAAGCAGATTTTCTCAACAAATTGAATTTTTGAACAGAAATTGAGAGGGTTACAAGGCCGAAAACGTTGTACTCGTATTGAATTCGTATTTTAAACGCCTGAACTACGTATTTAAGTAGCATTTTATCCACGCAAGAATGTTTAATTTTTTTAAATATTCTTAAATGAATAAAAACCAATTAAAACATGAATGCAATACAACGTTTTATTCATAACCACATTAGAATCATATTTGCGGCGTCAGAATGATTGGAATTTAATAAACAAATATTCCCACGACTTGATATTTCTTAATGCTCAATGAAACGTGGTAGGTTTTGTTAAGCCTAGTGGTTGGTACGTTGTTTATTATCAATTATTTAATAAAGAGTTCTATCCGAATTTGATAAAAATGCAATAAACTGATTGTGTTCCTGAGTGTTTTCGAAGAACCTCAACAAGAAATTTTCCATTTATTGTCAGCGAAATCCAGGGAACATTTCGAAAAATTGTTCGCCAAATTTAATGGAGAATAATGACAGTAAATGAAGAAGTCATGCCATCGTATTTTTTACATTTGAAGGAAAAATATGCACTTTCATCTATGTCGTCGAAGTATTCGATGTTGAAGGCCACTATAAAGATCTACAAAAATATAAATATTGGAAAATATAAATTGCTTATTTGAAGAGTGAATGCGGTATTGGAAAGAGCACATATTGAAGAATTTTCGACTTGTGCTTCCGTTAAAGAATATTTAATAATTAAGATAACCTATCCTATGAGTGGATAAAAGTTTGATTATAAGGTGGTTGTGGATAAATAATTTATTTGGGCTTCACGACAACATAACATATACAGTATATATGCATTATCAAATATGTACATAATATTTATTTTTGTTGCATTCTAGAAATTGTTTTAAAATATTTATTATATATATTTGCAATTTGCAATTATGTCTATATATTTTTATATATTTTTAGGTATTAATAATATTGTGTGAAACTAACTACTCAGTGGACAAAAGCCCCAACCAGCGTTGAATTACACCCACAATATCTACCCATATATTCCTTATTATTAGCTTTTGTAACATTTTTTACTGTATAAGAAAGGTATTTTAAGCTAATATAAATCAAATATCCTACAATTCCTATCAATGAAGTCATATGTATGTTCTCTGATACCAAACATCTAGGTATGCTAATGAACAATTCCACAGACAAAGCTCTATTCAATAATTATCTAAAGAAATTAATCTAATTTACTAACCTGCTTTAGTTTCACACAATATTATTAATACCTAAAGATATATAAAAACTTTACATAAAAGGTGAACATTATTCAAGTAGGTAATGTCATATTTAATTCATTGACAGGCTTTCACTTTTTGTCATTGTCGATATTTAACTTCAAATAATTTTAGTTTTTCTAATAATTTTTATAGTTAGATATTTGATTCAATTTAAAGGAGGCCACCTGAAGAAGCAATCCTACAAATGCAGAAATAGATTAGATCTCATCTATTGTGGTTGAATTGTCGTGTTCCCACTGCCAAAAAGTGAAGTTAGATATTTATAGAGTGTTTCATTAAAGCAGGTTAGTAAATTAGATTAATTTCTTTAGATAATTATTGAATAGAGCTTTGTCTGTGGAATTGTTCATTAGCATACCTAAAGTCTAGGAAAATGTGACGTCAAATTGAACGTTTATGTTTGTCATGATAACAAAACGCTATAGTAGAATGACAGATGAATGCAATAAACATTTTATTGCACTAGTGCAATAAGAGCCACTTTTTCCACTAAATATAGTTCAACAAAGCTTTGTTTTTTACATGAACGTAGAAAAATAACTATTGTTTTATTGTTTTATTCAAGTGAACGATAAATGTCAAATCTGAAAGTAAGGTGTTTTAACAGTTTTGAATTGTATGTTATATCATGTTCATATTATGAGTGTCAAAATATTGTGTAATAGTTTCACTCAAAAGTTTGCTAAACTGTTGTTAATAGTCGTGGACAAAGTATAGTATTCTACTTGCATATAGTGGCTCTAATTCACTTATTCACCCTCGTTAACTATACTATTAAAACATATCTATGTTTTTATTAGAATATTTTGCGGAAAAGATTTTTATAATTTGAAAACATTACTACAATATACCTTCCGAGGTACTACAAAACACTTCTAGGTTAAATATATATTACATTATTTTAAAAATATTTTTATAATGAAAATTAAAATGTTTCCACATTTAGATATAAAATATTGCTCAAACCATGTAGTTCTTTATAAGATAATAATATTTTGAAAATATTGAAACATTTCATTTACTTACGAATTTCAAAAATATTTTCTAATAGTGATTGTTAGAAATTTAATACTTCCTAAGTAGGATGTACAAATTGTTTCTAGAAAAAATGGGAAAAATGGTAGTAGAAACACGATGAACACAATAGAAAATATGTTTTGTTATAAATGAAAAAGTAATAAATGACAGCAATTTGAGAAAGTTTGTGGAGGTGGCAAAAATATCCTAAAAATGAATATAATTTGTTAGGCACACAACGTCTAAATAATTTTTGCCTTATAAAAATTCTTATGTTTTAGTTAATTAGAGAAAAATGTAATATCCTCACAAAAAAAACTGAGAACATTTACTACAAGGTATAAAAATGGTGACCGGCTTCTCTAACAGGTTAAGAAATATGGCTGGTATATTTCAAACTACTTACTTCAGCACCATTCAGGAAAAATTACTGGATTCATCAGCTTTTTAATGCTATATCAATTTTTAGACTGAATAATTGAACAAATGCTAAAATTATTGAAAAACGTCTTAAATATTTATACATCTCCTGCTTGGTAACACAAATTTTAGATATAGATTATTTATAAATTGCTAATTATTGCCAAGTCTAACACACAGCAAACGATTCTCTTACCTTACCAGTCACAATTCACACTAGTTTAGAAGCAACAATTCCTGCTTCCTGCAGTACCTACTGACACCAACACCGTCGCCGTCGATGTAAAAATAATAGACCTATTTGTAAATTTAATGAAAGCATGGGGTACGGACTGTGAGTGGAGGCATCCTACTTAGTTCAGAGAGAGAAAGGATGGTAGGAAAAGGGAGATATGAGAATTACTACAGAATACTTTGTTACAGCGGACGTCCTTGGTCAATAATTCCCCGTTCAATATAGAAGCAAACTGTTAATATGGCAGAGAATAAAAATATGACATTTTATGTTTATCTGAAAAGTAGGTATTTTTTCTGAATTCTGGTAAATTATTAAATTCAATTGGACAACACGATATGAATCATAGTTCAAACAGCAGACAGTAATCAATATTTATAAAGCTGGAAGTACCCAAATGGATGGATGTGTTATATACAGGGTGTTCTGATAGTTCGTCAGTAAATTCAGGGACGTCACTCCGGAGTTTCCGGTTACATAAAATTTGCCGTTGTGTGCCACTGTCTATATAGTGCCATATATTGGTTTTTTTTGTAGTTTCATCGATATTATTACTATGTCTTATTTTATGTGGAAATATCTGTATCTCATTTAATATTGATGATGTCATCAATAGTTTACTTGCAGGAAAATTTGTGTTGCTAGGTGAATTCTCAATAAACACAGGATAAGTACAATTAATGGGTCGAAATCTAAATTTAAACTATTTCCAATAAAAAATTTAGAAAAATATTTTCTTATTTATTAATTTCTATGTATATTTCTATGAAAACAATTCAGTTCATCATTTACTCCAGATTTGTTGTAATGCAATCAATCTGCAGAAATATATATTAGTTTTATTATTCATAATTAGTACTCTGATAATTTCACATCAAACCTTCTATAATAAAACATGCACTGCCATCTAATGGATGAAATATTATACTTATCTCCATCACTATTGAATTGCTATGTAGGAATCTAGTAACATTATTTCTGAACTCATTTGGAAACTGGCGTCCTCTGCATATAGATATGTGCATTAAGAAGGAAAATGTCTTCAAAAATCAAACCTATATGATTTAAAAAAAAGTTGAATGAATGAAGGATATGGTATTATGTATTTCTAAAAGCATATTTTAATTACATATTAATACTTTGACGCAAATTTGAAGTAAATATTTTCGACTGCAAATAAAGCGATAATAATTTCAAAAATATTTTCTAAATTAAAAAAATAATAATTATTTTTTCCACAATATTTAATAGATCGTATAAAACGGTTAAAATTTCAATAATAAATAAATTATCAGAAAATTCCAATATTTTTATGCTAGTAAACAATGAAATTAAATTAATTCAAAATGTTTAAAACTCTTAATAACTAACTAATTAACACTTTCTCAGTGAGTTATTTCTGAGTTTGCAAAAATTAAATCATCAATCTTTTGATGCTAAGGGTCATTTATAAAATTATTTTTAAATCGTTTAATTATTATATTTACATTAACAGAGTGATGGTATTTAAATGAATCATTTGTGAAGTAATTATATATGTTTATTAATGAGAGTATTTTCTATAAATATGTTATTTGCAGTGGCTTCCAGTACGATGAGGCAGTGCCTCAGTAAAAATTTGAAAGTAATTAGTAACAAATAAGAATAGAATAAAAAGCTTTATTTCCTTTAGACAATACAAAATTGTATAGGATTAAGTCAATATATGTACATTACAACTAATTAGCACTAAAAATGACATAAAAAACACACAGCAACTTGTGTTGATACATAAATATAAATAGACAACAATCATGACACCAAGACATTTTAGTATAATACAAACAGACATTATTATTTAATGTATTCACTAACACAATACAAATTTTTGTCTATTAAGAAATATTTTAGACGTTCTTTAAAACATTTCAGAGTGCTTGCCCCTTTTATAACCACTGGCAGTAAATTATATGCCCTTAAACTTATATTATCTGGAGACGTTATATTATATCTTTTAAATGGCATATGAAAATAATATTTTTGCCTCGAATTTTTACCATGAATATTCATTTTCAGAGAGAATTTATTACGGTTTTAAAAAATATGAATACATAACTCATGTATGTACAAGCAAGGTTGTGTCAAAATCTTTAAACCTTTAAAAACTTTTTTACAACTATTTGTACTAGATAATCCCATTGTCGCGCCAAGCGCTAATTTATATTTAAAATATTAATACTGTTTGGCATCAGATTAGTTTTAGTAGCGTCATCTATGGCGAAAGATAGAGCAATCTTTGTTTGTAGTCAAGAAAAAATCAGTTGTTTTCAGTTGTTTTGAATACATCAAAAAATTGTAATACATATATGTCATATAACAAAAAGTTATCATAAAATTGTAATTCACGTACCCAAATACAGTCCACTAAGAAGATAATATTGTTTAATTCAACACAATCATCCCAGAGCTGCAAGAGCCCTACAAGACGGGTTTGTAGCCAACACCCATTATGGATCTTAAAACTTGCTTTTGGGCAATGAACACATTTGTAACAGACGAAGACCAACCCCAGAAACATATACCATATCAAAGACGTGATTCTACTTGAGAATACCGTGACCAACTGTTTTATAGTAAGAACTGTGCGTAAATTCTTAAAAACATACGACTTCGAGTGAAGCTTAGAAACCAGATATTCACAATGTATCCTCCAAGTTAAATATTGATCTATATATAAACCTAAAAATCGAACATGACAAATTATCATCAATTGTTAACATCAAATTATTGCAAGGCTTTTGCCAATTATGAAACCTCAAGCAGTAAGTTTTTCCCATATTTAGATACAGAGAATTTTAATTAAACCAATTACGTATTTTACTCAAAACATTTTTACACTGAATTTTTAATTGATTATCTAATTTATGTGATGTTAAAATCGATGTGTCATCTGCAAAAATGGTAAAATGGGCATTAGATACTGACTTTTCAAGATCATTTATATACAGTAGAAATAATATTGGTCCCAATATTGAACCTTGTGGAACTCCTATATCTACTCTCAAAAACTTAGACTTTGTGTTATTGCTATTTCCCTTTAAGCTCACGTACTGGTTACGATCTTTAAAAAATCATTCAATCCATGTCAGTGCAACGCCATCAATTCCATAACACAGAAATTTATGAAGTAGGTTATCATGATCAACGCAGTCAAATGCCCTGCTTAGATCTCAAAAAAATCCGACAGGACACTCACCTGCGTCGATAATAGTAATGAGATTATAGAAGGAATGTATTGCTCTCATGGTAGATCTTTTATAACAAAAGCCATGTTGATTTCCCGAAATTATTTGTGAATCATTGATAAATTTTTCAAATCTATTCAAAAGGAATTACTAACTGCTTACTTTAATCATCTAATATATTCCTAATCCGAATTCCTATTGCCAGAAAAACAATCCGTTAATTAATTACTTATCTTTATTAACTACTCAGTACACTACTGAACACTAATTACAACTCAACTAAACACTTATTTAATTAATCGCTATCTAAATCACTTTGATCTCTCCAACTAAACACTTCAATTCAGACTGTAACACAAGACTAAACTGACTCGGCCATTTATTCTTCTTTTATAGACCAAACGAATATTCCAGGTATTTTCTAGCATCTCCAGATCCATTTTCTAGCATCTCTCAAACGACTCGAATGCTTCTCGTCGTTTCTCAGATTTTCTAGTTGCGCCTCGATTTCCCGGCATTTTGTTTGTTTAACAGAATCGTGTAGGGGCGATCGGGGCAATCTTAGCAATTCGCGGTACCACAGTCGTCGATTTGGGTATGAGTGGGGCAAATTCCGTGACAATATTTATTACATTCAGAAACATTAGAATATATTGGCTATATAACATCTCTATCATGTTACTGCAAACATACAAATGTTACCATTACCAATCACAGCATTAACGGCGATACGATTTGTAAAGATCATTGTTGAGGCACTTGTTGAATTTGACTCTGTGGATCGTAATAACGGTACCTAATAGTGTTGAGTGAGAAATTAGAAAGAGGCGCAACCTTAATGGCGAAATGCGTATTCGATCTACAAGTTTAACACTCTTGAAAACAAAGGCCCTGATAGAAAATATCTATAGGGCCAAATGTTTTTAAAGTCGGACAAGAAATAAAGGCCCTCATGTTTGACGTTCCGTTATGTTACACCGTGTTTTACAGTAGGGGTTTTTTGGGCCCGAGATTTGTCCGTCTGTCGAGAACTGTTGTTAACGACAGTCAATTTTGAGTGTTCTGTGTGATTCAATGGTTTAACAAGCAGAGAAAACCTCCGTGAACAATAAGTTGTCGATAAATTGACGAATCTTGGAACCAAAGACCTGCTATTACCTAATACTATCTCGGGCCCAAAAGTGGATACGCATTTCGCCATAAGGTTGCGCCTCTTTATAATTTCTCACTCAACGCTAATAACTAGTATGCAATAATGTTATAGGCAATCTGCAATACGTTCATAAGCACAATAAGATAAATAACAGAGTTTAATACAGTTTTCCATATTGAACGTGCGTTTCGTGGTTCCTTTTCCGTTAATAATATATTTAAAACTTCAGTGCACTGTATTTAAAATTTTATTGTGTCTACTGCAACTGTGTAATGTGTAATGGCAATGCCCAGATCCTCAGGTACCACCAAAGAACAAGAAAACGTGAGGAATATGCTAACGATTATTAACTATTCAATATATAAGCACGTTATTTCAACATTGACAAAAATTGATATTCTGATTTAAAAATCTGTTGCGAGATTCATTAATATTTCATTATAAAATTACTCATTGCATTTTCTCAATCTGCAAATTACCATTGATAAGTACAAGTATGGGAGACCGGGGCACGTTCAGACAGTTTTTTCAAACACCAAACAGCATATTTAACATAAGAATTATGTCTGCATGTATGTTGCTTTAAAAAGCGGACATATTTTGCTACTTAAAAATGCACCATATTTTTATACACACGAAACAGGTTTTGAATGCTGATCGTTTTACAAAAAGTTTGCAGAGCAGGGGCACTGTTGGACACACTAAATGAACGGTTTATAAGTCCAAAAATAGCTTAATTTGAAATGTGGCAATCTGGTAGAAAGAAAACTTAAATGGATTCTGCCAACTGGGAATATATTACTGATTACTAGTTTCTTCTTCGGGATTTATATTTTCAATA
The DNA here is from genome assembly GCA_037114965.1 of Monochamus alternatus. Lineage (NCBI taxonomy): Eukaryota > Metazoa > Arthropoda > Insecta > Coleoptera > Cerambycidae > Monochamus > Monochamus alternatus. The sequence goes on from CM073428.1 coordinate 429,480, forward strand.
TCAGAGTCTGAAGAACGTTTATTTCTTATTATGTTTTCTGATTCTGTTGATGAATACTCTCTCGGTCTTTGTTGTTTGTGTCTATCTATATTTATTCTTTTTTTCTTTCATTAGTTTCTTTTTTATTCTTTTCATTAGTTTCTGTTTACTTTTTCGTTTCATTCGTTCTGTTTCTTATCTAACTTTTCTTTGATGTGATTATTTTCACCACCCTGTTTCAGGTAGATGCATCATCTGTTAACAAAGCCCGTGTTTTTACTTGTTTGTTTTGTTCAGTCAAAGATATTTGTTGATACGTTTCTTCAATGCTGTCCATTTCTGGTGTACCTGTGTATATTCGAGATGCGCCTGCTTGTAATTGCCTTTTAGTAACGGTTCTGAGTTGTGCCTTTGGAAGTGGTCTAATACCGATTATTCTTATTTTGTTTTTTGCTTGCTTTGCGGAGTATAAAAGAAACCAGATGTAGGATATAAATGTGTTTAAGGTATTTGTCCTGAAAAAAGGCACAAGTATATTTCTTTAACAACAAGTGTAATGGAAAGGCAGTTACACTTGAGACCTCGGCAGAGCAGGTACTCTATGGCCGTTGGAATTAGGGGTATAAAATAAGTGTCTTGTATTTTTTACCCATATGTAAATATTTTGCACAGCTCGAATAAATTAGTATAAAAGGAATCGCCTTTTATTCAGCTACCATAAGTGTAAGGTTAACGTGGTAGCGACATGTTTCACATATGATAGTTAATAACATTGCTTAGTATTTCTTCCAGATTATAGTGCTTTAAAGGGTGTAAAATAATGTCACCGGGGCTCATTCGGACACGTTTCGGACTACGTTCGGATGCGTCCTCAGTCCATAACTGCCTCAAGATGCATGTCTGGAATAAAAACCTAACGGAAATTTGTTTAACTTCACTTTTAGAGTTCACTATAGAGCTACTTGTAGGGAGACAAGTAAAACTATTTACAGACACATAACTGAGGATAATTTTCCTTGAAAAAGACAAGAAATCATAAGAGCCATTAACGGATATGTTTAGTACAACGAGCAAAAACCTACTTTCTTCAATTCTTCCAAAATTATGGCATGATATCACATGTCATTTCTCAGACAGCCATGGATAGCTAAATACTACTCTACCGGGCAAAAACGCAGGACCACCAACCATATAACTGTTTTAAACTATAACGAACGGAACTGCCCCGTGTCCGAACGTGCCCCAGTCTCCCATAAATAAAATATTTCGACGATACGCGTAAAATAGAAATAAAAAATTAATTGATTTGAAAATTCGAGAAAATCGTCATATAGTTAAAAAATTCTTAGTTCAATTCATTTATTCGGCCAACAAAGTAGAGCAATATCAAATAATCCTGTATTTCTATTTTCTGGTTTACCTATTAATGAATTGATTAAGAAGAAGTTTCCAAAATATGTTAATTCTGTAATTCGTATTTGGCATAGTCGCAGCCTGGTTTTCTAACTAGTTTAAAAAGTCAGGAGCTGCCACTATCTAGTTATCTGAAGCTTAGGACGATGTCAGAGACACAGTGATTTGCAGCCAAGGCGGTTATAGTTTACTAAGTGCTAGATAAACACACGAGGCTTGTTTCGGCGAGCGCTCATCTAAAGATGGGTCCACGTATAACGAACAAACATGAACAAACCTATATGAGCATAAACGGACAAACGTGCACATAAACAATGGTAAACGCATCCGTACACGCATAAACAAACCGAAACAAATGCGAACACTGTGTTCATCGGTAATCCAGTTTAAATGAACAATATGGGTGGTGTTGCAAGACAAAGGAAATTAATTATTGAAAAATGTAGTTACAAAAACAAAACGGTGGTGATTGATGGTGTCTGTCGCAGATAAATAATAAAATTAAGTCATTTGGCAACTCCATGTCTAATGTTAAAATGTAAACAAAATAAAATGACAAATTTATTCTAAACTGCACAAAAAAACTGTCCACAAGTGCCGCGCTCAGTCGCACACGAACTACCCCTTTTCCTTTGATGTACCAACAGGTGATAATTCCTGTTCGTCGGCGCTCCACGTAATTTGTTTGTGCTTCTCTGTGATTGTCGTAACGTCCACACTTATTCGTTCATGTACATTCGTATATGTATGTTCATATTTGTTCATATTCGTTTGTTATATGTGGACCCGGCTTAAAATCTGTCTCGAGTGCTCGTCACTTATATGCATTACTATAAACTACTATTGAACGTCTCTTTCGGGTCTAAAATGAGCCTGGTGTGTCTTTGTTCGATCATACAGCGGTTTTCACCGTCTCGTTTTTTGAAAACGATTTGGCCAATCATACCTATGAATCACGCGCCGCTAGCTGTGAAAACCACTGTGTATGTCAGCTCCCATAAATTATGCCGATTCGGCTGCCAAGTAGGCACAAACCGCCGTGTCATCGGCCTAAGTAGATACATCTTTTTATTTTAGACAAACAGAAAGAGAATAAATGACAATGTAATAAAGGAACAGATGTGTGTAAGTATCATTTTTACAGTTTACAGTAAGTAACCTTGACCAAAATTCTTTATGTGTATTCAAGAGTTGGGCAATATCTCGACATTGCTATTTGTTCATTTCGCTAATCAGGTGTTCTGATAACGCACTATGCGTGACTTTCATAATAAAATATATATAAGTTTTTTATTAAATGACAATTTATGTTTTCTAAAATGTTATAGCAAAATGAGATTGTTTCATGAAATAAATGGTTCAAATAAGTAGATACTTGAAATGCACACGCAGGGAAGCAAAATGTTCTATTATACAGGATAATTCAGAACGTAGGTATGCAGTTCGAAAATGATTTAAAAATACACTGCTTCGCGGCACTGTAAAACCTGACCTGAAGGCAGTTAGTCGAATGTATAATAAAAAATGAACGAACTAAAAATTAGATTAAGAATTTTCCAAGAAAAGAAAAAAAAAAAGAATTTTATAGCACCTATTTTATATCACCAAATTCAGTTGCTTTTGCATCACATATTATTAATTAATAAAATTAATTTGTGGTTTTAATTAATAAAATAATTTGATATTTTTTATATATGTGATGTCACAACAACTGTTCAAAATTTTGTCCACCTACGTGTAAACACATTTGCCCCTTTCCTACTCCGTTTCTACGAACCAACACAAATGTTTTGTGGTTCTTGCCCGTTCACGTAGATTATCACTAGTGCCACTTCGGTGCCATACATATCTCTAAAAAAAGAAATTCAATGTTATGTTATTTATATTTATTGATAAAATTTATCTGTCAATTGTTGTTGTTTTAATTATTTATATGCAGACTTACTGTTTGCTAAGATGAATAGTCATAATGAAAAGGTATATATGCTTTTAATTTTTGGAGAAGCTAGAAAAAATTCAAAATTGACAGTACGGATTTACAGTGAAAGATATTCTCACCGCCAAGTACCAGATTAAAGAAGGTTCTTGAGATTGGAACAAGCACTAAGACGGAACACAGACGCTTTTAAAGTCCAAAAAAACATAAAAAATAAATCCGCTTGCAACAATAATGTGGTGGTAAAGTGTGTGAGTATTTCAATAATAATTCTAGAAAATCAATACGAGATGCAAGCCGAGAACTAAATATTTCCTATAGTTCAATTAAAGAATTTTAAATAAAAACAAGGATCACGATTATAAAATTTTAAACGTGCAAGCCCTCTCTGAAAGTCATAAGCTACGCCGGATAATTTTGGAGATTGTTGATATCCAGTTAGATGTGCCAAACATTTATAAATATATACTATGGACAGACGAGTCCCGCTTTGTCAGTAATGGAGTACCCAATAAAAGTAATAAGCACTATTGGGCAACTGAAAACTCTCACGAAATTAATCAAGTTGAAAATCAAGGACATTTTGGTATCAATGTATGTTGTGGAACTTTTTGACAGAATATCGAATAACGTCCAAACGGTACATTTTAGGCAACAAGTATGATACATGAAGTCACACTAAAATTGACCGAGGAATCCAAATATGCAATAATATACAGGGGGTTCCATTTAAAAAAATATAACTTCAATATGAATCACCCTGTATATGTCAAGGAATTTCAAAAAAAATATTTTTAGTTTGTAGCCCTTACTACCCTCCACCCCCCACCAACAGCAAAATTTAAAAATATATATCAGTATAACCACAACCTTCCGTCCACACACTATTGGCCCACCCTGTATATGTTTATATTTTCAATGAATATACGTAAGTGTATGATGTTGGTGGGTGGTATGATTATTGATATGGAAGATTCTTAAAGTCACGTAACCATAATTTTATATTATCATCAGCATGCAAATAATTTAGAAATATAGATACGAAAAAGATCAAAGCGTATCTTATAAACTCAATGTTAACGCAGATAATTTTTTATGTGATATGTACTATTTTAACTGTACCAAAATATTAAAATCCGCCTCTGACTATATATTTCTTATCTTATCTTATAAATAACCTTGAGTACGTTGGTTGACCTCAAATTCAAGTTATTCTATTTTATATGAAATTATTTATATTATCCAATATCAAATCATCTGATATTTTCAAATTTTCTTGATCTATTTTATGTTTGTTACAGAATGTATAAAAAGATTAGCGATTTGCAAATCATTTTGATTACCGTTGAAGGCAAAAGAAAACATTTTAAACAACTTTAAAATTTAATATTATGTTTTATAAAATACAGGAAAGAAAAATAATTATATGTTTCCTTTGGGTCGCTTCTCTATCCAAGACTTGATATTGGGTACTTTTAAAACAGTTTCCTTAAGCTTTTGTAGATTGGGGAAACCTGCAATTATATCCTTCTCTGCTAGAAAAATTAAAAAATCTTGTGCGGCAGCAAAGAAGACATCAGCCCAGGTTAGCTAAACAAAAAATATATTCGTAAGAGCCATGAAACTAAAAAATATGTCTTTAACTATCATTATTAGTACTTAATAAGCTGCTCAGTTTTATCTAAATTGATACCTACATGACCACCGACAAAGTAGCCGTTATTTTTCTCAACTTGAGCATCTAATTTTCTTAGATAGAAGGGAATGGTATCTTTAAACAAAGTTTCTGCCTTTGCTGCCTTAGCCTTTTCGTCTTGTTCGAATTTGTATTCAAGAATTTCTGAAAAAATAATCACGTTGTATAATATCATTTTGGTTCAAAATACCCTAACAAAAATTCGAATAGGTAAATGGTTTAATGGTTTTTGGTCTACTATACCTATGTTCAGAATTGCATTTTTTAACATCTAGAATAACATTCTATGAAAAAAGAAATACGAAGTATATTCAAATGTAACTCACTCAGACGTAAATCATTAATAGTATCAACTGTTGCATCGATTTCCAAATCTTCCCAATCATCTTTTCCAACTAATTTTACTTGCTTTGCCACGTATCTACAAATAGCTAGACTTTGGAAGCCTGTTTTACCATTATGTTCCAAAATGGGTAATTGTCCAAATGGCATATCTAAAGTCAAAAGTATATATTTACCAATTATTCTCCAAAATACAAACAGCCGAGATTACATTGTTGAAATAAACTAAACAATCTTCACAGTTTTGAAACATCGTTGACATTATTTTGAAAATTATAAATAATATATAATTGCATATGTTGCAGGTACACTATCACACTGCATATTAAGAAAAATACTGAACCAATTGTGTGCGTTTATAGTTTTTCCAAATATGTCCAAGATGGCATTTTAGTACGGTGGAACTTTAAAACGTTAAAAACCAAGAAAGTTGTTTTCATCAAGGATATAAGTGATATTGCAGATAAGATAAACGTATATATATATATATATATATATATATATATATATAAATCAAGAAAGTATGTCCCTTTAATATGTAAAATTAAACACTTACTAGATTTTAGGGCAGGCCAGTCTTCTGTTTTAATGCGATTGTCTTCAAATTCTATTCCTCCATAACTCAAAAGAAATCTGATTGGTTCTCCAAGGGCAGTAATGTCAAAATAAGTCAACTTGTAAACTGGCGCCATTTCTAAGAATATAAATAAAAGTTACGTACGATAAACTATACACAATACTAAACTAAGTGTTATTATAGTTCAAACAAGGTCATTTATCCGACATTATCAACTACCATTAGATTTCTATATTTGTAGAAAATATTTAACCAAAGCTGAGATATACAAATATTTTCAACTTGATAGAGTTGCAAATATTTGTTTTTTGCCATACTTTGTGAAAGAGTAATTATATATAAAGTTCATACGAGGATTAGTTTTAAGAAATGTATATAAAGGTATTATTCAACATATTCAAATAGGAAAATTATAATAATAGGGATCACTTAGTTCACACAACTAAGTCAAGTATTTTAGTTTATAAAATAATTATTAGATATTGTTTGTTTGAAGCTTGCATGAGAAGTCCGATTCGATAAGGTGATAACATTGATTAATTAGTTTAAGCGTCATTAAAATTGTGAGGTAACAATGACAGGGACAAAACTATTACGTACCGAGTAAATCTATAGATATGGAATATAAAAGGGTAGCTGCTTAGAATCCTCAAGGTTATTTATTATTTTATAGCATAAAAGCATGGCATTTAAATATCTTCTATTGTACAGGCTGTGAATCTGAAATTTACGTCTCAGGTGTGCCGTTCTGATGGCTTGATAATCAGGATACTATTATTTGTACGGAAATAAATATATCGCAGACATTTATTTTGCACTTTTCCAACACTCTTCGTATGAGTAACCGCTTGTGAAAACCAAATGATAGAACCGTATTCCAGTATGACCTCACTAATGTGAATATTCTCAAAATTCTTACGTTGTCTCATAATAACCCCAATATTATGTTATATTGTTGTAATTTTAATAATATGCAACTTGTAGTTACTTTGAAGATATAACTTATTCCAAGATCAATAATTTGATTAACTTTCTTCAAGCAATGTATAGCATAATCAAAATTAACAGTATTTATGTTTCTCGGTAAGTGCATTACTGAACGTTTATTAATATTTAGCAATTAAATTATTTTTGACCTTTTGTTTGCACAAGTTACCGACATTCTTTTACAACAAACGACATTTTGAATGAATTTTAACCGCCCTATACATATTTAACTCGTGCACATTTAAGTGCACACGAAATGTGTGTTGTGTTGTTACTGAGTAATTCTAACGAACCTGTAATCAATGAAAATGTAGTTTTGACAGTTTGGAAAGAAAGAACGAAAGGCAAGTGCAAAACACTGCAACTAACAGGATTAATAGTTACCTATCAGAGATTATTATCAATACAAATGTATTTTTGTCGTTTTTACAAAGATATAAAGCGGATAAGAGGGTTTTGTCCCATTTTTTAATCATCGAGCTAGAATTCCGAACTAATTTTTTTATTGTCTATTAGGCTTTCCTGAGCACATGGTTAAATTTTTTGTACTTAGTGATATTTAACTATGTCTACGTTAAGTTTTAATTTTTTCGAAAGAAAAATCAAGGTAGTGTTTCAAGCATTTATCACCAAAATAAAAATATGGCCCATTTATAAGGAGGCTACATTTGAGCATTAAGAAAACTCATCATGAGTTTGTTTTCCCAAGTTCAGTAGTGAAGGCTGAAGTCATTTTCCTGGATAAGGTAGTGTGAGTCAAACAACCACTCGTACTAGTCGCGAGCGCACACATACTTAGGAGCTGCGGCATACACTGTTGTCAAATCCAAAAATTACTGTAAATCGTTGACAGTTGCAACACAACTTACTAAGTAAATCATTTATAAAAATGATAAATAATCAAGGTCCTAGATTAGAACCTTGAGGTATACCTGCTACAGCTGTAAATTTATTGTTTGATGGTTAAGGTACATTTGTAATGATTGTTTTATGTGTTTTTTTAAATAACTAAATATCGTTAATGATTTCATTTTAGGTAGTTTTAATACAGGGTATTTCAGGTACTTACGAATAGAATATACAACGAATTTTTAGTTTCCTATTTAGATTATATTGACATTTACCGAAAATGTGCTGCTCTTCGTTCAAGCTATGCTACCAGTTGCCGATTGCTTCTTAAGTATAAAAATAAAAGATGTTGCCGGAATAAATTGTATATGCTTAGCTTAATAGCAAAATACTTAAAGTTACCAAATTTTGATGCCTCTACTTTCTGGTCATTGTTTTCGGAGAACTTCGGCTATACTTCTTGCTAATGCGGGGGCGATATAATGCAATTTGAAGCGACACGGATCCTTCGGCGACGGTCTAAGATTCCATCAGTAATGCAATTCAAACATCAAATAACATTTTGTACTATGAAATTTCAGATTTCAAGTGCTACCACCTCTACGGCAATTGCCTCTACGTCAAAAACGGATAGTTTTCCAACTCCCAAAACTGCAGTATCACGAGCTGAATGTGACTTATCTGGTTTAGGAATAAATATTGGATCATGTACTGACTGTACCATTAATGTTAACAATGTAAATCATAAAGTAATAAAAGTAGTGTAAAATTTTGTCATACTTTGAAATAAGTGATAATTATTATTGAACATTTAGAAATAAATGATTTCTTGGATTTTTGCTTGATTGAGGATCACAACGGTTAAATTCGAGCATGTTTGTATCAATCAATCTGTTTGGAACTGTTCGTGATTAAAATTTATATTTTTCATTCATTGATGGATCGTAGAACTTTGATAAAATAATTTAGAAAAATTAATCTTGTCCTTTTTTATTTATCTACCTTTTTAGAGCTGATCTACTAATTATTATTATGTACTCTTCATATTCATGTTGACATATCGTAACATTAATATCTCTACTGGCATTGTTGCTATGCCAACAATTTTATTTATTGCTTTATCAAGGAACATTCTATTATCTTATTTTTGTTTAATATGTGATTCGTCATATGCTAGGTATACCAATGACATGTTATTAATTGATAGCATTTAAAAACTTTGTTGATCTATTGTTACTAATATAATATTTAGTTAGAACCAATTAGTTTAGCATATTTATGATGCATTTAACTGCAATCTTTCGATTACAAAATAACTGATATCATCAATGGATTATATCAGCATCATCACGAATTAACTCAAAAATGTTAGCATATTTAAGAAGCATTTCTAAGCTTTTCCCTCGATTACAAAATAACTGGCATCATTAATAAAAATTATAATTTCTGACAATAAGCATTTTTACAAATTCGCCATAAAAATTATCTATATGTAGCAAACAAGAAAAAATCAAGTATTAACTCAAAAATGCATAATATCTAATAAATGAAGATACACACTAAGCACATATATTGATAATTTCAAGTAAAAATACATAAAACAAGTTATTACCTTTCCTACGAATTCACACTGGTACTAAAGAAGTCTGAACTATGTGTGACACCGCTAAAATTCAAATAAAAAGAATACCGTATAAATAGTGTAGCGTGTTTGTTTTAATGAAACAGATAAGGAAAGAGAGGGAGATTAGCAACGGAGATAGGTATAATCTTTATCCTTACGCAATGATTTTTTTCTAATACGGCCGTGTCATTTTCGTTGCAAGTATTGTCAACATTATAATAATATAATACTTATAATAAATAATTCGAGTCTTATGTATCATATAATTATAATGTAATAACACCATTATAATAATTTTTTATAGACTATGTGGTAACAACTTCGTTCAGTTGATGGAAATGTTTCATTTTTAATTGATTAAACACTTCATTTCTCAGAATTGATGTGACATAGTACTTGAACTATTTTGCTAAAAGTTACTGATGATATGAATAAATGTGCCTGTCTCATTCTTGATTTTAGTAATACATTTACATTTTGCAGCATGCAATACTTTGTATCAAATTAAAATACTTCGGATTTAGCGACATTGCTGTTATATTCTCTAAAAATTGTCTGTCGAGTAGACGCCAGAGAATTAATTTAAACGCTGACATATCTAGATTTAATAGTATCTCTGCTGGAGTCCCTCAAGATGATGTTCTATAGTCTGTTTAGAAATGAAAGAGTGTAATAAATGCTTATTATGTATGCAAATCGTAAATAAATGTAGTACTGGTGCTTATATTCAATATTTTTATATTATGTATTATCGGTATAGATGAGGTGTACTTTTAAAAAAACTTTGTGAATATCTCTGAATATTTTGATGAATTATCTTCGTCTCCTAGATTGATAACGATAGGTTCCACAGGAACATGTCTTATGTGTCATACAAATATAATCTAATAACATCATTAAAATAATAGTTTATAGGCTATGTGGTAACAATTTCGTTCAGATGGTAGGAATTTTTCTTTTATAATTGATTAAACACTTCATTTATCAGAATAGATGTGCTATAGTACTTGTACTGCTCTGCTAAAAGATAAGATACATCTAAATATGAATCATCCAACACTTTGTATCAAATTAAAATTCCTGTTACATTCCTGAAAAATTATCTGTCGGGTAAACGCCAAAGGGTTTGAACGCTGGCACATAATACATTTAATAATATCTCTACCGAAGTCCCCCAAAGTAGTGTTCCAGGATCTCTTCTCTTTTTCATTTATTCTACAGACTTTAGGAATTACCGTCAACATTGTCAGCCCCTCCAGTATGCTGACGATGTTCAAATATATTTCTCTTTTAGTCCTGACATCTCTCCTGCTGTGGTCTAGATCAATGCCGACCTCAATTCTGTCTCTGGGGTATCTTTAGCTCATAATCTATAATCTTATTTTAAATTAAGCTGAAACTCAATTGTTAATTTTTAGAAATAAATAGAATGTAATTATAGATAACCCTGATTTTTACCGTTATTCTGAATGGACGTTCTATTGTAAACTAATAACTGTTCAAATCTTAGTTTATAGATAGATAATTCTCTTGAATTTGCTATGTATGTCAACTATCTTAGTCAAAAATCTTTTGGCAAGCTGAATTTTCTTTATATGCATAAAGACTTTCTAAGTACTGAAATTAAAAATTTTTGACTCGCTTGGCATACTGCATGGTTCTGTATTGGTCTGTATTGGTACTCAAAGATATATAGTGTCTTCAAAAAATTCAAAATGCCTGTATTAGATTCAGTTATAGTCTTCACAAGTGTGATCGTATTTCTCCTAATTTTAAACATTTTAATTGGCTTAACCTCATCAGTGCTAGATTTCAGATCCAGTTATCTTAACTTTTAAGATATTGTTAAATCATATCTAGCTTAAAAGTTTATTACAAATGTTAATGTACATTATTTGCCTACGCGTAATCGTTAATATCGTTAATCGTTAATCGGTAATTCCTTTTCTAATGATGGCAGGTCTCTCAAGTCTTTTCACAGTTTTAAGAACAGTCTTAAATAATATATCAGTTAAATACTTATAGCAATTGGTTTGTGCTTGATTGTTTTTCAAGAATACATTATTTCAACTATCATCAGAATCAAATATCATTGTATCAAACATGAGTTTACATTAAGTATGATACCTATGTATTCAAATTATTCTTTTCTTTATGTGTATTAGTTCTGTATTATCTCATGTTTACAATAGCGCATGTTTTGTAATATTTTCTACTTTTCGGATTGTTAGATAGAAGAGCACCTTTCTTTAATTATTTTGTTGTATTAACTTTTACGATATTATTAAAGGCACTATTATTAGGTACTTAAATAATTATGTGTTCAAGAAATTTTAATATAGAATTATCTACCTTCACTCGAACTTGGCATTATGAGTTTTCATATTAAAAGGACATTCTAAATCGCCACAAGTTCACCTGATTCCATTTTTGGTTCCACTGGTTTACACCATTATAAGCGGTGAGCTCGATGTTGACGAGTGAGAGGCAGCACCCAATGTGGACGATAGGACAAGAAGTCAAAACTTCGTATTCGGCGATATACTGTACGCATACCGACCATCTCCCCATGTTCTACAAACAACTAATTTGCATCTATGGCCTTTCTGAGTTCACGGCTGATAACATGGTACTATGGTACGCAAGGATTTGTTGGTCCTTCTAGAAATTCCTCTCACCGACAAGCCTGCTTCGCGTAACCCAACAATCCACCCTCACTAAGCAAAATCGATGTACTCTGAGCAAAAGCAACTGTAAAAAATGTGGTTTGCAACAAGCTTCACAACACTTGCAATACAAATGTGAGCAGAAATTTTTGAAACAAAATGCTACGTTATCAACTACTTACACCGAGAGAAGTAAACATATAAAAAAATATCAAAATCAAATGATATCTAATGAGTATTTACCTTTCTTTGTCACGTAGTATATTTTGTAGTTTCATTAATCAGTCTATAGTTATTACAATGAAAGTATCTCTACTTGAGTCATTGATACTTACTCGATCGCCTACAAAGTAACCGTTGTTTTTCTTGACCTGAGCATCTAATTTTTCTGAATAAAATGGAAGTATTTCATTAAATAGAGGTCCCGCCTTGGCTAGCTTAACTTTTTCATCTTCTTCGAATACGTAAAGTGCTACTTCTGAAATAAAGATTATACATCATTCTATTTTGATTATAGCAGCTATACCTCAAGCAATACCTAATAAGTAAAGCCTGGATATGAAATGCGCTCTTTTCAAATTATAAGTTTTAAAATTATTCACAAAATTTTATACAAACCTACATTGCACACTTATAAAACCAATCTAATTTTTTGCCCGTGCTAACTTCTTTCTGAAAACAAATCGTTTGTACACAGTGTTTCAAACTGTATAATTTAAAAGAACGGTAAGTGTCAGAAAATGTTTAATTTTCGACATACAAGGAGTTGCAATAAAATATTTTTAAAACTTTTAAATGCACAGGGTATCTCTGAAAGATTATTACAAAAGTCTACCACTCGTTCTTTGTAGTATATTGAAATTTCGAATGAGTTAATTTTATTGATCAGTAATAATGATATAATGAAGTCTAAATTCTTTCAGTATATTTTCCTTACGTTTTCAATACATTTGTTAGATGATATATAACCAGTTTTACTTGTTTTGCCAAATATCTACAAATAGCAAGACTCTGATGGGCTACTTTACCATTATGTTCCAAAAGTGGCAGTTTTCCAAATGGTGTACATAAAATCATACGTATTATTGTCCAGTAACCATTAATGAGATTGAGAGAAGGTCATATTTGTTGAATAAATTCTAGAGATACGCAGTAGCAAGTTAAAAATATAATTTTAATGTAACTGACCAAAAAAGTGAATAATTAGACTTAAGGTATTTGTTTAATATTCTCAGTAATAAATTATCCAGCAATATATTGATTATTCACATTGTCCCTTGTAAACTGATTACTTACTTGGTTTTAGAGCAGGCCATTTGTCGTCTGGTATGCGGTTGTCTTCAAATTCAAGCCCTCCGTAACTTAAAAGAAATCTGATAGGTTCCCCAAGGCCTTGAAGGTCAAAATATGTTACTTTGTAAGCAGGTGCCATTTCTGAAAAGATAAAAATAGAAATTTGTCATGGAGCGAAAGCGTTAGAACACATTCATTTAATATAGCTATGTTGATATTGTCACAACAAATTATATTTTATACATCGAGATCTTAATAGTTAGTTTAAGAGGTATTATAGTTATAACACGAAACAGTATTTTTTCATATCTTTAAACTAGACACTTTTTATACAGGGTGTTCAGGATATGAGTGCCGTAATTTTAGGGGTTTATGTCTGATCAAAATTTATAAAACAAATAGTTTTTCTACAAATAAGAAACTGTGTTACGCAATTTCAAACTAAAGTGAAAGTAAACATTTGATTATTTTGTAGTTATTTTTACTTTATTATAAAAATGTTAAGCTAATTCAAATTAGTTTTGCAACAATTTCTATTAGTAAAGTTATACTATTTGATATCAGATATCTAAGTATATTCCAGATTTCGTCTTTTGTGACTGATTGTGTGTTAGTGTGTGACGAAATGCGTCAAATTTTGGTTTCCTGTTGTATAAGAATTGCTGCCATTGCTGAAATAGTGTACAAGAACTGAAAATAGCGAGTTTATAAAATGCCTTCTAGCGTCATTATTTCTTAAAGGAAAGAGCTGAATGCATTCCCTATGAAATAACCTTTGCAACGATGTGCCACATATAGTACGGTGCCATTTGAAAATTTAAAGGAGGTGGAAGCGACGGCTGAGGGGTTGATGGCAGAAATTCGGATTTTATTTAAAAAGATATCCCCTTTATTATCTTTGTTGATATTTTTTGGCAATTTTCCACCAAAAGATACTAAGATTGGCTATTTTTCGTTGAAAAACCCTGTATAGTGTATTTTAAATTAACATAATATGTAGATATATATCATAACTTAAAATAACACACATTGGCTATATTAAGAAACAGCGATGTAATGACTGGATTTAATTTAACTTGAGAATTGACCTTGTGAAGTGGCCTTCTACTTGTACAATATTATGCCGAAACCACATTAATGAATATGTATGTTGTGCATTGAATTTGACCCAAATTTGTTCATGCCTGCCTCAGTGTACAGTGCGTCGCGGAAAGAAGCTCACAAATCTTTTCGTCAGATACAACACATGACTTAACAGATTTGGTTCGAACGCTTGTGTTAGTAAATTTAAGCAGATTCTGGTTCCGATGGCGAATAATTCCAGAACGGTTTAAAATAGGTATTATCCCAAATTTTGTTGATACTATTTTAACCGTACTTAACTCTTTTAACAGCAGTTTGTAGATAAATATTTGAATCCATCTCTGTTTATTTATTTTTTATCTTATTATACAGGGTGATTTTAAATAAAGTAGCAAAAATGAGACCACATATTCCTTAGGTGAAAATAAACCTAACTTTAACCTAACATACCTATATCCCAAGTCGCTTAATAAAAAAGATACAGGGTGTCAAAGTTCAAATTTTACTTTCGATATTTGGAGATAACTTCTTAAGAAATCCAAATATTTACTTAAAATTTGTAAACCAGGGGTTTTTACGGGTGATAAATTCAAATTTGTTACTAATTTTGACGTCACTAGTAGAGAGCGCCACCTATGGCACATCATGTTTCTTTTAATTGACAGAACTTTTTTGCAGCTTAGTGTACCCATCTGACTATAGAAATAATTGATTCTCCTATCTGTTTTATTTAAAAAAGGTATACCTTGCTAAAGTCGTTAGGAGTAACCATTTTTGAAATAATCCTATTTAAAATGCTGAGTGCACCGAGTAAAAACTATTTTGGTTTGAGGTAAAGTGCCTTTTCTGCTGAAGATACAGCAAAATATTACTTGAAAAAGTTGTTCAGAATGGTAAATTATGAAGACGTGCAAAATTTCAAGAAGATCGGCGAGGTTTGATGAAACCATTTTTCAACAAAGCACAAAGATTTTTATCAAAGCAGGCCAATCTTTTTGAAATTTTGCACATCTCCATAATTTACCGTTCTGAACAACTTTTTCAAGTAACAATTTGGTATATTTTCAGTAAAAATTTACTTGAAACGATAACAGTTTTCAATCGGTGCACTGAATAATTCAAATAGGATTATTTCGAAAACTGTTACTCCTAACGACTTCAACAAAGTATACCTTTTTCAGATATAACAGGTAGGAGAATCGATTGTTTCAATAGTCAGATGGATACACTAAGCAGCAAAAAAGTTCTGCTATTTAAAAGAAACATGATGTGCCATAGGTGGCGCCCTCTACTAGTGACGTCAAAATTAGAAACAAATTTGAATTTCTCACCCACAAAAACCCCAAGTTTACAAATTTAAAGTAAATATTTGAATTTTTTAAGAAGTTATCTACAAATATCGAAAATAAAATTTAAACTTTGACACCCTGTGTCTTCTTTATTAAGCGACTTGGGATATAGGTATGTTAGGTTAAATCGGTTTATTTTCACCTAAGCAATATGTGGTCTCATTTTTGCTACTTTATTTAAAATCACCCTGTATAACAATTGTTTGACCTCAAATCCAAGTTATCCCATTTTTGTATGGAAAAAAATCGTATGATATTTTCAAATATTAATTTATTATTTTTGTAAATGGATTGATGATTTACAAATCATTTTAATCACCACGAGCTTGAATACAAAAATATGATCATGATCCTTTTCAGTTTAAATTTTGTCTTACATATAAAATACAAAATAAAATCATTATAGTTCTCCTTTTGGCCGCTATTCTATCCAAGCCTTGATGTTGGGTATGTTGAAAACATTTTCTTTCAATTTTTGTAGATTCGGGTAATTTGCAATTATATCTTTCTTAGCTCGAATACTAAGAAAATCCACTGTGGCCGCAAAGTAAACATCAGCCCAAGTCAACTAAAAAGAAAAATGTTTTATATTCATATTGAACTAAAACATGTTTAGATATTTTTCTGGTTTTCTTAGAATCATTTTGATACCTACATGGCCACCAACAAAGTAACCATTATTTTTCTTAACTTGAGCGTCTAGTTTTTCTAAGTAAAAGGGACAGGTTTCATTATATAAAATTTCTGCCTTTGCATTCTTAGCTTTTTCATCTTGTTCTAAATGATACTGATGAATTTCTGAAATAAAAATCGTGTCAATGGAATATTCTTTTGGTTTTGCACACTTTAATAAAACTCGAAACTTCAACTGATTTTGGTCGACTTTTGTAACGTTCTATATTTATTTAATTATATTCTACATATAAGACGAAATATGAAGTAGATTAAAATACAACTCACTTAAACGTAAATCAGTAATTGTGTCAACTGTTGCATCAATTTCTAGATCTTCCCAATCATCTTTTCCAACTAGTTTTACTTGCTTAGCAAGGTATCTACAAATAGCTATACTTTGGTAACCTGTTTTACCATTATGTTCCAAAATGGGCACTTGTCCAAATGGCGTACCTGTAATGACAGGAATATATTATTTACCAGTACTTCTCTAAAACGAAGGCAACACCAATTACATCATTTGATAAACTGAAAAAGCTTGGTAGCTTTCAAAAACCATTAACTATTCATTAATTATTAGATATTATGTAATTAGTAGTAAGAAGGATTTGTCTTCCATATTATAGAAATGGTTTCGCGAAATTTTTTTATATATTTTTTTTGTTCCTCAGATATTGCTATTGTAAGTTTTCAAATTGTCACACTGTTTAATTCAAAAATGAAAATGATCCTTTCTTTAATGACTGTCATAAGTAAAATTAAACACTTACTCGATTTTAAGGTAGGCCAACTTTGTCTTTGAATGCGGTTGTCTTCAAATTCAATTCCTCCATAACTCAAAAGAAACCTAATAGATTCTGCAAGGGCAGTAACGTTAAAGTAGGTGAGTTTGTAGGCTGGCGCCATTTCTAAGAAGATAAATAAGTTAGGTACCACTATTTTGAATCAGTAGGTATATTAATATAGATTTTTTTCTTAAGTATCATAGATTAGCTAAATTTCTCTATGTATAGAAGATATCTAGAAGCAAAGAAAACAAATATGTCCAACTTGAAAGAAAATTGTTTTATCGCATTTGACAAAAATTTAAATAAGGGTTGTACTAATATATTACTTATTACTATTACTATTCCTAACTAGCACTAAAGTAACACTAACTGAGAGTGCAACCTTCAAAGACGCCTACGTTACTACGTAACCGCTGTAATGAACCACCCTGGTTCAGCCTGAATTAGTAACTTTATTTTTAGAATAGTATTTTTATTATTAGTTTAAATCCAATGAGCGCTCGAATTTTTTTATAATTAGGCACTATTTTGTATTAAATCGTCGATACCCTACTCTTAAATCAGGTACCGTACGCGCAGCTCCCACCGTGGATATGCAAGTAGCTTAAGCAAATGCACAACAGTAACAGAGTAGGGATAGAGCGCTCGGCAAGGCAATTGACGAAAGACGTAAGGAAAAGGGAGTAACTTTCAATTTATTACTAGTTTTTTCTCACTGCAAAATCTAGTGACTATAAATTTATCACAAATTTTTTCACACTGTCTCTGTTTACGTTTAGCGGCCCTGATATCTTATTTTTTGGTTATATTACGGAGATAACGTAAAAATCAAAAATACTGACAAAAAAGAATACTGTGATCAAAATAAGCTAAATTTCGTGAAATTTGCTACAAGCGATCGAAAGATAAGAAAGAAAATGTGATTTATTTCCTCAATTTTGACATCCTATATGTTTGTTATTATTGATTTTGGTAGATTTTTGGATTTTTTTAGGATAAGCTAAATCGACTTATTTTGGTCGCAGTATTATGCTGTTACAGTATGGCCCATTACTTACGCAACAATTTGACTTTACTTTTAGATAAATTGCATGCATCATGAGATTTAGATGCGTTTTTCTCAGAAGCCATTGTTTCTATCGACGTCAACAAGCTGTACCTTTTTTAACTAGAAAAGATAGGGAAGAAAATATTTCCAGTGTAGCACAAAAAAGTCGAAGCGATTTAAAGAGGTTCAAACCATCGCTGGTGGCGCCCTCTAGCAGATACACCAAAATCGTCGACATATTCGAATTTCTAGTACCAAGAAACCCCCCTATACCAAATTTCATAAAGTACGGTCGATGCGATCGAAAAATAATAAAGAAAATGTGATTTATTTTTTCAACTTTGACACCCTGTAGATCGAAAAGTAGCAACATTCGGATAAGGCATATTTGGCTTAATCGCTTTATTCTGAGATCAGCAACTTGCCCTTAAGCTCTGTCTCATTATTAATGAATCACCCTGTATAATCTCGATGATCTGTTATCGGTAAGTAAGTTAGTTATTCCTGCAAATAATTATTTATTGAGCTAAAAATTTGTTTCTAAATTCCTGCCATGGGATCCTAATCATTGGAAACATAGAAAACAATGTTCTACCAAATGCTGTGAGAATGTTTTCCTTTGTGATAGTTATTTTATAAATTATGATTTTGTTATAAAATTTGCAATCCGTATCGCACAAAAACACTGTTTCGAAACGTACATACATTCAAAATCTAATAAACCATTTGAAAGTTCTAAACAACAACCAGAACAAACTCAAATACTGTCACTTAATACAAATTCTTTCTCGATAGAGGATATTTCATGTTGTTCAAGTACCCTTGCTAATAATCACGATGATGTAATGAGATTTAGACGAACAGTCTAATATGGCGTAAAGTTTCTGCATAGAAGTATTTATTCAGAATAAATTTCATTAATATTAAAAATAGATTGTTATTAATTGGTATAACATAATCATTCATAATAATGTCTTATTCTATTATACAGAATGTTGTGACTGGTTTTTTATAAATTTATATACTGTTATTGTTTTTGTTATATAATATTTTTTTTACTAGTCTTGGGTGTTTTATATTGTTGTTTCACAATAATATTTAAATGAGTATAATACAATATTACCATCATAACTGGTAATGTTGTATACACTTTTAAATATTAGTGTGAAACAAAGGTGAAGTCAAATAAAATAATTTTAAAAATAGTTTTTACCGTTCTACACTGGCAACTCTGTTTATTTAAAAAGTACTATCACCACACCGATAAAACTATTTTTTTTTTGTTCTCTGAAATAAAATAAATATAACAGATCCCCGGAATTTAACTTTCTTCACTGTAGCTGCCCGAGTACTTCCTCTAATCGAGGGAAAGTTTACGTGGAGTTTCTCCCACGTTAAATATAGATAAGCTGGCGCCCGAAACTAACCGAAGATATCCTGAATTGCGTCTCTTTGACGTCACTCGCCACCGCCGAACGCTGCTCCGCAAAATAAGTTAGTCTAAGAACACGCGACACAAATTTAGCGCCCGAGCAGGGACTCTAGTGACGTCATAACCGGTGCAGTACGAAAATTGAAAATAATCAATCGCAATCGGGCGTCATACCGCCATCATACAATTATTACTTAAGTATGGACAATACCCCATATAAAGCTACATCTATACTAAACTATAAACATCCAGATTAAATATCTGGGTCAAAACACCACAATAGGACAAAACATGCAACAATGACAATAAGCAAAAGCCAGAAAGAAATAAAGAATTATCTTACCTAATGATTCGCACCGGTGCTAAAAAGCCTGAACTACCTGTGACAACGTTAACATTCAAATAAAAGGAAAGCTGTGCGTGGTGAATTTAATAAACCAAATAAGAAAAGAGGGGGAGATTATCAAAGAAGATATGTATAATCTTTATCCTTAACGCAACGATTCTCTCATTCTAAGTCGACTGTATGATTTTCTGTATAAACACGACAAATCAGTTAGCTCAACTACACTCAAAGTAACGTGAGCATAATAATTACTTATAATTCAAAATGCGAATCACAAAATATGTTATGGTTTCTATATTTATGTGTAAGTATATCATGAGATATGCAATCTGTAAGTTTCGTTCATATTGTAGAAACACTTTATTATTAATTGTTTAAACACTTCATTTGTCAGAGCTAATGTGATTGTAATCTACATTCAATTAAACTTGACATTGAGATTGTAATAAAAAAGATTTCTAAATTCTAAATTCTCAATCCTCAGTCCTTCCAATTTTGATTGGTTAACATACCAGCTAAACCAAAATTAAGAAATTTTATTACGTTTTCTAATATTCTTTTATAAAGCCTCCACTATTTCCAATACTTCATTTTTTATTCATTCTAATATCAGAATTTTTGAAATTACTTACAGTTTCAAATATTACGTCCTATGTATTAATAAAATTAGAAAATATGACAAGATAGAAATCTATAAAGAGCTACAAAAGTTTTAATCGCTAGTTTTTTTTTACAAAGTCTCCACATTTTATCCTCTTCTTTTTGTACATGATATATACATCTTTGCCAGTTATCTGCAGTTACTCGTTCCAAGGAATTTTTTAACAAAATTTTCACGTCACTTAATTTAAATGTCGTATTATTTCGCGCTACATCTCCTTTTACCTGCGCCCAAACTAATTCGATTGGGTTAAGGTCACAGTGATAATGTGGTAACCGTAGTACCGTTATTTGGCGATTTGTTGCCATTTCATCTATAACATATTTTTTCTGATCTTTATTAAGATTGACAAGAGTCAAAAGTTCCTTTTTCACCATATCTGTTTCAAAAGATACGTTTTTTCTCATAACTATTGAATTATATTGGCTTTCCTCCAAGCAGTCGTAGACGTCCGATCGGTCTGCCGTGAATGGTAACTGGCATTATTCATGACAATTACAGACCCCGTAGGAATAAGATCTAGCATCTGTGTAAAATACTCTTCGAAAACATCTGCGTTCATGTCTTCGTGATAGTCACCTGTATTTTTAGATTCAAATAAAAGTAAACCACCATCTACAAAACCACTGGCACTACCTATATGTGTCACTATTAATCTTCGCCCTTTACCTGAAGGTGCCCTGAACCCTGTTGAAAGTCCATCCAAAAATGCTTGTCGAAAACTTTTTACATTTTTATCATGGGATACTATTGTTACAATATATCCCTCGTTCACCCAAGTTTCATCTAGATAATAAATATTCCTTCCTTCGTCACGGAATTTTCCAATTGATCTTAAGTAGGATCTTCTCCAACAAATAATTTCATCTTTATCGATAAGAACTGACTTCCTGTTCTGATTTTCCCAGCAAAAATTCAACTCTCGTAAGACGGCCCATAATTTGCTTCTACTGATTTTTGGCAAATCGGTGTCCTCTGAAAGTTCACTTAAAATTTTAGTTAGCGTTGGTATTTATTTTTTAAAATAAAATGAGTGTACTTTTCTGCGAATGACATTTTTGAAGAAATCATCTATAACGACTTTTGACCTCCCTGTAGATGATTTTGGGGGATTTACAGTATCTTGTTCATTTTTTGTTTTCTTTAAAAGTCTATAGATAGTCGATTTTCCAATCCCTGTCATTTTGGAACACTTTTCTACGATGTCGTCAACACTGTTGGTAGGATTTTGGTGTTTCAATACATTTAATATAATAATCTTCTCATTCTGAGACAGCGCACATCTTTTCACGCGTTTAGCAGGTACGTAATCTGATAAGCTCGACATTTTACCCAAACAATATTATATCCACTGGCACAATAGTCACTAAACACAAGTCGAATTTTACTCTACTGCACTAGCACATCTTCGTATATTCAGCTCTAACACTGGATTGATCTGTCACAATATTAATCTTACCCGATAATTACCTGAAACGAAATATTACCACGCCCATGGTAATCTCGGGGTTTTATTACTCTTTTTCATTTCCAAACAGACTATAGCTATTTATTCGAAGTAAGTCTCGCATCAGTTGAAGAAACCGATTATGTAGTAGGTAAGACAGGAAAATAAATCAAAGTCGTGAAAGATAAACATTTATTTGTTTTTTGATATAGTTAAATAATGCTGTATAATATGTTTAACATTATTTTGGACGAGTTGCAGTTTTTTAGGGTAAAATCATCCCTTTTGTCATTTTTCTGCTTCTTGACTTTGTAGTGGATTTATCCCTTATCGATGTGTGAAAATAGTCGTTAACTTAATATATATGTTACCCTATTACGAAAAAATGAACAGCTTTTATTACAACGCAAACAAGGATTTTTCTTTTTTAAACAAATTTTCTAGAAAAATTTTGTTGAAGTTAAAATTACTATGTACCTAGTCAAAAAATTTATTTTCCGGACGTTTATCCATCCAAAGTTTTATACTAGGAATTTTCAAAACATTTTCTCTGACAACTTGTAAGTTGGGATAATCGGAGATTAAATCTTTTTTTGTCAAGTAGCATACGTAATCCACCATAGGAACTAAGAAGAGATCAGCCCAAGTTAACTGAAAATAAAAAATAGTAATTTGCGTTATATGTCCGGTAGATGACTTATTACAGTACGGAATATAATATAAGTAGTGTTGGCTGAGACAAGAAATATTGCAGAATTTGAAATGGTCTTGTCTCGTCTTGCAAAATAGACAAAAGTTTCTTTAAAGTCTTGTTCTTGGTCGATTTTGATCAAGATCAAGATCATGTCCCAAGTAGCACACTAGCCTTATAATTCAAAATTATAAGACCAGAAATTTATATATATGATATATGTAGATATGTAGATATGTAGCGGTTACATGACAGCAATTTCATTCGTTCATTATTATTGTTTTATTTGAGACTTTTTTGTTAACAGCCGCTTTTTTGCTATTTAAGGTACCTGTGAGAATAATGTAATCCCAACAAGAAAGCGTTTTATAGAAATTACTTTAAACTATTTTCAGAACGTTCTTGTGTGCACTTATACAGTATTTTTGTTTCAGGTCATTTTACTATATAATGTCTATAAAGTGTTATAAATCAATTTTGTAGTGGGCGCAAGAGAAATATTTGAGAAGATTCTTACAGAAAAAATATAAGTATTTTATAGTTATTTAAATTACTTTAAGTTCAGAAAGCTGTTAAACTGTATAATTACAGCATTTGTTTTATAAATGCTGTATTAAAATATTTTTGCGCAATAATAAAACAAAATTGCTTCTTAAAAGTAGTTAACACGAGTAAACGATTTTCTACAAAAAATAATGTTCTTATGTTTCGCTTTTACATAACATTAAAGTATAAATGTTCCTGAAGTGACCAAACCGTTTTATTATTTTAACGCTATGTTTATTCACTTAATTCCAATTGCTTTTCAGCGTCCATCTTGAAAAAAATTCAAACAACAACTTTTACGTGAAATTTTTCTAGGAAATAACTTCCGTTGGTCATTAAAAATAAGAGTTTTTTATTATATGGAATTTAGAGTTCAAACTGGGGATATTTTTTAGCAGCAAATTTGCATGTATTTAAATTTTCAGCTTTTTTTTGTGAATGAAAATAGTATCTTTATTTTTTAGTGCTATGAAGGCGCGTTGTGACTTTTCAACCTACTTTATTCATTTATCATAGTAAAATTTTATTCGTACCTGAAATTCAACTTTCAATTAGATACTTTTGAGTTTATAAGTATAACGTCCTATACCTAATATAAATATACTTAAAATAGACATGTCGTAAAATTAGCTTTATAGTTGTGATGGACTTGTAAATAAAGCAGAATAATTGTATAATATTTTATTAACACATTATCATGACATGCTTTATTGGAATCGTATAGGTTGTTGTCTCAATGATGTAAGCTCATTGTTAGAACATAACTTGTTTTTACATAGAACTCTTAAAACATAAGAATATAGTTTTTATACAGCAACTATGATTTATAAAATTGTGCCTATTTCACGTTACTAACTGCTGTGTTGATGCAAATAAGATATTTATGCGACTAAATCTTGCAACTTTAACTCTCCAAAAATTAGTTTCACCACTACTATAAAATATGTAACTTGGGTCCTGTCTCGTAAAGAGTAACCGCAAAAAACTCAATTTTTTCGCTCGTTTTTGCGTAGTGTGTAGCAAGAACGGGGAAGGTCGTCCAGAGGTCTCCGTGGGCTTAAATTGATCGTCTTGAAAAATCTAGGTAAGCATAATTCGATTTTTCCAATATTTGTCCGACTTACCCCTACTTAAGGGGTGGAAAATGGTCGATCAATTCTTGGTAAAAATTGGCAGAAACGTGAATGGCAAGGAAGAGATCAGGGATGTTCTTCCAAAAATGCTCAAGGTGAAAAACACCCCCGCGTAGGGGTAAAACCACCCGTATTGCCGAAAACCGGCGGCAAATGATGTTCCCTTCATGAATTGCCTTTTTTGTGCCACTCTTCCTTATAACTCCAAATGATATGAAATACATGCCCCCATAATTCGTTCTTCTGTCGGATTCTGATCAGTTACCCCTACTGAAGGGGTGGAAACCACCCCTAAAACAAGAAAAAATGGTTACCAAAATTTGGGTAAAAATGGGCGGAATGCCACGTGGCAAGGGTAACATCAAGAATGCCCTCCTAAAAATGCTCAAGGTGAAAAACACCCCTCGCGTGGGGGTAAAACCACCCCTATTGCCGATAGCAGACGGAGAATGATATTCACTTTATGAAGTACTTACTTTGTTTCCCCCACTACCCGACAAATGATACGAAAGACGGGCCCCATAATTCGATCTTTTGCGAAATTCTGACCAGTTTTCCCCGACTTCAAGGGTGGCTTAAGTAGGGGTAAGTCGGGCAAATATTGGAAAAATCGAATTATGCTCACCTAGAACCTTCCCCGTTTTTGCTACACACTACGCAAAAACGGGTGGATTTTGCGGTCACTCTTTCTTATCTTGCTATTTTGTAAGACTCTTGCATGATTCTTACAATACTCTTGCAAAATATACGAAACAGAATCAGAACCCTTTCAGCCAAGTGGCAATGAATTTATCAGTTCAATAGAGCTGTATCTAGACTCAATAAACTTTGATTTTAAAAATAATTTTATATGTTAGATGTCCTTTAAAAAAAGTATATATCGCAAAAAAATTGTGAATCTAAAATATTAGCTAATGAATATTATTCGCAAACAAGCAATTTGAAATTTTATATTTGGTCTCAAAAACGGTAAAAATGCCAGTTCGTCTCTAATTACATCTGAGAAATTTAACAACTATTTTGTTGCTATTGCTCAAAATATAAGTAATTTGCCTTCTATTAATTTGCAGTTTACTGACTATATGCATAGAATGTTAAAACATAAAACATTCCGTTTTGTGGAACTGTCTCTTTGGGAAGTATCTGATGTTTCATAAATTCGAAAAACATAAAATGCATGGATGTTTATAATTTTAAAACTCAAGTATAAGAAATATTATGAACGTGATATTATTTACACTAACTTTATTAATAGCAGTATCAATTCTAATATTTTCCCATTCCCATTCGCTAAAAATATCAAAAGTTGTACCTATTCATAAATAGTGACATAAATTCCCTTCTAACCATAGCGATACCTTATTTTGGTAAAAAAAATTAATGTCTCCTGAAAAGGCAACTTGTAAATTATTTTGAGAGTAATATGTTCATTAATCCTAATCAATATAGCTTTCGTAATAACTATTCCATTATTTTAGTTATTGATAAATTCATTGAATATGTAGACAACGCTTTTGAAAAAGGTGAATGTATGTATGCTCCCAGTTTTTAGACTTAACCAAAGCATTTGTGTATCACGTGCTGTGTTCTCCTTGATAAATTAAGATTTTACAGGTCTCCGCATGATAACTTAGAATTGATGAGGTCGTATCTCGCAAATGTTAAGCAATTTATAAATCATAATAATATAAAACGTATTTTGAAAAATATTAAACATGGCGTACCCCAAGGTTCTAAAATGGTATTACCAATTCGTTAAATACAGACATTATAAATGTACTCTTTGCTGATGATACTAGTGTTTCAATAAGAATTTGAATAATTTACTTGAAGAAATCCCTCAAATACAATCAAGTGTGGAGAATTGGAGACTATGATATTCACGAGAAACTGCGAGAAATTAATGACGGCCTAAAATTAGATCGTGTGGAGTTTATCTTGATTCTAAGTTACTTTGGAAAACCACATACAGACTATATTTGTAAAACGGTATTTAAATATTATTTACTCCGAAACCTTGTGGATAGGGTATCATTAAGTGCTCTGAAAACAGCATATCAAAGTTTTATACATTCCAACATATCTTACGCTATATGTGAGTGGGCTTACCTCCAGTAGCATTGTCTTTGTACATCAAAGAATGTCTATTAGGATCATGTTGAGTTTCAGGAGCGACTGCAAACAGCATTTTATCACCTTAAATATACTCACTGTTCCCTATACAGGGTTAGCTATGACTAAGTACAAAAATTTGAACCACGTACTCAGGGAAGTCTAAAAGACAATGCAAAAGTTATTTCGGAATCCTAGCTCAATGTTTAGAAAATGGGACAAAACCTTCTTTTCCTACGAAAAGTCGGCGGCTATGACATCAATCATCGTCCGAGATGACTAGATATGTCAACTACCGTGCAGTAGTGTTGTCAAGTGTAGAAATGACAGAAATAACCATTTTTATTAATACTAATAATGCCGAACTATCTGATAGATAACAGTTAATCCAGTTAGCTACAGTATTTTATATTCGTTATTTCGTTGCATACTGCCAACACTACATTTTATCCACAACATACCCAACATAAATTCCTTTATTTCATACTACATATAAAACGTTTAAAATTAGTCACTAAATGTCCTAAAATAACATAACCTAGAACTGCACTGCTAGTTGCATACTCTCCAAACCTCAAAGTACATGCAAATCTTAGTTATATCTAAGGGTTTAAGAAACATTTTTAAAGAACACTGTAAACATCTTGGGATGTTACTGTATTACTGATTATTTTATGCATCGTCTAGTACTGTTAATATTGTTGTTATTATTTAGTATTTACAGAATTTAATTTCCCAACAACACAACTTTAAAAATTTGTCGCCGCGAAGTGCACCTTGCATTAGTGGCCTACAGATGGCATCTGCATCAGATCAGATGTCAAAAAATATTACATACGGTACTCTGATTAGTTTGAAATAATTTTTCAGTACTTTCTTTTTACAAATTTAATTTTTCACGTGTTTTTAGTGTATTTACAAACATGTCGTATTCAAATGCCTAGATGACGGATAAGGTTCTGATTTATGGCAGTGTGACAAGTGCATATTATCGTGTGGCAGCGTAATACCAAAGACGTTTTCCGAGTAAACAAAATATTATGCTGAATACTTTCTGAACCACATTGAAGAACTGTTATAATGCCTTGACGGTAAACGTGTGGCAGTGTTTTTATGTATTTGTGTACACTTGAGTGTATTTTTTGTAAATACTTCATACTCCACAGCAAGTACAGAAATCTTTGCAATGGCAGCTTTTAATTTAAACTAGTAAGAAAACAGAAAATGATACAGCATTCTTAAAATCTCTTCAAATAAATTTGTGTATAGAATCCATTCATGCTATAAAAACATCTGTCAATTAGGTATTTTTTTAACTTAGATTTAAAATAATTTATATATTTTATTTCTCTTAAATAAGAGGGAAACTTGTTGAAAATTTGCAAACCTATGTAGTCTGGAGAATTACGACTTATAGAGTATCTACAGATTGGTAAATAAAATATATGTTTTTGCCTAGTATTAACATTATGTATATCTTTAATTACTTTATACTCACAACTATTTTTAAAGACATGCATATACAATTCAAATATAAAAACACCGGTGAGCGTTAAAATTTTGAAATTTTTGAATATTTCTCTACATGTATGATATTTAGAAACATTGGCTATACATCTGACAATTATTTTCTGCGATATGAACACATCCGAGGCCAGGGAGGAATTACCCCAAAAGATTACTCCGTAACCGAGACGTGATTCCACATGCGCATGATATAGACATATCAGTTGTTCTTAAATTGGTTTCATATTTCTAAATAGATAGCACACAAAATTCAATTTTGTATTTAGGTTTGCACAGTGCGCCTTCCGTTTTAAACAATCGTCAATTTCAGTACCCAGGAATTTAATATGGTCAACGGCATCTACTATCGACTCGTTTATTTTAATATTTATGTTAGGACATTCTTTTTGTCTGTTGTGGATAATTTTCGTTTTTTTATTATTTAATAAAGATTATTCGAACTACACCAGTCTGTCACTCTTTGTAATATTAAGTTACATTCCGACTCCACTTCCCTATCTGATTTTTTTTTATATAAGAAGTGAGGTATCGTCTGCATACAGTAGACACACCTCTTTTGATAACACCTTCTCCAGCTCATTAGTATATATCAAATAAAGAAGTGGACTTATCACTGACCCCTGAGGGACTCCTGCACATATATAATTAACTTCTGACTTTATTTTATTTATAGAGTTATTACTTGAATGGTAAAGGCTAACAAATTGTTTTCGATTCATCAAAAATGATTCTGTCCAGTTAAATGCAAGTCCTCTGACCCCGTATACGTTTAATTTTATTAGTAACTTATGATGGTCGATACAATCAAACGCTTTGCTCAAGTCGCAGAAAATCTCTACCGGACATTCGCCAGCTTCAATGTAGGCCACTAATTTCTGGTAAAAGGCGTATATCGCCGTATTGGCCGATTTCGTAGGTCTAAATCCATGTTGGTTGTTTGTGATGAAATTTTAACAGTCGATCTGAATATGAGTACTCAAATATTTTTTGAGAAACCCGGTAGAATTGTGACAGGTCTATAATTGTCCATAACTTGTGGGTCACTTTTTTTGTAAATCGGTTCCAGTTTGACAATTTTTAATATCTCTGGAAAAGCTCCCGTATTGAATGATAAATTTATCAGACAAGTCATTGAATGAATTATGGAGAATAAATATTTTTTATTAAAATTTGAGGCACTTCATCATGCCCTGATGAATGTTTTTTTTTTAATTTCTCCATTAATAAACCATACAATTCATTTTCTTCAATTTATAGTGTCTCCTGCCCTAAGTTCAAGTTTTTTTTAAATCAGAAAACCGCTACACACTCATAATATAAGATTAAAAAATAACTTGACTATCAGTTATGTAAGATTAAGTAAAGCCAAAAATGGTACAGGATATACGTCTATTTAATGCTCTACCATTATGATACTGAGCAGTTTTTGGACAGTGACCTTGACCAAAATTGAGCTCCGGACTATGTTTGTATTATTATATTTGTTTTATTTAATTTATTTCATTATTTTACATAGTGTGGATTTTAACATTTTAATGTATATTCTTGTGTGTATTTTTTTTCTTTTTTAATGTAGGGCTCTTTATATTTCAATTTCAATATTTTATGTTTTCTTTTTTATTGACGTGTGTAATGACATGATTCCATAAATAACTAAACATACCTACCCACAATAAAACTGCAAGATATAGTTTTTCTACCAATGTTCAATATTGTCTCTTGATATTTGCAAGACTTTTTTAAATCTTGTCTTGTCTTGCGAAATCTACACAAGAACAAGAAGAACAAGACTAGATTGTCAACTCTATAAACGAGTACTGTAGTATAATTAACAGTGTATCGTATAATATTTTATTTCATGCTGCCTTTATAATCTTTTCTTAAATTAATAAAATGATATAATTATTACAATTAAAAACATATTAATTGGCAATCTAACAATAGCATCAACTTAATGATCCATAGCTAATCATGATATTCTTTTGCTTTTCACTGTCAAATGAAGTTTATAAGCAAATTTCCTGTGCATTTCATGGAACAGACCGTTACACAAATTATGCATTTTTTATTAAAATTTGAGGCACTTCATCATGCCCTGATGAATGTTTTTTTTTTAATTTCTCCATTAATAAACCATACAATTCATTTTCTTCAATTTATAGTGTCTCCTGCCCTAAGTTCAAGTTTTTTTTAAATCAGAAAACCGCTACACACTCATAATATAAGATTAAAAAATAACTTGACTATCAGTTATGTAAGATTAAGTAAAGCCAAAAATGGTACAGGATATACGTCTATTTAATGCTCTACCATTATGATACTGAGCAGTTTTTGGACAGTGACCTTGACCAAAATTGAGCTCCGGACTATGTTTGTATTATTATATTTGTTTTATTTAATTTATTTCATTATTTTACATAGTGTGGATTTTAACATTTTAATGTATATTCTTGTGTGTATTTTTTTTCTTTTTTAATGTAGGGCTCTTTATATTTCAATTTCAATATTTTATGTTTTCTTTTTTATTGACGTGTGTAATGACATGATTCCATAAATAACTAAACATACCTACCCACAATAAAACTGCAAGATATAGTTTTTCTACCAATGTTCAATATTGTCTCTTGATATTTGCAAGACTTTTTTAAATCTTGTCTTGTCTTGCGAAATCTACACAAGAACAAGAAGAACAAGACTAGATTGTCAACTCTATAAACGAGTACTGTAGTATAATTAACAGTGTATCGTATAATATTTTATTTCATGCTGCCTTTATAATCTTTTCTTAAATTAATAAAATGATATAATTATTACAATTAAAAACATATTAATTGGCAATCTAACAATAGCATCAACTTAATGATCCATAGCTAATCATGATATTCTTTTGCTTTTCACTGTCAAATGAAGTTTATAAGCAAATTTCCTGTGCATTTCATGGAACAGACCGTTACACAAATTATGCAAGTCATTATTGTCAATACACTTGGTTCATTGTTATATCACTATCAGAAAATTACTTGTAACACAAAATGATACTACACCCGCACTAAAAAATACCTAAAATAATAAAAATACCACGACTCGTTTGTGTACGTGTTATTTAAGGTTAAGGTTATAAACGAATCTTATCGATAACGTATCGCGAAATAGTTCGTTGACTTATTATGGTAGGTTAGGGTTACACAAACTAAGTTTCAAAATTTCCAGTAACTTCAAACTCAGTTACATTGGTTATTAAAAATATGTATTAGGGCAATATTTTATAAAATGATTTTATTTTAATGTCTAATGTCATCACTTAAAATTAATACTCCACTTTTAAAATCACCCTGTATAACAGCATAAACTCATCTACACAAGTATGCTTTGTTATTTCCTCAGTTTTATCGTTCGTTAAATAAAATCAAAATGTCTGTACTTGACTAATAGGTACTTACTCGACCACCGACGAGATAACCGTTGTTCTTTTTGACCTGAGCATCCAATTTTCCAAAATAAAATGGAACAGTTTCATTAAAAAGGGGTCCTGCCTGCGCTAGCTTAATTTCTTCATTGTCTTCGAAACAGTGAATAGCGATTTCTAGAAAAACCTTATATTATTTGACAAAGATATAAATTTGTATAAGAATCATCAACTATGTTTTGACTGTAAAAAATAAAAATGGCAATCAAAAATATGTGTTTCTAAACTTTTTAACGACTTCTAACAAGAAAATATTAATTCCATTAAACAAGTCTAACATAAAGTTGTTTTAAATAATTAAATAGCACCCTGTATATTTTCCGATAATAAGACTGCCTTGACGACGGGCTTCTAAATTCAAGTGTTTTATTGAAAACAAACAAATATAAGAAACGGAAACGGAAACAGACTTTTGTATTTGCCATAATATTTTTCTTTAAAGAGTAATGGATGATCAAAATACTAGTTTACTTAATTAGTCTTAAGAAAAAAGAAGGGAAGAATTTCAAGTAATTTTTTTTCTTATTAAATGTGAAATAAAAAATTTAAAGTAACCAATATGTGAACATTAAACTTGTAATAATTATATACGACCAACAATTTTAATATTGTTAATATTAGTTGATGTTGCAACTGACTCTTCTGCAAGGTGGTTTGATTTGAATGTTTGGTTGAATATGATAAAGTTGAAGCTAAGAATTTTATTCCACATGTTTTCGTTTGTTTTTTGGACGCCTGAAACTATGGCCTGTATATCGTTCAGGATTTTGAAGTTGCAAATAAGCTGATATTTCAGAAGGTATTTTTCCAAAATTGTTGATCCCGGCTAATTGCAAAGTAGCGATCTTGCAGAATGATTTTTAGAGTCCGTTATTTTAACTATTATGTGGTTTCTTTTGTCTTCATTTTATTTGTGTAAGTTCTGCCCAACGACAAGGTCCAGCTAAACAAAAAATGGTAGTCATTTTGATCATGAGGTACGTTTTATCTGACTCTTCACTGATAATGCCGTCCAATTCTACAAATTGTTTGCAATTTTGTATATTACTGACTATAATATTATAAACAGCACCCCTAAAACCCAAATTTCGCAAAACTTTTAATAATTGTTTATGGTCAACAGTGTTGAATGCCTTAGCTAGGTTTAAAAACACACACATTGATGGTTCACTTTCATCTAAGGCAGAATACATTTTCTGTTAAGTGCATAATTGCACCTCAGTTTATTTTCCTTTACGGAAACTAAATTGATTATTTGATAATATTTTATTATTCAATAAATAACGCTCAATCTGACTTTAGAACTTAGAAGTTGAACGATAGTTTGTCACTAATGTCTTATCCCCGTTTTTAAGAAATGGTTCAAAATTATTATTAATTATTTTGAATTATGATGGACATTGACCAGTTGACCAATTTAAAAGGAGTACTTAATCCCTAGCTATTTCTTTAATTGTTTCTGATTTTAATGCATCTATACCAGGTTTTGCTTTTTAAATCATATATATTATGCTTTAAGAAAACCACGACTTTATTATTATTACTTAAGCCAATGTTTTGCTTTATTTTTACTACACTTTTTATCATGGAGTAACGTGATCATAGAGTGTTGGCTTTAAAATAACCTTTCTGAGGTCAGCAAAATAGGTTAAACATATTTCTTCTTTGAAACTCCACTCCGTTTTCGCTACATCAGCCACCATTAAGAAATGTGCGTACTGTTTTTCATAATTATCTTTTAATTTATTAGATAAGAAATCCAAATTCGCCTTACCAGCAGCTTCTAATATTGCATCTGGAAGTTCTTCATCAGAAGAATTCATTGTAATGTTCTCCTTATTGTGATTTAACACACAAATTACCTTTTTTATAACCGCACTGACCTTTGTTAAACGTGTGAGAGCCGTTTGCCGAAAGTAACGTATGACAGCCAATTTCACCAAAAATGACAAATAATTGTATGATTGTTTACGTGACATAATTTTTGAAACATGTTAAACCGGTGACATTGAAAAAATAATAAATTTTATATCATAAATTGAAAAAAACATGCATAATAATTGATTAAAATATGTAAAAATATTTGGCATAGCTTTAATGCAAATGTGCTATCTAAACAGCCATATTACTTGTTTGACGATTAAAATAGATTATAAATTACACATTTTTCAAATTTTTACTAACAGCAGGAAAATCAAGCTTTCCAAAAAAAATGCATAAGAGAAAGTAAACCTTCAGACATGCTCGTAGAAAAATTATATTTTCTAATTCATTTATAAGTTTATTAAAGGTAATATTCAGTTTTATAATGTATGTATGGACAATGTTAAATTATATTTACATTATGTCTATTTTTTATTAGCCTTTCTCATATTTAATTATTTTTTAAAATACAAAGATCTAAAGATACATTCCTCTTATAAACTGTAAGAAATTTTTAAAAAGTTATAGATCTTATTCAAATATTAATAAAGATATTTTTTAAGTAACAAATTTGTACTTGGGGAACATTTTTCTTGAATTTTTGATCGTATCTACTAATTAAATGAATAACTTACTAAAAATTATATCCATAATGGTGTCAGCTGCTGCATCAATTTCTAAATCTTCCCAATCGTTTTTTCCAACCAGTTTGACTTGTTTTGCCAAATATCTACAAATAGCAAGACTCTGATGGGCTACTTTACCATTGTGCTCCAAAAGTGGCATTTTCCCAAATGGCGTACCTAAAATCATATGTATGATAGTCCAACGTATCACTGGGACGGAGAAAATGTCGAATGTGCCGAATGATTTTAATGTAACTGACATACTGATAAAACAACACGAGTAAGAAAATAAATTATGAAGATGTATGAACAAACGATATATATATATATATACTATCTTAATACTTGTAAATTGCTTATTTACTTGGTTTTACAGCTGGCCATTGGTCCTTTGGTATGCGATTGTCTTCAAATTCAAGCCCTCCGTAACTTAAGAGAAGTCTAATAGGTTCTCCAAGACCTGTGAGTTCAAAATAAGTTACTTTGTAAGCAGGCGCCATTTCTGAAAAGTTAAAAATAGAACAGGATAAATTGCTTTATCGAACGTTTTACAGCGAATCAATTTAATATATGCTACATCAAATAATAATGCATACTTTGCTGGATATAGCACGAAAAATTCAAATAAAATTTGAAACACCTGGTGTTAAATGGGATGAGGTAAGCTCCATTTTGAATCGTAAGTATTGTCTTTGAGATTTGACAGAAACGGTTAATGACGTCATTATATTTTTTCCTGTTAAAAATCTTCATTTTTTCTATTAAACTTTTATTAGAGATTTTTTTCTTCTCGTTTAAAAGTTATAAGCAATATGGTCCTAAAGTCTCAAAAGAAATACCACTTAAAAATTACAATAACGGTAGAAGCATCCTCGTTGTCCATAAATATCATTAATAAAGGGATTAAATTCTTTAATACAATTAAAACAAAAAGTGAAGATAACAATAACTAAACTAAAAAAAATGAGGCAACGCCCTCATACTACATACATATTACAATCTATTCTCTATATGACCTCCTCTCATTTCGGGTTATATATCCAATCTTCACCTGACTTCTTTGTGGGCTGCGTTTATTAACATTTTGCCGTTTAACTCATTAAGCGCTTGTGATTTTTTCTTTCAAATGATTAATATCTCGCGAAGGTGTTTTGTAAACCTTATACCATAAAAGAATCGGTTTCTCCAAAGGCACATTCTCCAGAAGTGCAGGAAGTGCTTCTTGTAAGAAATTTAGGTAACTCACGCTGTTCATAAAAATAAGGCCCAATTGAATGCCTACCGATGATGTCGCACCATACATTTACTCCAAATGGCCTTGGTTTTGGACTAAATTTACAATCTGGGCATTTTCAATGGATACTCCAAAATATGAATTTTGTAGTCATGATACCCATTGGTTTTTAAAGTTCATTAAACGGTTGATTTACCCAAATTCAGTTCACAGCTAGCCTGCCGTATAAAATTTTGTGGATTTTGTTCGAAATACTGTAACAGTCTAGCTGTATTAACATTGTTTCTTACCCTTTGGTTAATTATTTGATTCTTCCGAACAGAAAATGCGTCTTCATTTTATGCATGATCAGGAATGAGGCACTTTGTGACTCGCCGTAAATTAGCAACATATCAATTTCTTCTGAATGAGAAAACATTTTGTAAGCACAAAAGTTATACGTTTGACGTATCCCAAATTTTATTTAATTTTTTTGTATCCTTACAGTAGGCCTATACTATCGAGTTTGAGACACCCTGTACACAGTGTAACAAATTTAATATTTATATCACCAGTAGTACCTACTTAGAACAAATGAAGTTAAATTGGTTTTGTTAGTCTGGGCGTCCAATAGATGATAAGTCAATTTAATTAATTTTAATACAAATATATATTGTTTTGGAGTATATGGCTGAATTGTCAATTTTTAGGTACTTTCTTGAAATGTTGTTGACTTACCTAAAAGATTTTAATGAAATTTGGCAGGCTTTATAGGACAACACACTTTAAAAATCACACATCATATACGTGGAACGGCAGCATTTTTGTAATATAAAAAATCTACCCCTATGGACGTAAAGTGCAAGTATAAAATGTAGATTAGGTAACTTAATTACTACAAAAAAAAAATGGTATTGACAGGACCCGATTTTTTCATGATTTTCTAGAAATTTGGAGTAGATTTTTTCATACAATTTAGTATTTTTTTAAATTTATTAAGTAAAAATCCATATTTTGTGAAAGTACTACCTTATAATAGTGAATGTCCAGTGATAGGTCAGCAGCATTAAAAATCATATGCGTATGAGAGTATTAAATGCCTGTAGCCCCTAAAGGAACTGTGGGGGGTATATTATTTTTGTATTGTAATAAAAAATAAATTAAAAAAATAAAAGATCTTCAATCCAAGACGAGTTGCCTCCATTTTTTGTTAAAAATTATATTCATTTATCGATTCCGCCTCTCACTTAGTTAATTTGTCATTTTTGACAGCTACCTTTCCTAGTAGCCAAAAAACTGGAAAGGTTATTCCCATATACAAAAAGGGTAATTCTCATTCGACAGAGAATTATAGGCCAGTAACTGCCACCTTAATTTTTTGGAAAATTTTCGAATATGCCTTTTTATCTCGTGTAACGGCTTTTTTGAATAAGCATAATATTCTAACAAATAAACAGTTTGGTTTTCGAGAGAATTTGACAGCAGTGTTAGCTGTATATTCTTTCTGCTTTAATGTTATGAAGTATATTGAAATGGGCGAATGTCCTGTTGGGAACTTCTGTGATCTCAGTAGGGCATTCGACTGTGTGAAATTTGCATTTATTATGCGGTTTAGTTCCATTGTCTATAATCAAGGCCTACTTTGGTTTTTCTTCGATACCAAAATTGGCAAAAACTGTTTAGCGATATTTTTTTTTCAATCTAAAATCTGATCACACCACTGGATTCAGCATACCCTAAAATAAATATGTACCAAATTTCATAAAAAAATATTTATTATTAACGATAAAATTGATATTGAATGGTTTTTATCATTTTACCGTGAAATTCCCCAATAAAAACTGCATTTTTTATCCGATTTGATTCGAGTTTTTTTTTTTGAAGATAGAAAATTTATAACTAAACACAATATGAAATTCCATTATTAATAATCAAAGCCTGTTTTGATTTTTTTCGATTTTGAATTGGCAAATGATCAATAATAATTGTGCCATCGAAGAAAACCAAAGTTGGTCTTGATTATAGATAAAGGAATTTGATATTGCAAACTAAACTAGTTTTAAATTCTTTATCTTTTGAAATAAACCCAAACCAAATCGGATAATAAATAATGCAATTTTTACAGGGCTGTTTTAAAGAAAAATTATAAAAACCATGAA
This sequence comes from Monochamus alternatus, assembly GCA_037114965.1. NCBI lineage: Eukaryota > Metazoa > Arthropoda > Insecta > Coleoptera > Cerambycidae > Monochamus > Monochamus alternatus. Next base: position 467,067 of record CM073428.1, read on the forward strand.
TATCAATTTATTAATTTTTAATAATCAATATTCTTTTATGAAATTTGGTACATACCCATTTCAGGGGGTGTCGAAACCAGTGGTGTAATCAGATTTTAGATTAAAAAATCGCTAAACAATTTATGCCAAATTTGACATTGAAGAAAAAACCAAAGTAGGCCATGATTATATACAATAGAACTTCATATTGCGAGCCAAAATAAAGCTTTAAATTCTCTATCTTTTGAAAAAAAACTTAACCAAATCGACTTATAAATGCAATTTTTACAGAGGTGTTTCCTTGTGTGGGCCACACTGTATATATAATCCACCATTGATGGGAGAAAAATTAATACGGGTAAGTTTTTACATGATTATCAGTAAAGGAATGTGTTATTTGCTTGGTATCAATCCTGGAAAGCAGCTCCACCGTGTCCGACGCCAATGGCTTAAATCGTATCAATCAGTTATCAGTCCTACTAGCAACATTCAATTAACTTTAATCATCGGAATTTGAACATACTGTAAACCAAACCGTTTGTTATTATCTTCCCGATTTTTACCAAGCGGTCCCAGAAACCGTCTAGCAGTACTTTCAAAAGTTATTATTTTGCTATTTATACTAAACATTTAATGTTTTTTAAACATCATTCGACAACAAGAAAAAGAACAACAATTATTAATGCCGTCAAAGTTGGAGTAATAAACTTATATTTATGTAACAATTGTTTTTGTTTTGAAAGTACATACTAAAAGAGTGCTTCAAAAATGGTCTTTCTGGCATTGTAAAATAGCCAGGAACTAGAATGCGTTCCAATCGATCTAAATTTCTATAATTTTACAGATTACGCAAAATTAAATATTATGCAAAGTATGCAAATATATATTATAACTTATATACTATAACAAATGAGAATGTATGTTGGTACCTTTTTTATTATAGTTAGTTCACAGCAACACTTAAGAAGCAACTATATAATGGCTGGATGTATTCGTTTAGCTTGTGAATAGAACTTTGAGAAGTGACCTTCTATATAATTGGAGAGATGAAAAGAGGGGGTATTTGTAGATGGATCTAATCTATCTACTGGTTCCCAATCATTCTTGGTAACTCTATTTTGTCAGTCTACCAGGCAACACACAAATAATTATCTGCGTTCCCTATAAACTTTAAATTTTTAATGAAAGGGTATTTTACACTCAGTAACAGTAAAATTTCAAATTTTCCATTGAAATTATTTTTTCAAATTCTTTTTTTATCTCTGATGCATATCTTTTAAGACTGGTTTACATAAATTATAGATATTCTTTTCCTGTACAACTCAATCTGATTATTTATTTTTTATCTTATCTTATAAAATAACCTTGAATAGGTTGTTTGAACTCTGATATATTCTATTTTTGTGTACTATGTTATCCACTAGGAAATCATTGCACATTTTCGAATTTTCTTAATCTGTTTTATTGATGTATTACAAAATCTGTAAAATGTTTGACAATTTGCAAATCATTTTAATTACTACGTGATTAAACGCAAAAACTTTTGTCTTCACTCTTAACTTTAATGTCTTTATAAAATATAAAAAAAAACACAAATAATAATTATAGGTTTCCTCTTGGTCGCTTTTCTATCCAAACCTTGACGTTAGGTATGTTGAAAACATTTTCCTTCAATTTTTGTAGATTCGGGTAATTTGCAATTATATCTTTCTGTACTAAAAAACTAAGACGCTCTACTGAGGACGCAAAGAAGAGATCAACCCAAGTCAACTGAAAAAAAAGTTGTAATAGTAATAACAATTCAACTTAAAAAAATTGTTTAAATATTTACTTCTGTTTTATGTTTGATACTTACATGACCTCCAACAAAGTAACCATTATTTTTTTTAACTTGTGTATCTAATTTTTCTAAGTAATATGGAAGGGTTTCATTAAATAAAGTTTCTCCCTTTGTTTTCTTAACTTTTTCGTCCTGCTCTAAATGATATGGAGCAATTTCTAAAACAAGAATCTCATTAATATAATACTATATCGATTCTACATATCTATGCTTTAACAAAAATCTAGCTTTACTTCCTTTGAGTCTACTTTAATTGTGAAATGTTTTATTTTATAAAGTGAAATATGGAGTTCAATAAAATAACACTTACTTAAACGTAAATCAACAATTGTGTCGACTGTTGCATCGATTTCCAAATCTTCCCAATCATCTTTTCCAACTAGTTTTACTTGTTTTGCTAAGTATCTACAAATAGCTACACTCTGATAAGCTGTTTTACCATTATGTTCCAAAATGGGCAGTTGTCTAAATGGTGTAACTGCAAGAATAGGTAAGTATGTATTATTTTCCAATGGTTCACTAAAATTAAGGCAACAGTGATTATTAGAAGGAACTGAAGGACCTTGATAGTTTTCAAATATCGTGTTGGTTTTGGTTTAAATAATAAAAATATGTAATATCAAATAACGCACTATACAGGACATGACATGTAGAAAAAATAAAAGGAAGACGGAAACGGGTTGCAATGCTCCTTGTACTTACACCCGGGCTACGTTCTACCATTATTTAGAAATTCTTCTTCCACTGCTAGACCAAGACCAGCTTGCCTCTCAGATGTAATTCTCACAATAGGAAACATTCCAGTTTCAAGAGCATTGTTGAAGACTGTCTGAAATACATCTCGGGAAGCGACGTCTATTAGCGCTACCGTTGCAATACTCACAAATAAAAATAATATCAGCATATTCTCAATGACTAAATGTGGCAGCTATTACGAAATTATGTGTGTACAAAACGACAAAACGAACGCACATGTAAAAATAAATGCAATAAGAAATAAGCGTTTAAATCACAAACGTCAAAATAAATGTGACAATTAGTAATCACCTGTGGTAATCAACGAACGCACATGTAAAAATAAATGCGATAAGAAATAAATTAAATCACAAACGTCAAAATAAATGTGACAATTAGTAATCACTAATGTGAGTTTGGTTTAGAATGCATGACCTACTCGTAATCGTTGATATTCGTCCATATGTTTATTACGATTTTTTGTTCACTTTTGTCTCCTAAACACCTCTTTCGAATATTGGGGGTTCCCCTCCAATCAGCCTGCATTTACATTTATAAAATATGTGAAAGGTTTCGCTTCAGTTTGGTAAAGAACAAAAAGATTTTTTGACAAAAAAAAACAGCTGATAGTTAAAAATACACTGTTACCACAAATTAAAATATTTATTGAAAATAAATAATAAGTAACAAGAGAATAAGTGTCCATTCTGTTAATCATACGTAAAATTAAACACTTACTGGATTTAAAGGCAGGCCAGGTATCTTTTTGTATGCGGCTGTCTTCAAAGTCGATTTCTCCATAACTTAAAAGAAACCTGATTGGTTCCCCACGGCCAACAAAATCAAAATAAGTGAGTTTGTAAACTGGTGCCATTTCTATAATAATGAACTGGGTATATTTATATTGCTCAAATAAGTTATTATTATCAAGTACCATAAGCACGCTAGGTAATTTGACTTGATACAAATTGACATAGAAATTTGTACTAACAAGTACTATCAAATTTGATAAAAAAATATATTTGACTTTTAAAGAATGATCCCTTTTAAAACATATTTTTCTAACAAATTCCTAAATTTAACATTACTGCTTCAGTAAAATTAAGGCTCTTCTGAATTATTGTTGAAGGTTTATGTCTATTTGAATATGATGAAGATGATCTTTGATTTTAGGTAGTATTTTAAACCACTGAAAATTTTACTTATATGTATTATTCTTAATCTTATCCGTGACGGATCGAACCCATAGGAATATTTTTAGGATATATTTTTTGCACTTCTAGAGAAGATCTGTTACTGTGGAGGTCGATAGATTATCTTATTTATTACTATGCTGCTTAAGCATCATTCACATAAAATTAGTGCGGTTGCATTGGTACTGCAGAAAAGTTATTAAAAAGGGCTCCGTATTCTTGAAATAGTGTTTTTAACAAATACAAATAATTTTAGACATTTAATAACTGAATAATCTAGGGTTTAGCAAATAATAGGAATGTTAACTCATCCCACCTGCAAATATTCAAATATACTGAAGTAAAACGGCGAGAAATACGGATGACTTTTGTAACGTTCAGATAAACTTAACAGTTACGCTTTTGTACTGCAGTTGGTATGGCAGAAGCTAAAAGCATTTTAGCTTTTACCATTCCTTTTCCAACAATCATAAACAGTTTTTTTTACAGTAAACAGAAGATCACATTTTTGTAGGTTAAGTTTTTAAATTAGATTCTAATTTAGATATTTAGTTTAGAATTGATTTGTTTTTAAAAAATGGATGAAGAGGACTGTTTGGTTAAGAAACAGTTACTTTTGCTGCTCTTATTCGAAGCGACGTCAATATGTATAAAAACTATGCATGGAAAAAAAATTAAAAGAAGAACTCGGAGATGGTGGGTGCGTAAACTTTTAATTACTATTCGGCAAATGATAAAAACCAACAATTTCCGTAGATAGGGACGTTGTAGACAAAAACATAAACATAACCTCTTCATCTGAAGGTCAAGAATCTTGAGTTTTTGCATGTCGCCAACATACAGCGGAAAATTACCCAACTTCTTAAATCTACAATATTTTTTTGTAAAGAGAGTAAATAATATTTAACCCAAACAATTACAATACAACTGTACAATTCATATTGCCATTTTGTAATATTAATATCTCTGTTGGCATTGTTATTGCTTTATCATAAATAAACGTCTCATTATCTTATATTTGTTTAATGTGTGAGTAATCAGTTGCTAGGTATACAAATGGCATCCCAACTAGCAAAATATATTTTATAAAGGTTGTATAAATTGCTATAATATAAATCTTATAGGAGCTTTAAATGCATATAACGTGGTTAAATGCCTTTATATGATACTTACAGAACTGAAAATAACAACTATATCCAACAAATCTTCATTTAAAAATGGAACTTATAATACAATAATTTTATTCCACATAAAAGCATAACAAAATATTTTAGTGTAGATTAGAACTTTATACGATAATACTATATTATTTAACTAGTGGTAATGCAGGTCATAACTCACGCAAATGAAGTTTGCAGCACGAGCCGCAGGCGAGTGCTGTAATTCATCAAGTGAGTTATGACCATTACCGAAATTTGAATACTATACTTTATCTACGACTATAACAATAAATACTAAGATACAAGTATCGAGAAAGAAAATTGATTTGAAAAGTCAAAATTATTTTGTTAAAATATCAAATGACATTAGTCCCCTCAATGATAATAATTGACAGTTCCGCCTTCTAAAAGGCGTTGGCAATTTAATAATTTTAAAATCTTTTAATTATTCATTCCTTTCCACTGGTTAAAAATTCTTTCCATTTTACACCAATGGAACGTATTTATCGGCTTAAAAATTTCCAAGAATTTACTGCGTACACTATTTACATACCGAATTATCATTGTAGAAGCCCAGTGTGAATTATAATAACTCACTATAAAAACTCACGCTATTTGTTTATTGATACTATTAATTGCTCAAAAGCAATTGAATAATTAATATAAAAATTAATAGGAGTAGATAAAATGTTTTATAGTCTTAAATATATTTAACAATTTGTGTGCGCAAGTATTATAAAAAAATTTGAAATTAAAATATTATGCACTATTATATTAATAAGCATTTAATTTAAAAATTAAGGTTAAGTTTGGAATTTTATTACGCGGTATATACAATAATGTTGTTTCCTCAAGCCACAATTTTGTTCTATAACATACTTATAATAATATTTTTATAGATTAAACACAACTATAAAACTATTTTATAAATAAGCGCATTTCGAGGCCAAAAATTAATTTTATTAATTATTAAATTAATTTATTAATATTAATTTCCTTATAGATTATAATTAAAAGTCATTTGACTAACTATACAACTCTTTCACAATATATTTACAATCCTTATATATCATTTTTTTAAATGTTGTATAACGTATTATAATGATTTTATAAAAATTTTAAAGAGCTGAAAATATTTGTTCTATAAAACACGTTTTAAAAACTATTATAAAACACTTTTACACAATTACTTTCTTCAGGAACAAAACTATGACAATTATTTGCTCTATAAAATCAAACTGTTCGTTCAACAACGCAATTCGATAGTTATATTTGTGTCCACCAATAATTAGTACCAATCGATAAATTTATTATCAGAATAATTATGACAAATGATATTTATACCAATGACGAATTTGCCGACATGCTCCAAGTGTTTTTCTAATTAAAAAAAAGAGTAACGCTGCAGTAAGATTATACCATCAAAGATATCCAAATCGACCGATTCCTCATAGGCAAACATTGGCCTCGATGGAAAGAAGGCTTCGCAAAACTGGTAAAATTCAGCCCAATCATGAAAATGCCGGAAGAAGGCGTAATGTTGGAACTGTTGAAATTGAAGACGCTATACTGGAACATTTAGAACAAGACTTTGGTACAAGCACAAGACGGGTGTCCAGGCAACTGCAAGTTTCTCACAGTTTTGTGTGGAATGTAGCTCATGGAAATCTTTTAAACACTTTTCACCATCAACCCGTGCAAGAATTGAATGACCCTAATTTACCTAATTGCTTGGATTTTTGTCAATAGTACATTAATATTTCCAGGCATGACTTAAATTTTCTAATGAATATACTTTTCACCGATGAAGCAAATTTCCGGGAGTAAATCTTCATAATGTTCATTCATGGTCGGAAGAAAATACTCATGAAATATTTGTTTCAAGATGTCAACATAATTTCACTTTAAACGTTTAGATGGTAATTTTAGGAAATACTCTAGTAGGTCCTTTTATTCTTCCATACAGGCCGAGAATCTTAGATTTTTTAACGAGAATTCCAATATTGCTTGAGGATGTACCCCTCGCTACACGCCAGGTGATGTTGTACATGCTCGATGAGGCGCCTGCACATAGTACACTTGCCGTTAGAGAATGGTTAAATTTAAATTACCCGAATCGCTGGATTGGTCGTGGTCGTGATGCCCCTGTTTGTTAGCCTACATGTTTACCTGACCTAACGCCTATGGATTTCTTTTCGTGGGGACACATAAAAAGTATTGTTTATGCCACTCCTGTTGCTACCTTAGAAGAACTACGCTTAACAATATTTCAGGCAGCAGATGACCTTGGCAATAATCAAGAACTGTTTGTGCGTTATAACTTAACAGACGTATTAGGTTATGCTTGCAGTAAAATGGAAATTATTTCGAGAATATTCTTTAAATTTAATTTTGTAATTCTTGTTTGTATTAAATTTTATTTCAGATGAATAACTTTACTTAATACATGTCCCATAGTCATAAGTTATTAAACATTTTTCATTAATTAATAGCAAATTATTCTTAATGTCATTTTAAATTAGCAGCTTATTGACAGAAAGTGTCAGTTTATTAATATGATAAATAACAATTTATTTGTTATGACATCCGCCTACTTTATTTTTACAAATTTCCACAATTACCCCTTTAGTGAACGATGACGCATCTAGTTTTTTTACTAGAAAACTATCGGTTTTATTAAAAAATTACAAGAGGTAAAAAAGTAATAAATCAGTCTTTCCAATAAATATTAAATTTGTTTCATATAAAAAAATTCTAATAAAATAATGCAATGGGGTTGACTGTTTTAATCATTTATAAAATACGCGAAAAAATATTGAAAAGTTGTCTCTTTATTAGTAGAATACTCGTACCAAATTTCGTGTCTCTAGCATTCCCCATGCAAAAAAAAAAAATTAAATGTGAATTTCAATTCCCTCCTTTAGAGAGCATATCGCCTCAGCGATACAACTTTCATATAAGGTATTTTTACTTCATTCCTCTTATTTTTTGCTTTACATTCACTGGTGCCATTTTTGCTACTTCAACACCCTGTATTTCGTAACATAAGAAAAATCAAGTATATGTATATTGTTAATTTAAAATATAACTACATAATACTAGTAGGTAATTACATCACCTAATGATTCACGCTGCTACTAAAAAATCTACACCACATATGACAACGCTAATATTTAACTAAAACAAAAACCGCACTTGCTGAACCGATGTAACTTGTTTGTTTTAATAAAGCAGATAAGAAAGGAGGGGGAGATTACCAGAGCTGATATGTATTAGGGTACGTTTACATCTGACACTTGTGTCCCGATATATGTGTCAAGCATCAGATATATATCGCTAGTGAATGTTTACATTACAGACAGAAGTTACTTGTTAATTAGCGAGGTTGAAACAATCGAACAATAAACAATTATATTTGCAAAAATCTTGTGCCGATGATTCGCCTTAAAAAGACAGAAATTCCGGAAAAAATTTCGGGTCTCTAGTGATTCCGGGAGTAGAGTTATTAATTTGTTAATTAGCCTGGTTGCAAAAATAGAAAAATAAACAATTTAGTGCAACAATCTTGTGCCGATGGTTCTCCCCATGATCCCAGAGTTATTGCAAAAAAATCTGGTTCTCTGACGATTCCGGGAGTAGAGTTATTAATTTGTTAATTAGCGAGGTTGCAACAATTGAACAATAAACAATTATTTTTGCAATAATCTTGTGCCGATGGTTTGCCTTAATAAGCCAGAAATCCTGGAAAAAATTCCGGTTCTCTAGTGATTTCGGGGGGGTAATTTTTAATTTGTTTTTTCTGGGAAAGTATTATTTAAGTATTGCTGTATAATCCTGGCCTTGTGGGGTGGAGCTCCGTCGTACTAAAACCAGGTTTCTCCTTAACTGCAAAGACACATTTTCCAGAAGTGCAGGAAGTTCTTCTAGCAAGAAATTTAGGTAACTCACGCTGTTCAATGTATGTTTATAAAAATAAGGCCCAATTAAATGTCTACCGATGATGCCGCACCATACATTTACTTCAAAATGGCCTTGGTTTTGGACTGAATTTACAGTGTGGGGATTTTCAATGGACCAGTAGTGTTCGTTGCGCCTGTTCGACAAACCATTACTGACAAACCGACTTTTGTCCATCTAAAGAACGTGCCGAAAAAGATTGTGATCAACAGTTTCTACATTTACTACAATTTGAGCTATAACATTAAGTTGGTTTTTAAAGTTCATTGAACGGTTGATTTATCCAAATTCAGTTCACAGCTAGCCTGCCGTATAAAATTTCGCGGATTTTGTTCGAAATACTGTAGTGTAGCTGTATTAACATTGTTTCTTACCCTTCGGTCAATTATTTGATTCTTCTGAACAGAAAATGCGTCTTCATTTTATGCATGATCAGGAATGAGGCACTTTGTGACTCGCCGTAAATTAGCATCATATCAATTTTTTCTGAATGTGAAAACATTTTGTAAGCACAAAAGTTATACGATTGACGTATCCCATTTAACACCACGTGTCCCAAACTTTATTTACTTTTTTGTATACTCACTGTGGGCCCATACTATCCAGTTTGAGACACCCTGTACACAGTGCAACAAATTTAATATTTATATCACCAGTAGCACCTACTTAGAACAAATGAAGTTAAATTGGTTTTGAGTCTCGGCGTCCACTAGATGCAGTTTTAGATAAAAATAAGTCAATTTAATTAATTTTATACAAATATATATTATTTTGGAGTTCTAAGGCTGAATTGACAAATTTTAGGTACTTATTCGAAATGTTGTTTTTTTTTTGTTAGAAATATAATACGACTTATCTAAAAGATTTCACTAAAATTTGGTAGGGTTTATAGGACAACACACTTTAAAAATCACACCATTCCATATACGTGGAACGGCAGAATTTTTGTAATATAAAAAAATCTACCCCTATGGACGTAAAGTGTAAGTATAAAATGTAGATTAGATAAATTATTTATTACAAAAAAATAATGGTATTGACAGGATCCGGTTTTTTCATGATTTTCTAGAAATTTGGAGTACATTTTTTCATAAAAAATAGTATTTTTTAAAATTTATTAAGTAAAAAATCCATATTTTGTGAAAGTACTACCTTATAATAGTGAATGTCTATTGATAGGTCAGCAGCATTAAGAATCATATGCGTATGCGAGTATTAAATGCCTATAGCCCTTAAAGGAACTGTGGAAAAATAAATTAAAAAATAAAAGATCTTGAATTCAAGACGAGTTGCCTTCATTTTAAAAATTATATTCATTTATTGATTCAGCCTCTTACTGATTTAGTTATTTTGTCATTTTTGACAGGTACCTTTCCTAGTAGCCTAAAAACTGGAAAGGTCGTTCCCATATACAAAAAGGGTAATTCGCATTCAACAGAGAATTATAGGCCAGTAATTGCCACTTTAACTTTTTCGAAAATTTTCGAATATGCCTTTTTATCTTGTTTAATGGCTTTTTTGAATAAGCATAACATTCTAACAATTAAACAGTGGTGTTCGAGAGAATATGACAGCAGTGTCAGCTGTGTATTTTATCTGTTTTAATATTAATGTGCGTGAACTTAGCCCACCATTTTTTGATAAACTAAAAAATAAAGGTTGTGCTGAATTGTGCCGGATTTGTGCTACATTGTGCCGTAAAGTTTGTAAGAAAAATAATAGCCATTTTCCTAGAAAATGAAAAAATCGTGTTTCTCACTTTGCGGAAATCGTAATTTTTTAATGTGATATATTGTGCTAGTTGTTCTGAACATTGTGCCGTTTAAACAAATTTGATATCTGCCTCCGTTCTCCGGAAAATCCGGAAAAACCGAAATTTTTTAGCCTCTCATTTTACCACAATTCGATTTTTTTTCAATGCGCTGAATTGTGCTAGATGTTATGAACACTGTGCCGTTTAAAAAAATTGATATCTGTCTCCGTCTTCCGGAAAATGGAAAAAATCGAAAATTTTTATGTGACCTTACTGTGCCGCCTAGTTTGCGAAATTCGTGTTTTTCTTTAATGTACTGAATTGTGCTAGTTGTTCCGAATATTTTGCCGTTTAAAGAAATTTGATATATGGCTCCGTTTCCCGGAAAATCCGGAAAAACCGGTAATTTGGGCGTGAACTTAGCCTCCCATTTTTCTCGAAAATTAAAAAATGGGATCGTGCTGAATTGTGCTAGTTGTCCTGAATATTGTGCCGTTTAAATAAAATCGATATCTATCTCCGTTGTCCGGAAATTCAGGAAAAACCAGAAATTTAGGCGTGAACTTAGTCCCCCATTTTCGTCAAAAATTAAAAAACCGAATTGCGCTGAATTCTGCCAATTGCCCTAAACATTGTGCCGTTTTAAGAAATTCGATATCTATCTCCGTTCTCCGGAAAATCCGGAAAAACCGGAAATTTTGTCACAACCTTACTGCACCTCTCAGTTTGCCTGAAAATTAAAAATCGTGTATGTGTCCAGTAGTTTTTATAAATTATTATGCTTAAATTTCTGGTTTATCCGGATTTTGCGGAGAGCGGAGATAGATATCAAATTTCTTTTAACGGCACAATGTTCAGGACAACTAGCACAATTCAGCACAATCGCGTTTTTTAGTTTTAAGGCACACTGGGGGGTGCAGTAAAGTCATATCAACATTTCTGGTTTTCCGGATTTTCCGGAGAAAGGAGATAGATATCGGATTTCATTAAACGGCACAATGTTCAGAACAACTAGCACAATTCAGCACAATCGTGCTTTTCTATTTTCAGGCAAAATGGGAGGTGTAGTAAGGTTGTGTCAAAATTTGCCGGTTTTTCCGGAGAACGGAGATAGGATATCGAATTTCTTTAAACGGCACAATGTTCAGGACAATTCCGTTTTTTAATTTTCGAGAAAAGTGGGGGGCTAAGTTCACGCCCAAATTTCCAGTTTTTCCGGATTTTCCGGAGAACGGAGGCAGATATCAATTTTTTTTTAAACGGCACAATATCCAGAATAACTAGCACAATATAGCATATTAAAAAAATGGAGGAAAATGTCTATTATTTTTCTTGCAAATTTTAGGGCACAATGTAGCACAAATCCGGCACAATTCAATTTAGTTTATCAAAAAAATGGGAGGCTAAGTTCACGCACATTTAATGTTATGAAGTATATTGAATTGGGCGAATGTCTGTTGCGATCTTCTGTGATCTCAGCAGGGCATTCGTCTGTGTAAATCATGATATTTTATTGTTAAAAGTTTCATTGTATGGCCTGAGGGGCAAATTTTTAGAGTGCATTGCTTCATTTGTTAAACGTCGGAAACAATATGTATCTCTATAATATTTTAGCAATAAGAAAATTTCATATTTTAATTCTAATGTTATAGAGACATATTTGGGGGTTTCGCATGGATCAATATTGGGTCCGATACTTTTTATATTATATGTGAATATGTTAGAAAAAAGTTCTGCCAAAGGATTGCGTTTCTATGTATGCGGATGATCTTTCCTTAGTTTTTTCTAATAAATTTGATGCACGTTTGATAGAACATTGCGATAAAATACTCCAGGCACTGAATAACTAAGGCAATTAAATTTATTTCATTTGCCTTTTACTAAATCAGCTGCAATGTCTATTATTATATGGGATTAAAAATTTACAATAAATTGCCGGATGATATAAAGATAGTCAATAACTAGCATGTTTTTAAGTCTACATTAAAAAAGTGCTTATTAGCTAAATGTTTTTGTACACTCTGCCGAATCTCACTACTCTCTGTGGTGTAGTCAGATTTTAGATAAAAAAATCACTAAACAGTTTATGCCAAATTTGACATTGAAGAAAAAACCAAAGTGATTATAGATAGACAGTAGAATTTCATATTATGAGCCAAAATCAAGCTTTAAATTCTCTATCTTTTGAAAAAAAAACCTAACCAAACCGACTTATAAATGCAATTTTTACAGAGATGTTTCCTTGTGTGGACCACACTGTATATATAATCCACAATTGATAGGGAAAAAAATAATACGGGTAAGTTTTTACATGATGATCAGTAAAGAAATGTGTTATTTGCTTTGTATCAATCCTGGAAAGCAGCTCCACCGTGTCCGACGCCAATGGCTTAAATCGCATCAATTCAGCCCTACTAGCAACATTGAATTAACTTTATTCATCGGAATTTGAACATACTGAAAACCAAACCGTTTGTTATTATCTTCCCGATTTTTACCAAGCAGTCCCAAAAACCGTCCAGCAGTACTTTCAAAAGCTATTATTTTGCTGTTTATACTAAACATTTAATGTTTTTTAAACATCATTTGACAACAAGAAAAAGAACAACAATTATTAATGCCGTCAAAGTTGGAGTAATAAACTTATATTTATGTAACAATTGTTTTTGTTTTGAAGGTAAATACTAAAAGAGGAACATGCCTCAAAAATGGTCTTTCTGACATTATAAAATAGCCAGGGAACTAGAATGCGTCCCAGTCGATCTAAATTTCTATGATTTTGCAGATTCCGCGAAATTAAATATTATTATGAGTATCGTATTATAAATAGTATGCAAATATATATTATAAGTTATATACTTATATATTATAACAAATGAGAATGTATGTTCGTATCTCTTTTATTATAGTTAGTTCACAGTAACACTTAAGAAGCAACTATATAATGGCTGGATGTATTCGTTTATCTTGTGAATAGAACCTTGAGAAGTAACCTTCTATATAATTGGAGAGATGAAAAGAGGGGGTATCTGTAGATGGATCTAATATATATACTGGTTCCCAATTATTTTTGGTAACTCTATTTTGTCACTCTACCAGGCAACACACAAATAATTATCCGCGTTGTATATAAACTTGAAATGAAAGGGTATTTTACACTCAGTAACAGTAAAATTTCAAATTTTTCATTGAATTTAATTTTTCAAATTCTTTTTTATCTCTGATGCATGTCTTTTAAGACTGGTTTACATAAATTATAAATATTTTTTTCCTCTACAACTTTATCTAATTATTTATTTTTTATCTTATAAAATGGCTTTGAATAAGTTGTTTGAACTCTTATTCTATTTTTGTATACTATGAAATCCACTAGAAAATCATTGCACGTTATAGAATTTTCTTAATCTATTTTATTTATGTATTATAAAATCTGTAAAATGTTTGACAATTTGTAAATCATTTTAATTACTGTTTTGTTTTTATAAAATACAAAAAATCAGAAATAATAATTATAGGTTTTCTTTTGGTCGCTTTTCTATCCAAACCTTGATGTTAGGTATGTTGAAAACATTTTCCTTCAACTTTTGTAGATTCGGGTAATTTGCAATTATATCTTTCTGTACAAAAAAACTAAGAAAATCTACTGAGGATGCGAAGAAGATGTCAACCCAAGTTAACTGAAAAAAAAAAGATTGTAATAGTAATAACAATTCAACTTCTGATTTATCTTTGATACTTACATGACCTCTAACAAAGTAACCATTATTTTTTTTAACTTGTGCATCTAATTTTTCTAAGTAATAAGGAAGGGTTTCATTTAATAAAGTTTCTCCCTTTGCTTTCTTAACTTTTTCATCTTGCTCAAAATAATACGAAGTAATTTCTAAAACAAGAATCTCATTAATGTAATACTATATCGATTTTACCTATACTATGCTTTAATAAAAATCTAACTTTACTTCCTTTGGGTCTCATTTGAATATGAATATGAAATAAATGTTTTATTTTTTAGTGAAAGTGAAATATGGAGTACATTAACAACACTTACTTAACCGTAAATCAACAATCGTGTCGACTGTTGCATCGATTTCCAAATCTTCCCAATCATCTTTTCCAACTAGTTTTACTTGTTTTGCAAAGTATCTACAAATAGCTACACTCTGATAGGCTGTTTTACCATTATGTTCCAAAATGGGCAGTTGGCCAAATGGTGCAACTGCAAGAATAAGTATGTATGTATTATTTTCCAATAGTTCACTAAAATGATGGCAGCAGTGATTGTTAGCAGGAAGTGAATTACTTTGATAGTTTTCAAATGTCGTGTTGGTTTTGGTTGACATAATAAAAATATGTAATATCAAATAACGCACTAAACAGGACATGACATCTTTAATGTAGAAAAAATAAAAGATTCCTGGAAATATTCGGAATAAAATAGTCATATATTTACGTTTTGCCAAAAATATGAACATCAATTTTGTAGTTGAAAAATAAATGCTAGTACGGCCCTGACCAAAATGTTACCGTTTGACTGCTATGAACCTAGCGGTTATCACTTTTATAAAAAATGGTGAAAATGATATTCATTAACACGGAGGCAGACTTACTTTTTATTGTAATGTACAATAACACACATTTTAATTTACAATAACACACATTTTAATTTATAATAACACTATTATACACACTTCTATTACTCTATCAAAACAGCAAAACAAACACAACACATGAAAATCCATAAATACAATAATGTAGTTTTCGGATAACTTGACAATATAAATATTTCTTCACATAATAAAAAAAACTCAATGGAAAAGCAAAAACAATAGGAATGTTTCTTAAAAATCAGCTTTGATAGAAATACTCAAAACTGAATAAATATTATAGTTTACAAAGGCCTATTGTTCAAAATAATATAATTTTTTTATCGACTACGACTCTGCGTCAACTCTACACTACTAATGGTTCTAATAATATTTTACTATAACACGCTACATTGGAAGAAAGAGCGTAATATTTATAAATCGGTTAATAAATGTATAGAAAACAAGAAAACTAGTAAATAAAAAAAGTTCATCACATTTTTAGTGATTTGAGAAAATGATTTCTTCACAACCGGTGTGAAAGCAGCACCCAAAGATAGCATCCGAAATTTCCGAAGATAGCCGAATGACCATGGACGTTCGTTGACTAAGGTACAAAATATCAAAATGATATTGTGAGTTCCAGGGCGTCACCCCCAGGGACCCATTTCTAGTCGATCATATTTCTTCTACATGATGTATATCCCTTGAGGAAACTACATACCAAGGGACAAGTTGCAACGGCATGTATTTTCCGAGATATTGGAAAATATTTTTTTCCGATGCTATCATATTTTACCCCCTGGGACCCATTTCTAGTTGATCATATTTGTGATAAGCATCACTTGAAGAACTCTCATACTAAGTATCATCCCGAGTATGTTACAACGAACGTCCATGGTCATTCGGCTAATTTCGGAAATTTCGGGTGCTATTTTTGGGTGCTGCTTTTACACCGGTTTCTTTACAGAGATCAAATTTTTAGTAAAAATTCTTCAATCTGAAGAAAATATTAACATCTGGCAATACTGATCTCCTAGTCTCCACAGTTCTTCTCCATACTACTATCGCAGTGCAGCGCAGTCATAATACGTACCAGGGCTGGCGTTAACTTTTTATCACTATAATTTTTTATTAAATATTTTTAATATTCCATCGAGGTTTTTATATTCTGCATTAAAGACGATACATCCTGTATATTGTGTGCTGCTATAATAATACGTCTATCAAGAACAGTCAAATATACAGGATGATTGGGGGGCGGGAGGTGGCAAAAGTGAACAAAAAAGCCTAATACACGTATAGTCGAATATCAACGGTTACTAAGATAGCAATGAAAATATTTGTATCTCAGTTAATTAATGTAATGCATCAGTAAAAAAAGTTTTTATTCTGTAGGTATTATAAATTATAACATTGATTAAAGATCTAATAAACCGAAATTAATGAATTAAATTTTCAAATATACCACAGTCCACCTCGATGCATGCATCAACTCGTTTGTGGATTGCACGGAGCTTGTTGAAGAGCACGGTGATTTTCTAGTTATTATGAGTGCTGTACAATTGACAATCCGATCGAATAGCGCCTCTCTTTTGTTCACTTTTGTTGCATATACTAATGACTTAACAATCCCTAAAGACAGTAATGAAGGGGATTCAAATCTGGTGACCTTGGTGGCCAATTTTAGAAAGCACATCGGTCAATCCAGCGTTTGGAAAGCGATTGTTCAGATGATTGATCACAACATGACTAAAATGGACAGGGGCACCATCATGCTGAAAGGACATGTTTTGTCTAATATCCAATGGAACATCGTCCAGTAGATCTGTTAAATTATTTTCTAAAATTTCTACATATCTAGCTCTAGTAAGACGACCATCTAGCACAACTGGGCCAAGTAATTGATTATTAATCATACCACATGACACGTTAATGCTGAACCGATGCTGAAAGTTACTTTCCGCCGTGGCGTGATGATTTTCATCTGACCAACGATGTTCATTGTGACAGTTATTTACTCCATCACGAGTGAATTGAGCCTCATCAGTGACAAAATGTATTCGTAAAGTGTATGGTTTGCGTTTATCCAATTGCAAAAATGTAACCCCAAATCATTATCACCTCCCTGAAGATTCTGGACGGGCTGAATACGAAACGATATTAAACCATTTTTGTGACTGACTTCCCATGCCGTAGTTTGATTAATTTGGAGAAACGTTGCAATGCGCCTTGTACTTACACCCGGCCTACGATATTTAGAAATTCTTCTTCCACAGTTAGACCAGGACCAGCTTGCCTCTCATATGTAATTATCACAATGGAAAATATTCCAATTTGACGTGCATTGTTGAAGACTGTCTGAAATATATTTCGGGAAGCAACGTCGATGTTCAACAGCTGACCAATTTGCGCTACCGTTGCAATACTCATAAATAAAAATAATATCAGCATATTTTCGATGACTAAATGTGGCAGACATTACGAAATTATGTGTGTACAAAATGACTTAACAAACGCACATGTAGAAATAAATGCGACAGTTAAGACATAAGCGTTTAAATCACAAACGGCAAAATATATGTGACAATTAGTAACCACTAATGTGAGTTTGGTTTAGAATGCATGACCTACTCAAAATAAAATATCAAGTAATAACAGCATTCGCAAAAATAGCAATAAAATATTTTCATTGCTCTATCTCAGTAACCGTTGATATTCGACCATATGTTTATTAGGCTTTATTGTTCACTTTTGCCCCTTAAACACACCTTTCGAATATTGGGGGTCCCCCCCTCAATCACTGTCTATTTACATTTATAAAATATGTGAAAGACTTCGCTTCAGTTTGGTAACGGTAATTTGTGAAAAAACAAAAAGATTTTTTGACAAAAAAAACAGCTGATAGTACAGACTATAATAAAAATACACTGTTACCACGAACTAAAATATTTATTGAATTGAAACAATAAGTAACAAAAGAATGTGTCCATTCTGTTAACCATACGTAAAGTTAAACACTTACTGGATTTAAGGGCAGGCCAGCTATCTCTTTGTATGCGGTTGTCTTCAAAGTCGATTCCTCCATAACTTAAAAGGAACCTGATTGGTTCCCCACGGGCAGTAACGTCAAAATAAGTGAGTTTGTAAGCTGGTGCCATTTCTAAGAAGATAAATAAAAGTTACGTGCACACCATAATGAACTGGGTATATTAATATTGTTCAAATAAGTTGTTATTATCAAGTACCATAAGCCCGCTAGATCTCTACTTTTGTAGAATATAGATATTTAATTAAAATTAAGAAAAACAAATAATTTCAACTTGATAGAAACTGACAATGAAATTTGTACTAACAAGTACTATCAAGTTTGATAAAAAATATATTTAAATTTTATAGAAGGATCCGATTTAAAATATATTTTTCTAACAAATTCCTAAATTCAACATTACTGTTTCGTTAAAATTAAAGCTCTTCTGAATTATTGTTAAAGGTTTATGTCTATTTGAAACTGTGGAAGATGATCTTTGATTTTAGGTCATATTTTAAACCACTGAAAATTTTACATGCCTTATTCTTAATATATTGCCTGAAAAAAAAATTCTTAATCTTATTCGTAATGGATCGAACCCATAGGAATATTTTTAGGATATATTGTTTGCACTTCTAGAGGAGATATGGAGACTATGAAAATTGATCGATTATCTTATTTATTACGATGTTGCTTATATTCCTCAGATTGACATTTCGTAATATTAATATCTCTGTTGGTATGCCGACAATTTTATTTATTGCTTTATCATAAACGTCTTATTTTTGTTTAGTGTGTGAGTAATCAGTTGCTAGGTATACAAATGATATGTATTTTTATATAATTGTCATTAATTTATAGCATTTAAGAATTTCGTTATTCTATTTGACATAACATTTACCAGAACTAATAAGTTTAGATTATTTTAAGAAGAATTTGATATTCCATATCATTTCAAGATCTAAATTTTCGGCTCTAATACAAAAGAAAGTGAAAATAGTCATATTCCAAATACAATATCAGTACTCATACGAGGTGGATCAGAAAGTATCTAAAAAAATTTGGTCATGAAAAATGGAGTCAAAACGTAAACATTTTTTTTGTAAAATCCTTATAGTTTCCGAGTAAAAAATTATTGAAGTTGCAGTATTTTCAACCTTTACATCGCTGGGCTATTGTAGTCTCTAGCCAGGTGATTCCGAATATTGAAATACGATTACTTTTTTTGTCGTCAATCGTCAATTTCTAATAAAATATTGCAATGGGACTGTTTCACTCCTTTATAAAATACGGCAATGATCGAAAAAAGTATTGAAAAGTTGTCTCTTTATTAGTAGGATACTTATACCAAGTTTCGTTTCTCTAGCATTCCCCATGTAAAAGAAGAAAATTGAAATGTGAATTACAATCGCCTGCCTTTAGAGGGTATATCGCCTCAGGTATGCAACCTTCATATAAGATATTTTTACTTCATTCCTCTTATTTTTGGCTTTACATTCACTGGTACCATTTTTGCAACTTCAACACCCTGTATTTCGTAACATAAGAAAAATCAAGTATATGTACGTATATTGTTAATTTAAAATAATATAACTACATAATACTAACAGGTAATTACCTTACCTAAAGATTCACGCTGCTACTAAAAAATCTACAGCACATATGACAACGCTAATATTTAACTAAAACGAACCGATGTTTATTTTAATAAAGCAGATAAGAAAGGAGGGGGGGATTATCAGAGCTGATATGTATACTCGCGTCAAGAATTCAGACGACTTACGTCATACGAACAAATGAATAATTTATCATATTTTTATCAAAATATTTAAGAAACTGCAACTGATAGTAATAAAACTATATACTACATTAAAAGTTTGCATTATATATTGCACTAAATTGCAAAAAATGTTTGTTTTAAACGCGACCAAATATCGAAAATTACGTTGACAATAAAAACAAATGTGTAACGTCAGCTGTGACGTAAGACGTCTGAATTCTTGACGCGAGTATATAAGCGTTTACCTTGCGCAACAATTTTTTTTATTCTAATTCGACTTGGTAAACAAAAAAGGTCAGATAGCTCAATTATGTAATAATAACACCCTTATAATTGGAAATGCTATTCACATGCATTGATAGTGTAATGAAGGATATCACAGCGATCAATTTTTATATACTTACTCTCTGGTAAATATTTCATTCATGTGGTAGGAATGTTTGATATACAGGGTGTCCAGAATATAAGTAATTTTAAAGACATACATCTGGTTAAAAATTTCATATGTCTAAACCGAATAGTTTTTCTATTTCATTATATTTCATAAATAAAAATATAACTGTAATAAAATGCATAACTATGTTAGGACATTACAAATTAAGGCACAATCAAGCTTAAGTAAAAGCTCCTGCAACGTACCTAATTTGTTTTTTGTATCAGTGGTAGTGAAGTAGTCTCATTAATATCCATTTTTGTTGGTATAAAGAAAATTGAAATTGCAAATTTTGTAATAAAATTTTGGAAAAAATAAATAGAAAAAAATATATGGCAATTCGCCTGTGATTATTTTTAGCTATTAGCTCTAATTTTACATTGTAAGGCATAAAAACTTAGTACATGTTTAGTACACCATATATAAAGTGGCATACTGATGAGAGCTAACAAGCTCCAACCAGTATGTCTAATGGCACCGCTAACGACTAACCGTGGCTGTTTACGAAATATAGTGGGTCACTCTCTATTTATGGCTGTATCTAGGCTCATCATTGAGTAACTAGTGAGCACCGTAGCTATTTACGTCATCTCGTGTATTCATATCCTTCTGTTGGTTACGACAGAGGTTCGCCAGGTTCTTTATTGATGAGAGCTGACCGCTGACGACTAATGGTTACTTCATATATTTTGTTTCGAGGTACATATTTTGTAACAACAAAGAAATTAATTTACCTTATCGTATCTACGTTTTGTATCTTTAAAATTTACTAGAGTATAATTTCAGTATTAGAGTACTCAATACTTAAAGCGGCGATAACTATTCTTTAGTGATACAGAGCATATATTTTTTTACGATATTATTTACTGGGTATAGAAAATATTATTCAGGAATCTATTTTAGATAGATATAGACTTACTAGCAATAAAAAAGCGTCTAAAGTTTAGCAATATTTTATTGTTAGAAATTTTTGTAAATCTTTATAAATTGATCATTTTTTGGCGTATTTTAAAAAAATCATCTACATTGTCACCGGCTTTTCTATAACACTAAAATTTTGCAAAATATTTATTGCTGGTGAGTTTAAATAATAAAATAACCAATACATTTCATGATAAAAGCATGTAAATCTTATTTTATTTAAGTTTAATCAATATATCTTTAATAAAAGTTTTATCTGTTATTGAAAAAAAAAACACTTCCGAATAATCCCAAGTCATTCAGTTTTATCACAGATGAGTCGTTAGTAGCACATTAGATAATTTATATAAATACATACAATATTCTGATAATGCTATATTGATAACATACTTGCATTATTGTTCAGTTAAATATTCATTGTTAAATATGAGTTGTTGAAATTGAATGTTCTAGTTGTTTTATTGGGATTATCCTCAAAATAGAATCGCAAGGTTTTACTTCAAATTGTATCTTTTAAAAAGTCAGAAACAGAGCTCAAACAAGTATTCTAATTACCTACAGGGTATTCCGAGACTACCAAACCAGTAATCAACATATTGAATAGACGCAGAATTTAGATATTAAAATAAACAATAAACTAAAAACATGCAGATAAAATTTTGATATAGAACGATTTTTTTCCAATTTGGCACACTTGTTGCTTTTATAGAGACGCAGTTTCAGCTAAAGTATTTCTAAAATTGCAGAGGTCAGGATTCCTTTACTTTCCTTTATTCTCGTTTCAAGTCAAAAAACCGTTTGCGAGAAAATCGACATTTAAATTTTTGTTTAACAATAATTTACTTTAACATTCTAAGGACTAATTTTCTTTAATAAGGAGATTTGAAAAACAACAACAAAATTAAAGACATGCATTTTATTTGCTTTAAGAATTTTTAAAATACACACACTGTAACCATATTTTCGACCAGTCTTAATATTCTTCTCTATAATGACACATCCCTCTTCTTAACACTGACTGATTTTCAAACTAATCTATCTAGAAAAAAACTATGCCCTAGTAATGTGAAAAATTTATTAGTTTAATATATCCTGCCGTCCAAGACTTGAACAGTTTTTAGTATAAAGCAGCAAGTATTTTCCTATTTTAACCGAATGTTTAAACAAACAAGTTTAGTTCGTAATATTATGTACTTAATCAAAGTATTTAGTTCTCGGTCGTTTATCAACCCAAGCCTTAACTTTAGGCACTTTTAGGACATTTTCTTTGACAATTTGTAAATTTGGACAATTAGCGATTAAATCCTTTTTCGTCAAGAAGCTTATGTAATCCTCCAACGCAACAAAGAAGAGATCAGCCCAGGTCAACTGAAAATTAAAAAATTGCAATAACAACATTAATCAAAAAATTAATTTATATTTCACTTCCTCATAATTTAGCTATAATATCTCGGATACGATATATATAAACATACCATACAAAATGGATCTTTTCACGATGGATATGTTAAATATTTAGCATCAATCATAAACAAATAAAGAAACGTCAAAGCAATGACCCTTTATAGTTTTTATTTCGTATGAAGTGAAATATAAAATTTTGTATGCATCAGGAGAGATACTAGGATTATTGTGCCCTTAGGCGACATAACCATCCCTGTATCTCCCTTGGTACATAAATAACTATTTTCTCCAACTGTAAAAAAATACGATGAGAAAATAGTATATTGTTATATTAGGATTAAAAGTGTCATTTTTGTGGCGAACAAATTTGCAAGACAGTCGAAATTATATGAAATTATTCAAACCATATTAATATATGGATAATAAAGCAAAGTGGATTTGCTGAATAGTCCGTAAAAGTTGAATCTAATGAAGAATTAGGTGTATATTCTGAGGAGATACTGGAGTTGGCAAAAAACGTTTCTTTGAATCTTCTCCCAAATAAATCTCGGAAATTTATGAATGTGTCTACTAATGTTTTATGGACTGTTGCAAAGAAGAAAACATTAAGTTGTAATCAGAAGATGTATTGAAGGTGTATTTCTCAAAATTAGCAAATAAAATGAAGCCGTCAACGTTTTTGGTCACAATATTCAATGTTGCGGTCAACGTTGGATATCAGAAGGGGATTGATATAAGCAAATATTCAAAGTTACGTGATTTTCTCAAGAAATGAGGGATATGTACTGAAAATATATCGAGTATTTACAAAGAAGCAAGGTGATGATGGTAATGGCATTAAAAATAAAATACCCAAATTTTTTAAAAAGCTTCTTTATAGGTCATCCTAACATTGAGGGTTGTAGGCGCATGGCGTTCTGATAAATTTGTAAAATTAAAAACTCATACTGTTGAAGATGTGAAATACGCCTTAATTATAAAAATTCCCGTTATCAAAACCAAGAGATCGCGTTCTTATACTGTGCTGGGGGATAACTATTTAAGTTTTTATCAAAAATATGTTGCTTTCCACCTGGAAAGTGTCATCGACTGGTGACGTGGCCAAATTTTTGAAACTGGACGACTGGAAAGAGTACAGTACAGTGCCATTACGATAAAAGTCTGCTGCCTTTTTAGTTAACTGTGGGTGTGACCTCACTTGTCATCCACAATATCTACCTATATATTCTTTATTATTAGCTTTTGTGACATTTTTTACTGTATTAGAAAGGTATTTTAACACGTTGACTGCCGTGAGACGTAAATGTGGTGTCTCAGGTTATTTTCAATAATAGCCGCGTGACTGTTACTGTTGTCTCAGACGCAATTCTGCATTATAGCCGCGCGAGCCGTGAACAGCGTCTCAGTCCTGTATAAATTATATGGGAGTAAAAGAGCACGGCTATAAGTGCCGGCAGGTGTTTTTGGTTTTTGAATCTGAGACTCACAATGAGACTCATGGCCTGAAATATACGTAATATATAAAATCAAAATATATTGAAAAGGAATTATTTATTGGTGTAAAATACAACATAAAAGTGAATGATTCTCGAAAAATAAAACAAAATACATAACAACTCATAACAAATACTTAAAAATTATTTTGTGTATTTATGCACTACCCTTTGCGATGAAGATTGGCCCTCTGCTCGGTCTTGTCCGCAATAAATAAGTATATTGTGAGTATATCCCTTTTCGATGCACAGTTTGTATACTTTTATTCCGAACTTGTGCCTTTTATTTGTAACATATTGGCGAAAAGACAACCGGCCTCGAAAAGGCTCAGACGTGTGAAAGTGAGACTCAACATTTGGTGCACGCGACCATTGAGTCAAATTTTATGTGTTGAGGCCGCGTGACCATAAGGTGGGTCTCATTAAAAATTATAAAAAAATTGATAATAAACATTTTCTAGTGTGTTCTAGGACATCAAAGGAAACGTTTTACGAAAAAAAAAATTGACCTGTGGGCCCGATTTTTTTTTAGTATTACGACATTGAACGTGTTAAGCTAATATAGGTATATCAACCCTAAAAAGGCATAAATAGGTCAGATCTCATCTATTGTGGTTGAATTTTCGAGTTCCCACATTTTCAAGAGTGAACTTAGATATTTATAGAGTATTTTCATTAAACCAGGTTAGTAAATTTAGCTAGATTAATTTTTTTAGATAATTATTGAATAGAGCTTTGTCTGTGGAATTGTTCATTAGCATACCTAGATGTTTGGTATCAGAGAGCATACATATGATTTCATTGATAGGAATTGTAGGAGATATGATATATATTAGATTAAAATATCTTTCTAATACAGTAAAAATTGTATTTTGTTCGAATGGATGAGACTTTCCTTCTAACAAAATAAAATGCCACTACAAATAATCGTTATTTGTGGTATAAGTGCTAAATTATACCACAAATAACAATTATTTGCTTTACTATTATTTACATACTTAGTCATTAATTATAATCAAAGTACTTACTTTGCCGCCGATAAAGTAACCATTGTTTTTCTTGGCTTGAGCTTCCAATTTTTCCAAATAAAATGGAATAGTTTCATTAAATAAGGGTGCTTCCTGCGCCAGTTTAAATTCTCCATTTGGTTCGAAATAGTAAAGAGCGATTTCTGAAATAAAAAAACATATTATTAGAGCAAGAAAATGTTATGATGAAACATAACAGGTGAAAATATATTTTTTCTTATTGCAAATGATTTGTCAGCCCGTAAACTAACCCTGGAAAAAACTTGTATAATTATCACATTGAAAATAGCTATGAATTCATTAAAAGTTGCGTATAGAAACCGCGCACTTATAGTTTGTGCATTTTCTATACATATTGTAGTTATGTCAATATAATGCCTAGGTATATTTATTAGATTTTAGATAAATAAGTTGTATAACTTACTCAAACGCAAATCGTTAATGGTGTCAACTGTTGCATCGATTTCTAAGTCCTCCCAATCGTTTTTTCCAACTAGTTTTACTTGTTTAGCCAGATATCTACAAATGGCAATACTCTGATGGGCTATTTTACCATTGTGCTCCAAAATTGGCATTTGCCCATAAGGCATAGCTAAAATTATACTAGTTATTTTGTGACATATAGATGAGACAGAGGTGAAGGTGTTCCCATTTTTAACTTTAGAGCATGAACAAATATTGTTTTCTTTCACATTTTTGTCATAATAAATTGTTAATATTTTAGAATATTGTTTTGAACTTAAGCCAGTGGTGCAAGTATGGGGTTTTGTTCACTATTGAACCCCTTAAACTTCTACGTCATACCTACGCCTCTGGTTTTAGTTGAACATAATTATTCATGGCAAAATATTAACCTTTTATTATGATTAGTGCATACCAAGTTCGAAGAAAAATATTTATATGTTTAGTAGATAAAAAGAATATAAAATATGTTTTTAAAACTTGAACGTGCTTTATCAGGAAAACGGAGTGTCATAGAGAATAATGTTAATAGGAAGACCCCTTACTATTTTTTCGTATTCTATCATATCTCAAAGAACGAAAAATCGGGAACACCCTATATTTCAATATAATTAATTATAAATTTGTTCCTGCACACAATCCATGACAAATCATTGACAGTCACAGATTTTTAAAGGAGGACGGAACGGACATATCTGACAATTTGTACTAGTTGCGAATTTGTTCCTAGAACAGTGGATTGTAGATTGAATGAATGACTGAGCACGGAATAAATATAACGAACGACCGTTCACGACGGCAGCAGCTATTCTTAAGTTCTAAACTATGATAACACATATTTTAAATTAAAGTTAAAGTTAGGTTATAACAGAGATAGATACAACTATCCATAAAATTATAGGTTAATGTTAGATGTCTAGTAAGAGCAGACCGAATTATCAGGTTACGAAGATTCCGCGAACTTTTGAAACTGTCAGCAAATTGGTTTTGATCATGCGGATTAGGAGTTATGGATTGTAGTTGAATTCTTACTGGAACGATTCACACTGCGTATGCCTCTGATAGTTATGGACAGTTGCAGCCTGTTGCAGGGGCAAACCTAATGTTTTAATTTTAATTATTTGCGATATTGAAATAATAAGAGGCATGCTAGTTTCTTTCCTATTTTTATCATTTGTATGATGATTATTTACTTGGTTTTACGGTAGGCCATTGCCCCTTTGGTATGCGCTTGTCTTCAAATTCAAGCCCTCCGTAACTCAGAAGAAATCTGATAGGCTCGCCAAGGGCTGTGAGTTCAAAATATGTTACTTTGTAAGCAGGTGCCATTTCTGAAAAGATAAAAATATAATCCCAAAGCGTTAGAACAGACCAAATTGATATAATTATGTTGAAATCAATATACAGCAGTTGCTTTTTTAATCATGTACAGGGTGTAACTAATTTTATTCTGATAACTTTCGAATCAGATGGAATAAGTTAGAATAAATTGTTCTTTTTTAAATAAATGTAGGAATATCTGCTGTTTGCGAAATAGGTATTGTAGTGTTTACATATTTGGAAATTATATTTTACAAATATCTTTGGAGTAAGAGAAAATTAAGACAAAGTTATGATATTTTTTTGGTTTGGTTCTCAACAGAAGTCGCTCACTTCGTCATTGTTCCCTAATGTTTAGGTTACATACTGACGGTATAAACAAATCTAAAACCTACGAAAATCTTTACATATGTCGCCATAAATCATTATTGGCTTCAATCTTCAAGCTACGGCTAAACGTGATTCTTCGTGAATCAAAATATTATCGATATTATCAAAACTATCGATAACTACTGCTATTATCGTTATATTTAAAATTATCGATAATATCGATAATTTTTTATCTGTATTATTTATCGATAATATCGATAATTATCGATATCTAGATAAATATTCCCAACCCTAGTCCGGGAAAATGTTGGAAATCTCTCGGGTGTAGATAGATCCTATATTTTTTTTCTTACAGGCCCTCTCTATGGAGATATGTATGTCCCTGAAAATTGGTTTATTTTATCGACAATAGGCAAGAGTACGTATCTTTTTTTAATGTAAACTGCCTCTGGTAAACTAAAAAAACTAAATATGTTTCAAGGACACTATCTCTAGAGGTCCTTATATTGAGTACTTCAAAAGTTATTAAAAAAGCCGATTTCCAGCGGCTTACTCCCCGCAGGGACACTCATATCTTCGTAGGGAGGGCCCGTAGAAAAAACATTATAGGAACTTGTCATCTTTTTTTTTCATATTCTATCTGCAGCCGAGAGATTTCCAACCGGACACCCTGTATAGCGGAAATCAGAAAGTTCTACTCGATTACAAAAATGATTAAGGATATGTTACTTATTGCATTTTATTGCCACAAGCTAAAATGTACAAGGTTATTCATTATATATAGGCAATCCTATATTATCGTTATTATTAAAGATAGAAAATAAAGTTTCGAATAAAAGTTATAGATTGTAAGTGAAGTGGAGTGAAGAAGTTGAGGGGTAGAAGAAGCCAGTAATATATTTTTTTAATGGAACGTCCTGTGTATTGTTGATTTTTTAAATTATTTATTTTATTTTAAACATTCCCCAACAGAATATCTAATTATAGGGTGAGTAAAACAAATAATAGAAAAGTAACAAATATAAAATATGAAGAATTAGTTACTAAACTAAAAATATGACATAAATAATAAACAAATCACATCACATATAAAAATAAAAGAAGAGAAAAACACAAAGAGAAGGTTTATAATTGACAGTGTACTTGCTAGCATTTAGAGAAAGATTGTTCATGATACACCAATCAATATGGCTTAGAGAGTGTAACGCAGTCACCAACAGTAGTAACATCACTAGCGTCAATTTCGAAGACCTTCGAGAAACTACAAATAATTGTTAATATCAATTTTGAGACCCTTTTTGAAAACTGAAGACTTTTTCCACTTATCGAGAAAAACATCGGTTTTCTGGACCACGTGTGTGCTTGCAATTGCATAGCTTAAATGAAAAAAAGACCTGTCTGCGTAGTTTGGCCAAATTCGGTATTTTCTCACATAACAGTCATCATATGCATTTACAAAGCTATAGAAAGGCCTAGTAAGTTGCTTTATACAACGAAAACCAACTGTTTTATTATTGCTGATTGAAACAAGGGCCCAAGTGCAACACTTACATTATTAGATAGTATTGTTAAGGATTTTCAATGAACTGACTAACCCCTATTTTAAAAAGCCTTTTCCATTAATAAGATTAACAAAATATAAGTTTTTTGAGTTTAATGCTGACCTAAAATATTTTATGCTCACTAATTTTTTGCGAGGTTGGTGTCCAGATATGTTCATACCTAAAGAGGCCTCTTAAGACTGAAGACTGTGAATTTCCAGCATTATAAGAATTTACTTATCAGCAAAAAGATTTGACAGACTTAATATTATTTTCAATTACATTAATATAAATGATATGAGCGTTATCACCTACTCTCTTGTACATTTTCTAAGCGCTGTATTTTTTACGCAAATCAAATATAATAACTCCATTAAACTCCACGGTGGATAAGATCTTTTAATTGACTTATGATGATATTTAGGTACAGAACGATCCACAATGTAATAAAAATGAAGTATAAAAATTATTACAAGCTTCTTTTTCTGATTTCAAAAGTATGAATTTAACGTGGAAATCGTATTTAAGCTATCTATATATTTATTATATTAATGGAAATTCCCATTATTAAAATAGTCTTTGAAAATGATAAGTATTTTGTTATTATATGACATTTATTTATTAATTTTTAATCGAAGACGGTTAAAGATAATCATCAGAGTCATATCTCATTTGAAATCAGAAAAAAAAGAATAATTAAAATATTCAACAATTATATTATTGCTTTTTGTACCCCTTAACTTCTGCGCGCCACTATGCTTCCATTAACTTATTGAAGGGGTTCAAAACTTTATTTTGTATCTATAATAATATAGATAATAAAGAATGTCCTAAATATAATGAAAAGCCATGTACATAATAAAATGTTGAGGGAATGTCTAAAATGCTTTTTACTTACTTTACCTAGTACATAATAAACTATTATGTATAATTATTAAATTGAAACATATTAATATAGATGAGTATAAATAAAAAAATTAAGTGTTTTCCTACCTTACTGATTACAATTCACAGTGGTACTTACGCAACGATATAATAGCTTTATTTAGTTTATGAATGAATTCGTGCAGTGGTCTTCTACTTATATAATAATAGATAGAAATGAGAAAAGAGGGGAGAATCGCTAGATAGATTTAGTATAATTCTAACAACAAAGGGTCTAACAAAAATGATTGCTGGTACATAATTCACTTTCATTTATCCAACATATGACGATACTTTCTATAATCATGAATTTTCTTTCACCCTTCAGGTGCAGCTGGACGCTTAAGAGTTTTAAATGAATTATTCTGTATAAATAAAATTAATATTAAAAACATTGTTAACTTATCATTATAAAAATTAATTATAAATTATACCGTATCGTGATATAAAACTAAATACAGAACAGATTTTATTCTTTTAAACAATTAAAAAATATTTGAGGTTATCAGTGTTAATGTTCGTTAATTATAATGAATTTATAGACAATAACATATTAATAGAAAATAAATAAATTGAGAATTATGAAACATCATTAATTACAGTATTTTGAAAAAGATTAAAAATTATTGCCTTGATCTTTATCCACTGGATGTAAAGTAATTTAATTTCCTAAATTTAAACCAATTTAGAGATGCAACTGTCCGCAATCCGCTTTAAGCTAGTTACGGACGGTGAGCTATAATATACAGGGTGTCCGGAAAGTAATGGGACCCAGCTTAAACGTAGCTTCCTGTGATCAAATAGAACCGATTTAGATAAACTTAGCTTAGTCCAAAAGTGCCTCATTTAGAAGTTACAGGGCTTAAAAAAAAATTGTTTTCTTGTTATGGGCATAATTACGAAACAAAGCTTCCAATCATGTTGAAATTTAGTATATTTATGTTTTGGATAAGTACAAGCATTGCGGAGGAGTAAGTAGTGCTACATATCGTAGAGGGCACTTTTGGCAGTTTTTTGTAACTCATGTTCTCTTTTTTGTTGATCCTATTCTGATACGCTTGACGAAGCACTTTTGGACTAAGCTAAGTTTGTCTAAATCGGTTCTATATGATCACAGGAAACTATGTTTAAGATGGGTCCCATTACTTTCCGGACACCCTGTATATATATTATATAAGGCGGTTTAAAGCGTCAGTACTTGAATCGATGTGACTAGATCGGTGTGGGTTCGCGCCCTGCTGCCGATAGACCGTATATAAGCTATATTCGTGGAGAGGATTGACACCCTCTCTTCGGGTATTGTAGGGTGGAAGAATGTTAGCTTGGGTCAATGTGAGAGATTGATACCGGTTGATATTTGAATACCCCCCTAAGTAATGAGGTTTTCCAGGTTTCCCTCATTCCTGCACTGAATAGTAGTTAGGGCCTACCAACGTAAGTCGTTCCTGGGCGCAAATGCGGCCTGCTTAATAATAATATACCGCCTCCTCTCCCGCACAAGTCTCCGACTTCTGGGATAATCTGTGCGATTAGAATGAGGGGTAGAGATATTATTGTTATTATTATAATATTATTACAAAAATATCGCTTGAGATTAAAATACATAGAATGTTACGCACTGACGCTATAATATATATTTATATCTATGCGGTTTACTTGTCTGTAGGAATATATTTGATTATAAAAAAATAAATATATGTTATATTATCTCTCACCGTTCGTAACTAGCTTTATACTCCACGATTTGCTAATAGTATTATGCACTTACCTATTGATCAATAGGAAATCCTGTACGTGACAAAAATTCATTCCATTATTCTCATTCATGTGTGCTACTATTAAGTTTTTTAGGTAGATAACATAAAATATGATTTTATTTTCATTTACTGAGAAGAGCAGATGTATTACACTCTCAGTTAACCATTTATGGGGATGGGTGGATTTAAAATTAGAAATTGTGTTCCTATAGGTAATAGAAACAGTTAGAGGATTTGCCTAAAAAGCAGAATCAACTACTCTGTGGATTAATCTACCAACCAACTTTCATCTTTATTTGCAACAGCTAATGTACAAGGCTTTTTTTCATACTACCTGCAGAAACAGTAGGTTGATGTCAGTAGGCCTCTTTATTAAGGTATGTGTCAGCTATGCAGTGCTTTCGAAAAGTAACGAATAAATTCATTATTTTTGAAATTCAGAAGTTTTCGAAAAAATTCCCTGGCACGTCGATTTTACTTTTAAAAAAGGCACTTTTTGACATATGACTCATATTTGTGACGTCATCGTTGTTTGAGATATGACGTCACCGACAATTTTTTTTAAATAGCAACTCCCAATTCTGACCATGCCATTTGAAAGAGTGTGTCATTCTACATACAATACTGTGCAGCTCCCCATTATGCAACACCTGTCCGTACTTATTTAGATGAGCTGTTTCAGAATCGTTGGATAGGGAGAAGGGGGCCGATTGAGTGGCCAGCCAGATCGCCTGATTTGATACCCCTAGATTATTTCTTGTGGGGATACTTAAAAAGCAAAGTATACGTTACTAGACCGCTTAATTTAGAAGATTAAAAGCAAGAATTCGTCACGAGATACATCGTATACCTCCTGAAGTTATTGATAATGTCCAAAATGAATTTATTAATCGTCTTGGCTACTGTCAGACAGCCAACGATGTACAATTTGAACATTTAATTTAGTCGATTTTTTACATAATCATTATCATTTTCAGTATTGTGAAAATTAAATGTGTAAGTCTCAATATCGCGAATCAATTAAAATCCCACATAAGCATTATAATTGCTAGGGGTTACTAACGAGCCATGGTCCACCTACATAGGATTGTCTTAAGCTGTGTTGTGAGGTGCAGTCTTTGCGACGACGCAGGTGAGAATTCAATTTACATCATTTGCAACTGTGTCTATTCATGAAGGTTCCCATGCCATTTAATGGAGCATCGCACATTAAACCAGCACCTACATGTACCGTCACCTGCAACGACCGTCACCTGCAACGACCGTCACTGCAGGTCGTGCTAGTCCGACTTAAGTTTTGTTCCCACAAATGTTAGGGATTCGTTTCAAACTATCGACCAGTTAAGTTGTAAATGTGTCACTGAACAGTCAAGCACTCTAGCTTATCAACGACCTCTATTTACTTATCTTAAACAAACTACAAGTCTGTGAAATCTTGTGCCTTGGTACTGTAGACAATACGATTTGTTGACATTTCTCCAGTTCAGAACAAAATATCAACTACTAGTTAAAAACTACAAAACGTCTGCCACACACATAATAAACAATTTTAAGTCCGTGCTGGACAAGTGTGCAAAGTAGACCCACGCTGTGCTGATCCATGAAGGCATAATGTGCGCGATCTTTAATGGGTGGTAGTGTTACTTAACACAAGTATCTTGGGATGGTTTTTCTTTCTCCTCAAGATATTACAGGGACTGTAGCAAAACTAGTGGTGCTTTGCGTGCTAGTTTCGAATTCTACAGTCAGCGGCATGCACAATGGGTCTTCAGATCTAAGTATTGCAAGCTTTTTCCCCCACTTCAAAGAACAATAATAAGATTCCTACATTACCTACCTTCCAGTTTGAATAAAAGGTTTTTCAACCGTCGGATTGGACGAAGTGGTCTCTACCCTTATTCCCGCTTCGTCAATGATCTGATTTCTTTCTATAGGGGATTTAAAACAATGAATCATCAGCAGATATAGGAAAGTCAGCATGTCGCATGTGCTACTACTACCAATGGTATACAGTTCGAACATCTACAAAAAAAATTTTTGATTCCTGATTTATTTTCTGAAATACATAATACTTTAGACTACTGGTTGCTTAGAGAAAATTGCTTGTTTTCACGTTATCTAAAACCCCTTTGCAGGAACGCATTTATTATTTCAGGAGCACCCTGTATAGCAATATCCATAACTGATCAGGTAAAGTATTTGTGTTTTTTCCATATTTTATATATTTATACACTTATATTTGTAGATTAACGAAGAAATGTTACTTCTTGTAAAAATATTCTGCATTAATTCAGTGTTAAAATTTCAAAAATTTATCAAAAAGTATGAAAAGCAAAATGCTACTATTAAAAAAAAAGAAACAGAAAAATTTGTGTTAGGAACTTACTGTGTATTACTGGCACTATTTAAGATGTGAAAAAATTGGTGTTAAAATAAGTTAACATTCCACTGTTTCACATACCCTTTATTTTATTAAATCAATCATGACAGACATGTACAAATAATATAATAATATTCCATTTAAGATAAACAATAAAATTTTCAAAAATCATTTTTGGGCCGTTTTTCCAGCCATGACCTAATACTGGGTACTTTTAAAACATTTTCCTTCAGAATTTGTAAATTTGGAGAATTTGCAGATATATCTTTCTTTACCATGTAGCTTAGGTAATCCAGCATCGCAACAAAAAATACATCAGCCCAAGTCAACTGGAAACCAATGATATTTATATAACAATTCTTAGTTTCACCACGAATTAAGGCTGATATAGCAGCTAAAAGGTACTTACTCGACCATTGACAAAGTAACCGTTGTTGTTCTTAACTTGAGTGTCTAATTTTTGAGTATAAAATGGTAGGATTTCATTAAATATTGGTGGTGCTTTCGCTTCTTTAACTTTTTCGTCTTGTTCGTAATGGTACGGTGCAAGTTCTGTAAAAAAAACTGTTTTAACTACTATTACATTTTTAAAATGCTCTTATGTGCTACAACACTTATCAACTATCAAAACTTGTTGTCTCTGTTTTGAAAGTAAATCAAAATGAATGAATACTGAAATTAATAGATCTATTCGTTGATGTTCCTAGAAATAGATGTGAATAATCAAATATCAAAACTGTATTCATTTTTATAACTATTGGCTATTGGTGGCTCGAATTAATTTTTGTGCCCTTCTACTCTTAGCTGCTTTTATTTATTTATTTATTATTAAAAACAACAAGTATTTCAAACACATTAAAAAACATATCGTCAGACATGTACATAAAACATAAATAAATATATTATCTAAATAAAATGTCTAATTATATTTAGAATATACATTTTTTATTTTGCCACGATTAAAGAGCTTGTGTAAGTAAAAGGCAAAATAATTGTATGATTATGTCTTAAATAAAATTGCGGAACACTAAGTCGAACTTTTAAAAGCAATTCTGCTGAATTAATATGGTAGTGTATAAGTTAAAACAAGAACATAATCGAGCAAGTTACTCTTCGGGACATTAAGCTAGTCAACTTGAATCGCCCCAGCAACAGTTGATTAGCAGTACCTCTAGGCACAAAAACAGACAATGTGTTAGTGAGCAGATTTCATGAACTTCCGTTGGACTTTCTCAAGAGATATACTATGCACGTTATATATAGGAGACCAGACCATAGCAGCATACTCTAACTTAGATCTTTAGAATTTCGAATGATAAATTGAAGACTCTTGTATGCTGAAGTTGTTATGTTTTGAATATGTTAGCAGCAAAAGTTACACCGACGTCGACGAACTTCAAGTCTAGAAATAGGGATGACAGCAAATTTATATTCGTAAAAGTACTTGGATGTTTTACAGGCATAGGACAGTATATTACATTTACTGGCATTCAGAGGTAATTCATTTAAAATACACCATTCGTTAATTATGTTAAGGTTATTGTGCAGAATTACACAGTCTTCAAGTGAATTCATATTTAAGAACATTTTGAGATCGTCGGCATTCAGCAGTTTGTTGACATCAATAACATCAGTACTATCGTTGATAATAATGATGAAAAAGATAGGACTCAGTATTAAACCCTGCGGTACTCCAGATACTTGACCGAATTCATCTGACTTAAACCCATGAATTTGGACACTTGTCCCGTTGAGATATAAACAGATGGAGAAGTGACTGAGTGAGATAAACTGTAGGAATCAAGTTTTTTGAGGAGAATTTTAATTCTCTCAAAAGCCTTAAAGAAATCAGAGGAAATAACATCTACCTGACTTCTCATAAGACTCGGAGATGTATTTAACTTTTTTAATAAGAAGATGTTGAAGAAACTATGAATTAAACTACGATCAGTTTTCTATTTAGAAGAAAACTAAGTAAAATATAACATAATTTCTAATACGAAGAAACAACCCTTTATTTTTGAAAGACAACATATTTAGAAATTAATTTCTTCTGTTGTCTTCGTCTATACTTTGCCAAATGTAGGGTAAAATTTTATTACTTGTTTCCAGTGTTTTAAAAAGATATATTTAAAGGAGCTATTGTAATTTTTCTATATAAACTAGGCAACCAACAATTAACGATTTGCATCCTTAGTCGAGGAACCTGACGATAACGTCACATACGATAACGATACATTTTTTATTTTTCTTTAAAAAAAGAACAGATCGAGATTATTTTAAGCTGGGTCATTATATGAATTAGCTCAAGATGTTTATGAAAGGAATTCATCAATTACGAAAGCCTTATCTTTTCCATAATAATATTTTGCTGTTATTATTACTAAATACCTAAAAACTGTTTACAGATCACTTAAGTATATTGCAATGATGTCAGTTCTCTTCATTATTCTGCTATCGTTAATGTATCAAAAAAACAAATTAAGTGCGTGCAATTAACTCTTAGTTCGACAATTACTTAAACATGACAATAAATCGGCGATTATTATCGAAAAACAATTAGCAGTGATGGGTAACTTGCCACTTGTAAAACAGATTAAAATAGAGATATTTTAATTATTTCTGAAGGTGAAATATGAAAATAAAATGAAGTAATCAATTACATTAACTTACTCAATCGCAAGTCAGTAATCGTATCAACGGTTGCATCGATTTCCAAATCTTCCCAATCATCTTTGCCAGTCAGCTTTACTTGTTTCGCCAAATATCTACAAATGGCAATACTCTGATAGGCGGTTTTGCCATTATGTTCTAAAATAGGTAATTGTCCAAATGGCGTACCTAAAATGAAGCTATTATAAAGACATTCATTGAATACGAGAATATTTCAAAACACATTTTATAAAACCTGTTAGAGATATATAATTTTCCGGAAAAGGGGTGTATTGACAACGTCTATTAGTATAGGATCCCACTATAAAACGACCTTCACCGAGCGGAAAATTATTTTATATTCAATTAAATATGTCAATAAATATATTGCAAATGGGTTGTCTAAAAAATTTCAGTCCAGAATATGATTAATTAACAATTAAAAATTATTTTTTTTTTAACATTTCAATGGTTTGGTTAATAGACAAATTCCATACCAATCGAAAGTATGAAGCCCATAGAATATGCAAACGTCAGGTTGACTATTTTTTTCCCGTCACAACTCTTGGGTAGGCAGGTATAAACAGGTAAATCGATCGAACTTGCACCGGTGTGGTTAATAAATTAAAGTTAAATTAAAATAAAGATTATTTCATTACCAACACGGTGATATAGGGTTGTCTGGGAAAAATCAGTTCTGAATTCTGGTTGTTGAGTTTTAAAAAGTGAAATATTCCCCAGCGAACCATTCCATGCGATAGAAGAGTACACAGCATTTCAGCTGTGTGTAGTTCGTCCATACCGAAAACAAAGACGATCCGTTTATCCGTTTCTCCAAAAAATCGAATAAATCCGGGGGCGGCGGTATTATCATTAATCTGCCCCTACTAATGATATGTCGGGATCGAAAACCCGTAAAAAATAAAATTTTCTAATAATCCATTTGCCGCCCCGAACTACGTTTAATTTTTTTTAAGGAAACGATACATATAATCAAAAAATTTTAATAGACTTTTCGATAGGTAAGGTGGAGAAGAAGCCACAAAAAAAATTGGTCCTGTTAGCTGTTTCCGAAATAGATCTGTGTCGTAAACTCAGTTTGTTGGAAAGATATGTTCTTTTAAATCAGCTTACAGTTAATACAGATAAAACTAAGATATTGTGTTTTTCCCGAGGAGGTCGAATTAATAATTTCCCATTTCGATTTAACGGCCAATCTGTTGAATGCGTTAATCAATTCTGTTAATTGGGAGTTATTTTTCATCTTCCACGTTTTTTCGTGTTATGGTAGAATCGTCTGCTGCAAAAGCCAAACAAGCTGTAGCCTGTTATCTCTTTAATGTCTAAATCTAGAATTAACTCCTGGAACTCATGTATTGTTAGTATAATATAATACGATACGATATAATTGGCTTGCACAATTTAAATCATTTTGCTTTAGTATAAATTGTGCCGATGTGTGGGAGAACTTGACTTATATCAATCTTAAAAAACAAATTCCCACAATGCTACTTAAATGCGAGGAGATGCTCTATCAAAAAGACTTGAATTTTCAATGGCATTTCATACTCAATTGATCCCTCAAAGTTGTTTTCAATATGTAACCAATATAAAATAGAAACCATTGAGCACATTTTCACTGATTGTCCTATGTACAATACTTTGAAGCCGCCAGAATTAAAAAATATCACATATGTCGAAGCGTTAGTACAGTTTCTCGATAATTTAACACTCAGCAACGCTAAGGCAATGTGTAGATTTGTAACTGGTCTTCTAAAGCTTCGCTCATTTGTGTTGAGTGAATAATCTTGTCCTATTGTATTTGTTTCTATTTACTTTTTTTGGCTATTTTGTACTGTTGTTGCTTAGTTGTTGATTATATATTGTACTGCATAATGTGAAACAATGTATTAGTTATCTTATTAAATTCTAACTTTTCTTTTTTTTGTGTTATCTAAAGAGTACTCTTCCTGTAAAAAATGTATTTGTTTTTAAGGAATGAAGATTATTATTATTATTATACTTATATATTTTTTTTAATCATATTATTGCTCTAAGTTTATCATTACAAGAATTTTGATGTGAAATATTTGTCCTTCCAAGGCATCTTTGCAAGTGCAAAGCATAATAGTAAACAAGGAATAAGTTACAGTTGTATAAAGTATCCAAATGAACAAAGAATTACACGTTGATTTAAAGACCTATATTTCAGTAAAGCAAAAGAAAGCCTTATGGTCGGCATTTCAGGGACAAAGAATCGTATCTAAAGATGCACAAAAGAATCCACCCAGTACGTGGAAGTTCTTATTAGTGTAGTGCTAGAATATAATTCTGAAATTGAATCATTTCCTTTAACTTTTGGAGGGAAATGTGCTAGAGAACATGAAGAAAGGTGAAGTGGACCTTATCACCGTGCACCAAACTCCGTGAAAACTACGTAATAATTTACATCAATTCAAGTGTTACTAGTTTGTTAAAAGAATTCTGCGGGATGTGGTAATGTTTGCAATGCCGTATACCTACAATTTTCTCAATGTGCAGATGACGTGTAAAATTCCGGAAATTTTCAAAACATATTAGGTGAAAATAATGTGTTTTTTTCTTACTCTAAATGGCTTTCAGTGTGGAAACTGATTACGCAACTGATACATCCAGGAAAAACTTGTATAATTGACACAGTGAAGAGATATTCTTTCTAACTTATTACCTTTAGTACCTTCTTAACTGAGTTTATAGAACATTTATTCGTATTTTCACTTTTATTGTGTGTGATATTAAGTCATTCGTACCATGAAGCACAAATTATTTCCATACAAATATTTAGTACACTTGAACTTCTTGACAATGCTATAGAACATTTTTCTTAGACAAATATGTATGTCGCCATCTATTAGGCAGTGTACAAATCTTACCTATGAGAATATTCTCCGGCCTGTGCAATAGGTAGATTTTCTTTCATGGTAAATAAGGCTATTTCAGATAATCTTGC
Source organism: Monochamus alternatus (assembly GCA_037114965.1). NCBI lineage: Eukaryota > Metazoa > Arthropoda > Insecta > Coleoptera > Cerambycidae > Monochamus > Monochamus alternatus. The sequence goes on from CM073428.1 coordinate 506,712, forward strand.
TAGGGTAGTTTTTTATATATTTTCAGGTATTAACGATATTGTGTGAAACTAACTACTCTGTGGACTAAAGCCCCAACCAGCGTTGAATTACACCCACAATATCTTTAATGTGGTTGAATTTCCGAGTTCCCACTGTCAGAAGTTAGATATCTATAGAGTGTTTTCATTAAACCAGGTTAGTAAATTTAGATAGATTAATTTCTTTAGATAATTATTGATATAGAGCTTTGTCTGTGGAATTGTTCATTAGCATACCTAGATGTTTGGTATCAGAGAACATACATATAACTGCATTGATAGGCATTGTAGGAGATTTGATATATATTAGCTTAAAATACCTCTCTAAAACAATAAAAAATTGCTAGGGTACGTCACATACATAAAGATATATACTGTTCTTTGACTACTGGGCATCGGTACGGAGCATACAATAAAAGGGGATGGAAAATGACTACCATTTTGATATACCTTCTTCTTCTTCTTCCTATGTTTATGTTTACATTTGTTGGTTTGTGTGGTTAGGTTTGGAATTTATTTGTTTTACAAATGTTAATTTAATATAATATTTTATTATTTTGTGCATGAAGAACATGTCGTGCTTTATTAGAAGTTGTAAAAATGTAGAAGTCTGATCAGCTTGTTTTGTTTTTGTTTGTTTATTTTAAAAGATATATTTTATAGTAAAAACAGTAGAACCTAGGGGTTCATCCGATATATTATTGACACCTTCGTCATCGATGTTATCTCTTTCCAAAAAAAATTTATACAGGATGGCAATTCAATTTCAATGGACGTTGGGTTTCATCAAGAAGAGACTTGAGTATAGCTAGTCGAAGAAAACTTTAAAAAGCCGAGCACAAATATTTGTAAGTATCCTGCATCTTTTAAATATAAAAATGTTAGCATACTTATTTATCCACATTTGTTATTTTAGAGTAAGTCCTCAAACTGCCAAAAGAAAGTCTGAAAAATTAAGAAGCAAATATATCGAAGGAAGAAAGAAAGTGTATAGGGCCAAATAGTAAATAGTGTATAAAAATATTAGAGTCATTAAAAGATGTGGTGAAGCATTTAACGTCAAGAAAAGTACATCTTCCATCTCATGGCTTTGATCGCAGATATCATTGCTGTATTAAGAAAATTATTTGCATCACTTGACAATTTATACAAAGGACACCTAGATCACCTTTTTTAATTTACTGAAGATTATCATAAACTGTTATAAAATTATGCAATATAAGATATCGTATACACAGTGTTTCATAATCAGTGGATCATAGAGAAGCTGAAGATAGTAGGCGTCTAAATATGTTATATGCAAAATGTAATGTTTAAAGATATAGAGTGTTAAAAGTGAAAATATTTTGTAAAGGTTTGAATTAGTGTATGTAATTTAGTAAGGATGACAATAAGTAATTTTGTAACTATAATTAGTTTTATTAGTTTGGCTATCAGATATGTCAAAGTAATGTTTCACTTTTTGATGACAAATTTTAAGCCGTTAAGTTACGAGACCGTCTAAATCCAAAAAAGCATTGCGATAGACACCCTCAGATCCACAAATTAAGCATTTATTACCTTTACCATTCAATTAAAATAGCATAAGTAATAAATTACCTGTTTTTCTGACACAGGTCTTGAGATCTGGTGATGCCGAACGTAATGCTTGACATTTCTGAGGGCCTACAAACAATAGTTTTAGACAATATCAATAATTAGAAGGACCCTTCTTATTCCTATATATCTAATGGTAACTGCATAAAGCAGAAATGATAATTAAAGACTCTCTTTTCCATCCTAGTCACTAGCCTATTTATTATAAAATTATTATATTAATATTGTTACTATTATGAGTTTTAAAGCGAGAGAAATCTGAATTTCAAATTCCTCATATAGCTTATTTAGATGTAAACCTCTCAACTTCTCTATAACACCCTGTATATGGTTATAATTTACTTATTTTGACTGTTATGTTTTATGTGTAAATTAAACTCTTACCTTACCAATAAATTATCGTAAAGCATTTATTAACAGTATAAAATACTTCCTCTTTATAAATAAAAATGAAGTAATCAAAATAAAACTGTTTTCAGGTTTGGTTTCTTGATTCACCGGTGTGAAGACAGCAGCCAAAGATAGCAGCCAAAACGAACGAAGATACCCGAATGACCATAGGCGCGCATGGGATGGAGACAAGGGACAGGCAAACGGCGTATGCGCGCCGGATTCTTGATTCTGTAGTTCTAATTTGTGCATCTAGTTGTGGTGTTCAAATCCTTATCTATTACATTTTTATAACAGAATAGTTAATAATAATTTAATTTCTTATGAAAGACCTTTAAATTTAGAAACTGGCATTATATTTATATTTACCGCCACAAAATATTTGGAATTTGCAGTGTTTTCACTAAACGAATCTTGAGTTGGCAATGAAGGTACATAAAAATAGCAGCCACCTTTGTTGCACTTATCGGTCGTCGCACTCGCGCAGTAAAAAGAGTGTAAAATATTTCAGGAGGTAATAGTTTCTCAAACATTTTATTTTATTAGGAATAAACCGAGAAAGGAAGCTTTTAACAAATAAAAAACAAAGTTACAGAAGATGTTCAAAGTGCCCTCCGTCCATTTCCAAGCAGGCACGACATCTTCGTCTCAACGATACTCGAACTCTTTTGAAAACACCCTCCTTGGTTTGGATTTCTTGACACTTTTGATTAATCCGTAGCTGCAGTTCTTCCAGGCTATTTACAGGAGTACCATACACTAATGACTTCAAATATCCCCAAACAAAGAAATCTAGAGGGTTCAGATCGGGCGATTTTGGAGGCCATAAAACAGGTCCGGCCCTTCCTACCCATCTATGTGGAAAAGTTTGGTGTAAATGCTCTCTAACGCCCATGGAAAAATGAGCTGGAGCACCATTATGCTGGCACCACATTTGTTGCCTCTGATTCAAAGAAATGTCTTCCAAAAACTCATACAGTGTGGTCTGCAGAAAGTTGAAGTAAGCAGCGCCTGTTAATCGGTTTGGTAAAACAACATGACCTAGAAACCTGTCACCTACAATACCCATCCAAATGTTTAATGAAAAACGTGTCTGGTGTCCAGATTCTATTACAGCATGAGGATTTTCGTCGGCCCAAATATGCGTATTGTGAAAATTAAACACTCCATTTCTTGTGAACCCGGCCTCATCAGTAAAAAGAATGTTTGCAAGAAAACGAGGGTTTTCAGCATCATGACGTAGAAATTAGTGGCAAAAGCCAAACGTGCTTGATGATCATTTATTGGATTTAAGGTCTGTACTCGTTGCACATGGTATGGATAAAGCAGTTGCTCGTGAAGGATTCTCCAAACAAGAGGACCACTAATTCCTACCTCGGCTGATATTCTCCGCACACTCGTACCTGGATTCTGCTCTACCAGTGCTAGAATTTCTTCTTCTGCTCTAGGAGTGGATACCGACCTTGGTCTTCCGGATAAATGGCACTGTTTGCTCAAGGAACCGGTATCACGTAATCTTTGGTGAATTCTTCCAAACATGCGTTGTGAAGGAATCTGGCCATTTGGATAAGCGTCAACATAAAGACGTCGCGCTTCAGTGGCGTTCCCATTAGCACGACTATACATGAAATGCCTGTCTGTTAATTCTGCGTTAGAGTAACCAGCCATAGCGAAAGAAAACTTGTGCAATGAGAACAACTGTCAAATACGTACTGTTTATTTCACTAAACATCAACCAACTATTATAAGAAAATACACAACGTTTTTGCAAAATAAGAAAAGGTACTAAAAAACATAAAACATTTCATATCTCCGCAACCGTTACTTTGCGGACCCATGTATATTGATACTTTTCTGCTTATTTTGGTTCATACTATTACCTCCTTAAATATTTTACACTCTTTTTTTAACACCCTGTATATCTTTATGTATGTGGCGTAGGTACTACATTTCATATTTATTTATTGGCTTCATTATAAATCTTAGGACATAGGGCCAAATGGGGTATAAGGGAAATATCAAACCACCACTATTTAGATTACTAGTAGGTCACTAAATGACGCTAAGTATTCCCCATCTGCCTAGTAAATTTATACAATCTAATCGATAAAGATCTGGGGCAAATAATGAAACATCCGTAAGCAAAATTTGAAACAGTTGTTAGTAAATTATGAAACATAATTTAAAAGTAACTTCTCTGAAATAAGTAGGTATTCTGTAACGTAATTGTTAAACAAAAATTCAACAAAAATAACACAGATAGGGTAAATCAAGAGCAAGACAGAGCTCGATCTGCCGAAACTTTTAAAAACAATCATTTTATTAGTACAGTACAGATTTGTCTGTATCTTGTGACTCTAATAAAATCGACATATACAAGTAAATGCAACTGCTGATGACATTTTCCATTATCACTGCATAATAACATTATTAGAGTTTTCTATTCATTTATTTTGAAAATATATGCTTGCGTTAAGACTTTATAGCAAGCATGTGAATTTTAGTATAATACTGAGTTTAACCGAAAAAGAGAAGACATTTTTAATAATATTCTGTGTCATTTTTCCCAGAAGAGTTCATTTTTACCCGTATCAGGTATTAACTTTCAAAATAAGCAAATAAACGAATGTTTCATATTTTCCCTTACGTTTTTCACATTTTCTCATCGACAGGTTAAAATTGCAGCAATTTCAATTTGTTTAAGTTACAATTGTTTAAGTACCAATGAACAGTGAATGCAACGTTACTTACATCTATTATCTGGAATAAGTCTTACTTTTTCGATAATGAAGCTTCATAAATCTCAGAAACTGTTTAATTTTTACACAGACCTTTGGCAGAACATTGTTAAACTCACTCTTACTTAACCAATTCACTATTTATTTATTAGTATACTTTAATATCATGAAAACCTTTAAAAAACACTTACTACGTTTAAGAGTAGGCCAGCTTTCTGTTTGGATGCGGTTGTCTTCAAATTCGATCCCTCCGTAACTTAAAAGGAACCTGATAGGTTCACCAAGGGCCTTGACGTCAAAATAAGTAAGTTTGTAAGGTGGTGCCATTTCTAAAAAAATAAATTAATATGTGCCATAAAATTAAATAACACAACATTAAACCGGCATGAGTTAAAATAGTATTAATGTCGGTCATCTTGGTTGCTTTTTCTGTTTAACAGTGACAATTATAGTTTATATTTTGTGATGACAATTATTTAACTTCAAAAATATTTTTCATTGTGAACTTGATCTAGAGGAACAAAAGTAGTAGGCCTGATGTTTCGGCAAATCTTATAAAACTATGTAGGTTGAAGTTAGATCTAGTCTTAATCAAAATCTGCTCGAAAATACACGAATAGATTAAATCACGTTTTTCTGAAAACGAAGGGTTACCTATACCTTTTTTCTCTAGAAATAGTTTTTAAATCTAAATATCTAATCAAAATAGTCACGAAGTTTTAGGTTTTTTTTTTGAGTAAAATTTTGTTATTTCCTACTAGTAATTATATATATATAATGGTTTGTAACAATAGCAAGAAATTGAAAGAAAAATTTCAAGTAGTGTATTTCGGGTGACATTTTACTAAGGCATGTTTTGTTTAATTGTTTTAATTTGACGCCTTCTACATACATACAGATTTCCTAGATTTTAGTATTTTTATGACAATAGCTGCTTCAGAAATAGAAAAATAAATCCTAATGCTCTAAATAGCAAAAGATGATATGAACCCTCCAGATGTATGTTTTGAAGAGAATTTTCCATTCTTCCATGTTTAATCTATTATATATTCTGTATGTCAATTACTCCAGATTAGTTGTAAATTTCATACCATCAATGGCATTCCATTAGTGTTTTTTTAAATCAGAAAATAATATCGTTTAGCAAGATGGCATATCTACTTTCAGTTATGAAGAGTAGTATGATTGTAAAATATGACTTCTATTATATCCCTTTGGTCTATTCTACAAATTTGAGGATAAAATAAATGTGGCTAGGACAAAATTTTAGTACTTCTATATTTGAATATGCATTTGACCACGTCTGTTGTTATGATCAGTTCCTCTTTGATAACTTATTTATTAAAGATTATTATCTCTATATTGTTGCTATGTCGAAAATTTTATTTTTTATAATCACAAGATCTCATCATTGCTGTCAATTAATCCAGTTTTCTATGTTACCTATTTAGTATTTAAGCACGCGGTACCAGTTTTATCTCTCTAAATATTTTGTCGAAACAGATTTTTTTTAAACGACCAAGAAACTATTTGGGATTGGTTGGTGTTTAGGTCTTTTCCTCTTTCTATTTTCAAATTTTGATATTACAAATGTTCCAATTCTCTGAAATTAATGTCCAACAGTAACGTCGATTCATTAACGAACATTTTGTCCTAATTGGCATGTTATATACTTCATTACAGGCTCTTCCAATACAATTTAATAGATTGCATCTACTGCATCGAGTTGCATATACTTTTTCTTTAAGAAGCCCCAAACAATATATAAATAAGTACAGAGTGGAAGTAAAAATGCTCAGACACGTCGATTTTGGTTTTGAGGGTCCCTTGTACAACATGTGTGACAATTGCTTAAATTGTATCTCAAAAAATGAGTATATCATCAGCGATCAAGTGTAACACCGAAAATGTCATTTTTTATATTAAAATATTAATATCTCAGAAACTGCTGATTTTTGATACATAGTACCTATTACAAAAAAAATTGCAAAATTTCATGTAAAATATAAATAATCATCCAAATAGGTACAGAGTGTTCCATTTTTTGTTTTACAAACAATTTTGGTCTGCCCTCCGAAAACCAAGCACCATGTAAAATCAAATTATTTTTAAAATGTGCATTTCTTGCTCTCTCTCCCAAACCTATTTTTAACATTTTTGCCCCAATTATATTTTAGCGATAAATCAACTTTGCTCACCCTGTACGTAGTACAATAAAAAAAAATTAATTTTTGTAAAATAAAGTGGTTGACGGTTGCATTCCTACAGAAATGGAAACAATTAAAATCTGATTCAATATGAATTTTTATAACAAAGTTAAATAAATTATAGATACATTTTATATTAGCATATTCCTTGAATATTATTCGAATCACTGTAAAAATTATTTAATAAATTTAACATTTCACCTATTAAAATAAATAATAGAAGAAGCATTTTATTTAGAATATGTGAAAATTATTAATGCCATTTAATAACGTGAACTGTTCTTACCTTATTTGTTATAGTTCGTATTGAAATATAAAAACAACCACACCTGCCTCACTAATACTAATACTGCTTGCATAAAAATAGTAAAGAGTAGAGCTTTATGCGATATTGCGTGGGTTGAAAGTGAATACATCCTGTTTATAGAGAGAGAAAGAGTAACACATAGAATAAAGGTGGGGAGATTACCAGAGAATATACCTGCCTGTGTATAATATATACTTCAGTTAGCCTTGTACAATAATTATGTGTTTTGATTCATTATTATCAATCTAGTTAATAGCACAAAAACATTATATAATATTAGCATTAATATTATCTGAATAGAAAACAATATTACATCAATATACCTAGGTATCAAGTAAAGCAGTAAATATATGGATGAACATATTAACGTTTAACTACAAGATATATATTTTTCTAATAAGAACCAGGAGATTTCAAATCCACATTAGTGTTAGCAGCAGAAGTATAAAAAAAGGAGTGCGACTTGCAGGCCTAACTGTTAAAAGATTCAGTCGGTTTAAGATATCGGGGCAGTCAACATTATTATGTAATAGAGCATGTAAACATTATTAAGCTATGGATGTGCTTTCTAAACTGTAATGAATCGAATGTAAGACGTGTTACTAATATTTTATAATCACATCTGCATGCGGGAAATATACCGTCCGAACGATATGCAAGAAACATGAAAAACCGTTTTTGTACTAAATTAAGTAAATTGACTTAGTTAATACGAATGGTACCCCAAACAGAGGAACATGATTCTAGTTTGGATCGAATAAACGCATAAAATAATGAGAGCAAGGCAGCATTATCTCGAAATTCACGACCTTGTCTTATCACAAAACTCAGTGTTCTAAGCATTGAGGAAACCAATTAATACATACAGGGTGTCTCATAATTAGCTGCCAACCCTGAACAGACCGGTTTTATGATCAAAACAAAGTAAAAAAGTTCATATGAACATGGGTCCGGAAATGCTTCCTAAGGGCACAGGGACCCATTGAAGAGGGAGGAATGGAAATCATTTTTTTGCAATATCTCTCAATCGTGTTATGATAACGATTTGAAACAAGAGTACCTTTTTAACGTAAAACAGTTCGGGAAAACGGAATTTGCTGTCCAATTTGTTAAAAAGTCAAAGATGAAAAAGTTACACACGCAAAATATGTTTAAATCATCAGCATAAATCAGGTTACCTTAATCACATAATTTGTAATATCATTATTCGAAATTTAAAATAAAAGTGATTGCAGACTGGAACCCTGAGGTATTCCGGAAGTAATAGAATATTGAATAGATCTAACTAAATCCGTTGTTAAATAACGTAATGAAAGCGATTCGACAAAGCCCGCATACCTCAAGTTAGCATTACTGCTCTTTAAGAATAAAAAGATAATTCCTTGTATGGCTATCTTTAAATTTCTCCATTTCTTATCAAAAGGTCTCCAAATACAGTGCTTCCGAAAAGTAACGAATAAATTCATTATTTTCGAAATTGAGTTTTCGTAAAAATCCCCTGGCACGTCGATTTTGTTTTTAAAAAGGCACTTTTTGACATAGGGCCCATATTTGTGACGACATCGTTGTTCAAGATATGACGTCATCGACAATTTTTTTAAATAGCAACCCCCAATTTTGACCATGCCATTTGAAAGAGCGTGTCATTCTACATACAATACTGTGCAGCTCCCCATTATGCAACACCTGTCCGTGCTGATTTGGATGAGCTGTTCCCGAATCGTTAGATAGGGAGAAGGGGGCCGATTGAGTGGCCAACCAGATCACCTGATGCGACACCCCTAGATTATTTCTTGTGGGGATACTTAAAAAGCAAAGTATACGTTACTAGACCGGTTAATTTAGAAGATTTAAAAGCAAGAATTCGTCACGAGATGCATCGTATACCTCTTGAAGTTATTGATAATGTTCAAAAAGTATTTATTAATCGTCTTGGCTACTGTCAGGCAGCCAACGGTGCACAATTTCAACATTTAATTTAGTCGATTTTTTATATAATCATTATCATTTTCAGTATTGTAAAAATTAAATTTTAAAATCTTCAAACATTATTTTCTTGAAATTTTTGTTATATAACACCATAATTTTTCATGATGTATGTATGTCGAATGCCATTTCAAATGGCATGATCAAAATTGGGGTTGCTTTTTAAAAAAATTGTCGATGACGTCATATCTCGAACAACGATGACGTGAAAAATGTGGGTCGTATGTCAAAAAGTGCCTTTTTTAAAAATAAAATCGACGTGCCAAGGGATTTTGCTGAAAACATCTCAATTTCAAATATAAAGAATTTATTCGGATTTGTTACAATCAAAATGCTACTGTGTCTAAAAACCTAAGAAAGGATAACCTATTTATTTGCAGTAAGTATATATATTTATAAAACAGGTTACATCCTTAATTATATTTGATATGAAAAAATAATGAAGTATAATTCATTTAGTAATATTAGTTCTAATTTTAATTTATTTCGTGGAAACGAGGGAGTTAACAAGTTAGCAGGTTCTCCATTAATAATATCATTCAATTAACAACGCAAACAGTAAAGATTATCTATTGTGTTATCAACAACAAGATGGAATCAATACATTAAGGGAGTCTAAATAAGAATAGGTGACGTAGTTTGTGTCATTTAATCAGTATAATCCAATGGTTTTTACTCTTCCGTTATCGTTGTTTGCACACTTTAGAAAGATCAAAATATAGTTTTAAATATACTTCATTATTTTTTATAATTTAGTATTTGGTTTGGAGGATTCCATCTAACCAATGATAAGTATTTGGAAGAAAACAAAAAAGTGCAAACTAGTTAATTCTAAAATAGACTCATACTGCTGTACTGGATACCAGAGATGAGGATGACTTTTTTCTGATAGAGACAATATGATGTATTTGAATTTGTTCTAAATAAATATATTTAAATAGTGTATCAGACTTATTTATTCCTATAACATTATATTCAGGGCATGGCGTTTAATATGCAAAATATTAAACACCTAGATTCCTGACACCAAATCAAATAAACTAACATAGGTCGATTATGAGACTTGAATATTTAACGAAAAATTACAAAAAGTTAATGCCGATAGCACCTGTAGTGGAGTGTAGTGGATAAAGTGACAGTGAATATTTTCTTCACATTGAACAATTTTGACTTAAAATTGGCCCCTGTGTAAAAAATATTGTTTCAAATCACTAAACTGTGTAGAAGTTTTCTGTTTGACATTACTTTGAACAATACGCCTTTGTAAACTATAATATCTACTCAATGTTTGAGTATTTATATCAAAGCCGCCTTTTAATTAATGTTTTTCACTTTTCCATTGAGGTTTTTGTTATGTGAACAAATGTTGAAATTGTTGTTGTTCTGTGGAAAAGATCTGTATATTACGTTATTATATTTATGAATTTGCGTCGTATTGTGTTTGTTTTGCTGTTTCGATTTGAAGAACAGAAAAGTGTATAATTGTGTTATTGTAAATTACATTAAGTAAAAAGTAAAAAACGTCAGGTTTGTTAGTTCAAATTGAATGCGTCACTGCAAGCTCTGCCTCCGCGATGTGTATCTTTTTCAACATTTTCTACAAAAGCGATAAGCAACCAATTTTGTTTGTAGAAACCTATCACCTGTTAAAATAACAGTAGTCTTTGTTCTCGAATTCGCTTTTACAGTTTATTTATCTTTATTATAATGGGGATTACATTAAACAATAAAAATAATCTTGAGATGTCGGTAAGTTTATATCAGGTTTTTATTAACAACAACGCAAATTTTCGTAAAAATCTAGTTAAGTTAAATAATGCATGAAAAACCTTTATCGCTTTATTTGTTCGTTTTACAAGTTTCCGTAAAATTATACCATCTGGCAACACTGATTCTTAGCAAAACTTGAATATAGAGTTCTTTGATATAACACTTTTTTATTCCGAATATTTCCAGGAATCTGCATTTTATTTTTTCTTCATTAAACACGTCACACCTTGTACAGTATCGTTTGGCAAATCTTTCAAATCCAACTCTGTAAATAAATATTTTATAATGATCTGAAAGATCATTATCTCACAGCTTTGTAAATAGCTGAATAAATAATTTATATAATAATGGATCTGTTATCTTTTCCCATAACAATTAGTGCTAATTGTCTGGTAATGGATCATGTACTCAACACAAAGATAAAATTGTTCTCTCACTTGATATGAACATATTTAATTTTTAGAAATTTATTTGAATATTGACTAGTACTTTTGAAATCTTAAACCTATTTTAGGTTACTTTAGAAATCAGTATTTGTAAGTATAAAACATAAATTTATATTCTTTGTAAAATTTTAAATGTATTAAGAGTATTGCCCTGAGTTCTTCTTAATTCATTTTCATTATGTTAATTTTCGATGTATTTTTTAAATACTTCCAAATGCTTGCAATGTCTCTACTACTGCCACCTAACGTTTAATATTCGTACAACCGCGAAAAGCAAGACTACAGTTACAGGAAACCGCTGTGAAACTCGCAACGAGTTCTATACAGAAACCTACTAAATATAATTTTCAAACTGTTTTGGGTACCTTGTTCAAACGGTGAGAAGTTGTAAAGCAAACCAAATGTTGGCAGTAAGATATCTAGGGGAGGAATTCATAGTCAGCACTTCAATATTTTGTTTCATATCTAAACTTGTTGTCAGTTGTCACCCAGCATTTTTATCTTGTAAATTCCAAAGCTAAGGGCACACTTAACCTTAAGTGTGATCTATAAATTCTACCCTAGGCACTGCGTAATTCATAAACTAAGGAATTACATGATAGACACGTAAAAATGTAGATTTGAATTATGCAATTAGAAAAATTGAACTCAGTTTATAAAATAAGATCGATATTTTATTTTGTGAGAAGGGAAGTCATCTCTTCGAACAAAATAAAATATTATACAAAATATTTCATACATACACTACGAAAATACAAATCAACGCATTTCTTACGTTATTAATTTTATAAATTACAATTTTGAAATTCAATTTGAAGTTTAATGTATTGAAAGTTCGAAAAGCTGCTAATAAAACCACTTTCAAGTTATTGTCTAAGTCAAGGCACAGTCCGCGTTTTCGTACAATCATTTCTTGAAATAGTTCAGTGAAAAAGTACTTTTGGTATATTTTGAAGAGAAGATCAAAATATGGAAATCGTTAATGCTTTAGTCAAATTATGCCCATGTCCATGTTGAAGGCGATGATAAATAAATCAAATCATAAGCAAATATTACAAACTTGTTTCTATTTTTAAGCAAGTCGATAAATTTCTTGCAAAAGCGCAAGTCGAAACTTATCTCATGCAGAAGGTTACCGTAATTTTCAATTTATTTGTAGACTGTTGTCGATTGTGCAATTTGACATTCAATAATATCGAAGATTTGGGATATTCACTTGTTAATAATAATAATAATAATTTAAAAAGAACTTTAGGGTATAATAACATTTAGAAGACAAAAACAAGTGCAGTGATTTTTTATATTTCATATAGGTACTAATCTCTCTAATTTTCACGGGCAGAGAATTATATACTCTACTTCAAAAGTGAAAAGCGCTTTTCTCTGAATCAGTTAGATTTATATTTTGTCTATAAATAGCATTGGCAGTGCGTATATTATATTCGTGAATATCAGAATTTTTTGAAAATTTATTAAAATTTCTTTTAATGTATAAAGCTGCCTCATAAATCCACAAACAAGGGAACGTTAGTATGTTATTTTGTTTAAACATTGGCCTACATGAGTCTAGCGGTCCTAATGAAAACATAAGTCTAATTATTCTCTTCTGCAGAAGAAAAACTCGGACGGAATAAAAAGTACATAGTACTTCGTTCATCAAACACTAATCATTCAAAACTCATTCATAAAATACATTAAGAATAAATGTGCCACAACTTCAGTTGGAATCAATACATTTGGCAATATGCCGCCAATATTGCTGAATTTTTAATTTACCTGAATCTCACCTTTATAGTAGAGTAGACTTTACTTCCGATGAGCTTCGACTAGTTTGTTGACAGAGTTTGATGCTAATTTTACTGCAATTGAGAGATACGGTGGATGAAAGTCCAGTGCAGTAGCGGAGGGTTATATAAAAGACTCGTTACAAAACAAGAAGAGCATTACAGGCCAAATTTTGTCCAACATTTTGGAGGATAATATTGCTCTACCCCTACAAGGTACAAAAACAATTTCTACTATAGCTACTATAGAGCCTGGCCATGGAATTACTTATTTTTATTGTAGTTTCTCTAACTCTACATTTAATTAAGCAAATAAATATTTTTTTTATTTAAAATTTCTCAATTGTTTCGCGTCACTTTCAAAGTTAATCAATTCATTTCCTTTAGCGCCATTGCTAAAAGTAAATTACTTTTAACACCAGTACCAAAAAATAACATTTTAGACGCTGACAGCACGCGGTAAAATTTATACTTTTATTGACGTTTATAGAAAAATATTGCTATTGGTTAATAATTTGTTAAGTGGGACTCTCATATACAGGGTGAATCAAAAGTTATCAAAAAAATTTTTTTGAAAGTACTCTTACAAAATACAATTTTGTAAAAAAAAATCAAAAAGAGCAGTTCAAAAATGATTTAAAAATACACTTGCACGGCACTGGAAACTATAGTCCACTGTAAAACTTGATAAGGCAAAGCATACAATCGGCAACCGGACCAGAAAATTGAAGTTTGAGATTGAGATTCTCAGAGAAAGAAATAAATTACATTTCATAACATCTATATTATACAGCAAATTCAACTGATTTTGCCGCTATTGTTATTCATTATTATTAATAAAATTAATTTGTGGATTTAATTAATAAAATCGTTTGACATAGGTACCTGCTGTTAGAACAATAATATTTTGGGCCCGTATTACCCAGTTTCTACAAACTAACACTAATGTTTCTGTCCGTTCTGAGCTCGTAACTTGGCATCAGCTGTGATATCACAGCTGCTTCAAATATATTACACCACTTTGGTGTAATATATTTAATTTTTTAAATATTACCACAAAAAAAATCCAATCTTCCTCATGTAATCCCTTGGTATTAGTGCTTGGACGCGCTGTGCATGGTATGGATATAATTGAGCTTTGTGTATGATACACCACACTACAGCAATACGCCGTGGACACCCTGGGCCTCTATCGCCTCCACGATTCGATTTCAAATTTCTTGTATCACGCTCACGTTGCAGTTCACTTGCACTCGCTGCGCACCGTTGTAAAAGTGGCTGCATTTGGTTCTCGTTTTTGTACGGCTTGACTATATTCTGAATAGAATTATCGATATTAAATATTAAATTTGAAGTTTCTTTTTGAGATCCTCGTAATATAGATACTTATTCTCTGTCAACCAATAACGAATTTATCAAATTAGCAGGGTTAATAAGAACAAATTGGAAGATTATGTGACGAGGTTACGCGTTAACATTTCCCGAGTTAATCAGGGTACACCGGATTCTGTACGCACTGTTACACAGTTTTATGTAAAATGTCTGCCCTTATCACCAGGGAACCATGTCAGATAGTGATTATGGCGCTTATTTAGACTTAACTTTATGAATAATTTAAAATGTCCTGGCCTGATCTCTAAAAAGAAGGAAATGAGATTGAAAAATTAATATTATTATTGTTAGGAATTTATGTAACATGTTTGTCAAAATGTTCGGTTAAATAGAGGCGGTATAAATTAAATGTCAGTATACGTAAAAATTAAAAAAAGCAATTTTTTCTAAATAGTTTTCACGTTACGTATCATATTATTTAGACTTTGGGATTCAATGAGGAAGTTGTATGCATTTTATTACTGGTTAGTCTTTCAAACATATTGAAAGGTCAGAATATGGTGACAATAATCACATAATACCTAAAATATTAACATTCATAAATTGCCAGTACACAAAACCAGGCGGCCAACAACGCGATATCATTGGTGTGACGTCATACGACGTTCAGCGCGATGTATGTTTCATATCCATAGATACAGATGCAGTGTTACGGTGTTGAAGAAGCAAACAGACGTTCGTTTCTTGTGTTTTTGCGGTTTTGTGGAATTTTGATGGCATAGATAGTGTAAATAATAGTATGTAGGTAAATGTTGGTGCAAATCCCAACTTCATTAGTACAAGAATACGGGGAATCTAAGGAAACAGATGCCTATTTTCCGTTTTTAACATTACCATAATTATTATTAGTGATATAGTGCATTTACGGTATTGTTAACTTATTTATTTATCTACAATGTAAATCCGCTAGTGAAAATTAAGGCGACAATGCTGTTGGTTACTTTCAGATAGAGGATTTTACTTGAGGTATTTATAAATAGTATATGATCCGATTTCACATTAAACTACTTATTTTAATTTAACAAATAATAAATAAAAGAAATAAACAATGATATTTAACATTTATTAGTTTCTTTTAATTAGTTTATTAATTTTTTATTGCTGGTTACTACGTATTTCAATTCTCCTTAAATATTTTTAATAAATCCTTATTTATTACTTTATTATATTTTCAGAATAAAACAGGTAATTTAATATAGCGAAGTCAGATAGCTAATTTTATAAATGTTTCAAATAACTTCTTACATTTTGTAATCCATAGGAGCAAATACAGGACATGTTATTTGGAATCGGAATGAAATTTGCTGTACCATTGATTTTCTGAATGCTCTGTATACATTCTGGTAGCTTAATAGAAAATTTTAACAGATTTACATTTTAATTTTTTCAACGAATTTATACATACCTCCTTATGTATTTCCAATTAAACTTACATTAAAATGTTCTTCTCAAACAATGTTACAGCTTAACGTTTTCCTTTCGTCACCCTTAACATTATCCATCGCGATTCATCGCCCGACACAACATATTTCTTTTAATTTTTTTGTACGGTGACATATTTTTTATTAGGCGTTGTATGCTGTGTTCGTACATGGCATAATGTAATACCTATTCCATTTGCCTGGTGAAATGCACTTTCCGTGCTCATTTCACTTAATAATATCACAAATGACAAATTAACTCTTCTAAACGTATATACTACATTGTCCGAAAATGGGAATCGTATACAGATATAAAGCACAATTTTGTATTAGGTATACACGTGCGAACGTCATCTGACGCCATAGGTCTTCGTTGTGGCGGTGACCATTTTTTGGGGGCGTAGCCAGACTAAAATTTTAAATAATGTTTCCATTAAAATGATACATATATTTGGGAAAATCATACACAGACCTTCAGTTAATATCTGCATACTCTTTTGTTGGACATAATTGCATTTTTTATTTAGTACTTTAACGCTTAAGTATCAAATGAATTAGCAAAATGACAAATAAAGATTGAAGAGCATAACTTCAGAAAGGTCTAAGTGCCAACATTTTTTTAGTACAGAAAAATATAATGCAATCAGAAACACGAGGGTTTGCCATATGGAGAGGGGCAAATTTACATCACTATTTTTAAAATATCTTGCCTCTGTGTTTCGCGATGGATGGAAGCACACATAGTCTGAATAAGGACTGTCATTTAACAGGTGGTAACCCTAAAATATGTATTTCTTTGCTTTGTTATTTTTTAAATAACAAATCAAAACTACAAGGCTGTAATTAGAACATGAATTTGAAATTTAATATGGTTTTCTAGTTAAATAAAATTCAATCAAAATTACATTTCTTTAAAGCTAACTCAGTGTCTAGTTTATGTTACTCTGAAGAGATCCAAGTAGGATGCGTTCACATCAAAACCTTGTTCTGGTTTTTCAATGAGATCTTCATAAAATCTACTGCCGGCTTTTTATCATTTACCACAACCACCTTAAAGTTAGTGTATTTTATAATGTACTCAGTTTCTTGTTCACGTCTTTTCTTTATGTTACGTCTTTTCTTTATCGTTATTAGGTCTGTTTACAGGAAGTGGTTTCAAACTATCAGAAATGTTCGACCAGTTAAGTCGTGAATGTGTTTTCGGTGCGTTTAACTCAAGAAGTGGACGAACATTTCTGACAGTTGCAGTTAACTCTTGTGTGAACTAACCTATTTTCTTGATCACAGGATTGTATAAAATACACTAAACATAAATTTTCCCCTGTTATAAATGGCACTTAGACCTTTTTTTAAATAAACACGTCACTTAGATCCAGTACCATCTATAAACGAGCAGCTAAAAAATAGAATAGAATACTTTAGAACATAGCATCGTTTTCGAACAAAATCTCATTTTTTTAATTGCCACTTAGACCCTTTAGAAGTTATAGTCTTCTATTATTGTTATAGCAACCGTCATTTTTATTTATCAGGCTACTTTAATTCAAATATGAAATTATATTTTTTAAAATGGACCTATCTTTATATAAGCAACAATGTTTGACATCAACTCAACTACCATCACTGCCAAAGTTTGTTATAGAGTTTCTGCAACATCCTGTATAGTACGTAATTGTATAGAATAATACTTCTTATAATTTCGCTTTTACACTACTACTTTATTCAAGTCTTTGAACATGACAAAATACTTCAACTTTGAAGAAGTTACTAGAGTATTCCAGCAAGGATACAGCCAAAAAATACCTGGCTATGACCAGGATGAATATTCGTCTAATGACAGGTATTCAATTCTAACTGGACATTATTGGGTAAAAAAACACCTGTATTATATGAGTGTGAAACACTTCTTTGCAGGGGGTGCGGACAGGAAGACGAGACCGTGCTTCATGCACTCTGTGACTGCACAGCAGTCTCATGAACAAGAGAATCCATGTTAGAAGAACGATGCCCTTCTATGGCCTACATTAGAGAGATCCCCTTGAGCAACGTCACCACCTTTTTCTCTTTAATAGTTTGGTTAGCGGTTCAGGTGGATTGAACTCGTAATGAGCCCAATGGGGCCTAAGTGCTGTGGATTTAAAGACTACCTTCTCACAATTCCAGAATCCAGAATGGCACCATAGTAACGTCCACAGCTGGCAGATTACGTGAGTCGACATTTGAAAACCTTCTTCCATTTTGGTATACAGGGTTAACTATGACTAGGTACAAACATTTTAACTACATGCTCAGGAAGGCCTAAAAGACAATAAAAAAATATTCCAGAATTTAAGCTCGATATTTAAAAAATGAGGTAAAACCCTCTTTTCCTACGGAGCATCGAATGAGATGGCATAGATCCATAGATAAAGCTTACATCTGTGAACAGTATCTATTACCATGCGGTCGTTTTTTGCAGCATTTCTAAATGCAGTAACGACAAAAAATAACATTCTTATTAATAATAATACCTGACCCCAGTTAATCTACTTAACTCCTCTATTTTACATTTGTTTTTCATTATTTCGTTACAAACTGGCAAAACTACAACATTTCTCGTAAGTACAGCTAGATAAAATGCCTATTTATTATAGCAAAATCAAACAAAAAGAATAGATAATAGAATACTTTTAATGTACCCGCGTCAGTCTTGTCCCATAATTTAGCAAAAAAAAAAAACTGGATAACTATATTGTGGGAAAATATCTGCACCCGACACAAATTTCTTTATTTAATAACTATAAAACGTTTAAAAATTGGCATTAAAACATGGTAACACACAGGAATTAAACTATGACATGACGGGGAATTTTACCATCGTGTTGCTAGTTGTCTACTCTGACTCTGTAAACGTGCAGCGGCGCTAAATAAGGATTTAACATAATTTCGAAAAATTTTTCACTTTATAACTAAGCTTGAAATTTTTTTGGAGGGTGATTCCGTTAATTCTTAATTTTCTCTATCCCCTCTTAAAATATTTGTACTTAGTCATAGTTAACCCTGTATTTCCTAACTTTAATTAAAATTAAAAAAAAAAATACAAAACGAAGGAGGACACAACGGAACTGAAACGTCAGTAACGGTGGTCCTGGTAGATTTTTACATGAAAACCTAACCTAACTACTAATTCTTGAGTGCTAGCCTATTCCGTTAAATGACGTCACAGAGCATTTCGCGCACTTAGATGAATATTGATATTTCTTTTGAGTTTGTCTCATACAACTAATTTTTTGAAAATTTGCGGACGTGATTATAAGGCTATTTTTAACCATTTTGTGATGTTTAAACAGAATTTATTTTTTTTGTGAACATCCCTTTTATCACTTGCTTTTACAACAATCATACAGGAAGAGCAAATAATGGTTCATTTAGTATGAGCTAAGTCAAAGCTAGAAAATAATTTTTTGTCACGCCAGAACATCAAACTATGAATTATTAAATTGATATTACGAAAACAAATAATATTGGGCAAGTAAAATACAAATAATAATACCCTGTACCTCTTAAAGTGTCAATATTGTATTAAGATATGTTTGGTCAAATTGTCTTTGTTTAGTCTTTACACTGTAAATTACACATTTTAACACAAAAGAACACAATACTGTGTTAATCGAGGTCCACATGGGATTGTGTATATTTTTACACATTTCTCTTTATGTGTTAAAGGTTTAACACAATCCACTGTCTTAATATAACAAATGTTATGTGTAACATTTACACATTTCGATGTTTATTTATATCATTATATATTACTTAGATCGCTGTGGGTTCGACCCCCGCAGCCGGTAGACCGTATAGAAGCTATATTCGTAGAGAGAATTGGCACCCTCTCTGCGGGTATGGTAGGGTAGAAGAATGTTGGTTTGGGTCAATGTGAGAGATTGATACCGATTGACGTTTGACTACCTCTCTAATTAATGAGGTTTTCCAGGTTGCCTTCGTGCCGGCACTGAATGGTGGTTAGGGCCTACCAACGTAAGTCGTTCCTGGGCGCAAATGCGGCCTGCTTAGTGTAGACTTTACACACATGTAAATTTTATTGTATAATAGGTATTGATATGGAAGCTCACCTACCTTCTTAGTTTGTTAATTATGTTCTTGCTTGTTTTCGAGATAATTTTTAATAAATATAATTTTTGTAGTATCTTTATTTTAAATTCTTATAGTTTTCTCAATCGTCGATAATGAATCGGATATACCCTGGAATGTTCTAGAAACCATCAAAATAAACGTATAACAAAAATTATAATTTCAAAAACAAACAGGATCAGAATTAACAAACTAAAAAGGAAGGTGATTTTCCGTATCAGTATATCAATATTTCCAGAATTATGATGTTACAGTAATAATAAAATAAAATATATTTTACTTTCTATAATTTTATTAAAAGTCTAAAATTCAGTTCAGTTCTCTATTTGGCCATAGCGAACGAAAGGTAACTGAACACTACAACACTTCACGACCAACATGACGAAGGGATGTGTGTTGGAACAGTTGATATACTGCGGCTGCGCAATTGTGCTCAACCAGTTAAGAGAAGAGATATAGAACACAGAGGTGCGTTAAGTTCACACAAAATGGTGTACTTTTAACACACCACTGATTAATAATACATAATTCAGTAAATTTTATTATAATACTAGTTATTTATTTATTTGTTTGTTTGTTGGTTTGTTTGTTTATTTGTTTCTTTGGTGGTTCGTTCGTTCGTTCGTTCTTTCGTTTTTTCATTCATTCATTCATTCATTTATTTATTTATAACATCCCACGGACTAACCCAGTTACGGGATGAGGACACAGTAGATGTAGATAATAAAATTATAAAGAAAACATTAAAAACGAAATATCTATATATGTCAACTATATAGAGACATGACTATAACAGGAAAAAATCAAAAACAGTAATTTTAACATACTTCGTATAAAACATAAAAAAAGTCATAGTGTGTAAAACTATTAATACGGACATTTTACACAACCTAAATTACAGACTAGAAAATCTCATTTACACAGAAATTTTTTGTGCGGTGTAGTAATGAAGCACCCTCTATAATTCCTTTTGGAGAATCGCATGTCTAGCTGCTGCAATCTCAAAAACGTAAAAAGTCGTCGTCTCCGTGCTTAATTACCCGAAATCATTCTCAATTAAGCCATCTCCATTAAGTTTTTCAAAAAAGTTTAACGTTTAAATATAATTTAATTAATCGCCGCCCTGATATCTTTATCGAATCGAACTCTTAATTTATTGGCTAATAATTTTAATTAATACATTTTCGCACGTTTATGTCCGAGAAGAGTTTTTTCTTTTTCTTTATTTGTACCACGATAAGTGTATTCAGTCGAGTCGCACAAGCGTACGCTTAATTGGCAACTTGCTCGCCTCGTTAATGAATGTATTGTTAATGTCGACAATAGTTGCATTTAAAAAAATTTATATGTATTATGCGCTGGAATTAAAAATTCTTCGGCCAGGGCTTGTGAAAGTACGTGATAATGGTACTTTGTCCGTAAGGGAAAGAGTCAGTTATTTTTTTTTCTTTTTAAATAGTAGTAGGCTATATTAATTAACTGTATTCATATTTTACAAATTTTGTAGAAAATTTTACACCTCGGTATTGTTAGGAGCGTTCATACGTATACAGGGCATGAACCATTGGACGCAACTGGTTATGTTCTGTTGCCTTGGAAAAAAACACTATACAGGGTGTAACAAAAAAGCAGGTTATTTCGTTAAATGCATATTTTTGGCGGTAAAATATAACGATTTAACCCTACTTACCTATATACAAAAATGTCTCCCTTAAAAGATACAAGGTGTTAAAGTTAAACTTTTCAAAATTATTTTTTGTTATAATTTTTTCAGATTTCGCGTATCGCTTTGAAATTTTATAAAGATGATTCTTATTAACCAAATCCTCAAAGGTATTATTATAAAAATAACTTATTTATACAGAGTGTTCCTGAATAGAGGGCTAGCCAGATGTACCATTTCTACTACAAGTAAATATTTTTATCAAGGTAATTCATTTATTAAGGGAAAAAATTGAGATTTAATAAACAGATTAGTTATTAAACGGATCTGCACTACTTGCTGTGCATACCCTACATATAGGCTAACAAGTTTGGATACTACGACATTTCTATACGTTGTGCAAAATGTCACTTTGTCCCATAATTTGTCACTTACTCTTCGCTAAAATATGTGAATGCAACTTGATGGTGCTCTGTTTCATCTTGGATTAAATGTTAGACAACATTTAAGTTTAATTTTTCCATGAATTGGAAGAGATGCAACTATTCACCACGCTCCCCCGATTTTAGTTCATTTTCTTCAGTGGGTGAGGATTTTTGAAGAACCACGTTTATTCTGAATCAAATGAGAATATTGAAGAACTAAACAAGTATATTACAAATGTAGTTGAAATAATTAGGCACTATCTATTCTACATTGTGACGTTATAAAAAATCGTCCATAGACGTACGTCAGAAAAAAAGTGGGGGATAAAATAACCCCTCTCTTCCCATTTCTACATTTGAATTTGGTTAATAACAAGAAGTATCTCTATAAAATTTCAAAGTGATATATGAGAAGCTGAAGAAATTATAGCGAAACAACAATTTTTTAAGTTCAATTTTAGCGCTCTGTATATTTTAGAGGAGGCGTTTTCATATTTTGCTGCCAAAAATATAGAGTTAATGGGATGACCTGCTTTTATGTTACACCCTGTATGACTATAAATACACAATAACACATTTACTGGGCTTAGGTTATAATACAGTTGCCGTCAGGATTCCCTCCGACATTCAGCTCTTGCTCAGCTCAAACTCTTTTAACAAAATGAAAAAGAACACATGAGGACCCAAGCATAACCTCAAAATCTGTCGATATCGACATGTGCTACTTAGATCAGTTTTTACTATATTTGGAATATATTCTCTCTCTGAGCGGAGCTGAATATCAAACTAACAATGCACACTGACCAGACCACCTCTGCAGAGATAGTTAATAGCTCTGTCCTCGAGATATCCTCCGTTCACTGCAGGTAACAGACACAAAACACAAAACAATAATGATCTGACCTCATCAGTAATACAATGTCATTCATAATTTCAAATAATTCATTAACCAAATACTAAATTAGCCAATAAATAAATAATAAGCGCTTGATAATGTGATAATTCACCTAATAATCGACACAACACAGGTCACTAAACCTCCAATTGTCTAGTCCAACTTTCTTATAAAAATGAAATCATATTAGTGTCTGACTGAAAACTTAACTCTTTCATTATTATTTATGTTAACATCACACCTACCTAAGTCGGCTAGAAGGCTATGGAATTCTGTTAAACAAAAAATTAATTAAATTTTAGTTTTCTCCACCAAACCTCCAGTCGAATACATCATTCCAATTCATTACATTTCTTGTACGTTAATTAATTTTACTGTGGCCGCAATGAAAAGTGTTAAACTTGTAGTGACTGTGTTTTTTCTTTGTCTGATTGATATTTGTTTTCACTTTCATAGCAATGTTTGACCTGCTTATTATAATATTTAGTTGTCTGATTTTTCGAAGTTTAACACCACCTAACCAAACCTCAATAGACATTTGTCTATTAGATTTGGTATATGGGTATTTTGACGGATGTTGGATATTCTGGCATCATTATCTTTTTGATAAAAAATGCCTAATAGTACTTTCTGGAAAAACGACCCTTTTAAAAAATCATAGTAGGCCAAAGTTTTATTACCAATTAAATGGTAAGTATAATATAACTTCCCTTCAGTCCCTTCAGGGTGTTCTCATATTTGCAGAGTAGTTAATCTGAAAACACGGACACTGTAAGTACTCTAGACGAAATTACATTGAAATTTATTTAACAGATAATATCGGTGTCAAATGAATTCAATTTAACATTTAATTTTTGGTAAGGCATCTCGCTATTGTTTTGTTGTCGATCCAATTTCTACTTCCCATCTGCTCTTTCTTCAGCCGAGCGTCTTCTTCCTGCCTACCAACTTAATATCGATGGTCGGCGATTCGTTGCGTCAGTTTGAGTGTCTCCCGATGGGTGTGGACAAATTGGTTTTACGGAGTAAATATTTGAGGTATTCCTACTAGAAATGGGCAGTATTGTTGTATTGTCAAATCGTGTGGCGTTGGGAATATAATCTTCACTGTCTGTCACACCCATATTGACTTGCTTTGTTCCTCTTACACCCAGCAATGGAAATACCTTTCCAAACTTATAGAACTAATGTTGTGGAGTTTCACATTACTGTAGCTACGGTTTATTTATAATTTTTGCAACACTTCCTTCTCATAGTAAATGTATAATCTTCTGAAATATTTGTCAGGTGATTTAATAAAATGGTTTGTTATGCTGTTACCTAGGTAAATGGTCGCTGCGAGTAACAGAATTAACGCACACATCCCTTGCGTTAACTGAGATTCTTTGACATTCCCTTGTTGTTCTCCAGCTAGGCTCTGTGGGAGCAGATCCACTATCAGCACATCTGGATCCATCCATATATTTTGATTCCTGTTGTTGATATTACGTCTGCAACTGAGTCGCGGTAAAGTCTGATACCAAACATCCAGGTATGCTAATGAACAATTCCATAGACAAAGCTTTATTTAATAATAATTGACAGTTACATATCACTTTTGTGATTGTCGATATCTAATTTAAAATAATTTTAATTTATAGGTATAATAATTTTTATAGTTAAACTTACTTAAAGAGACCACCTGGAGAAGCAGTCCTAAAATTGCAGAAATAGATCAGAGATCATCTATTGCGGTTGAATTTTCCCACAGTTTCAAAAGTGAACTTAAGTATTTATAGAATGTTTTCATTAAACCAGGTTAGGAAATTTAGCTAGATTAATTTTTTATTTTAGATAAATAATTATCTACAAAGCTGTACTTAAATACAGCTTCGTCTATGGAATTGTTCATTAGGTAATATCACTTCATTGACAGGAATTGTGGGAGACTTCATGTATATTAGCTTAAAATACCTTTACAATACAGTAAAAAACAGTATTACATTCCCTTACTCGATGGTATTACCTAAAATTAACTCAATTGAACTCTTTTTCATCCTCTGTTTATGCATGCCATTAACAGCTTTGAGAATTATTGATTTTCCTTGGAGAAGCACCTAAATCATGATTTAATTGAGCAAAACTGCTGTTCGGGCTCCCATTTACGATAGGTGGATACGTGTATCTAGCCTTATTCGAGAATAATAGCGCTGTTCTAAATTAAATCTGAAGAGATAATTTCTCACTTAGAGCGCCGTAATTGTCACATCAGCGATTATGGAAATTAAAAGGAAAAAACAAAATCAAAGAGGAATGGATGAGAGATTGGTTGCGTAGGAGTTTCCTATAGGGAAGTTCCATTTATTACGTAATAAATTGCGTGAAAATAATTTGAGGCTTTTGAAATAACGTCAGAATAAATAATTAAGACCCCATCGAAGACTTCGCTTTAAAAGTGCCAGTTAAGGCATTACAAAACCTGTAGATACAAATCTCGTCCAATCATCAATCATGGTTTATCATTTATTTAAAGAAGAATAGGAGGATTTAGTCTATGGTGAAGTAAAGTTCAACGGGGTGTACCAAAAACATTAACATTTATTTTTACTGTTTTAGGTGTGATGTCAATCAAACTAACCAGTTTCCGTAAAAAAATTTAAAGACTTCCTAAAATACAGATCATATGGTTTATTAGGTTAGATCAGAATCAGGTCAGCGGACCTCAAAATGACTCATCTATATGACGAACTACATCTACTGTTAAAATTAAACTTTCCTTCTAATATTTTACTTAAAGATTTATTCCAATTTGTCCTTACTCTTGGAACACAGATAACTGCATACAGTTCACACAAGTTGTTCCTAAAATCAAATATATATGTAAATAAGGCAGCCATCCCGCTTCTTACTCATAATAGCAGTTCGAATTTCCATACGACCACAACGCAAACACTGTTGCTATAATTGCCTCGTATTATCCTCGAGAAATAACCTGACGTTAAGCGCTTATATAGAATCATACTTGTGAAATACTTTTTTTTTCTTCGAGGGAACATAATATGTCCATACATTCATCCACATCTCATAAAAATATAAAAACGAGCAGCTAAAGCTATTTAGGGCCAGTATTTTGAATTTTATTTAATAATTGGTTAATGAATCAAACTAGATACCGCCTTCATTTACGCACTGTAAATTATTCAATTATAGTTATTTTTTATACAAGATGATAAAATGTTATTTTACGATATTTTATGAAATGTTATTTTGCGACAGAAAGAGAATGAATTAAGGTCGACAGACGAATTTTATCGTCGTGTGTAAAACAATATTCTTTTTTGTGTAGCCCAAATACAGGTATGGACGTGTTTAGTATGAAGAACAATTTAGAAATTATTTGAAGCGATTTTAAATTAAGGAAATTTTTGCATAGCTAGCATTGGTTTCTATGTAATTTGATTATTAAACACAGATTATGTCTGGTGAAGTTCTGTGTCGTTGTTGGAGACAGAATTTTCTGAATACGAAATAAAAGATTACCATCCGATATTCGGACTAAAGCGTTAAGGCAATATCCAAGTTGCTACCATCAAAATCTCGATTGACCTATGAACAGGAATATAAAAAACTTCAAATATAGAAAAAACGCAAAAAAGGATCTAAGTGAGAATGTATTGCCAGCATATTTTTCGGAACAATCAAAGAAAATGCAGCTTTGTCAGCCGGATTCATGAAATGATTATGATCGTCATTTAATACTTAAAAGAACCATATTGGTGAATGAAAATATCGATATTTCAAGATAAAGGTGAACTGAGGAGCCGATTAAAATCACGTACCATCAACTGAACTTTTATTTGTAGATACACAAAGCTCATAGCCTTCTTAAAACAGTCAACTAGCAGTTACAAACCAAAAAAGTCCAATTTTTTTAATCCGGAGGATGTGATACAATTTCTACAAACTATTCTAGATAATGAATATAACCTTGTCAAGGTAAAACTCAGAAATAAATGTGTATATTACTCATTTGGTTTACAGGTTGTACAGATTAGAAGTTGGGAGCATTGACGATCGACAATCTGTAATGCTTTTTCTCATTTCGACATCAAAGCCAAGAAAGACCAATCATTATGTATTACGAATAAAAAATTTGGAGACAGCGTCATTTTAAAAATTAGGAAACTCGAAAACCAATCATGTTTAATAGTGGCAGAACTTTCTGTTTGTACGTAACGTAATCGAATGCCGAAAAGTCTTGTTTCTGTGAGGTTTTTTATTGCTAAGAAACGAATGTATTTTTTCCAGCTTTCGAAAGTCATATAGGAAGCAGGTCACTATTGGGTAAAGGTTATTCCATAGTGAATTTTGAAGGTAGTAGGAACTTGGTAGTAATTTTGATCCCATGTAAGATGTGAAAATTCCTTATGGATGAAGCAACAACATGACAAATGCAACAATTGTACGAGTATAATCAAGGGCCACCACATTAAAGATTTGTAAAAGGTTTCCAATACATCACCAAAACTATTATAAACACTTTAAAGCTACTAATTTCTAAGTAATATGAAAGTGATATGACTTGGTTGCCGTTAACTTTACATACAACATGCTTACAACTATTCTAACATAAATTGGAGTTATATTTCCTATATGGTGGTAGAAGATTTAATGATCACTATTTTAATTGAAGTTGCTGAACCAGTTTTCGTTACTATAATGCTACTTGAATAGTATATGTGTTAGGTTGTAAACTTTTAAGACGATGTGGCTGCTGAGTCTTAGTCGAAGGTTCCTGAACCAAATGGTGGGGGTCCTAACAGACTACTGTAGACTCAGAAGGCATTTGAGTTTTGATAGGCATAGAGGAGAGTCCCTTATGTCCGGAATGTGGAGAGGGATAAGAAACTTCTATCCATTTTTTAGGATATTGTACGGTCCTTGGAAGACGAAGATATAGGATCTTTGGCGCAGAGGAGCTGCAAACGAAAGAGATGAGGGGCCTACCCCATGGTAGGTTCATACCAAGATCCTGGCGTTCATTAGGGCATCGGGTAGATTCGAGGAATGCCGAAGGTAGATAGTAGAGAGGTGATGGGATCGTAGGGTAGGCAAGAAGGGTCCACGTGTATCCTAATTGCCAGGTTGTTGCCGCCCGCTACTAAATATAGTATAGTAGTCGCAACTTAAAGTATACTAGATTGTAAACCTTTAAGTTGCGACCACTATACTATATACGTCGTATGTGATTTGATATTACAATATTCTTAACTTGAGGAGCTGTTATTGTTACTTATATGTTGATATATTGGTTTGAAGTTGAAATAAACCAACAAATCGGTGTTTCAAGTCTGATGCGAGGATTCACAAGTTAGGTACACTTATATCAACTAACTGATTTGTATATACGGTAATCACTTCTAAGCATCCATTAGAAAAGAATGAATTAAAATTACTGCGCATGGTATGGCTTGAAATGTTACATTTTCTGTTTTACATGGCAGATTGTAACTTACCTTTACAGTATACCATGCTTCTAAAAAATCACCCTGTATACATGATGCTATTACTTGAAAGCGCAGCAAATAAATATATTGCTGTAACCTTCCATTTATTATAATGATACATATTACACGCATGATAAAATCTTTACATTGAAAAGTTTGTTAGTTATTTTCTCTCGCAGTGCGTGGAATAGAAAATAAATATAAACTAGTTATTTTCTTCACAAAGTTTATAGCATCACAAACCGAAGTGTGCAAAGCCATGTAATTGCAAATTAAATGTTTTATTTATGTATCCGAGCGGCATCGGTTTTTTTGTCGTATAAATGACCACATAATTTTCAGATCTATGTTGTAATGATACCATTATACTTTTAAATTACTGTCGTATGGAGAAAATTTCTGTTCGTTAAAGCATCGATAAATTATTTAGAGGGCTATACTGGAACCGTCAATAATTTATATACTCTTTATATAAGGGAAAAACATTTATCTCAAGAAATAATAAAGAGAAATCAATTTTTTATAAAATATGTACGTAGGTACTTAGAAACAATTATTTGTTGTATATGTAATTTTGTTGTAAATTATACTGAATATGGACGCGCGTTGTTTTAGCAATGGGTACAGAAAATAAATAATAGAGAAAAGAAGTAGACGAAGCAGATCTGGGTGATTACAATAGGATTGCTGTTGAATTTTCATTTGATCATTCATTAAATTACAATTAAATTCCTAATCAAAGTGTGAGCAAGACTTAGATAAGCAAGTGATATGTCAAAGACAATTTCACACATAGGTCTGTGCAGAGATGTAGTAGTAATTTCGATAAAATTAGTGACGAAAAGGATACCGATGTTATAGAAAACGGTGTTATAGAAGAAGACAGTGATAGTGAAAAAGACTGTTCTGGTTAAGATATCTAAATTGAGGAGGTTGCCTACAGGCTGCTGATTCCCTTCACGCTGCTTCTACTCACACGTTCACAAGTTACCTGTGTCATTGGTATGATAAATATTTTGACGCAATTTTTATAAAAAAAAAATGACGGAAGGAAACTAAGGTAAGCTTCTGTTAAGTTACCAAAAGAATTTTGACAGCAGACGTTCTTAAAATATATTTATCCACAATCACCTTATAATCGAACTTTCATACACACATGAACCGTCTAAGGTGATACCTCCACTAGTGGAAAAGTAACTTTATTTCACTAGTGGAATAATGAAAAAAGTAATAAATCTATCAAATTTAATTTATTTGCTTATTAATATTTACATTTATAGTAATAAACATTCGATTTTTTGTTTTATTACATTTAACTTTCCTTCCGTTTATAATAACCTTTCTAGCATTATTGCCATCATTTTTGTAACGCATAATATCTCTTCAGTCCATGCCGTTTAATGGTTGTAAGAACAGCATCTTTATTAACTCGAAACATCAAGAAACCTAATGCGAAGACCTGACAACCAGCCCGAAAATGATTCAACCATTGGAAGCCTACAAACTAAACTCCCTATAAGAACTATTTTACGATTTTTGTATAAACAGAGCCACGATTATGTGGAAAAATATTACTGAATTAGTTTTGATCAACAATTTGATACTTACTGAGGTATATTCAGTTGAGGGCGCAGTATTCTTGAAATAATGTTTTCTCTAAATAGAAACAATTTTAAATATTTCATAACTGATTAATCTAGGGCTTAGAAAATAACAGAAATGTTATTTTATAAGCAATCTACAAATATTCAAAGATACTGAAGTAAAACGAATTAATAACGAAAAAAGAGGACTAACCAACAAATTTTTGGTACAGAAATTTTTGAACATACGCATATTTTAAATTTAACTGTATCTATATGTAAATATTGTTCTAACATAAACTTAGTACTACATAGAAAATTATTCAGTTTTATTTCTAAGTATGTCAAAATAATTGTTAAAATGTGGGGATTGAGCAGATGCCTTGTAAGAGTTTTATTCTTGATATTTTTGCTTTACCTACACGTTCTATTTTTCGAGATTTCTATAAGAATGCCACAAATTTGATAATTTTACGGCAATAAATACATCATGGCATAATATAATGCTCTTTATTTTCCTTAAAGACAAAAAGATATTGTATAAGAATAATCAAACACCAGATGCCTTAACCTACTACAAACTATAAACAATAGTTATTCTACATATCTTACATTAAATAGAATACATTCAATGTATAAAACACATTAATTCTGTTACAATTCTTTTGCCAATTATGAAATCTAATTACTTGAGTCTTTTTCGTGTTAAGATAAAGGTCGTTAGATTCGTACCACGCATCCGCCTCTTTGAATAAGGTATTGGTATTGAGTCTTAAGGACTCGCTTGAGTTGTCAGATACTAATAATGATGTTTCATCTGCATACATGACGGACGAGGCATTAGACACAACTTTATCAAACTCATTTGTATAAAGTAAAAAGAGAATTGGACCCAATATTGACCCCTGATAAACACCCATATTAATATCCAAACGTTCTGAATTAATTCTCGACAAAACATTGCCACCCGAGTAAGTAAGACAGATATATTATCTACGTTCGGTCAAAAAAGATGCTACCCAATCATTGGCAACTCCACGTATGCCGTAGTTATGAAATTTTAATAGCAGTTTGTCATGGTTTACACCATCAAAACCCTTACTAACGTCACAGATTATACCAATGGGCGACTCGCCCGCTTCAATATATTGAATCACTCTATAATAAAAATCCAGCATTGTTAAGAAGAACACAGAAGTTTAACCATAAGAGACATTTGGTCTTCAGTTAATTTTTTGCACTTCATTATGACTCACTTTGTAGAATGTATAAACAGAAGTGGCAATGATACCATTGTGAGATACAAGTAAAACAATATTTCAGTGTAGGCAAGCACTTGTTTAGTTCATAAATTACAGAGTATGGGTAATAAAAAATTTACCAGACGTAAATTTGTTTTCGTTGCCATCCGCTGTAGGGACGGTGCAAACGAAATAATTATTGAAATAAATCTCATGAGACGGCAAATTCAAAATCACGTTTCACGGAATGATTTATCTCGGCAGAAAATGTTCTGGGAGCAAGAAAAGTGGATAACAATGGATCATTCAAGCTTGTTGCATCTACCGACGTTTTTTAAAACAAAATGGACACAATAATTCGTTTAATGTATCATTTCTCACATAGTTTGACAACTAAAAAGATTTAGCGTTCCTGCGTCTTTTTTCATTAAGTAAAATTAGCTAGTTATTTTCTGGTTGATTGTATCTGCTACAAAAAGATTCAATAAAATAGGATACCTACATTGTTAACTGTAAAAATGTTTCGAAAGAATTTTATGTGATGATAACTTTGAAAGTTTTTTGTAGGTTGTTTTAAATATTGAAGCTAAGATTATTATTATACTGCACTAACAATTGGTAAAATAACGTATCTACCTTAATTTTCGATATAATTAATAAAATTTAAGAAAATTAAACTAGAAAATGTTTAATGCAATATATGTTTACTTTCATTTTCATAATCCATTTTGATTTGAACTTTAATATTTTTATCATATGAAACTCCATTTCTAAATCAAAATATAGGTATAAAAAATGGAGAATATTTCATAAAGTTTAAGAAAAAATTGTCTCACTCCAATATGTCTCAATAAAATTAAAAGCAAAAAGAATAAAGGTAGATATATAGAATTGAAACTTTTGAACATTTGATAAGTGATAGCCAGGATTAAATGTGTTTTTGAAAGTTATGAAGATATTAGGAATATACTACAAAAAACGATGTTTTATTTTTTCAGCGCATGGATAAACTACGAGTTAAAAAAATTGATTTTGAATTATTATTTTTATCCTATTTATTTGGTAGGCAGGTAATATCAATAGAACAGTTAAATTTTAAAAATTAAAATAACCTTATAATAAACAAAAGCACAAAAAGAAAATATAAAATACAATAATTAATCAGAAAGAAGCAAGACTTTTTCTGTTACTTAAATAAGCGAACCAATGCAAAGTCATCATCGCATTTGGTCAAATGTTTGTTCAATCTAGAAATTACACTAAACTGACCATAACTTGTTTTGCTAAGGGTGATTTGAATAAGTTCATTTGATCTAGTATTATAAGTGAGGACACTTAACTTAAATAAATTCAATAAATATGGACATTCTGTTATACCATCAAATAATTTGAAAATAAAAATTGTAACTATATTAGTTCTGAGAAATTCTAGAGATTCCAAGCCCAATAAGTTACGCTTCATAATATAGGATACATTCTCACACAAAAATTTTACTTTTTTTTGCGTTCTTTCAATGAGACACTTAAAGATCCCACACATAATGCCTACACGGACCTGCACAGCACGTATGTACATGTAAAGCCTGCTCATGAAGATTCCTTTGTTATTTAATGGAGCATCGCACACTAGACCAGGACCAACATGTTCCGTCACTTGCAAAGACCATCCCTGCAGGTCGATGGCCTGTAAATTCTATGCCAGACCCTTGACTATAAGGGCCAGACGGAGCTAATCCGACGCAAGTTCTGTTCCCAAAAAAATCAAGGATTGGTTTTGAACTGTTAGAAATATTCGACCAGCACCCACGTTTATCGACACACTCTATTTACTTCCTTCTAAGAAACTGCATTTCTTTCATCAGATGATACTACTTTATGAAATCTTGTGTTTTGATGCTATACGTGATGACAATTCAAGAGCACGGAATTTGTTTTTATGACATTAGAAAATACTGAAAAAAATTCGTTAATCTTTCTTCAGTTCCGAATATATGAAATTTACCATACAGCTTTCTTTTTTTATTGATAGAGTGAATCCAAAACATTTTTATGGTTTCTTCTCCCTTCTCCTCTTCATACAACATCGCTAAAATAAAAATTTCTTCTTCCGAGATACACTCAACTACTTACTTAAATAATATAATAATATC
This sequence comes from Monochamus alternatus, assembly GCA_037114965.1. Classification (NCBI taxonomy): domain Eukaryota; kingdom Metazoa; phylum Arthropoda; class Insecta; order Coleoptera; family Cerambycidae; genus Monochamus; species Monochamus alternatus. The sequence continues at coordinate 540,338 of CM073428.1, forward strand.
TCTACCCCTCATTCTAATCACGAGAATTAGCCCAGAAGTCGAAGATTTGTGCGGGAGAGGGGGCGGCATATTATTATTAAGACCTTATTTGCGCAAAACAGTTATTTATTCTGTGAACAGTCCTAAATAATTTTAAATCATCAGCGTAAACATTCAACCCATTACTGAAGTTTGCCACACTTTGGTAAAGAACGACAAGTCGTTGGTTAACAATAAGTATAACATGGGCCCCAGATGGGGATCTTGAGGAACTCCTGAAGTGACCTGATTTTTTTTAGAGATAACCTTGAATGATAATACGCTGTATTATAGATACATATTGATATACATATTTTTCACAAATTTAAATTATAATGGTTTATTATGCCTATATTTTAAGCAGTTAAGTTCTTTTCAGGCATAAGCATAAACATAAACATTATTGTAGCTTTATCAGTTGCAGTTATTTCGTACCTTTGAAATTAATATAGAACGTTTTGAATATATCTTATAGCTATATTCTGTGAATTTCACATAGTAGTTTTATGTTTAAAATTTAAATTATGGTTGACTCCAACAAAATATTCTGCCCATTTAAGATATAACTGGGTAATAACATTACCATAACGTTCTATAGATAGTAATTTTGGGATAATATATGACTTATAATTCAAAATAATGAATGCATTAAATCGGTTATCGGTTCCTTTCTTCGTTACTTCGATTAAAACCACTTAATAAAATCAAAATTGTTACCTGTTACGCCAATTTTCGGAATTTCTAAAGCAATATAATGTGTATAAAGTTGTGAATTCTTTAGGATACGACGCAAATAACAACGGCGGGTCAAAATTTTAAAATAGTTTGCATTTAGAGGAAGGATAGACAAATTCCTTTCAAAATGACAAAAGTCAATTCTGTTCCTGACAAGCCCTTCTTAACTATTTAGAAATAAAAATGTAACTCGCATAGTGTATTTATTATTGAATTATAATAATAAAATCTCGTCTCTCTGAGAACTTAGAAAAAATACAGCGAAAACTTTTAAAGTATTTGACTTTTAAAAGTGTCGGTTTTTATCCAGAACAAGGCTTTCCACATGATGAATTGCTAAGAAGGTGTAATTTTTTCCCTCAAAGAAAGAAGAGCATACTTCATGTTGGTAATGATATACAATAGTTAATAACTTTGTTGACTACTCAGATGTTTTATCGAGATTGATTTTATATATACCTAGAGTCAATCAAAGACATGTTAGTGTCTTTTATTTACCAACGCCGAGGACAAATGTTTTGAAGTTCTCTCCGTTATATTCAATATGCGATATATACAACAGAGAAAAGAATTTGGATGTTTTCAGCTGTTCTTTGTCAACCATCTCTAGGACATTATTGCACTGAGAACTCTGGCATTTTTTTTAGGTTCATTTCATTTTGTTCAAATTCATTTTATTTCTTTGATTATTACGTTATTTGTATTTATTCAACTTCATGTTTACCTCTCTACCTTAATTGTGTTGTGCGTTCTTCTCTTGTTTTTAGTTTTTGTTTATTTGTTTTTTTTTTCTTCGTAGTAGTTTTGTTGTTTTTAGTTAAGCTTAGTCTAGTTTTTTATTTTATTATACTTGTTTTTTTGTACCACACGACTAATTGTTAGAATGTTCTATTTTTTACTCTTTGTTCTTACCTTGTAATTGGGTGTATACCCGTAAGGTAAGGATTAATTAAATAAATAAAATAATTAAAAAAATAAAATCTACTGTAATTTTAATAATTTGTTAGTAAGAGACATCCTGCATATTTCAACTGATTCAACATGTGCATATGTGCATTCATCACATAATTTTTTTAAGTTTTTGCGATGTGCCTTTACATTAGTATTTCAACTGTCAAAAATGATTTACGTGTATTGCAATTCAGAATTGATGGATATCGTTTTAATTTATGGCGATGTGAAAATGCTTTTGCAGAACGATTTCCCGGTAAACATGTGCCAAATGCAGCTACATTTACCGCGGTGTGCAGTGACTGCAAGTGCAAATAGGTATTATAAAATGTTATTTATTTATTTCCTTGCGAATTTCTTTCCATTTTCTGTTCGGTTGCCGATTGCATGCTTTGCCGCCTTATCAGCTTACCAGTTTCCAATGACGTGCAGAAGTGTATTTTTAAATCATTTTCGAACCGCCCTTTTTGAGTTTTTTTTACAGAATTGTATTTGTAACAGTACATTAAAATATTTTTTTAGATAAGTTTTAAATCACTCTGTATAAAACCGTAGTTGCGCGGCGTCCGATTTTGTCAGTAGCGGTTTGGTATGGTTTAACGTTATTGGTAAGCGATCTTCATATTTTTCTAGTCATTTAACCTTTGCACTGCCTATATTTATTTTGCGTCAACCTGCAACTACCTTGCATGAATGTATCCATTCTCTATAAATGTATTCATTTCGCAGCACTATTCTTTCTATGAAGCCAAATATTTATATATTTTAATTTTCTTGCAATGTTGAATCACATTGTGTTAAAACTGTGGGTTGCAATACAATATAAGCATAATTTTAACATTTCTACTTCGACGGACAGCTAGCTCAAGACTGAGAGAACTGCGATCCAATTCCCTCGCGCATCGCACTGTGTAATAGTGCCTTAATAGTTTATCAGACTAACACTCGAGTGTATCCACATTTTATATGTTGGAATGCTGTATCTCCGTAAACATGGAAATAACTCCATAAGCTAGGATAAGAGACTGACAAGTTGTGGATATCGAAAACATATAGATAAGCAAACTTCCATGTTTTGCATTTTACGCTGTGCAGTAGTACGTTTCAGTTCTTTTTCAAAGCAGGGATTTATCATATGGCATTCACACACTTGCATTCCATGTTCTGTACAAAAATATTACAACAGTGGGTATGGTTGAAGTGATTTGAGCATTGAAATTAATATTAGGTAAATCAAAATTATTGCGTCACATGGTTTGATGAACAGAAAGTTAAATTATGTATGCAGTCTGCTTTCGAATTTTATATAGCAAGAGTGGTTTTTTAAATCGTTGAAACAGTAAATGTTTATTTTAATTGTGATCATATAAAGTTATTAAACAATTTCTGAATTGATTGTCATGTGGTTGGCTTAGCGGTTTTGAAACACATTTAGACAAAGCCCTCTTCTTCAGAAACAACTAAAGGTTAAATCTTCTAGATGGTATCTACTGAAACTTGACTTGAGACATTATTATTATAGTCTAGTAGACTCAAATCTAGGGTCGTAGGAGGCCAATCTTATAAACGTACTATTACAGGGGATAACAGTCCATAGATTTTAAGAATGGATATTTAACCATTTCCTTATAGGTTGAGAATTATTTTAGTTAACAAGTAGAGGACTATCTTCCTAATATCTTCCAACTCTACAATAAAGTGATGTCTGGATGTATTCTGTTACAGCAATCTAGACATTCATCTACGTTGCTATATTCATTAATATACAGTGCTTTCGAAAAGTAACGAATAAATTCATTATTTTTGAAATTGAGAAGTTTTCGAAAAAATCCCCTGGCACGTCGATTTTGTTTTTAAAAAAGGCACTTTTGACAAACGACCCATATTCGTGACGTCATCGTTGTTAGAGATATGACGTCATCGACAATTTTTTTAAATAGCAACCCCCAATTTTGACCATGCCATTTGAAAGAGCGTGTTCTTCTACATACATACATCATGAAATATTATGGTGTTACATAACAAAAATTTCAAGAAAATAATATTTGAAGGTTTTAAAATTTAATTTTCACAATGGTAGGAGGTAGGAAAGGTAGATTGATTGACGTGGTTCAATAGCCTAGCCGGCTGTATCACCATACTTCAATCCATGAGATTATATGTATAATAGGTACATACTATCATAATAAAGAAATTCTATTAAATCATGTACGAAGAACATTTAATGAAGTAAATAATGGTAAAAAAATTGATACTATCGTTGCATTTAAGGAAATTAACATCATTTAGTTTTAAGTAAATGAAAGTAAAATGCGAAAACTAAGTGTCACAAAAAAAAATGTTATGGAAAGACCATTGTTAAGACCGTTCAAAAAAGTCCAATTTAACTTAACGCTTATGATTTTTCATGACAGACTTTGTTTTCTTTTGAAGAAATAACTGATCCGCAAAAAGAGCGCCTTCAAACAGCCATTAACATAAACATATGCATACCAGCAGGTTACCCCGAAGATATATGTACGTGTGAGACTAATGTGACTAGGGTTGCATGCTGCAAAATAAAAACTAAACTTCGGAATCCTCTATTGGAACAATTATGCCTTGTACAGCAGAAAACGTTGCTTTAGCGGACTAATGCTGTTTACAGTTTGCGCTCTGTGAAGTAAATTCCGTCGTTCTTAAGCGCATATCTCACCGATCGTTTGCATTCGCGAGTCGTACGATTAACTATTTTAATTAAACATACATGTAAGGTCTCCAGCTTAAAAAATAACAGTCTAGTAGCACTTACTTTATGCTTTGTTTTGTTGTGGGCATCTAATTATTTCTTGGTTCTCTTCTATAAATAGGCTGAACACTACAATAACATTAAATTCTACACTTTCTTGATCGGAAAAGGAAAAAATTCAGTCCTCGAGTGTGTGCAACCCAACGTATTTAGTTAATAGAACCAGATTTCCTGGGGAGGTATTTTAATGTGTACGTTCGACGCGTAACTAAATTGTTTTGAAAAAGTAATGGGATAAGCAGAAATCGTTTCTCTTTCTTCTGTATTAAAAAGAAACACAGCTTATTGCTACATGAAACAGAACACGATGCAAAGAAATAACTTAACAAATTAACTTTCTTTTTTTTATTAAGTATATTCCAACATATAGCAAAATAAAAGTAACAAAATTTCATACAAACAAATAATTTAAAAATATGTATGCAGAGAAGTAATTTTTTATATTTTAAATTTCATATTCATTGATCTTTCTTGAAGCGTCTTCTTAACATGTCATAGCTAAGATAAGTTTCTGCATCCACTAGTACATTGTGAATATAATAAATATTAAGAAGGATATGTTGGATATTTCTAATAAATAATAATTATTATTACTAATAGTTCTATTGAAAATATCAAAATTGGAATCGGCAATGTAGCTATTATAATTGACAGTCGTTCTATACGAAGGACTACTTAAACCGAGATTGGTATGGATTGATATATTAAATAAATTAGCCGTTCTAGTATTTCTAGAAAGTACATGAAAATTTAACAACGATATTAAATAGGAATGTTGAAGTTATTAAATAGTCCATCCATTTAATAACTTTGACAGAATAATAAAATCTGCGTGGATCTTTTGTTCTATCGAGATGATATTAAATTATTGTTTTGCGATGGATATGTCATCAATATTTTAAGTACCATCGACTGATAACTAACAAATCTGTTCTGAACCTTTTTCATTCTTAATTTGTAGATGTTATAATTAGGAATCCAAATCACACAGGCAAAGTTAAGTCAACTATAAATATACGCATAATATAAATAAGGAATTCTTTGTTTCTAAATTTCCTGTATGTCCTAAATATAAATCCAACGTTCCATTCCACTTTCTACAAAGATAATCAATATGGTGGCCAAAACTCAACCTACTGTCGAAGATAATACCTAAATCTTTTATTTCAGAGACACGCCCAATCTCCTCATTGTTGATAAAATAATTAAAGATGTGAGAGGTAATATTTTTAGTAAAGATAATTGAATGGTATTTATTGATGTTTAAAAGTAGTTTAAATTTGCTAAAAATCTTCAGTTCGTGTGCATAAATGAGAAACTAAGAATATTTGGTACAGTCAGCTATGTCGTTTATATAAATTAGAAATAAGAGGAGTCTAAGATGAGATTCCTGAGGAACACCAGAAGTAATGTAGACTGAATTTGAAAACTGACATCTATATATGTAGGATGTAAACGTAAAAGTTTGCCTTGCACAGCGATTCCTGCCAACTTAATAATTAATATATTATGATAAATTTTGTCACAATTTCGATGTTATCATAAAATTGTTCTAAAACACAATAATAATTGTATTGTATTGAATTGTTATTTTCTTCATTGTATTATAATACGAATATATTATATTTTTCATCAGGTCTTTTTATTCATAAATGTTAATTCGGTTACTAATTGTAACAATTAAATTCTAATGTTGTCTGGTTTGGATCATTAAACGATTGCTCGTGATCATGCTCTTCATGTTTGTGAAGACTAACATCATTCTGTTCTTGTTTTCTCAACATCTGTAAACGCTAAACGTCAACAAGGTTTGCCAATTAATTCATTTAAAAATCGTACAATTTCAGAAATCATACAATTTCAAAAAAGCTAATTTTCATGCTCTTTATAATGCAATGATTGCAGTTAATTGGTCATTTGAAGAGACTTTTGAGAATTTTGAATTGGCTTGTGATGCCTTCTATACCAAGTTATAGACCCTTACCGAGATCTATGTTATCACTACCTATGTGCCTAATATAAAAAGATAAATATCATATATAGTACAACTATGATCTGCAACGAATAATTCAGCAAAAAACAATATTTTTAGGCAGTATTGAAACATAAAAGTATCTTTTATTTAAATCAATTTTTTAGAAGTCGAATAAAACACTTTACGTAGAAAAATTTCTCGGCCTGTTTTATCTGCCCATTCATCACATATTAATAATAATAATAATGATAATGATAAAATGATAATTAATAATAATTATAATAATAATAATAATAATAATAATAATAATAATAATAATAATAATAATAATAATAATAATAATAATAATAATAATAATAATAATAATAATAATAATAATAATAATAATAATAATAAAAGTATAAATTAAATAAAACAACAGGAACAGAGCGACGAACAAGTAAAACTAGCAATCTATCATTTCTGATAAATTATAAAAACATTTCCTTAATAAATATTTTTTTACTTTCTAAAATTCTATTAATGCTGTTGTTACATGCGTTACTCCAGATTATAACATTATAGGACAAGTTCGAATAAATTATAGAGTAATATATGTCAAGAAGCTGTTTAATATCAAACATTGTTTTAAGTTGCAGAAGAGTGTAGTAGCCATAACTTATTTTTTTTACAAATGTAATCGATTTGACTAGTTCCAGTTATATCACAATTTATGTAAGTTCCTAAAAATTTGCAGAACTGTGAGGCTTCGATTGTCGCTTTATCTACCATTATTCAAACTATCTGTATAATAGGTTAGATTGATACGAGGCTTTGTTAAATTCAGACTTCTGATACTCTTCTCTTCAAAAGCAACTCTGGGTTTCACCAACCAACCCAGAAATTATTTTACTATGGTAAAACTATAGAAACCTGTCACTTAAGCTAAGGAGTCTCTGCAAGGAGAAGACCATACCACAAATAAACTTGATAAATATAAGGCAGAAAAGAAACACTGTTAAGTCAACTAGTAGCTTCAAAATTCTTTCTAAAGAACAGATTGATATCTGTCTCAAAACTCTCTAAACTGTCTAAACAAGAAGCCCCATCTTGAACTAAAATTCAACTTCTTGATATTATACTAATATACATAATTTTAATGAAACATTACTGGCCGCATTTGATATTATGATACTAATACATATGAACTTCTGTCAGTTCACATCTCAGTGTGATGAAGCGGAATTATATATGCTATTTGCAGCATTTTATTGATCCTTTACATATAAATCAATGTAAAATAAATTCGTATAAAGACATTAGTATTAATAACTACTACCGCGAACGAACGTGATAAACGAGACCACAATTCTAATTTGCCGCTCTCCATCAATATTAATTACAATAAACGAAAAGTCTAAATTCCTGCCAAATAGCATCACTTCCCTATATGGACTATCGACAGTTCTAAATATGGAGCTACAACTCGCTTAGGACAAAACCGCTATATACGTCGAGAAACGAAATTAATCATAACCAGATTAAAAACTTATTGTGAATGCTTTCATCGGCTGCCTCTCGATCTCATTGTTGTAATGAATTGACAAGATGCGTCGCCAACAAGAAAAGGAAAATTTGTGCAAATGAAGCTATCGAATTTTGAACAGGATTCTTTTTCTTAACCGCATTCAATTGTTCCCTTGCATCTTATGTCAACGTGATATTACATTATGTGAATATCTTATAATTACTTAAGATGTAGCACAAGAAAGAACTGACTTTATTTTTTTTTTGTACCTACACTGATAAAAATTATTCTGTAATTTCACATAACTTTACGTTGACAATTTGTGACCAGTGTTAAGGTATGTGAAATAACATAGTAATTTTGTAAATCAAATAAGTACACTGTAAGTTACAGAAATAAACGGATAATATTATGTTATGTTATTTTACAACAATTATGCTAAATGCCATCGTAAATTTCCGACACTATAAATTGTATTGATTTATACATTGTAATTTTTGGTTAGAACTGTAAAATATAGACATGTAATTTTACTAAGTAGATAATTTAAATTTTCTTAGATTTTATACATTCTTACTTTTATAAGTACAATTGAAAAATATGCATAAAGAAAACTTTTTCAGTAACCAACATTATTTCACTTATCTATATGAAAAAGTCGTTTTTTAACTTTTTTCGCAAACTGCAAAATCGTTCCCCTTCTACTGAAGTTCTCTATATAGCCACAGTACATATATATTAAAGTTTGGTTTAGGTCCCATGTCTGATTATTAAGATATGATATACCGGGAATTTCACCAGCCGCCACTGTATTGTAGATATATCTAGGATATGTTAGGTGTTGATTTGGTTGTCTATATAAATTCTACTTCATATAATTTGTCAGGGGCGTTTCTACTCATACAGGGCGTGAACCATTGAACGTAACTGATTATGATTTGTTGCCTTGCAACTAATACAATATAACTATGGATAAACAATAACCAAAAACACTTACTGAGCTTAGGTCAGGATAGAGTTGCCGTCGGAATCGCCCACTGGCATCCAGCTTTTGCAACTCAGAACCTTTCAACAAATAAGAGAGAAACACATGAGTACCCAAGCATACCTTCACATTCTCTAAACATCAACATGTACTACTTAGATCAACTGGATCAAGGCAAGACATGATCTTCCATGATCGAGCTCTTGCTGGACAAGGCTTTAACGAAGCTATTGTCTTATTTTCTAAGCTAAGACAATACTTCTTGAAATTCTGCAGGATTTTTTGTCTTAACACTATATATGACGCGAAAATAAAATTTGGTGACATCACAGATATAAAAATTAAATCACATTACACTAAAACCACTAGTTTACCTGTTTCAGCTTTTTTCTGCAATATTTACAGTTAAGCTACTGCATTTATTCCATAAGTGGTTTCCATACTGTACGTATCCAGATATACGTACAATGTACGAGTATATTGCGGATATGGTGATATTTATTTAGCTATTTAAACCATATGGATTAGTTGCACACAGGACTAATATGAGACAGAAACGCTATTTGATTGCACTGGTGCATTCAGCTGTAGTTAAGATTATGCAGAATATAGGTATTAGATGACTGTTGGGATGTTCAGTAATGGAGAGGATAAGAAGTTATTTGATATTTTAATGCAATAAGTTGAACAGAACTTCAGTAAACATTAATGGATGCACGATTTGCGTATACAACTCGTATTTAGTTAAATGTATCTTTACGTCAGATCAGGCAAGTTTTATTTATATCTTTCATGCAATAGTTTTAGCAATCTAGATGCAATTATAAGTATTTGAATGCTTCTTTCTTACTTTCAACTTATATTTTTCTACATTTGAGTTCTTGCTGCATGAATGTTGCATATTTTTTTTATTGAATGTACTATTCTACATATTAAACCCGATTACAATATAGGAAGAATATATTCACATAATTTACCCACATTATAAGTTATATATACAAATGCACTATATCATAAAAGTAAAATCAATATATGAACCTAATTAAAATCAACAAGAAAAAAATTGCAATATACAGGGTGTTCCTAAATAAGTGTCGCAACGGAAAACTGTAATTTCTTCTTCCATTTTTCTCTCCAGACTTTCGTTTTCGAGATACACGGTGTCAAAACTTAAATTTTTTTTTTAGTTCTTTTTTTTTAATATCTTAGGAACCATTTGAACTACAGGACTGAGCTTTTGTAAACACATTACCACTATTAATAGCGACTTTTTCGCACCCTTCTCGAATTCATTGGACGTGCCAGGGGTGGAAATTTTAAGGTATCGGAAGGGGTTTTTCCCCCATAACTTTTACGCCACTGGAAAAATTGACATTTGACAGAAAATTCTGAAGCGCCAATGAATTTTACACAAAAATAGTTCTCTTGGTTCATTGCTCTAAAGTCAACCGTTTTCAATAAAAATTACTTTCTATGAACAAAAACAAACATTTTGCTAACGTTTCGAAAATCTTTTGTAATTCAAAAAATAGGTAGTAATAATTAACAATTTTAACGAGATTTAACAACAGATAGGATTTTAACTTTTTTTATCAATTTGGCGAATAAAATTTACAAAAACTGTTCAAAAATACGTTCGCGGACTTCAATGCACGCATTACATCTTCGAATCATGTTTTTTTCTGCCGCGGCGGCTTAACCCCTATCGGTCATCTCTTCGATATTATTGACATGGATTTCATAAACGATACATTTTAGATGTCCCCATAAGCGGTTCGATTCGTCGTTCTTCTGATGTTCTATTGAGGTCTTGTCAAGTTAATTAAATGTCATGCTGCTGAGTGTTAATTTTTAATTGGTTAAAATTGTTAAAAGTGTGGTAAAAATGAATGTTTTGACTAATAATGAATACACTGACATGATCAAAATTTACGGTGAAACACGCGATAACGGCAGAGCTGCGCAACGCCTGTATTCGCTGCGTTTTCCAAATCGTCGAACGCCGTCTGACTCAATATTTCCTCAAATTGAGAGACGCCTGAGGGGAACCGTAGGACCCTACAGTTTGAAGAAGATGTACTTCATCTGGTTGAAGAAAATACAAGAGCAAGTACCTGAAGAATTGCTCGCGCTTTACAAACACCCATGTCAACGAGTGGAGAGTCGTACACGAGCAAAATCTTCACCCTTTTCATTTTCAAACTGTACAACCGTTACTTGCAGATGATTATACACCACGGTGGGAGTACTGTCGCTGGTGCTAGACCAATTTGAACAAAATGCTCAATTTCCAATATCAATTCTCTTTACTGATGAAGCCAGTTTTACTAGAGACGGTATTTTCAATTTACATAATAATCATTTGTGGAACGAAGGAAACCCCCATGCTATTTTTCCCAATGGTCATCAACACACATTTAGCATCAATGTATGGGCGGGTATTATTAACAACTATTTGATAGGTCCTTATGTGTTGCCGCCAATACTGACCGGCCCCATTTATTTAAATTTTTTCGAAGAGGTTTTACCTGAATTAGGTATTAGATGATGTCCCCTTAAATATTCAACAACGTATGTGGTTTCAACACGACGGGGCAGCTCCGCATTTTACAGTTGTTGTAAGAGAGTAGCTCAACAGAACATTCAGAGAACGATGAATAGGAAGAGTTGGTCCGGTGCCCTGGCCCGCCCGATCGCCGGATTTCTCCCCACTTGATTATTGCTTATGGGGTTACATGAAGAGCATTGTCTATGAAACCCCTGTCAATACGGTCGAAGAATTGACCGCTAGGGTTGGAGCCACAGCGAAACAAATTAGAAATACCCATCAAATTATGAAGAACGTTCATAGAAACATGATCCGACGATGTAATGCGTGCATTGAAGCTACGACGTAATTTTGAACAGTTTTTTTAAATTTTACTCGCCAAATTGATAAAAAAAGTTAAAATACTATCTGTTGTTAAATCTCGTTAAAATTGTTAATTATTACTACCTATTTTTTGAATTACAAAAGATTTTCGAAACGTTAGCAAAATGGTTGTTTTTGTTCATAGAATTAAATTTCGTGTAGCCAGCCATACAAGAAGACGTTGAAGTGCGCTTAAAACACGAAAGTGAGCTCTGGAACGATACGCATTAGAAGTAGCGCGCTCTGTCACAAACGATCAAAATAGTCACGCGAGCTTAGCCGATAGTTTGGAATCTTACATTCAAAAGTGTTTGTTAGTATACTAAAGGTGCTTCACATTGAGTAGGTTTGGAATGGTCTAGTGTTTTCTCTTTGAAAGACACACACCAAATGTGCACTCCAAAGTTTTTATGTCACGCTTCACTAACCAACACTTTAGCGTTTGATCTTCGAATGGCACCTAAGCTTCGAAGTCTTTGAGTGTAGCTAATTACTGAATTAATACGGCTACTACTACTACTCGGTGATTTTGAAAGTGAGGTAATTTTATTATATGTCTACTTATTAGAAAAACAAGTAATTTGCAAAAATAGCCCAGTAAAGTGTTAATATAAAAAATAATAAATAACTACCCTATTTTGTCATTTTAAAAGTATATAAGTAAATGTACGTCTTGATTACACTCTCCGTACACTAATAGACTAATAGCATATCAGCAGGTCATTTTTATCAATACACTTGGACCATTGTTATATTACCCTGTCATCAAATTACATGTAACACAAAATGAAACTACGCATATTTTACAAAATACCAAAAATAATGACAATACGTCGGTCGGCCAGTGGTCGAGAGGCATCAGTACTTGAATCGATGTGGCCAGACCGCTGTGGGATCGAATGCCGCGGCAGGTAGACCGTATATCAGCTAAATTTGTGGAGAGGATTGGCACCCTCTCTGCGAGTATGTTGGCTTCAGCCAATGTGAGAGATTGATACCCATCGACACCCACTAATTAATTAGGTTTTCCAGGGTTACCTCATTCCTGCACTGAATGGTGGTTAGGGCCTACCAAAGCCCCCACTCCCGTACAAGTTTCCGGCTTTGGGACTAATCCACGTGATTAGAATGAGGGGTAGAGATATTATTATTATTTTTATTATTCCTTTACTTACGTGTTACGTTGTTATCTAATGGAACTTTAAGATTAAGGTTATAAAGGAAACGTGAGGATCGATGACGTATTGTGAAATAGTTCTTTGACTTATAAGTTAGGGTTACACAGAGTCGGATTCAAAATTTGCAATAACTGTAAACTTTTTTTAAACATTTATTAGGGCAATATTTTGTAATATGATTTATTTTAATGTCTACTGTCATCAGCTTAAATTAATACCCCACTTTCAGGATCACCCTGTATACCGAATACTTCCAAATACGAAAACGTCAATCACACATGAATTAAGTGTTTCAAATTGTTTCATATTGATAAGGAAAATCATTAGGCATTGGAATAAAAGAGAATAAGTATTGTATATGGAAACAATTTATATTATTATTATTAAGTTTGGCAATGAAAACTAATATAAAACGAATATTATCATTTTACCACGGAATAGATTTTCAAAATTTGCATACCATAAAGATTTAATAAAAAATTTTTGCAAATGCAATTAAAACTGTAAATAAGTAAAATATAGCAAACCTACATCTAGTGGCCACTACCTACTCTATGCTGGATCTAAGAGATTGCAGACAAGAAGCGACCTCTATCGCGATCCGACGATAACGATATTTGCAAAAATATTTATTATTCAGCGCCTCACCAAACATATACCGGTTTTGAGCTCATTAGCACTCATTAGTATGCCATAGGTAAGGTAACCGACAAATAACCCTGACTGTTTTATGTCTATCTAGCAAGACAGAACGGGACATTTCGCAAATATCGTTATCGACGAATCGCGATAGGAGTCGAGAGCTTTCAATCGTATATACTGCAATGTAGAACGCTTCTTGTCTGTTTCATATCAGGTTCAGCATAGAGTTAGTGACCACTAGATGTGGCTTTGCTACATTTCACGTATCCATGATCCCTCTTGTCGAGTTAGACAGACATAAAATGGCCAGGATTATTCATCGGTTACCTAACCATACTGCTGAGAGCTAAAAAGCTCGGAAGCGGTATATGTCTGGTGGGCCGCTGCCAAATGATTTTGACAGTTTGCTATATATTTTTACAGGTGTAATTCAATGCTGGCAGAGGCATAAGCCCGCATAGTAGCTGTTTTCTGAAATTCCATTTTTGCAAAACTGAAATTTAGCTATATTAATTCTAAATTATTATTACTATAAAAGGTATTTATTTATATCTATAGATTTCATGCGAACTGAATCAATCACCTGAAAGAATTCCCATTTCTTTTTATAACAAAATAACGGTGCTGCTTTATCGAAAGCAGATAAATTTATATTGGCTTTTAGCGTGGCGAAATTTTATGTACCTAACAGTACACTTTTACATTCTACACTTTTACGATAACTGAAAAATGAACAATCCGAGTACTTGTTTTATCTCATTTTTATTTACTTGTTCCTATTAAGGCAAAATTTATTTTATTCGAGATCTCGGCAATAAAAAGAACACTTAAAAAACCTGTATACACCTTACAAATCCTCCTTTAATGCAGTCCGTATTAACATTTTTATTTACACACAACAGCGACATTTTGAGCGCATTCCTAATAAAACGCCTGAAACAGGAGCTCCTCATGATTGTTCTCCATTTCCCAGAATTTCGGGTAAATTATGTGGTACTCGGGTCGTGCTAACAAATTCAGGTTTCTTTTTGCGGCCCAACTATTTAGCCCAGTTCTTGACAATGAAAAACCGAGAGTATCTAAATATCAATTATAAATTATTTTCTCAGCGGCGAATGGTAAAAATTTTACTAATATTTTTTTAATAATGAAGCATGAAACTGAAACAGTTATTTAGAAAATGCTTTCTATGCTTCCAAAAACAACTTTCACGACTTTTATCAAACGAAATTTGATAAGTAAAATAAGAGCAGGTTTCTCTGATATCTCTTTAAAAGTTGTTCAAAACATATATACAGGGTATTATTTAAGTAGAGGTCAAAAATCCAGGGGCATATTTTGTGGCCGAAAATAAGGGTTTTTTTTTGTAAATTATTAACAACAAAATTTATTTATTTGATCAAGTGCATTTTTACGGGTACTTAAATTACTTAAATATATCGTAGATAGACCATGCAATTTAATACTGTGCATTGTCAAATTAAGCTTATTTTTTAAAAAGATTAAGTTTTAATAATGCGTATTCAAATGCTGATATGCCCAATATGGTTTACATTTATGGCCTTGTCGATGGAAATGGTACTGAGACTAGGTGAATTTACATGGAAAGATTTCCAAATCATCCAACTCCAAATCTAAGAATGTCAGAAATATTTTTCAACGTCTTTCGGTGGCAGATTCATTTCAGAAAGGTCCAATTCCTGGAAGACCTTTAAGCGTTAGAACGCCCGAGTTGGAAGAAGTTGTTCTACATGAAATTGAAGAAGAAATGAAGAAGAAATCTTAATGTGAATCATAAATTAGTTTGGTCCGTTCTGAAGCATCAACAGTTATACCCGTATCACATACAAAGGGTTCAAGCCTTAATGCCGCAAGACTATCCTGTTCGCCTACAATTTTGCCACTGGATTTTTGAAAAAATTGAACAAACTGTTGGCTGTTGGCATATTATTTACCGACGAAGCTAGTTTTTCCAGAGATGATACAATGAACTTCTACAATAAACACGTTTGGTCCGATGCTAACTCTAGTGCCATAATGGAATCTCGATTTCAACATCAGTTGTCTTTGAATGTATGGGTGGGTATTATTAGAAATTTTCTTGTTGCGCCTTACTTTTTACCAAGAACTTTAACCGGTGCCTTCTACAGACATTATCTTCAAAATGTTTTACCTGAACAACTTGACGATGTTCCCTATGTGGTAAGGACAGAGAATATAGTTTATGCACGACGGAGTTCCCCCACATTTTAGTTTAACTGCTCGTGAATTTTTAAATGAATGATTCGGTAATAACGTGGTTGGACAAGGCACTCAAAAACCAGGTTAAGCTTGGCCATCCAGATCATCCTATATGAACCCTATTGATTTTTTTGTTTGGGGACATCTTAAAACATTAGTTCACAAGGTTCATATTGAATATGAGGAGCACTTAAGTCAACAAATTATAGCTGGTTGTGATATGATACGAGCTACTTCTCTTTCAAGAGGATCTGAAGCATGTATTTTGGCTAAAGGTGACCATTTCCAACATTTGTTATAATAGCAAAGTAATTATATTGTTAATATTCACGTGATCAAATAAATCATAGCAATTTTGTTGTTAATTGATTTGAAATACAAAAAAGTGCAAAGAAACAAAAACTGAAGATAATACAATGGCGCATATGATAACCTATTTTATTTGTAATATTATACAGGGTGATATGTAACTGGTTAATGGCTGTTTTAAGATCCCACATTTATATAACAAAAATCCCTTATTTTTGGCCACAAAATATGCTTCTAGAGTTCTGACCTCCACTTAAGAAACACCCTGTATAGAATGGACCATTAATAATGCGCTACAGAGCAAGATATAGTTAAATATGTCATAGTAAAATGTTGCTGTGGAAATAGATACAAGGTGTTAGATTTGAAATTTTTATTTTTTTTTTTGTAATAACTTGTGCAATGCTCAATCGATTCTCCCCAAATTTGGCAGGGAAATATTTTTTAAGAAAAGGAATCACTAACTACACAAAAAATCTAATCAAGCTTTATTTGAATTTATTAAACATTACCTGAAAAATATTCTTAATTTGAGCGGTGCGTTTTTTTGTTTTAGAGAGTGAACTCTGGTTTTATGGAGGTATTTCAACAAATATTTTATTATATATTAGAAAAATTGTAAGATGAATTTCTCCAAAAAAGTTTTTTTTTTCCTGGAATCAATTGTTTTTTTAGTAAAATTTACGGTAAAGCAGAATTTTGTGTTCTTTTTTAATATAGGTACTCTTTTCCACACCACTTTGGAGATAGAGTATTGACCGCAATTTTTTTATATGGTATTCGCAGTAGGCTCAATCCGCACCGAAATATAATACAAAAAGATCTGTTGAAATTATTCAGTCCCATTCTCCAGATCTATTTCCTTTGGAGCTTGTTCATCTTTTTCAACGACTTCATCAACATGCTCATCTGATTTTATCATTTCTTGAACCACTGGATTTATTCCTTCATCGATATTTCTGCATTACTGTATTTTTCTTAAATTGTATTTTTCTGCCACTACAGCTCAAATTACAGCCAGCAAAATATATTATTTATTTATTGATCAAGAGATGGCAGCAATAGGCTTTGAATGTACATATTCTTATCCATTCCTATTAAATCATTCATTCCTAGTCTTTAAAATTTAACTTATCTTCAAGTCATTTTTACATATGAGGATTTTTCTAAATCAATGCTTTCTGATTTGATAATTTTACTAATTTAATAAATCTGGTTACCTTTATAGATAAAGAATATCCTGATTTATTAATAGATTTTTCGTTTAATGGAACACTAAACATTGCCAGAGATTAGCAAATTCCATTTTCAATAATTAATTCTGGTGAACTTTGCGTTATTATAAACTTCGGTACAATCCTGTATGTCTTTGCGATATTCAGCAATTTTATCAGTTTTCTTCCAATCTGAAATATTGCAAATGTAGTATCACACCAGCTAATATAAGATTCTCACCCCCTGGAAATAATAAACCCGCAATTAAAATTAAGGGTATTTTACGATATGTGCTTCCAACATTAAAATAAAAGTCTTCAGAAATATCCTGTTTGGTCGAAATTTTATTGAAGATTTGCTCTTTTTGTGTCTAACTTTACTGGACGATTATGCAACCTATATATCGTTTTATACTAGTAGTAGTAGTTTACATTTACATAAAGGTTAAATACTAAATATATTAAAAATTAAAATAATCTATAATTTATGGTATGCAAATATTAATATAAGTTTATTTAATGTATAAAATTTACCGTGTTCAGATACACTGTACTTGTCTTAATAACGCGAATAAATTTTGTAGATTTATACGCTTAATTTCACAAGCAATGTAAGTAAAGAGAACACGGAGTAATAATTCTTACAGCACTTATAACAAAAGGAGCAACGAGATGTTTTGTCACGGATATCGGAGAAACAATAAAACTGCATTTTACCCGAAGAGTCAATGGATGCGCTCTTTACATTTCCTAGCATTTTGCTTCTTCCCCCGATAACCCGCCTTTCATCTTGCTTAGGTCGTTACTTCCATTTCTGATCTCACATGCCAAGTTTGGCACCGATCAGTCAAAACTTTATAGTGTAACAGATAATAGCGAATAAACTCGTTCCTGGTTTTTCTCTCTAGAGTAGTGTTTTATGTCCTAAAATAGAAATTGTTTTGACAATTGCTTTTTATCATAAGTCTGAATAAACTTTAATAAACACTATCTACAGAGTATTTACGAAAATTAATAGTACACGCGGAGAAATTCTTTAGTTGATATTGATTATTATCTTCGTATAGATACGAACACATATCCCATTTTATCTCTAATTAATTGTAGCAACTGTTTAAATAATTAACATACATTGTAGACGAGTCTAGATACGGAGAGGCTCAGTATTGAGTAAGCAGTGCCTAATAGACATATACACTACAAGGACAGAAAGCTATATTAATATAAAGATTCCAACGCTAGCTTAGTTTCACTATTCCTCAATTATAAAAATACTTTAATGAAAGATTAGCTTATTCTTCTATAATAATATTATATATCTTTCATTTAAGAATAAGAATTACTTGATATCAAGAAAACTGCTATACTTAATATAAGATAAACTATGTTTGTTTAAAGAATTGTTTTATTTGATTTAGATAATATGACTTACTTCAGTCAACAACTGTTCTCAAAATAAAGTTATATTTTCTTGATTTGAAGTGACTTACTGCAAACATTTGAAATAATTTTAAATAAAGTTTATAATATTAAGGAAAAAAAAAGCTGAAGTACATAATTAATATTTCAGTATTCTTGTTATACTGTATTCCTTTGTAGAGTAGTTACTACTCCACCCAGTAGTGTTTAATTTTTATATAAGGAAAGAAAGACTTATAGCAAACTGTCAAAGTCATCAATTAGCGGCACACCAGACATATACCGCGTTTGAGCTTGTTAGCTTTCCTTGGCGCGCCACGTGCCATAAGAGGTGATATAACCTGCGACTTATCCGGCAGAAGGGAACCAAAATAGACGTGACGCAACACGGAACTACATCTTTTGGCCATATGCTGAAGCTATCGGTTCACCTGTACACACAACTTTAACACAATTTATAATAAATAATACCATATTTGTATCTCTATAGTTTTGGTGATGATCACCATTAATGCTGTACCAATATCATCTATAAATATTAATATTTTGCACTACGGTGGCATTTTAAATTTTACAGTATGACATTTATTACAAACTCTTAATAATTTTAAGTCGTTCAAATCTATAATAATAAATCTATAATTGAGGAAAAATAACGTATTTTATGATTCATAATATTTTAACAAAATATTGTTATTTAAGTAAATCTTAAATTTAGTGTAATTTTAAGAAAAAAAGTATTGAATTAAGTATAAGAATGCTTGGATGCCAAGAATATGTAAATATTTATATCACATATACTTTATTACTGAATTAATACATATACACTTGAATGAAGAAAATTTTAAGTATATTATTATACTTACATATCGATTACAGTTTTTCCGTGTACATCTCGTGTATTCTCATATTTTTCTGTCAGTTGCGGGAGCAGACAGTGGCAGTTATTTTTTAGTAAATATTTTCTATAAGTTATTTTAGGTGCAATTCAATGCTGGTAGGGGCATTAGACGCCAGCTTTTTCCTGAAATTCTGCTTTTGTGAATATTTCTAATCGCCGATAATGATACATGTCTGGGGCTTTCCTAGCAACTCACAATATAATTTATTATTTTTTAATTGCCAGTGCCCACTAGAAGTAGACACTATAGGCTCTTCTGATTCGCTAATCAAGCTCTTTGAATTGTATTTATCAAACAGGCAATTCATGGTCAGATATTTAAATTTTACTCCCAGTCCTTTCTGGTATGTCACCAGGCTCGACTGATGGTAGCTGATGATTTTAAGTTATACTCTGCAATAAGCTCTCTGTTTGATTGTTTTCAGCTACAGCTGTGTTTAGACCGTATGTCGAATTGGTGTGAATATAACTATTTGCCTCTAGATATCTCCAAGTGTAAAGCAATGCTATTCTCTCGTAAAATTAATTTTATTACTCATAATCACTCAATTAATGAATACATAATTAGCCATATCGAATCATACAAAGATTTAGATATTACTTTTGATAAAAGTCTTGGATCAAATGTGATATTTATAATGATAATTAATATATTTTAAGAAGAAACAGGGAGAGGGGGGTAAAAAAGTTTGCATTACCATATATGATGAATTTTGAAAAATCAACCTGTCCGAGCGTTTTGTACTTAAACGGAGGATTGTATATTTAGAGAAATCCACAGCCGGCGTTCGCACTGTATAAATATAATATTTAATTCACAATTTTTTGAAAAATGAGATTTTAAAAAATATTTTTAATGACATTCTCATTGGCAATTTTCCTTTGATTTTGAGCAAATAAGGCATATGCTATTGACTACAGTGTTGACTCACGCATCTGTACTTAATGTTTTCGTCTGAAATTATAAGCTTCAGAATCAATAGGATGGAACAAAGCGCGTCTTTGCGGCTCACTGACTTGACGTAATGTTGGTATTTAATCAATCAACCTTTTACATTGAAACTACAATTTTATTACAAAATTCCTTAAAGTTCCTTTGATATCAACTTCTGTTTTATACAGGTTCATGCACTGTCTTTAAAAAAAAATAATTTTTTTTTCTCTTTCCAAAACAAGTAATTTTGATCCTACTCGAGTTTTTTTTGCGGGATAAAAGTCACTGGATAAAAAACACTATGTGCCTACGTTTCAGTGTTAATTAACACCATCCTCAGAGCTCTACGTTGCATATAAAGATGTTTATAAAATTCGTTAAACTACACAATTAAATGCTCTTAAAATTAAAAAACTAATATCATTGGTTTTATAAGCTTCCCTATCTATCTATATCCTCCGACAATTACTTATAAACAAAAACTGTCACTCTCCTAAATTTGATGTTTTCAGCATGGATTGAGAGTAGAGAACCCAGCGAATAGCCCACGCATATTCCAGGTTTGTCTCCACTGCACCTTTTTCTGTGAAGCCATTTAAAGGCCAAAATTTTTGCCATTCAACCTGAATCATTGCAAGGTACACGACAATGCTTTATATACCTTATTATTCCACAACTACCGCATAGAATAGCCTTAAACATTTCATTTTTAATTTTTCGAGAATTGATCTTCCAAAATTAAAAAATAGGATGACGTTGCAAAGATAACACATTACCACAAGGTCAAAGTGGACTATACTGTCGTACATTAATGTTATTGGTATCGCTGAATCTAAATTTGAGTTCCAGTTAACCCCATCCCCCTAGCTTTTGGGGTCATTGGATTTGAATCGGGGACTCATTTAACCTCATCAGATCAGCTTTAAGGTTATTTCAACATCAAATAGAAAGTCAGATGTGCAAGTGAACGAGACTATCGTAGATTTATGTTTTTGGTGTCGCTGGATTTGAATCGCGGATTCATTTAACTCTCAGGTTAGTGTCAAGATCATTCTAAGGTTAAATATAAAGATAGCTATGCAAATGTGCAAAATCATCGTACGTGTATAATTTTGGGGGTCGTTTGATCCAAATTTGGATTTCATTTAACACCATCGGGTCAACTTAACCTGACGGACTCAAAATTCTAATACGTATCCAATAACTCCCATAATCATGTGAAATCGATTATTTCTTTATGATATCTACTTCTCTTACACTCAAAGGATCTGTACAATTGATGCCTTTTACGTTTTCGTCGTCTTTCTGGTATATCTCTTACAATCACCAGCATATACTGATTTGTCCCATCTGCCTTGATCACGCCGCTCAGCATTAATCAGGTTTTGAAGAAATCTCTCACTTTGTCCTTTACTGAAAGCTCCAAGATTGTGAGTAGTATTCAATATGGGAATGGGAAATATAATTTTATTTTAATCAATCAACTCAGCTTCCTATAGTTCTCCACCATTTGCGTTACCTACTTTTTGTCGATAACCCATTTGAAACTCAACCATTCCACTTTTTCAGTTCTTTTCATTTTGATGACAAAAAAATATCGCCTCTTATCATTTTACGAATCTAAGATTCATTGAAAGTGAAATATAGAGAAAAACTTTTTATGATATAGATAGCATCCACCTTCGTTATTAACAGCTTTCAAGAGCTTTGTTTCATAAGTCCTAACTTGATGTGAAAAGTTGGAATCAGGACTTTAGGAGGAGCAGCTATTGCTTGTCTACTGATGTTCTTAGTACCTGATTTAAATGAAGTTCTTCTTGGCCATTCATTTACACTACATACTGATTGTTTCTATCTTTACTATCCCAAGCACATATATTTTGTGAACCTTGATTGTTGTCTCAATAAAATAGTCACAACTTTCAATTCCCCACAAATTTGTCGTTGTTGTTTGCAGTTAATTTTTTCAATAACTGGCTTCATGTTCACATACTCTTCTTTCAAACAACTGAATGCGGTACTGGAATGGAGGGGTGTATATTAGTGTTAAAAAATGACGGCTTATGGGCTCCTCTTCGAAGACTCAATGGACAATCTTTATTTTTTGGGCTTAAGCTTAGCTTTAGGCTTAAATTGTTTGATTGACAGATTTAGCACCAAATCGCATAACTTTCTCACAATACGTTCTCTTATAGTTTTCAAGATAGTTGTTAGGTAGGTACTCTTGAATTTGGGATTCCCTGTACGTATATCGCAATGAGTTTAGTACATTTGTCAATTGAATAGAGCTCTTCTATTCCAACATGCTTTGGAATTGTTTGCTGCCTTTACATGAATAAACGATATACTGTATCTAGAGTTGTACAAACCCAAGTACAGTCGTGCCAATGTATTGAAATTGGCCCCAGTTGTCAAATAAATCACGAGCTAGTGTCTATGCTTATTAGACACATACGATACAAAAGCTCTAGTAGTATTAAATCATTAAAAATACATATTACAATCTAGGTTACTACAGAAAATTTATTGTTACAATTTAGTTCTCATTTTAATTAAACAGGAAGTGGCGTAAATGCTACGAAATATTTAAGGCGGATTATTCTTAACAGATTCTAAGTGAAATTTATATAGTGTGGACTTGATTTGTTCTTTGGCATATTCAGGTTCATCTGCACGTTAAAAAATAAAGGCATTTTTTTTAATTTAATAAATTTAGCTATTTGCAAGATACGGAGTCTATGCCAGGGTCTATAATTCAATGCTGAATGGAAATATTTTAAAGATATTTATGGATGCCCCCAATGAATTCTAACCCTTAGAAGGACCTTCGTGAATATAATATATTAATTTCAGCTTTAGCCAAGATCTAGATAGAGAACTACTAATATTACCAATTGATAAGGACATAGTATACTCACGTATACCCAAAGAAACACAACGGCAGTAGCAACAACGAGATATATATTGACATGCATACAAATGGCACATATTTTACTCTGTACGTAAAAGTGGTAAAGTATTTAATGTTGAAAGCCTCACCTTTTTCAATATTTATGTTATTACAAATATTGCCACCACTATTATATTGTTAGAAAACGCGCACGCTGATGACCGCCGTATCCAACTACGTACTATTTCCGAATTTTAGTTGATGACGACCGATCGTACCGATAATTTGTGGTCGATGTGGACAGTTCCTTTGTTTATGAAAATTCGCAAACAAAGCCTGAAAAGCCTCCTCCTATAGCCTTCTTCAAGAAGATATTGAATAGAACATGTTTGATAGATTAAAATTTAATAAACTATAAATTATTTTGAAAATACTGTACTACTCATTCTAAGGACGATTTGACTAGTTATATTTTCTTTGAAAACTAAACAAACATGTTTTTCGGTCAACATGAATCTACTACAATATAGTACAAACCTATTTATGATTAATAACTAGGAGAGATGTTAATGCCACCAAATGCATTTGTATTATTTTGTTTAGACACAAAGTCTCTTATGTTAATGGGTAGGTGCATATAAAAATTGCTCATGTGAAAACAAAACAGGCGAGTCAATTCATACAAGTATATATAAACTTGTATAAATAGAAAATCTGTGCCAAACCTGTCAAACAAGAAGTGAATTTTAAAATTCAATAAAATACCTTATTGACCACAACATAGTTTATTTGGAGGGTTTTTCTCAGCGTACTGATTTGCCGCCCCTGCACACCAATTCACCACCTGTTCTATATGCCGTTAAAAATGTATAGTTTTCAAGTCAATTTTAATTATAGAACATTTAAACATCGACAAAGTATTATAAAAAATAGCCAAAATGTAGAAGTTTGCCGTATTCCTCCACATTGCCACTTCCATGTTCGTACAATTCCAATACCACTTGTATTCGATACAAATATATTCCAATTCACTCCAATTATTACATTTAGAAAGTTTATACTCCATTATGCATATAATACTACATACATATAATAATAATATCTCTACCCCTCATTCTAATCACGAGGATTAGCCCAGAAGTCGAAGACTTGTGCGGGAGAAGGGGCGGCATATTATTATTAAGCAGGCCGCATTTGCGCCTAGGAACGACTTACGTCGGTAGGCCCTAACCACCATTCATTGCAGGAATGAAGGAAACCAGGGAAACCTCATTAATTAGGGGGGTAGTCAACCGGTATCAATCTCTCACATTGACCTAAACCAACATTCTTCCACTCTACCATATCCACAGACAGGGTGCCAATCCTCTCCACGAATATAGCTAATATACGGTCTATTAACTGCGGGGGTCGAACTCATAGCGATCTAGTACCATCGATTCAAGTACTGACGCCTTAAACCGCGCGACCACTGACCGATCCATTTAAACATTTACACTTAAAATTCCTTAAACATTTACAATTTAAAAAAACACCTTATTTCGAGGTAATTCACGTGATTGACTAGACTACAAGTTGCAATTCACATATCGATCAAACATATTCTAAAATTCCTTCTAATTAACGGATAACTTTTATCACGCATATCTTCTTGGATGCTGGAGCGAGCAGCATGTGGAAGAAATAAATCGCGAACCTCGTCATTTATTTGCATTGAAACTCTATGCATGTTGTGCGGTTTACTCTGAGAAATATCTACAGTAAATTGTCGGTAAAATTTATTACCGTCGATCCTTATTCCACGAATTATGGAAGATAAAGGCTAGACAACTCCGAGCGACTTATGTGTACCTACAGCTGGATGTTGTGACCAAAATCGGATTAAAAATTACATAGAAGACAAAAGGAAAAAAATCATGTTCGTAAACTAGATAATGTCAATATTTCACATTATTCAAAAGGCATACGTATACAGGGTGATCACACAAAAATTGCGCCCTCCATTTTTCCTGTTATTATCTATTCGACATACAAAAAAAGATGTAAAAGTGAAAGTTGTATGAACTTATAAATATTTTTTAAATTATATATACAAAAATAATTGAATATCGCATTTCAAAGACGGAAGACTAACTTTTGATTTTTTTTAATGGAACACTCTATATATTTTTGCGCCATTGGAAAGACCGTCAACTGAGCTTTTCAACTGATTCAGAACTTATCTAAAAGTTTTTGAATGCACATACAGGGGACTCTAACAAAAAAGAGTAGTCAAAAATGATTTAAAAGTACACTTCCGCACGGCACTGGAAATTAGTCCACTGTAAAATCTGATAAGGCGTATAATCGGGACCGGACAAAGAATTGAAAGAAATAAATAAATTATATTTTACAACACCTATTTAGGTGCAACTTCAACTGCTTTTGCCGCTATTGTTATTAAGTATTAGTACAATTAATTTGTGGTTTAATTATTAAAATAGTTTGACATACCTGATGGGTCTGTCTTAGCCAATTTCTACAAACTAACACAAATCTTTCTGCTTCTTGTCCGCTTTGAACTTGTAAGTTATTGGCAGCAGCTATGACACGTTTGCGTAAATCATCAATAGTGTCCACTTCGGTGCAACTTTACTTCTTAAATATCCGCACAAAAATAAGTCCAAATGATTTAAAGCTAGGAGATCATGGCGGTCACGGTACCGGCCCTCTTCGTCAAATACCTTGGTATTAATGTATTGACACGCTGTACATGGTACAAATATAATTGAGTATCGCGTAGGATACGCCACACTGCTTCAATATGCCGTGGATGCCCGTGTCACACCAGGGATTGCATTACACTTGCACTCAATGCACACTCTTGTAAAGGTAGCAGCATTTGGAACATGTTTACCGGAAAATCGTTCTGCTAAAGTATTTTTACTTCGCCATAAATCAAAACGATATCCATCAACTGCGAGATGTAAACTATTTTAGAAATATGAAAAACTAATGTAAATACTTGCATCACAAAAAAGTTGATACGATATGTAATCG
This sequence comes from Monochamus alternatus, assembly GCA_037114965.1. Classification (NCBI taxonomy): domain Eukaryota; kingdom Metazoa; phylum Arthropoda; class Insecta; order Coleoptera; family Cerambycidae; genus Monochamus; species Monochamus alternatus. The sequence goes on from CM073428.1 coordinate 566,975, forward strand.
AATAATTGAAATCGTTTGGCTATAGACTATAGTAGTCCAACGATGTAAAGGTTCAACTATTAGAACTTCAGTATTTTTTTCTCGAAAATAATAAGGATTTTACAAATTTTTCTTTTGCGATATTGACTCCACTTTTCATGGCGCATCTATTTCTAAATCTCCCTGTATATTATACAGGATACTTATCCTTTACGGTTTTCGATGTATATATATGCAACATCATATCACATCATGTGTTACAGGGTAATCTTTCAAACAAATCGAAAATTCGAAATAAGTGTCTGGCAGCAATAACATAATAATTAAAATATTAATCATGAAAATGAAATACCATTGGTGTGACGTTACACGACGTTTGACACGGTTTATATTTTCGTAGATACAGGTGCAGTATTATGGTGTTGGTGATGTAAACAGGCGTTTGTTTCTTGTATCCTTGCATTTTTGTGGTATTTTTGGGTCATAGATAGTGTAAATAATACGGTGTGCAATGCTGTGCAAATTTCACGATGACAGAAGCAGGTTTTGTGTAACAACAATCGGATAATTTGCCATGAATGGATTCATTTAATTTTATCCTTATGAAGTTCATTAGTTTATTATAAATGTTGTAACTATTAATATTTTTATAATAAAATTGTCTTCTGTTTGTTATTTAGTACAAAATACATACATAGTTTATGCTTACCGCATAATTTAATAAAATCGGGGTGGTCTGTGGCCGAACGGTTCAAGGCGTCAGTACTTGAATGGTGTTTACCATTTGCTCCAGATTCCAATGGGTTCGAATACCGCGGCCGGTAGGTCGTAGATCAGCTATAGTTGTAGAGAGAATGGGCACCCTCTCTACAGATATGGTAGGGTGTATTAGTGTAAGATATTGATACCGGTCGGCATTTGACCATCCCCCTAATTAATTATATCATCCAGGTTTTCCTCATTTCTCCTCTAAATGGTTAGGGTCTACCAACGTAAATCTGCTGACTGATTGCTGGGCGCAAATGCAGCCTGCTTAATAATAATATGCCGCCCTCGACTTCTGAGCTAATCGTCATGATTAGAATGAAGAGTAGAGATAATATTATTATTAACCAAATAAAATTCGCAGTCGCACTCGGGGACGACCCTGAGTGTGACTGCGAATTTTTTGCGAAATCGGCATCTGCCAAAATCCGCTGCAGTTCGTCATCCTTACTTACGGCGGTTATTATGAACGGGGTTGCTTACAGTTGACAAGAATTAGCGATTGAGAGCTGCTTCGTCTTTTTAGATGGAGTCAGCTGTGTTGTTATTCAGTGTTAGGTGTTCAAATTCGTCAAAACATTTTTATTTTATAATCTTGTTTATGTTTTCATGAAAATACCATTACAATACTAAATTCATCTTGCCTAAAGAGAGTTAAAACTTATCTGCGCAACTTAAGGAAGAAACTACACACAACTTTGGCAAAAATTTGAAATGAGAAAGGACTATTAAATTAACTATTATATATATTTATGAAGTAATGTATTTGTACACCACTATGCTATAAATTGTTCATTATACATGTGTTTCCTAAATAATAGTAATAATATTTATTATTCACTAGTGCATAACGAAATCGTTATTCAATGGTTTCAAAGAATCGGGAATGAACTAATAAAACAAAAATTCTCCGGTGTCAGCAATTAAACCTAAATCTTCTGCGTGAAAGCCAAACGTTACCCACTATACCAGTAGATGATGGTAGAAGTTTACTTATGAAAGTTTTATTTGATTTTTTAAATTTATTAAGTGAACGACAAATTTCAAATGTGAAAGTAAGGTGTTTTGACAGTGATGAATTCTATGATGAGTTATATATAATAATATTGTGTAATGTTTTCAGTAAAAAGTGTGCTAAAATATTGGATAAAGTATTCTACTTGCATATAATGGCTGAAATCTACTCAGGTGACCTTTCCCTCTCGTAAATTACAACCATCATTATATGTTAGTTCAATAATATACAATTATTAGATACTATTTTAATATAAAATAACAAATTCGTTTCAAAGTCTTAAAAAAAAGAAACATTTTTTTTGTCAATTTTCAAGGCTTATATCGGCTAAACGTAGCAACTTGTGACAGAGATAATTTTAATTGAATCTGCTTATTTTGATCGCAAGAAACTGTGGTAGCTTAATGTACACGGAAAATGGAACACCATGTATATATCATTGTGATTATGTAATAAACTTATTTCAAAAATGAATGGTATGTGAACAAGTAGAATCTCAATGAAAACATTATTCTCATTAATCAACAAATTTAATGTCTTCTATACAGGGTGGCCAGATGAAAACGAAACAAAGCCATTTTCAGGAACTGCGTCAAGATTGTAGAAAAACGCTCAGATCCGTCAATTTTAGATTAAAATGGGGAAATGGGGCATGCTTTGCTGGTATTTTTGGCCTTAATAAGAATTTTGATTTTAAAGTTGACTCTTATGTACAAACAATTAGTGATGGTAAAAATTCCTATTAAGTATTGGCGGAATTATAAAATTTAAAGTCTGTTGTAGAGACAATTTAAAAGCTTTCAAAATAAATATTCCTCAACCCTCAATGCCATTTAAATATTTTGGGGTGATGCTTACCCTTGCTTGTGGGTGAAAGTGGCAGAGTCAAAAAAGCCAGCAAAGGATGTCCCCATTTAATCTAAAATCGACGGGTCTGAGCGTTTTTCTACAATCTTGACGCAGTTCCTGAAAATGGCTCTGTTTCATTTTCATTTGGCCGCACTGTATATTAAATCAATTCAAATGTTATTAATTCAAACCACATTGCTGCGGGCAAGGGAGGTTTATCTCGAGGTTTATCTCTTTTGATAACCGATTGCGTATTAGGGGAGATATGCAAAGCAATGAATACATATATTTCCTTATATCTATGGCAGAAACCGAATAAGTAGTATGTGGTTTCCTATAACCAATATTTTGTTCTTGTTTTATCTAATGGTATCTTGTATACATATGGCAAATAAAAATATACATATTGTCTCAAAATTAGCCTACCAAAAGTTAACAATGGATTCTAGGATCAAATTTGAAATTGATAATCACAACTAGCTTGCGAATCTAATGTTTCAAAAACAATTACGCATAATTAGTCATAGCCAAACTGGGGGTATATTGGTAAATATAGTAAATAATCCATCTTCTTTTTGGAGACGTGAATAGTATGAGGAGTCGTTAGGGTTATCCTATGAAAATACATTTTAATGGTGAATTAAGTAATAATGATGTTTCCATTTGCTAAACATTTTTCGTCGGTTTATTCTGATGACAATCATACTAGTCCAGATTATGAGAAAGTTAACTATATGGGTCTAAATAGATTTTATATTGATATTCAAGATATCTTCAATCGAATATTGGAACTAAAGCCGAAGCTATCCTTCGGCCCTGAGGGTTTGCCTGCCATGTTCTTGAAGAACTGTATAATATCTGTCTCTCCAAATTTTTGGAAAAATAGTTTCGTAACACCTATAGAGGAGTGTCAATTCAGTCTGAAATACCTAAGTTATTAGATATATTGATTTCTGTCCAATTGGCTTGGTCAGCTCGACAAGTCATTGTTCAGGAGCAGAATGGTTTTTCATTGAGCAAATCAACGCTAACAAATCTTCTTTCTTATCAGAATCATATTATAAGTGCTTTTGAGGATCATGTACAACTTGATAGTATATATACAGACTTCTCAAAGGCATTTGACAGGGTTAATCACAGTTTATTGATAAGTAAACTAGGTGCTATGGGAGTGGGTAGGAATGCCTTAGGCTGGATTTATAATTTTGTATCTGGTAGAATTCAATATGTTAGGATTAATAACTTTGTGTTGTTGTGCAATAAGTGTTACTTCTGGGGTTCCGCAGGGTTCTCACTGTGGACCAATTTTATTTAACTTGTTCATTAATGATATTGTCCAGGTTCTGAAACATTCAAAATGTGTTTTGTTTGCTGATGGTGTAAAATTATTTAGGCCAATATTTTGTAATGAGGATTGTGAATTGTTACAGATAGATGTTGATAGTTTCGTTGATTGGTCCTCGCACAATGCCCTTGACTTGAACATTTCAAAATGTTGTCCATCTCTTTTTCCAGATGTAAATCCACTTTTCTTTATGATTACAAAATCAATGAACAATATCTTAAACGTGTTAATGAAATGAAAGATCTTGGCATAATAATGGATAGTAAATTAACATTTAAAACTCATTTAGGGAAAATTACGTCTATAAGTTTTAAAAATCTTGGTTTTGTGATTAGGAATAATGAGAATATCTCAGTTAGTAGTGTAAGACTTCTTTACATTGCATTTGCAAGGTCAATTCTTGAATACTCTTATGTAGTATGGTGTCTTTTTTATTATTGTGACATAGATATGCTGGAGAGAAATTTTTTAATTATTATGCTTATTATGCTCCGGAATAACGCGGGGTTTCATCCCACTATTAAAGTATTTTTGACATTTAAAACTTATTACCACTCTTAAAACGTAGACATGGTGCTAATTTGTTGTTTGTTTTTAAACTAATTAATGGGTTTGTCAATTATTGTTCAGAATTGTTGTCACAATTATCATTTAATGTTGGACCACCAACAAATAGAGTCAGATCTTTATTTTACATTAGACCACATTCAGTTAATAATTACGGATTTAATAGTCTACTTTGTTGTCTACAGCGTGACATAAAAGTCTGAATTCAGAGTTTAGTCTAAATTCAGAGTTTAAAGCCTGAATCTAAATAAAATTTTAAACGTGCCCCTTATACGGCTTCGTAAAAATTGATCAAGATCATCAATAATTTAGCAATGAGTATATTATGATTCAACTTATCAAAAGCTTTGCTAAAATTGGTGTACACGGAATCTATCTGTATTCGACAGTCTAATGCTGAAAATATATATTCTGAATAATTTATCAAATTAGTTTCTGTAGACCTGCTAGTTAAAAAAAACATTTTGTTGCTCAGTCACACTGGGTTTTACTTTATTAAGAAGATTTTACACTATTTTTTATAGAATTTTGCTGAAAATATTTATCTTTCTAATAGACCTATAATTAGTAACTAAATTGTTACTACCATTTTTCAAAATTGGGATTATATGCCTGTTTTCATAATGCCTGGAGAAAACACATTCATCAAACGATTTATTAATAATTAATGGAACACATAAATTCTTAGCACATGTTTTAATAAAAAACGACGGTTTACCATCATGACCAGCACCCTTATTTTCATCTAAACGACACAAAATTTCTTAAACCTGCTCAGGTGTGGTATAAATATTACTAATTAAACTAGATGCATAATGATCTGAAAAGTTAGTAATATTGAAAATGGTTTGACTATATGGTTCAAAAGAATTATGGAAAAATTTTGAAAATAAATTACATTATGTCCTCCTTATTTTATTACTCCACACAGCTACCTCCACTATAACTTATGTTTATATAACTATGTTTTCTTATTTTTGGTCGTAGGATCTACAGTTAAATTTTGGCAGGCTGATTTTGGGACTCCCTGTATATTACACTAATATTGTTGTAACAAGATATCCCTAACGTAATGAAACCCACGACAAATTTTGATCAAATTATACTTCTATATTTTAAGTCTATTTTTAAAATGATGAAAAACGTATTTATTGAAATCAGTTCCAGTAAAGTAAGCTTTGTGGTGTATCGTCATTGTTATCATTACTCAATCTATATCTATAAATAAATATCATCATATCCAAAGTTAACCGTCACACCAAATGTTTATAAGCCTGTCACATAATACCCCGCAATGCAAATGTAAATCGAAAATAATCCGGATATGCCTAATGAGATTTCTAATTTAACTAATGTCACCGGACTTGAATATAATCTGAAGATTAATTCATATCAATCATATCACTTCGTTAGACTTACATATGCAGTTGATGTATTACCCTGATGAAATACCGTAGAAAAGGATTAATTTTTCACGTCTCTACTCATTAAGGTTAGAAGTCTTTATAGCATTTTATTTGGTTTCATTAACGCACACACAGTAACATGAGGTGACAGTCAGATTAGATTGAATATATAATATTTAATATGTGAATATATTCATAAGGTGCATAAAGATAGTCATCTGAAAATAGTAATTATACAAATTAATTCATACAGGAGCTAAAATATGGTAAATACTTGTTGCAGGACAAGAGTGGGTATAAAAGATAAACAAACGAAAAAATATTCAATGGATAGGAGCTAGCAAATGGTTTACTGATATATGATTTACTGTAGTACTGATTGGAGTACAGAAGGATATTATAGAATAGATAGATTCTATTGCCTGTTATTTATGTTACACATTACAAATGCTAATATAAAAAGCTTAAGCTCCTTAATAAGAGTTACTAACATGTTTTTTTTTGTATCTGTTTAATTTAATTTTATGCTGTGTAACCATAATTAACTATTTTCTACGTTCATGTAAAAAACAAAACTTTATTGAGCTATATTTAGTGGAAAAATTGGTTCTTTATTGCACTAGTGCAATAAAATGTTTATTGCATTCATCTGTCATTCTACTACAGCGTTTTGTCATGACAAACATAAACGTTCAATTCGGCGTCATATTTTCCTAGACTTAGTGTCATCTAAATAAAACATTTTTTGGTTTTTGCATGAACGTAGAAAAAATATTGTATGCAACTCGTACATAAAGTGTAAACACTTACTTTTTGTACTTGTTGCATAAATAACTATTAAGACACTTTATTAAGATTTACAAATAATTCTGTACGAAAATAAGCATGAATTAAAATAAATATTTTGTGACTGATAATCTAAACTGACATAATTAACTATAAATATCTAAAATTTATTTGGACGTTGAAATAAAGAAATGTGGTAGATTCAAACCAAACTTTTTGAACCGTCGCGTCGTTTTCCTGGTACACCAATAATTTTGTCGACGCTTCCAACTAAATTCAAGATACACTTCAAATAATAATTATTGACAGTACTTTGATATTTACTGTATCCGTCAACAACAATTAGTTGTTTTTGGTATCACATAAATTAACTCGTTGAAATGAAACTAGTAACTATGAACTGTAAAAATACACAATTTTTTGAACTATTATTTAATAAAACACTACTGTAAACTAAACAGGCCACTCAATAATTTTCCAAATTCATTTTTTGATAACAAGCACTCTCATCTAGACAAATTACATAAATGGGGTTAATCTATATCGAATCAACCCATGATGGTGTCGGACAAAATTTATTTATTTTTTACGTTAGTCATTAATTTTTAGATATTAATTTTTTTGGAGTCACCATTTTGTATTAGTTTGTCAGTCTATTTTGCATTTTACAGAGATTTGTTTTAAAAGCTGTAGCTTCTTGCTTTTTAAAGGTATTCAGTTGAAACAAAAACCATGTTAAAGAGCATAAAATGTACCATATTTTTCGTCTAGTATAAATTTAAGCAAATAAACAAAAAAGAGTAAAAATTAACGTTTATAAATTAAGAACCTTCTCTTTTAAAGTTAAGCATGTTAAAAGGAAAACTAAAATTTACCTTTATTTTTTTTCACCATATAATCTTATATAATACTTCTCTAAAAAGTTTTAGGCCTTAGAGTTACATCCTTTTTTAATGGGTCTTCAAATATTGCAATTTTGCTAAAGTCGGGTATTTTCAAACTGTAGTTACTACTTTGTTCATCTTATATATTTGATTAAATACTACTTTACTCAGTAGTAAAATTATTTATATAAGGAAAGGAAGATTTATAGCAAACTGCCAAAGTAATCCATTACCGACACACCGGACATATATCGGTTTTAAGCTTATTAGATCTCTTCAGTATGCCATAGGAATCGAGGCACCTATAATTTATCCAATAGAAGGGAACCTGAGTAGACGTGATGCAACAAGAAACATCTTTTGGTCGCCTTCTGAACCTGGCAGTCCACCTGCATACAAAACTTTAATACAATTTTTAGTAAAGAGCATTACAATTGTGTCTATAGTTTTGGTGATGATCACCACAAGTGTTGTATTTTTTAACAAAATATTATTCTTTAAGTAAATCTCAAAGTGCCATTTTAAGAAACAAAAGTGTCAAATTAATTATAAGAATGCTTGAATGTAAATAGAATAGATAAGAATATGTAAATATTTATATCAAATATACTTTTTATTGAATTAATCCATACACTATTGAGGAAACAAACTCATGATATATGTTTCTGATGGTAAAGATAGCTTACATATAAATATGATTCCCATTCAGTCACATTCTACAGGGTTAACTATGAAAAAGTACAAAAATTTTAACCACGTGCTCAGGGAGCCCTAAAAGGCAATAAAAAAGTTATTCCAGAATTTTATCTCAATATTTAAAAAATGGGGCAAAACCCTTTTTTCCTACAGAAAGTAGGCGCCTATGACAAATATCGACTGAGATGGCTTATGGCTTAGATCCATAGTTGACATTACATCTGTCAGAAATGCAGAAACGACAAAAATTAACATTATTATTAGTAATAGTACCTGATAGGTAGGTAACAGTTAATCCAGTTAGCTCCAGTATTTTGTATTCGTTTTTCATTATTTGGTTACAAACTGGTAAAATTACATTTTCACTCACTACCGATAAACACACTTCCCATTGGTACAGTTAGATACAATGCCTATGTATTATAACAAAATCGAAGAAAGAGATGAGTACGTAGGTTCTAATAGATAACAGAAAACGTTTAACACCCGCGGCAATCTTGTCCCATAACCTAGAAAAACAAACCGGCGAACTATATTGTGGCTATAAAACGTTTAAAATTAAAATAAGGCACTAAAAAGTGAAGAAGAACACAAAACTACAACGTAAACACAGGAATTAAATTATAACATGACAGCAAACCAACTCGACTGGACCGACTGCCGACTGTGGCCGACTGTGGCCGATTGATGCATGACGGTTGCTTGCTGGTTCCATACTCTGATTCTCGCATTGGCGGCATTAAATAAGGATTTAATATAATTTTTTTTTAGCTTTATAAATAAGTTTGGAAATTTTTTGAAAAATTCTGTTAATTCTTATTTTTTGCTATCCCCTCTTAAAATATTTGTACTTAGTCATAGTTAACCCTGTATATTGCTGTCCTTGGTTTACCAATAAAATATCATCAGATTAATCATAATTGCAGTTGGGTTTAGAAAAATATCTCAAGGTAAGTAACTTTTATTAATTAATTCATTCAAGAGTTGACAGCTGCATCATGAGTGCCCTTCATTCACGGTATTACGAGGCACATATCCATATTTGCAATCCGTTGCGTGCAATTTATCATTCATAAATGCGATTATCCTCTCTTGAAGCAAAAGCTTAATAACCTATTGAGAAGCCGGCGTGCGGAACCTAAGTTGTGAGATTTAATTATATATCTACTAAATGCAAGATTGATGCTTGCGTTAAGTTGCCACGTTGGCATGTTTTCTGTTCTCTATCATCATTCCATCCACTTAACTCTTTTGTATTTTTTTCGCTGGGGAATTTTTATGTAAAGGTCGATTCACCCTGTCACCTGCTGTTGAAAGATCTAATAATATTGAATATCACAATATGGTGTCTAAGGCAGACAGGGAAAGAAGTGATATTAAAATTATTTTATGTTAACGGAATATAGAATGATTTAAAAATTTATATTATACTTGAAAACATTGCTTTCGACAATGTTTTTAACTATAATAATCATAATAACTATTTCTAGTCAGTTCTATAAATCCATTTTCATCTAAAATGTCGTAAGGGTTTACATTATAGTCTGTTTGGAAATGAAAGAGAGTAATAAAATCCCGAGATAAGAGCCGGCCATGGACGTGGTAATATTTCGTTTCAGGTAATTATTGGGTAACACTGATACTAACAGGTAATGGGTGTACATTAGTATATTTTACTGGATACATCATAGGGCAGGAGCCAGTGTATTGTGACAGATCATTCCAGTCTTAGAGCTGAATATACAAAGAAGTGCTAGTGCAGTAGAGTAAAATTCGACTTGTGTTTAATGACTATTGTGCCAGTGGATATAATATTGTTTGGGTAAAATGTCGAGCTTATCAGCTTGCATACCTGCTAAACGTGTGAAAAGATGTGCGCTATCTCAGAATGAGAACATTATTATATTAAATGTATTTAATGCATTGAAACACCAAAATCCTACAGTGTTGACGACATCGTGGAAAAGTGTTCCAAAATGACAGGGATTGGAAAATCGACTATCTACAGACTTTTAATGGAAACAAAAAATGAACAAGATACTATAAATCCCCCAAAATCATCTACAGGGAGGTCAAAAGTCGTTAAATATGATTTCTTCAAAAATGTCATTCGCAGAAAAGTACACTCATTTTATTTAAAAAAACATACCAACGCTAAACAAAATATTAAGTGAACTTTTAGAGGACATCGATTTGCCAAAAATCAGTAGAACCAAATTATGGGCCGTCTTACGAGAATTGAATTTTTGCTGGGAAAAGCAGAACAGAGTCAGTTCTTATCGATAAAGATGAAATTATTTGTTGGCGAAGATCTTACTTAAGATCAATTAGAAAATTCCGTGACGAAAGGAGGAATATTTATTATCTAGACGAAACTTTGGTCAACGAGGGATATACTGTAACAAAAGTATGGCAAGATAAAAATGTAAAAAGTTTTTGACAAGCATTTTTGGATGGACTTTCAACAGGGTTCAAGGCATCTTCAGGTAAAGGGCAAAGATTAATAGTGACACATATAGGTAGTGCCAGTGGTTTTGTAGATGGCGGTTTACTTTTATTTGAATCTAAAATTACAGGTGACTATCACGAAGACATAAACGCAGATGTTTTCGAAGAGTATTTTACACAGATGTTGGATCTTATTCCTCCGGGGTCTGTAATTGTCATGGATAATGCCAGTTATCATTCACGGCAGACCGAGCGGACGCCTACGACTGCTTGGAGAAAAGCCGATATAAGTCAATAGTTATCCGGAAAAAACATTTCTTTTGAAACAAATATGGTGAAAAAGGAACTTTTGACACTTGTCAATCTTAATAAAGTTCAGAAAAAATATGTTATCGATGAAATGGCAACAAATCGCCAAATAACGGTACTACGGTTACCACCTTATCACTGTGAACTTAACCCAATCGAATTAATCTGGGCGCAGGTAAAAGGAGATGTAGCGCGAAATAATACAACGTTTAAATTAAGTCACGTGAAAATTGTGTTAAAAAATTCCTTGGAACGAGTAACTGCAGATAACTGGCAAAGATGTATACATCATGTACAAAAAGAATAGGAGACAATGTGGGAACTCGATAATTTAATTGACGTTACTTTGGAACCTATCGTTATCAATCTAGGAGACGAAGATAATTCATCAGAATATTCAGGGGATGAATTTTAATATACCTACTTTTTTATTTTCTTTATTGTACATTTATACAACACTACATTTTCTCACCATAATTTGAATTTTCAAAATACATATATTTTTGTGTGAAATAAAAGTCTATTCATTAAATTTAAATAATTATTTTGATAATAATATTAAATAATTTTATTTGAATTACAAAAAACCCTCTTAAGCCCGTTATGATGCTTAAAGTAGCCTCTAGTTTTGAAATGCTGTTTTTATATTGTTTACTTATAAGAGAAATGGACCGAGAAATTGAAGCGGCGTAGACAAAGACGGATTTTCGGGAATTAAATTTTAGCTACCTGCTACAATTTAGGAAAAATGTAAATAAAATAAACAAAAAATAAAGCTAAGTACCTGGAAGCTTGTGAAAAAACCGTATATACCATATGGAATACGCGGAAATGAATAAGCGTGTTTGTTAAAAAGTCTAATTTTAATATTTCAAGAATATCAGGAACCATTGTAAATAATTTTTTCCTAATTTAATTGTGTCAAAATAGCTGCCAATGATTAAAATTTCAAATTTCGAATAAACCACGAGAGTAATCAAATCTTATCAAGAATACCTTTTTTGTAGGAAATAATTTACTTAATCTAAATTTTATACTGAAAAATCTTTTCTTCCACTGGCGTAGAATTATCGAAGGTGCAGTTACTAAAAAAGAACAAATTCAACGCCAATGGATTGATATTACTAATAATTTTGATATGGGGTTTATTGTTCTAAAGAGTCAACTTACCAAATTTTAGCAAAATCGTATAAGGTGTTTTAAATTTATAAAAAAAGATTACAAAATTGCAACTTCAGGGTCGTATAGCGCCTAAACGGGGAAACTTTGAACTAAGGTAAGTTTAGCTAAATCGACTTTTTTTGAGCCGCACTGTATTTGGTGGAGCTTTGTAAAGACCTTTTAGGGACACTCTGTATAAGAAATGTATATTTTCACATATAATACCATTCCTGATAAAAAGAGTTTTAGTATCAAATTCATTGATTTATTTCTATATGTAAAATGGTCCTCCGATACATTCTTAAATGAACACATGAGATATGTGTATTCAAAGAACTAACTTAATTTAAACTACGTGTAAAAATCCCAGTACTTTGTCAAGTTAGAACAGAATATATAAATCTTTCCTGTCAAGATTAGATTTCCCCTGTTACTGTTTTGCCTACTTTCGTTTATAATATTCCGACAAGACTGATATTGCTTTTCAGGGAAAAGGAGATTCTAAAACCAATTTAGTGGTACATTTTCAACGTAAAAAATGTATTTAAGAATGAGTAGCTGTATCCCTTGGGGAGCCTTATTAAAAACTAATTGAAAATTCACAATTCAAATCTTAAATTTCATAAATCCTTTTGAAAATAATAGTAAGATAATACCTAAATATAAGTATGTTAAATTCAAATTATTAATTATGTCATATAGGAATTAATATAATATGAATAATTGTGAAAGTAATGGTTTGTAAACTATTAAATCAAAGTTAGTGCTGTAAGTACAAGAGATATTAAACTTCTTTCGTACATTTTCTATTAAGATAGGGTCGAAATTTATTGTTAATAGCGTACTTGCAAAAGTAGTTTACAGATTTCAAATAAACAAACAAAATAAAAGAAGTAGTTACAAGAGCCATTCTGTTGAAACAGTTTTCTACAAAACGAAATGATCTGAAACGTTTAATCACTGATCTATGTCTTCCTTATGACAACTGATTTCAAGATTAAGGATAAGGTATGAGTGTAATTCTATCGTACATTTCAGGACCGTATTTGGTTATTACATGACATTATAAAAATATATGTTTGTGTAGAAAGGCAATTTTAACGCAACAACATAAGAAACAAAGACGATGCTTTTTCCAAGTATAAATTTCATCCTAATGCTTACTTCCAAAGTGCGACAATCTATCATTGTACAATAGACAATATGTTGAATCAGCCTCTGATTCTTAGTCCGCAACTGCGAAAATGCCAAGAATAAAGAAAGATTTGCAAACATAGAATTCAACCAATTACAGAGGTTAACAATCTAAATTTAAATATAAATGAACGAACGTTTAAATAGATAGATAAATAGATGGCATTAAAATATTCTTGGTTGATTCTTGGTAGATTTTTTTTCTTGCTTTTGTTATTCTGTTTTGATCTCGCAAGACAATACAAGGCAAGACTTGACAACTCGAATTGCAAGGCAAGTTAAGATTAAAAAAAAGTCTTGTGAAACAAGACGGGAAATATTGCTCCTGTAGGTAGTATCGCAAATATAAAAAGAGGTAATATTTATATGAACATTTGCTAAAAAATAAAGATTTCATTTCTATCGTAGGCATATACTTTATTTAAAGGGCAACCAGCATATAAAATTATTTTTTAAATGAAAATTTATTGAGTTTAGGTCCAGTTATGCTGAACTGAACTAATTATAAATTTACTTTATCACTTCACTTCTGTTTCGCTTATTTCGTCAATCACTTATTACATATTATGTAAAACTTACTTGCTTATATTTACAACTGTACATTAAACCTATTGTTTAGCACTTGCTGCAAAATACCACGGCATGGATCGACATCATTAGCAGAAAAGCACAAGTATTTCATAAAACATCTTTGGACGGACTCAATATTATTTACATATAACATATAGTCCCAAACAATACTGACACTCTAACTTAGTTCTAACTAAAGCATTAAAAATTAGTTTAACTGCATCAGTCCGTAAAAGTCACAGAGTTCCTTATAACAAAACCTAAAATTCTTAAAGATTCTGAAACAATCAGTGTAAACGACGTCGACCTGGGATGGTATATCTAAACGGTGAACAATATATTGTATGACATAAGCCAAATTACTTAACCTTCCCGTAAAGAAGCCATGCTGGTTTTCAACAATCTGTGATTTAATATGAGAGTAAACCAAATCATGTAACACCACTTCAAACACCTTACTAAAATTGCAGATAATAACAATTAGTCGATAATTTTCAATTATACTTCTATCCCCCTTTTTGAAAACAGGGCAGGCCTTTTTTTTTCAGATGTCTGGGGAAGAGAGCGTTCTAATAGCTATATTAAAAATAGTCGAAAGCGGAGCAGCAACAATTGACGCAGTCTTTTAACAAAAAAGAAGGAATTCCGTCTGGACCCGTAGTCATTTTAGATTTGCATTTTTCCAATACTTTGAAATCATCATCCTCGGTTATGGAAGGGACAGCGAGGCGAGGTACATTACAATTTCGGGAAAAAGAGTTCATGTCAAATTCTGTGGGGTCGATAAATACAGATTCGAAAATGACGCAAAAGCATTCACTATAGACTTAGGTTAGGCAAGTTCTTTTGTTTCAGCTAACACTGTGCTTTTCTAGTAAAAATCTAAATTTTTCAAGCAGTTCATCTTGTATGAAACTTATTCTGGATAAAAACCATCAAATGTTTTTAAAAAATCACTGAATTTCTTCCAAGTTAGTAATGTATATGTCTCACATATGATGTAAATGATATGATATTGCAGTCTCATAAAACCAAACATTTTAGTGCCGCACAAATAACTGTACTTACATGAGTAGAGAAAGATAATTTTGTGTCAAATGGAGCACTGAATTCTCTAAACATGTCGATTCGAGAAATATGAATGCCATTTAATTAATAGTGGTATACACAATAGTGGAATGATACATATATCTACTTCTCGCCTATATACAAAAACTAATACTTTATTTGCCTCCTTACAAGGATTTAGGAGCTTAGAAACGGCCTATTGGCAAAGCTATTTAAATATTCTGAATAGGTTGAAATATCAGTGATTTGGTAGTTTATGGCTATTAATAGGATATTGATATTTATATGAATAATAAAAAATATTGTTGTAAAAGTATTGTTTATATCAATTATTTAAAGCATTTTTAGTGAATAGTGCTTATTTGAAAGAATATCATAACTTTATTTCATGTGTGTTGCATTTAGTCATAATGGTACAAAATGACATAGTTCTTACTTTTCTGGCATGATTTGTGAATTTATTTTGATATAAAGAAACGGAATTTAGTAATTTGGCAACTGAATTAATGGACACCGCAATGTAGCTATTCCTTTACCACATTGCGGCATTTGAAGAGTTTCCAATAATGTAGCATTATTATTTACTTATAGTGTTGGCTGACATAAGAAATCTTGCAAAATTTTAAAAAAGTCTTGTCTCACATTGACTTGCCTTGCCTTGCCTTGTGACACCAAGACAAGACCAAGAGTTTGCGTAAAAAATTGCAACATTTGTGTTGCAAGTGTTGCGAGGTTTGTTGCAAACAACAGTTTTTTACAGCTAACAGACTCAGAAAGACCGTGGACACAGAGCGAGAGACACCAGCCGTCGTAGAGGAACCAAAGAGCGTGAAGAAGATATGGAATGACATATGGCTCCACCACTTCCTGGATGTAGCGTTGGGCTGTCATGTTGCCTCTACTGAAAACTAGTGGTAGCACAGAATGTACCTATTATGGGATAGACATGACGCTCCCTGTCAAATTGTGTATAACATCTTTCACCACGTTACCTTCTTACATTTGCACAACCATCCTGCATCTCCAGAGAGAAACAGGATTTGTTACTAAAGATCTTCTAATTCAATTACTTGGTCCCATTGAATCCTCTCTCTACACCGTTGTAAGCTATTAGCTCGATGATGACGAATGAGAGGCAGTATTCAATGTGGACAATAAGACAAGTGGCAAAAACTTCATATTTGGTGATATGCTGTACGCATACCGGCCATCCCTCTATGTTCTTAAAACCACTAATTTGCAATAGTCTGGTTGCTGTTATATCAGTCTCTGAGAGCTAAAAGTTGCAACCAATGATCTGCACGCTCTGTGGTTCTTCTACAATGACCAGTGCTTCTCGCTCTGTGTCCACGGCCTTCCTGAATCCGCTCTTGGTAATACTGTACCACAGTATAGGGAGACCAGTAGAATCACTCGAACCGAAATAATAAGTCGCGCATAGCAGCTCGCGCATCCATTTCAGGCTGCAGAGACCTCAGTTTACATCCAATTCTGGGAGCGTGAACATCGGTTATACAGAGCCGCATTAAAGCAATATTTCGACGAATAAGTCGCTGCGCAGCAGTTAGATGTTTAAACACATCATCTAATAGTAATTTAAGTTTCTTTAAATTTCCTAAAGGCATAAATAAGTAAGTAATCTATAATATACTGTAAAAACTATAAATGATATTTTACTGCTATTGCCTTACCTATTAACTTATTTCTTAAGTATAACATTCGAATATATTCTCATGAAACTGAAGTTTAAAATATACATATTTATATTTTTGACAATTACAAATATTTATTTTAGTGCAAAGTTCTGTGCAGTGGCTTCTAATATAGAAGATTTATTAGAAAAGCTGCTCAGGATTAGTAATTCATACAAACTATGTCAATTACATTTTGAAAATAATATGTTTTCTAACGATTCGCGCAATAGATTACGCAAAGAGGCTATTCCAACGTTTCCTGCACAAGACGATTCATCTTCAAATTATGTAGATGATCATATTTCTTGTAGTCACTATAATGAGAGTAAGTCTCAAAACAAAATAATAATAGATATTTATGCATCAAGTACAAAAAGTAAGGGTTTATTGCACGCGACGTGAAATTGTCCAACGAGGACGTCAGGCCGAGTAGGACAACACGTCGAGTGCAATAAGCACTTTTTGTACGAGTTGCATACAATATTTTTTCTATGTTCATGCAAAAACCAAAAAATGTTATTTAGAGGACACTAAGTCTAGGAAAATGTGACGTAGATTTGAACGTTTATGTTTGTCATGATGACAAAACGCTGTAGTAGAATGACAGATAAATTCAATAAACAATTTATTGCACTAGTGCAATAAAGGACCACTTTTTCCACTAAATTTAGTTCAATAAAGTTTTGTTTTTTGCATGAACGTTGAAAAAATATAAATATTTAGGTACTAATTTTTTTCCAAATTTACATTTTTCAAAGTTAAGTAAACATAATTTTTCTGTTCTATAAAATACTTGCCTTCTGGCTTACGTAGATCATTTAAGACAAAAAAAAATCATAATAAATTATTTTTCCACTTCACTTTACTTTTCAACCTCAAAAGTCAAAAAAAATAAAAAAAATCCCCAAAAAAATGTAATTATCACTAATAACAAAAAAAGTAAATAAATAAATAAAAATGTTTTGTGGCGCAATATATATTTTGAACTCTTTTTTTAAATAATCCAAAGAAGTAAATCGAATTTTCACACTATATATTAGTAGCAGTAAATGATACATGTTGAATTATCTATTCATAACTGTATAATTAATTATTATATAATGTGGATAGATATATCGTAAACTTTCATGTGGAATAAATGACTACGCTTTTACGCGCAAATAAAACATTCTTATTCCGGTCCTGATCACCGATTCTGTAAATTCCATCGGATGCCTCCACTAAGCTGAGAGATCTGCCCATCTAATTACTCTAGACATAATCAGCTGCAAAAAAATGTTATTTGCAACACAAATGTGAGCAAAAATTTTGAAATAGAATGCTACATTATGACATACGTAGACTACAAAAAAAAAAACAGATATACCTGACAATTTAATCATTCTTTCCTTTTACCAAAAAAAGGAAACATGCAAATAATTACAAAAATAAAATTATACTTAATGAGTGTTTAGCTTTCTGTGTATGTTTTGTCCCGTAAATACGTCCACATTACATAAAGAACATTTATAGCAGAAAAACCAGATTTTAGTTTACTAAAACCTTTTCCAAATATATATCATCAATTATTATTGATTTAATATCAATGTAAATAGCACAGGCATAATGGCAGAATGATAATGGAATACATTATATTCAATCAGTATTTAAACAGTCTTAATCTTTGGTAGCAAGTCAATCATGCTCAATTCGCACATTTATTATCATATTTTAAAATCCATTAGTTACTCGACTGCTCCTTTTAAGAATAGGTATCTGAAAGTGTGAGAAACAATCTAGCAAACAAGTTCATTTGTGGTGTATCAGCGGTAAGTGACAAGGCATGGCCTAAGCTTATTAGTGGACTGACATGATGAACGTAGTAAAAGAATCATCGTATGTTTATAAAAACGAAAAGCGACATATAACTCTGTACGAAGGGAAATAAAAAAATATAAAATGAAGGACACAAAGGACGCAACAGTATACTTTATCTTCTCGATATAAGGGAATAAAAAACGGCCGTATTTACGGCAGTATTTGTTCAATTTCGCCAATAATAATTTAAAATAAAATTAAGTATATAATAAATGAATATAAATGAGAATGAAAACAAAAAACAAGTGCTAAATACATATTTTGGTTATATAATCGATATTTGCTCTTTAAATAATACTTTTGACAATGATTTTCACAAACGTCAGTTTACACAAATTACTGAGTTTTGTTTTCATGGGTTGAACGTTAAATGAAATTGGTGCGCTACACTGTCACCAATTTCTTTGAATATCACTGAATATCAACAAGATCAAACGTCGAAAAACAAACAGGAGACGAAAAAGTTTCGAAATTAATCTGGTCAAACTGGTGTGTAGATATTTTATTGAAATTAATTTTGTTGTTTTAGTTTTGAAATAAAGTAAGAGGAGGGTAGCATACAAAATACACCTCTAAGAGGGGTAGGTAGTTCAAAAAAGCTTTTGTAAGATCATAAGGAGTGTTCCGAATTTCACTTAAATCGGATAATTGGTTCAAAAGTTATGAGAGAAAGACGAGAAAAAATTCCTACTTCAACGCCCTCTTTCTTGGAAACGATGCGTTTTAGGAAGTAAGTTTATATCACAAATGAACATTCTTTTAACCTGTTCTATCGATTCCTGAAGTTATCAAGATTAAACCTGAAACACCCTGTAGAGATACAATATATAACAAAAATACTATATTTCATATACTATATAACAACGACACTATAAAAACAGTAAAAAATACTTATAATAAGAAAAACACTAGCACTAACATTCGTGAGAGTCACTATTAACATCCGATTATTCATCGACAGTTATGATAAAGCTACTTTTATTTGGCCCAATCAATTGGTGCATCTTTATACATATAGCTAATGTAATTGTATCTACCTCGCTTGCGTC
The DNA here is from genome assembly GCA_037114965.1 of Monochamus alternatus. Lineage (NCBI taxonomy): Eukaryota > Metazoa > Arthropoda > Insecta > Coleoptera > Cerambycidae > Monochamus > Monochamus alternatus. The sequence goes on from CM073428.1 coordinate 586,617, forward strand.
AACTTTTGGAAAGGTATTATTTCTTTGAATACCTGTTTTTAGTTGATTCATATTAATCCAGTGGGATTAAAACACAGTATATGAAAACAATCAACATTTCTTGACTATATGCAATAACTCATCATTCTTATTATGGCTTTTAAAAAAATCTTGTATCTTTATTTGTATCATAATCTGGAATCCTTTGTAAAAGTCTTGAATGATATAGAGTGTTGTCTAATATAATGACACTATTATTAAATAACTCATTTTTCCTAATGCCCTCTGTTCTTCCTCACTATAAGTACATTATATCTAATTAAATGAGCTTTTTCATGCCAAGAATTTCTTTTTTCTATATCGTCCGTCCTAATCTCCGCATTTTCCATATCACCATTTCTTTGATTTGTACTTGTACCAGGTTGAAGTTCTTCCGAGAAATCCTTCCAAGGTCTGAACATTCTCTTCAGATCCTATTGGAAATGCAGGATTTAACATACTATATTTTTAACCCAAAAAACGAATAGGTACTATAAATGCACTAGATTCTAGATAAATTAAAACAAACACTCGTTACTCACAACAACACAACACTATTGTATTATTCACAAAACTGTTTTAACAATTTTGTATTCACATTAATTTATAATGAGTCAACGATAACAGTAATAAAAAAGCGCTTAATATATCACGAACGCCCTGCACTGCCAGCAAAATAAGCCAGTAATAATCTAAGCTGCCCTCTTAGTTTTTCTTACAATATTCAGGAACCACGTATGTCGACGAGTTGGTAGACGAGATAATGCATAGTTGTTAAGTTTGTTGCCTACGATTCAAAAAATTAGTTTTTTATATTTCCTTACATCGATGATATAGAGTATACGCAAACATTAGTAGGCCTGATAGACTATTACATGAAACTCTACTAACTCTTGCCCGCTATCCTGTTCCGATATGTGATGTCATAGAACGCTTAGTTCAAATGAATACTGATATTTCTTTTGGATTCCCATACAGCCGATTTTTTAATTTTTGTACAAATTTGCAGATTTGAGTATAAGATTGTTTTTAACCATTTTTGCCGTTTAAACATAATTTAATTTTTTTTAGAACATTGCTATTAGTCACGTGTATACATTTTATTTTTATTTATTAAAATTCGTTTGTATTTGTTCAGTCGATGATTTTAATTTGTCCATTTAAGAGTTATACAAATCTGACCAGACCTCCCAATACCGTTGTTTGGTCACGTGCCCGACATAATAATCATAACATATCAAACTTTTAATCAAAACCCAAACCCATATAATCTGTCTAGATTGAGTATTCTATTATTCACTTTATTGCTGTCTAGAACTTACTAAGCAAGTCTATCTGGAAATGGCATCTAATAATATTGTTAGAAATATGGTCAAAGTTATCTATTTGTTCCAAGAACTACTTGGAAATTGCCCAAATATGCAAGCGGAAATATTTAAGATATGTGCATAAATATGCACAGTGTTTAGTCAAAATATTGAAAATATGCAAATAAAAATATATGTGAAAAATTATTATTGTATTACTTAAAAATAAATAATAACTAATACGTCATTGTTTCATTAGTTGGTTGACAAACCTGCCATATGCCTTTGAAAGCTCAGTGCTATCATAGCATAGGTAGACCAGCAATTTCACTCCGTTGTCGGCACTTTGAACTGCCTTCAGTTTTCTGCGGTGACCTCGAAATGTGAGTGCAGACCGGAATAAGAATTTCTTATTTGCGCGCAAAGAGTAATCATTTATTCCACATGAAAGTTTAGTTATATCTATCCACATTATGTAATAATTAATTATTAGGTAATTCAACATGTATTATATACTATCATTTACTTCTACTAACATATACTGTAAATATTTATCGATTTACTTCTTTGGACTCTTTAAAAAAAGAGTTTAAAATATATATTGCACCACAAAACATTTTTATTTATTTGCTTACTTTTATGTTATTAGTGATAATTACATTTTTTTTTGAGAATTTTTTTAATTTAAAATTTGACGTTTGAAGTTTAGTGGAAAAATAGTTTATTGTGATTTTTTTTAAGTACTGAAAAATTATGTTTATTTAAATTTATTTTTATTTCAAAAGTCAAAATTTGCCCTTTTGGAGCCTTGCAAATGAATGTGCTTCCAGGTGGACTTTGTTGCTCTGTTCTACAACTACCCAAACAATTTTAAGTTGATACTTCATTTTCTTCACCCATATCATAGTTTTTTAAATTTATTTTTAATGTAAGTTTTTTGACCGTTCACGATGGACAAAATTCTTATTCTCAATTAAAGATTCCGTGTTCGTAGAGAACATTTGTTTATCTTTGAACTTGTTCGTATTCCTAGCCTAATCTTATAGACTGAAAATGTATGACACTAAATCCAATAAAATTACAAAATAAAACTACTATTCTGGACCGCCACTGAGGTTATATTCAACATTTAAACCTCAATAAAAAAAAACCAATGATGCCCCATCCACATGAGACATCCCGGCGAGAGTAGGCGAGAGTGCTATAGCGTGAGTGATACTCGACGAGTGCTACATCCACACTGTCGTGCGATGACATACAATTCGAGACAGCACCAGCATTATTGTGCTTTTAGTGTTGATATCTGTTTCTACGATACTAATAAACAAACTTTATGATTTCCTGCTCCGAATAACCTTTACTCACAAATTTTCTTATAAAAATCTTAAAGACAGATTAAATTACAAATATTAATTTTTTGACTCTCACTAACCATAATTTATTGTCTTAAATATATATAATAATAATATAAATAAGTTCTCCTTCAAAATATATTATTTTTTCTTTCCAGGTATGTCGAATTCGAATCGTCATGGTTGTTGCATGTGTAAGGGTAAGTCATTTCTTTTTTTTTAACATCATTTGTGTTTGCGGTGTATAAAAATGTATGCATACAGGATGTTTACGAAATTAAGTGTGTTCCTTCATAGAGGTACGTAATAAATAATTTTCGCAAAGCAACCTAAAATAACATATTTTTCAAGAAAAAAAATTGTAAATTCTAAGAAACACATAAATTTTAAATAATACTGTTGTGTAGAGAACAACTGGTTCTAACAACAACAGTCGAAATATTTAGTTTTAAACATTTTTTTTATATTAGAAAGTGCTAAAACGTTGCTGGGGCTGAATTAAAAAAAGTAATAGAATAAACTACTCAGCATAAATCGATGTTAGGAAATTTTACAACTTTTGCTTGACAGCATCGGCGAGTTTTATACATGTACATGTTCACATCACATTTGCTAATTATTGATTTTAAAGCTGTATTTTTAAATCAAACAACGTAATCAATCTGCATTTGCCTAGATAATATTCGCACTACGTTGAAAAGTAATTCTTACACAGCAGTTTCAACAGAACATCCAAGAGGCGTTGGATATAAAACAAAAAAAAATAGATAAATAAAATAAATAGAAATATACTAAATATTATATCTACTAAACTTAACAATTTAAAAAATTCGTATTAAGTTTAGAGAAAACCTCTGTAATAAGATTAGACAAGCATGTCAAGAGTAACAAAAGAATAGTTACGTAAAGTTATTAATATTAGAAAATGTATAGAAAAGTGCATAGGACTTGGCAGAGGTTTAGTGAACATGGAATGCGATTTACTTAAATTTAGATAAGAATCATTTGAATTGTCATTTAAAATTTATTTGTTGTGCAATATTTAAGTTTTTAAGATTATTTGTTGTTATCCTACAGTGAAAAAAAGAAAATGCTTGTAACACAAGTATATTCCATTATATTGTTTTCAATATTACTGAATAACAGAAAAGGTTCTTGGAACATTACATTTACACTTTACATCTAACTTTTTTCTTTTATTTCCAACGTCTTCTTGATGTTTATACTAACAATATACTTTTCAACATAATTTAACAAAACTTGGTATATGAAAATTTGGTATTTTTAGGCTTTATAGGGTCTTATTCAGCGCTCTACCAGCAACGTTGCCAGATATTTGATAAAAACCCCTCATATATGAATTTCGGAAAAATTACCTATTGAGTTGTAAATTAGCCGTCGTAGTAGTTTGTCCAACTCCACCTGAAGGGTCTTTAGTTTTAAAATAATAATTATCAAAATTGCACTATGCACTACAATTTTACAGTTTGAAAGTGAGAAATAAATCACACTGTACATGATATTATAAGTTTATGGTTCTACAATAGAGTGAAATATTTAGATTGCCATTTTATTTGGTTTAACTTCAGTGTATTGGAGATTCATTTTTAAGCAACTACTACAATGTTAACATTGAAACATAACATCTACATACCTTATCGCTCAGAAGAAATTCTATTGAATTGGAACCACCAAAGGATACTGAAATGGTATTCTATTAATACTTGCTGACAAACAGACATCAAATCAAATTCGACCTTGATTCGAACAATGCGTCAACAATTTGGAATCTACACATATATGTTATACGCATTGTTACACCTTATTGATTTTTGCATGATGAAGCAACATTTCCCAATTTTATTCTTCATTAAGATGAATGCTGACCTGAATTATTAGTTTCCGAGAAATCTAAATATTATTTTCTTTAAAACACATAAACAAATAAGAACATATTTTATATTCTACATCATACTAATTATTTTATTTTAAAATAATAATTATTACTTTAAATTAGGTAAAAAAATATGATATTGTCATCCCATCGACACCTTCACATAGCCCCAACCTCTTTTCAAATTCGCTGTGGCAGTATCTAGTGAAATACTGGTAATATTGTCCTAATTTTTATTAACTTCTTGAAACCACCAAAATTAAGAATCAAGTTATTCGAGTTCCACAGACTAACAGTCTTTAGTTACGATGAAGCTTTAAAGGAGTCACCACTGAACTGTGAAGAACTGCGAAAGCATGCAATGTGGCAAGCTATAGAGGCTACTTCTCGACGTCACTCAAGACCACCGTTGTATTAGTAGCAGTTACAATCGTAGTAACTATAGTCCCAACAATAAAAACAGGGTATAAACGTTCTGTTTGCGGCTCCGCTCCTACAGTAATTTTCTATTGCTAAATTACATTCCCTATATATAAATGCTAAAACGTTATTTCTTGCAGTATTTGACTCAAATCTTTTTCTAGATTTAGTGAAAGCTAGTTTAACTGTTACAACTGATAATGAGACCATTCGTTAAGTCAGTGAATAAAAAAATTGGCGCTAGTTATTGATTAATCATTTTATTTTAAAATTATATGTAACAAATGATTAAAAAAGGATTTTGCAATTTAAAATTAATATTTAACAGTTGTTAAAAAGTTTACTTTATCAAAGTCTTCTCTCAATTTACATAGTGGTAGTGGTGGTACATCAGTGGTATTCATAACTAGTTCGTCACCGATCGCCAGAGAGCGGTCTCCGTACCGAAATTATGAGAATTTCATAATTAAATTCACATAACTTCGAGAAGAAGATATAATATATCACTGTTACAGTACACTGTATTCATTGTCCATTATTTGAATTTCATTATAAAATTCGCATAAGTTCGGGACGGAGATCGCTCTCCGGCGATCGGAGACAGACTATGAATAGCCACTGTCTGAGTTCTGTAAATGTAGATGGGAATTGAATATCAGAAAATATAAAACTTCTGTGTTAATGTTTATTACAATATTTGTATCTCCTAAATGAAGAAAGATATTAAAATGAATCAAAAAAGAGAATGTTAAAAATGAGTTAGGCTTTGCAGTAAAAAATGCAGTCAAGTTCACACTTACTCCACAGGGCGTTGTAAATATAGGTAAATAAAAACAACATTTCTGCCTTTTTGTAGATTGGGAACATGTTCACATTTTTCTACAAAGTAAAAAAAGCATTCAAATCAGACTATTTAAATAATTATCAAACATCTAACTTGATGAAAAATTAAAATGGATCGAATTTTATGCCGCTGATTTTTCTATATTTTAAAATAGTACTAAACTTCTATTCCAGAAACTGAAAAACATCATATCCTCGAGCAGGGTGACCCTTGCTAGCCTTTAGATCCCATAAATATATGGTTATTCAATAGACTCATGTATACATTTCTGTCGTAACTACAGAATATTTACTTGTACTTCTACATTTTATATTTAATATTAACACTTTAAAGAAATTTCTCTATAGGGAACTTTGTAAGATAAATATACAGTGCCAATATTATTAAGTTTGTGTCAGTTATAAAAACGTAATTTCTAAATTTATCAAAGAAAAAAGTATAGTGTTTAAATTCTTCGCGATATTGAAATATGTTCAAGGCATATGGTTGAATGTGGTTGAATTTGTCGTGTTCCCACTGCCAAAAAAGAGAAGTTAGATTTTTATAGAGTGAGTAAATTAGATTATTTTCTTTAGATAATTATTGAATAGAGCTTTGTCTGTGGAATTGTTCATTAGCATACCTAGATGTTTGGTATCAGAGAACATACATATGACTTCATTGATAGGAATTGTAGGAAATTTGATTTATATTAGCTTAAAATACCTTTCTAAAACAGCAAAAAAATGTTACAAAAGCTAATAATAAGGAATATATGGGTAGATATTGTGGGTGTAATTCAACGCAGGTTGGGGCTTTTGTCCACTGAGTAGTTAGTTTCACACAATATTATTAATACCTAAAAATATATAAAAATCCAGAAACATCTATTCCCAAATTTTTAAGTTGTTACATTCAAAGACAATGTAATTATAAAAAAATTACTTTTTAAGTTCCAACTGTGACATCCTGTATATTTTTTATTATCACATTTTATTAAGGCAAGTTGGCTTAAATCGTAATATTTTTAGATGAAAAATCTAGTATGTCTCCATGGGACATCCTGTATTTTACTGTAAAACTATAAATAAAACAGCCACTTCGCTCTTCTACATTCTGTATATTACAATCTAAATTTATCTGTGATAGTGCGATTGATTTAACAAGATATATTTTTTGGAGATAAAAAATAATTTGAAATTTATCTTAAAGATGCCATATTCTTGAAATAGTATTTTCTGCAAATACAAATATTTCAGATATATAAGAACTGAATAATATAAAGCTTAGCAAATACATTCATGTTATTCTCATGCCACCTGCGAATATTCAAAGCTACCGAAGTAAAACGAATATATAGGGTTAACTATGACTAAGAACAAGCTTTTTAACCACGTGCTCAGGGAGGTCTAAAAGGCAGTACAAAATTTATTTCTGAATCATCGTCCGAGATGGCTAGATATGTCAACTACTGTGCAGTCGTTTTTTGCAGTGTTGTCAAGTGTAGAAACGACGAAAATAAACATTTTTTATTAATAATAATGCCTAAGTACCCGAGAAATAACAGTTAATCCGGTTAGCTGTAGTATTTTGTATTCGCTCTTCGTTCTTTCGTTGCACACTGCCACAACTACATTTTCACTCCTCGCAGATTCGTCATAATTATCCACTAACATACCCTACATAAAATACTATACGACATATTTAATAGTATAAAACATTTAAAACTAGTCACTAAAATGAAGATCGACTTGATATATTTTTTACTCAATTAATTTTATTAAATCTCTGTTTTTTTTGTAAGACACATATTGACATTTTGTTCATATTCCAGTTATGTCTCTGCCATTGTTTATTTTGTATATTTTGAAATGTTTTTTCCTTGTCCTGTAACTGGGATTCGTCCCGTTGGTCACTATATTTAAATAAATAAATAAATGAATCAATAAATAAAATAACAGAACCTAGAATATTGCTTTGCTAGTTGCATACTCTTCAAACCTCAAACATCATGGCAAAGCTAAGTTATATCTAAGGGTCTAAGGAACATTTTGACAAAACATTGTAAACATGTTGGGATGTTATAGTTTAAAATAGTACCAATTATTTTATACAAACATCGTCGATTACTGTCAATATTGTTGCTATTATTATTAACAGAATTTAATTCCCGAACAACACAATAAGTTTAAAAATTTATTAGTGTGAAGTTGCACTAGTGGCTTATAGATGGCATCTGCATCAGATCAGATGTCAAAAAATATTACATACGATACTCTGATTAGTTTGAAATAATTTTTCAGTATTTGATTTTTGCAAATTTTATGTTTCGCGTATTTTTGTGTATTCAATTGCCTAGATGACAGATAACAGATAAGGTGCTGATTTATGGGAGTGTAACAAGTGCATATTATCGTGTGGCAGCGTAATACCAAAGACGTTTTTCGAGTACCTACACAAAATATTATGCTGAATAATTTTTGAACCACATTGAACAACTGTTGTAATGCCCTAGTGGTAAACGTGTGGCAGTGTTTTTATGCATTTGTGTACATTTGCGTGTATTTTTGTTATCCTTTTTGGTTTTTTCCGACGTAGGTAATGCACTGGGTCATGACCGTCGGATCAAGTAGGTACCTCACTTTAACTAAAAAGAACGGTCGAGGAAAGTAGGGGTCCCCAGTAAGTACAAACATATATATAAATCTCTGCAATGACAGATTTTAATGTAAACAAGTAAGAAAACAGAAAATTATACAACAGTCGTAAAATATCTTCAAATATCAATTTTGGAAGTAAATATTAGGGAGGTAGGTGCTACCTCCTCGTGTTTCTCATTAAATCATTAAATAATAATCTACATTTTGTAAATATATATATTTTTTTCTTTTAATGTGACGTAAGCCGATACAGGTGTCAGCGCGGTGATTTGTCACTACCTTTGGCACCTTTGATTTCCGCAAAATATAGCTAACCTCGCGGCTGACAGAAGGCCAGTGACAACGATAAATAAGGATTTAATATAGATTTGAAAAAAAATTTGTCGCTATAGAAATAAGTTTGGACATATTTTGATAGATGATTCCATTAATTCTTATTTTTTTATTAATTAAGTGCTTTGGACGGATGAGTGCAGTTTTACTCGAATTGGCATTTTAAACAGGTTAGTACCATACTACTTAAAAAACAATAAATTTCTAGGCAAGAGGTACGTAACTATAAACTAAATAATTAATTGTACTTACGAGTAATACTAAAAATTCATATTTATTTGTACAACGTAGTGAAAACGTAAATTATTAAACTGTAATAATCTAACATTCGAAAACATTTATACAAACATTTACAATAACTTAAAATTTCTGAAAAAATATTGATAGATAGGGCTACTTGTTCTTATGTATGAATTTTATACGTTTCCTTTTGATACAACAACTGACTAATATTAATGAATCAATTAGCATGACAAATGAGTCAATCGCTACGAAGTTAAAACCGTGAAATACAATTAATTTTTTGCCACTTAAAAAAATAACAATCCATGATCACGACACGATGGAGCACTACTATAATATTGGATTGGTTAGGACCTAACGAAGAGCGTTCGCCAGGGCGCATCTGGCAGATTTTTGCCGGGTCTTCCGAGACCGGTGAGTTACCGCCACCGCCAGTACTCCTGTTGGCGTCGCGTGAGTTCCTCGCGCGAAATCCTGCCAGGAAGCGAAAGCCACGCGGTTTTGCGGCACGCCAACCTGTAGCCTGCAATTTACGGCTGCCGAATCTATTTCGAAGTGTCTAGTAGTTTTTTATATTGGTTCGGTTGCTTGTTGTGCTGTGAAAAAAAGTTTACCGCTGAAAGGTAACTATTTTATGCTTTTTATTAATTGTTTTTGTAGTATAGTTTTCACGTCACTTTCGAACTGATGATATTTTCCAACCAAAATAATTTTAGATGTGTTTAAGTGTAGCTAGATCAAAAACTGATCCGATTTTAAGGAAAACAATATCGTAATCGCCTCTAAATACAAATGTAATGTTCTTTGTAATACGACTATATCATCATGAGCATATAATTAAATACGTAACATACTTATAACATTACTTTTTCAAAATATAATATATTCCATATTATTTCAAACAAATTCCGTTATAATAAGAAAAAGTATACGTACTACGGTTCTTTTTATAAAATAATTAAATTTTTTTTTATAAAGCGTGTTTTAAAAAATCTAGTAAAAGTACAGCTAGTTTTCACTGGAAGTTACAAAACTGCTGCAATTAGGACAGCATTTTACTTATTTTAAAAAATTTGAAATATAATTCCATAATAAATGCGTAATATACTTATAGACTAGTTTAAAAAAAATAACACGTTGTTTTAATAATATATCCCAAATTATTAAAAAAAATTGTTACATTGTCGAAATTTTATATAAAGCATGTTTTGAACAGTAAATATAAAAAGTCTGGTAAAAATTCAACTACTTTTCTCTGGAAGTCACAAAAATGCTGAAATTAGGACAGAATTTTACTTATTTTTAAAAATAGTTGGAAATAGTTCTTAAATTTGAGAAAAGGTCAATTTCTGTCATCTGATATTTTGACGTCTAAAAACAAATGTAATGTTCTTTATAACACTATATCATCATAAACATATAATTAAACAAACAATTTAAAATATAATTACATAATAAATATATGACGTATGTATGGACTTGTTTCTAAAAAAAAAACGTTGTTTTAATAATAATATATATGACATATTATTTAAAAATCTTTATAATAGAAAAAAGCTTACATATGAGGATTGCTTTTAAAATATTTTTATAAAATAATTTAAAACTTATTCGAAATTTCAGATAAAGTGTGCTTTTAACAGTACCTAAACGTAAAAAAAGTACAGCTACTTTTCACTATTTTCTAGAAGTCATAAAAATGCTGAAATTAGAACAGAATTTTACTTTCACTGTCTTACGGAAAAAACGTTTTAAAAATAATGTATGCCATATTATTAAAAAAATAATCCATTATAATAAGAAAAAACGTACTTTCTAGGGTTCCCTATAAAATATTTTTATAAAATAATTCAAAATTTGTTCGAAATTTTATATAAAGCGTGTTTTTAACAGTAAACGTAAAAAGTCTTGTAAAATACAGCTACTTTTCACTGTTCTAGAAGTCATAATAAATGCTGAGATTAGGACAGAATTTTATGTTTTATGTATTTTATTTATATTTTATTAACAAATGTAATGTAACACAATATATTATATATTATCATGAGTATATAACTAAACAAATATTCTGAAATATAATTCCATAATAAATACATGACATAGTTATAGAGTAGTTTAAAAAAAAGTTGATTTAATAATAATATATGCCATATTATTTTTAAAAAATCCGTTATAATAAGGAAAAGCAAACATATTAGGATTCTTGTTAAAATATTTTTATAAAATAATTCAAAACTTACTCGAAATTTTATATAATACATATTTTTCACAGTAAACACAAAAATCGTGTAAAAGTACAGCTACTTTTCGCTATTCTAGAAGTTACAGAAATTCTGAAATTAGGACATAATTTTACTTATTTTTAAAAATAGTTCAAAATTTTTATTATTTATTTTATTTTTATGTCTCATAGAATTCGAAGTAATCCAGAAAAGGGCAATTTCTGTCTTCTGATGTACACTATCACGTTTTGTTTTTGTCGAATAAATCTAGACTTTCATTTAGAAGAAATCAGTACACTAAATTTCTCAGAAAAAAATTATTTTCCTTGATACTAATAATTATTAACTAATCATTTTGTGTCTGTACATAAATTTGGTCTAAATTTCTGAATAACAATAACTTAATCTCTAATAATAATACTGTAAATTGTATTTTTTGTATCAATAGCAATAACAACTAAAGATTACTTAACTTTTAAGTTTTTCATACAATGAACATAAATTTTACTTAAGCAGCATACTCAACAGATACTTATTCTTAATCGTTTAAAATTTGAATGATAGAATCGTTTCCTCAATAATAATAATAGATATAATAATAATATCTCTACCCCTCAATAAAAAATAGAGGATTTGTGCAAGAGAGGGAGCAATGAAATAAAAAAGTTTAATGTTGTAAAAATTATCACACAGACACTTTAAACCAATATTTATTTTTTCAGAGTAACAATTTAAATTATTTCTTATTCCTTGAAATCTGGCCAAATTTATTTTATCGTGTGAATTCGACATACCTACTCTGTTTCCAAATATTGATACAGAAGAAAAGAATAAAATTATCATTAGTGACTTTCCCACATCCTCCCAAAACTATTTTTATATAATAACTTAAAATGGGAAAAACTCAACTTAAAAAAGTTTGAGAATAAATTATCAGTGAAAATTCTAGCAACTAGCGCCCTCTACTTTGTACAAAAAAATAACACCATTGTGTTCGGCACCACCAGAAACGTATCTGTGTCAAATTTCAATCAAATTCGTTGGTTATTAAAAAATTACCTTCAAAATTTGATCTTATACGCCCTCAAAAATGAGTGGCTCAGGGACATACAATTATTAAATAGTGATTGTCTGGGTTGTTATGCCGTAACCACGGTAACTGATTGCTGCCACTAACAGAATTAAAGAGTACATCCCTAGCTTTAGCTGAGATTCTTTGACCTACCCTGGTAGTTCTCAGACTAGGCTCTGTGGAGGCCGCCTCTGTAACTGCTTTCAAACGTTTTGCCGCTCTTCACTGTCTCTGGAGTCGAGCTTAAGGCTACTGCTCAACGACTTAATAATTTTAACACAAGGTATTCTAGTTTCAATAAATTAATTGGAAAATAGAGACAACATAACTCTCATTTTTTTAGCTACTTTTAAAGATTTTTAGTGTTCTGAATATAGAATATGTTTATTATACAAAGTATAATAAATTCTGATATAGATTTCGCTGTTACGTATGTATTTGTTGGTAAAATCAAATTTGTTTAATAAATCTATTCTGGTCAATCATTTAGAAATCTACCATATTATAGCAAATTGTAACAATTTCTTAACCAGTTTTTTTTTGTACAATTTATTGATCAAAAGTTTGTAAATTAAAACAAGTCCAAAAAGTGCTTTACTTATAGGAAAATGCTTTCTTGATGCAAAATGCTTTATAATTGTTTTAATTTGTGTTGCGTCCATATAGCAATTTAAAATATGTTTCAAAGACCGCTAAAGTATGTAATATAATAATAGCTGTGAACATATTTAGATAAAAAAGTTGTAACTCCCATGTAATCCATTGTTCTGGACATAACTGTGAGTCTTGTGTAATTAATGATATAAATGAATTAAGGATTATATCTTACTAATTAATTTTATAAGACGTTGAATGAAATCATGTCAACCAACTTAAGTATACTTACGTGCATTGAATAACTTTGCAATTTTATATTTATACTAATATAATTCTTTTCTAGAAGCTGAATATGAGTCTGTTAAAAACGTATGAAATGCAGTTTTATTTTATGATGTACACTTTATCTAAATCTAAGTATAGTTGTAAATTGAAAATTTATACACTTTTTCTACTTCAACTATAACCGCTTACAAAATTTAAATTTTCATAGCATTAGTAGTAGATACCTAAATATTTTCAAAATAAAATAATGACGCTGCCTAAAATGATTTATTTCTGGAATAAGTTTAGTTTTGTCTCTGCATTTGGTTGTTTTGTTTATTATTAACATTAGCAAAAAATAATACAACTTACCGCTTACCATAAATCTATATTAGGTAATTCTAAAAAGGATGAGTTAAGTTTAAATAGTCAACTTCTCAAATCTCAAGCAAAAAATGTAAATACAACATATTTTTTATCCCGCTTTCCAACAGAGATACAGGGTGATAAAGTACAGAGGGAAAACAAATTTACCTTATTACTCGAAAATGCATAGAGTGACTCATTTTATGATCTAAAAACTGAAATCAAATTATAACCATAGGCGCAGATAAGAGGGATCTACAACACTCTTTGAGAAAAACATTTAGTACTGTATAGATTAAGAAGAGATGCAATTTTTGAAATGCCCAATCTCTTTACTACATAAAAGAAAAATAACGACACACGAACCGTTTTCCAGTACCAATCTTGAGCCACCGACTAGTATAAAAGCTCGACTTAGACACCGCGGTATCCATTCAGGCGCTGCTCAAAATACGAGAAGCACTGAAGATGCCTTCTGTTAGTATGGCGAAACGTCTTCAGTTAAGCATCTACCACGGCAAAACAACTCAGAAAGTGTACATCATTCAATTGACACAGGCCGTGCAAACCTACGAACTATAGTAACAACTTAATTATTTCAAATTTTAGAAGTATTTTGTGTTGTCAGAACAGCCCTAAGAATATGCATGGTAGTTATGTTTAATAATAATAATTATATTATTTACATCGGGTAAATTGGCTCAGGCGATCAAATAGAAAACCTGATGCGATAGGTGTGCATGTTGCCACATATTCAAACGTATTTGTTATCACAATTCTGTTACGGTTCCAATGAGAAAAAAAATTTGTTATCAGTTTTGTTAAATACAATTTACACAGGGTGAGTCAGTCATAATGTCATTAATTTTAACCACATATTCGGAAGGCCTAATAAAGGCAGAAAATCGAAAAAAAAATTTTTTTACTCGACCTTTAAAAAAATAAACAAATCACCCTATAAAAATCGGTAACACGACGCTCCTGGTCCGCTACAAACTTTCTGATGATATTATTTAGTATTTAAACAAGAAACACTTTTCAGCTTCTCTTAATAATTTACCCATTGGGTATAGGTTTTTTTATGTAATATACGTAAATAGTTTATTACTCGGTTTATTATTAGACACGTTGGAGTTTTGTTGCAGTCATAACAGCTACATTTGCTCAGAGAAAAATCCACACGCTACTTGTCGGTTTAGCTTTTAGAGGCGATTTGTTGTCAATGTATGGGCAGGAGTGTACGGGTATCGTTTGATTGGGCCGTATTTTCTACCGGAAAACCTGAGTGGACCGCGTTACTTGCAATTTTTAATAGAATTATTTCATTATTATTAATTGATTTCATTGGATATTAACATTTTAAATTATTATTGGCTGTAGATGAACTGAGCAAGAAATAATGACATTCTAAAATAGTCAGTACAACCGTTTATTTGTGATGTCTAAAACCTAGGTGGGTAGGTAAGAGAAAAATATTTCAACTTGACAACATTGCATCAGATCGACATCGAGTTGAACTCTGAGATGTAAACGACCAAGGCTGTAAGCGGTCAGTGACAGTCTGAAAAGGGGGTTTAAATAATGATGAAATTATTTTTTTTTCAGCGTAAATATGCATTTAGACTTTTTTTAATCGCGCATTCGCATTATACTCATTAATCCCTATCTCCTCTTAAAATTAATGACATTTTGACTGACTCACCCTGTATAGCATAGCAAAATAAAGGTTCTCTCTTTTTATATATTTTTAGGTATTAACAATATTGTATGAAACTTAACTACTCTGCGGACTAAAGCCCCGGCCAGCGTTGAATTACACCCACAATGTCTACCAATATATTATTTATTATTAGCTTTTGTAACATTTTGTTACTGTTTTACAAAGGTATTTTAAGTTAATATAAATCAAATCTCCTACAATTCTTATCAATGAAGTCATATGTATGCTCTCTGATACCAAACATCTAGGTATGCTAATGAACAGTTCCACAGACAAAGTTCTATTCAATAATTTACTAACCTGGACTAATGAAAACACTGTATAAATATCTAAGTTCCCACAGTTTCAAAAGTGAACTTAGATATTTATAGTGTTTTCATTAAACCAGGTTAGTAAATTTAACTAGATAAATTTTTTTTAGATAATTATTGAATAGAACTTTGTCTGTGGAATTGTTCATTAGTATATCTAGATGATTGGTATCAGAGAGCATACATATGACTTCATTGATAGGAATTGTAGGAGATTTGATTTATATTAGCTTAAAATACCTTTTTAATACAGTAAAGAAGGTTCTCTTATTTCGAACACCCTAAATATTATTATTTTTTAGGTACCTGCGTAGGTAGGTATTTGCATTATTGTCACTTGTAAAAATTAAGAATAAAGTTATTGTAATGCGTTTATTTTAAAATATCATAAATATTCGCTTAAATGCAAATTTTTAACAACAAACTTACTAGGTTAAATATGTTACTTATATGCAAAATAGCGTGTTCATACCAATTTTACCTACTTCGTCTAAATCAATAATATTTTTATTACAATTGCGACATACTTTCTCTCAAACTTACGTAACTGATCGTGCTTTTAAGATAAGTAGAATTCTAAAATTTGTACACATATGACAAAATGTACACAACATATCTCATCTATATGATTATTATTTACAAACTACGCTTGAAGATAATAAAGAAACAATAATGATTCTGTCAAAGTAATATTGGGTTAGTTTAGTTTTAATTAATAAAAATAAGATACATTGCATCAGCAATCGTTATACAAAATTTTCAGGTTTATTTTCCTTTATATAAATACTTTTTTTGTATTTGTTCCTTGAGGAATTTAATTTTTTATTTTACTGACATTCTGAAAAAAATATATCATTTTAAACATCTACAATTATTTTACTCAGAAAGGGGAAATAGTTCTCTTAATTTTTTAAATTGTTTTTTCTTTAATTTGACAACATATGGTCAAAAAAATTATGGTAACTACACAATGGGGAGTTACTTAGGTACTAAAGGCCATTTAAAACTTATCACTATGTGTACAAAAGAGAATTAAAATGTCAAATGATAGAAAAATGAGGAAAAATTTCAAACTTTATTGACCAAAGTTCGGGAGAAGTAGCTTTTAACAGAGCCATACTCAGTTTATTTTACCCGTTGTTATTTTAAATATAATTAAAGCCCGCACATTGTTCGCCGATCTCAGGTCCGGACTTGGCGACGACCTTAATTTTTAAATATACTTGAATTATATTACAACAAATTTAATCTTATTTATGTCAGCTAATTGACAGAAACATCCCATTTATTTACCTTCAGGGGCTTGATTCTCGAGTTAAATTGAACACATTCCCACAGAAAGTGACGTAAATTCTCATAAGAAAATGCAAGTCTGTATTCTTGATCATTCTCATTTCTTATAAAAGGTTATGGCATTATTTCACATGGTTTTAGATGAATATACCATAGATAATAATACAGGGTGAGTCAGTCATTATGTCATTAATTTTAAGAGGAGATAGGGAATAATGATTATAATATGAATACGCGGTTAAAAAAAATCTAAATGCATATTTACGCCGAAAATAAATATTTTCAAATCATTATGTAAACCCCCTTTTAAGACTGTCACTGACCGCTCATAGCCTTGGTCGCTTAGATCTCACAGTTCAACTCGTTGTCGATCTAATACGACGTTGCCAAATTGAAATATTTTCCTAGTAGGCATTAGACATCACAAATAAACGATTATTCTGTTTTAGAATCTTATATTATTTCTTGCTCAGTTCAGCCAATAATAACTTAAAATGTTAATGTTCAATGAACGGTATAAATTATTGTTTAGAAGTATGCAATTAACATATTAAATTCCTATTGTTCCCCAGCAAGGACCTCGAGGAGGTATGAGCATACCATGCCAAAAAAACAGCTTTTATTAATATAGTAATGTTAATTTCCAAGCAATGGCGGCTGGTGAGAGTTTAGGCCTGACATATCTCAATAACCAAACATGGGACTAAACGTTAAGCGAATGTACTTAATGTTTCATTTTGATACCATGTCTAGTTATTGAGACATATCATACCTGAAATCTCATCAGCCGCCACTGTTTTCAAACCTTCGGGGTAAAAGTAAATGTTCAAATACATACCATTACCTTCTATGCACAAATTTACACGTTGGATAGACGAGCGTCGAATACGATCAAATAAACCGGGATTATTACGGATTTGTTCGGCGGCATCTTCGATACGTTTACGCAACTGTTGCACATTTTCTACTTCGGTGTTATACACAACAGACTTCATATAACCCCATATACAAAAGTCCAAAGGATTTAAGTTCGGCGATCGCGCTGGCCATCTTATGGGCCCTTCTCTCCTTATCCAACGATGTGGGCATTCGTCATCTAAAAATTCACGTACATCGCGAGCATTAAAAATTGCAAGTAACGCGGTACATTCAGGTTCTCCGGTAGAAAATACGGTCCAATCAAATGATTCCTGTACACTTCCGCCCATACGTTGACAACAAACCGCCTCTGAAAGCTAAACCGACGAGTAGCGTGTGGATTTTCGTTCGACCAAATATGACCGTTATGACTGCAAAGAAATTAGCTTGGTTTCAACTTAAAAAATATTTAATATTGAAATTATAAAACTCCAACGTATCTAATAATAAACTGAGTAATAAACCATTTAGGTACATTACATAAAAAAACGTATACCCAATGGGTAAATTATTAAGAGTTGAAAAATGTTCTGTGTTTAAATACTAAGTAATAAAAAACCCTTGCGTTGTCGACAAAAAACTGTCTAAGACCGAAAAAGCACGTCTCTGAAATTATCGAGAGTAAATCTTGACCTACCGTATTATTAGGTCAATAACCCAGTTACCTAGTTTTTGTACTGTTATTTAACAACAAGAAGTAAAACTAACTTTTTTATCTAGATACATGAATGAATTTTCCTTAAATATTGATTTATTTGTTAATAAAAACAAATGTAGATAATAAATAAATGTTTTTGAATGTTAGGTTATTTAGTTTAATAATTTTGATATTACGTTTCCACTACGTTTCACGATTGAATATGAATTTGTAGTATTACTCGTAAGTATAATAATTAATTATTCAGTTTGTAGTTACATACATCTAGCCTAGAAATTTATTACTATTTAAGTAGTATGGTACTGACCTTTTTAAAACGCCACTTCGAGTAAAACTACACTCATCCATCCATAGCACTTTATTAATAAGATTTGGGTCAGCAACAATTTGATTTTGAAACCAATTGCAAAATTCAAGCCGACGGGGAAAATCAGCAGGTTTTAAAGATTGAACTTTCTGAAAATGATACGGGTGTAGTGAGTTTTCTCGTAATATTCTGCAGACCCTGCTTTGGGATATCTCCAATCGCCTTGAAATGGTTCTTGTAGAAATAGAAGGTTGCTCCTCAACTAAATTTAAAACAGCTTTTATTACATTTAAGACATTTTGACGATGCCTAGCAAGTTCTCGGCGCGGTTTCACACAACCCGTATTGCGAACACGTTGAAACACTTGGACAAAAGTTCGCGCACATCAGCGGCATTCGCATTTCGTAAACATTCCCCGTATAAAACTAGCATTTTCGCATATTCTAAATTAGTAAAATTAGGCGCTGTGAATTTACGATCAATACACGCCCGAAACACACCGACAAACTACTGCTTGTATTCTCTCCATCCTCCTCCAAATGTGTGGTGTAATCTCTAAATTTGGGGGGAAAGAAATGCGGAAAATGTGACATTATGTATGTAAACATGATGTGGCAACTATGTTTCCATCGACATTGGATTATCATATGGCTACGTCATCAGAAAGTTTGTAGTGGACCAGGAGCGCCGTGTTACCGATTTTTATAGGGTGATTTGTTTATTTTTTTGAAGGTCGAGTAAACATTTTTTTTCGATTTTCTGCCTTTATTAGGCCTTCTGAATGCGTGGTTAAAATTAATGACATTATGACTGACCCTGTATACACAGGAATTTTTGAAGTGGAAATAATTCCCAATCGAATTTATTTCACTGCATTCGAGAATCGATGCCCAGGTGTGTTGTTTCTATTTAGACATGTTTAGACTTATAACAGATTACTTACTATTCGTAAAATAAAACAGTTGCAATGGAATCGTTCGTTGGGATACGTAGTTAGAAGCAACATCATATTACTGCGTTCATTTTAATGTTTTTTATTTCCGACAGTTTGTTTGCCAGTTATAAGAACCTAGTGCTGAATGTATGAAAAAAAAAATTGATACCGTTTTGAAGAACAATCCGGAATTTCTTGACTTTATGCTTTAGATCTTTTTGATGGCAAAGTAAGTAAATTTTTCTGAACCACCCTAAATGTGCTACCCTCGAAAAATTATATATACTTTAAATACGCCCCAGTGACCTCTGTAGACCTTGAAGACACGTTTTTGAAACCGAAATGGATTATTAACGACAAGCGCCACAGCCTAACAGCTGAACATTTACAGCAGTTGCTGGTTATTGTAATTTTACATGTTGTTCACATACAATACCAAATCCATACCGTACATGTACATTATTCATTTAAAATTATATGATGTTTTCTAAAGATACATAATAACATTATGAAATTACATTTCATGTGCACAAATACACAGTTTCAACAAGGAAAAAGGCATATTCATAAGATGTGGTAATGGAATAGTTACATTATGGTGGTTTCCCTCATTCTTGTACTGATTGTTGTTAGGGTCTAACAACGTAAGTCGTCCACTAAATAATAATATGCCGTCCCCTCTCCCGCACATATTTCCGACTTCTGGATTAATCCTCGCGATTATAATGAGAGGTTACTGTAATAGTTAAAGCTTCTATCTTCTATGATGTTTTGATGTCGGGAGCGGAGTGCGAATGTTAGCACGTTTAATAATAATAACAGAATACATCGATATTTATTTACAATCCTGTCTGGCTATAAATCCTTATACTTTTTTGTAAAATCATACAATCCGAAAAAAGTATAGCTCTCTTGCTAAATGGTAAATTCATAACATGTATCACATCAGTGTCCATACGGTCGTCTCTACATTGTCGTTTCTCCGAAACAACCTCGTAATTCCGTTATATGTTTTTCGTGCTTCTTACAGATTGATTGTGATAAAAAATATGGGATAAAAATAATATAAAATATAAATGTTATGATATCTGGCATATGTAATATAGATGTCATGAAAAACACCAACCGTATTGCGCGTTTCACTTATTCAATTAAAAATGTTTGCTGTCAGATAAAATAGCAGTAGGATGCTTTGTAAAACATAAAAGGAGTAAATACTTCACGAAATTCCTCACAAGTCAAATCAGTTTTGATACAATTATGGAGCAAGGATGAACGTGACGAGTCCTTGATCGTTATTCATGGCTCGGAAGTGAGCAATGAATAAAGAAAAAAAAATAGCTGAAGAGAAATATTTAATAGGCAGCTATTTTTGCTGCGTTATGTAAACATCTATATTTGAGCTTGTTATTGGAAATTCAATTCAGAAGCTAAATGTTTGGCAGAAATCTTTTTACGTTTCAGTGATTGTAAAATAAAACCATACAGAAAACTATATTTGTCAAACCAAAGTTGTAAAGATGTGTAAACACTGTCCTCGTATTTTCATAATAATTTTAAAAATATCAGAATGGTTTTAAAGAGTCCTTTAATGACTCATAAAATTTTTCATAAAGTGAAACAAACAAAAATTATATGCTATAAAACGAAATTATAATAGAATTATGAATAAAGCAGTATTAGTAAAAAACATGCATTGTTAAAGACAATTATAAATTGTTTCCAATTGAATGATAAAATAATTAAGAAAGTTTTCTACGACAACTAAAGACATTGTTTTTCTTGAACAAACAAGTTCTGATTGGATCCAAGTATCTGTAGAATATTATTTAGAAGAAAATTATAAAAGTATTGATAAACTATACAAGGTGTCTAGTACAGAATGTTCAATCGGCAAAAACGATGCATTTTAACGGTATCAAACAAGTTTATCTTTGATATCTAAAAATTATTGAGGATATTAAGTATGTCATTATTTCTGATTTACACAGTGTCGTAGCTTTATTTTGAAGTAAAAGAAACACAAGAATTAAATTCGTATGATACTGCATGTTTTGAATGAAAGTGCATCAACATGTTTATTACTATTTGATGGGTTATCGTCGTTTTCCTCGTCAGCTAGATTGATAGTTTTTCTTTCATAATTTTCCTGGTAGCGAAAAAGCCTTTACGTCAATACCAAGAAGAGAGAATGGCTTAGCCTTAACAGAAAGCCTTCCTGAGCAATTGCAGATGATGTGCATCTGGTGGGAGAGAAAAAGAGCGTCCTCTACTAAGGAATGTAACTATCGCAATTGATGTTTATTGCAAATAACTCATCTATTCAAACATTCATTACCCCAGCAAGGATACAGCCAAAAAATACCTGGCCAGTCTAGTGACATGTATTCAAACTGAACATTGTTGGTTAAGAAGCACCTGTGTGAAACACCTCTTTCCAGTCCTGTCCTACATTAGAGGGATCTTCCTCAGCAACGTCAACACCTTTCTCTCTTTATTAGGTGATTAGCTGCTGAGGTGGATTGATCTTTTAAAAGGAAGTACAAGATGCCCAATGGGGCCTAAGTGCTGTAGTTATCCTCTCACAATTTCTGAACGTATTATCTATGTTGCACCATGATATCCCCCGCCTTCATACTGTTAATGTTATAAAAAGGACTATTTAGTACATTCAAACTATTCTCTAAGTCTTGTTTCATCAGAGTCCATATCTTCTGTTCTCTATGGACTAACCTTCAGGAAATCTCTTTTAGTAACAATGTTTCACCACATAATTGGAACGGTGTATTATTTACTTTCAAATCCTGGATTTCTTAAAACATAATAGCCAATATCCTTTATTAGTTCATAAATTTTGTTTATTAATAAGAGATAAATTTTGAATTCAGTTCAATGTATTAGTTTTTCTTTGGTTAACTAGTTCGTATTACAACCAATTTGTGTCTACATGTATTAGTTTTGAAGAATCCAAACACTTCATTCTTAACTATACCTGGTCACGGAAACGTGTATCAATACAATACCAAATACCAACCCATAAAGATGGACTCGAATTTATCGCTAATGACGGAACACGGAAACAAGATTGTTCCCTTTCTTGTTCCAGAAATTCCAATCGTTTTTGCTAAATTGTTAAAAGGAATTCTATGTAAACAATTGAATAACTTAAATGTTTCTCCTAACTTCACTTAAACTTTGGACTGATTGATTTTCTGTTTGTAAAAATTTGTGAGACAATTTACAGTACATTTTATACAAATATATGAATAGAAACAGATATTATTCAGAAATATGTTATTGTACTTTTAAGATAAGTTAAGATTTAATTGACAGTATACTAATAAACATATTTTAAAAACAGCAGAATAAAAGTCGAGCATATAAGAAAAAGTTTATGTTAAGGTGACATTTACTGCTTGCGGTTTTTATAGCTCTTTGGCTTTGAAATTAAACAGTGACAAACGAAATGGAATGTGCTAAAAAGAAATGGTATCATTAAGACGCTGACTTGCATTGCAGTTTAGATCACGATTGCGTTTTAACGTTACCAAATGAGAAAAGAACTGAATATTGGTTGTCCAATATCACTTCAAAATTCAGATTACCATATGTAAATTACATTTCTGATAATATCGTCACTAAATTTGCTATAGTTTTTATGTGTTTTACGTCAATTTAAATACGTAAAGAGAATAGTTTTTATGTTTCAAGTAGTAAACATCAAATGGTGCGAGAGGCTTCTAATATATGTTTAGCAAATGGGGCAAAAGTAATAGTTTTACTTGTGTGATTGAATCCATAAAAAGTTTTTAACTTAAAACTTTCAGACGAACTTCTCGAAAGCTAGAAGAAATATTTAGTTTCGCAAAAGGTGATCGCTTACAAGTATAAATAGTGATCTTAATTTTAAGTTAATTTGTCATAGTAAGCGAAATAGATAATATGAAAAAAGTTTTAATTGAAAATCTAAATCATTTTTAATAAATCGTTTCATAAACATGTTTTTCTTAATTAATGAAAACTTTCGGGAAGAAAACTATACTAGCATCAAGATTGATAAACTTATTCCAACGTAGCTTAGTTTCACTATTGACAAGTATAGTAATACTTTATTGAAAAATTAACTTATTCTTGTATAACAAAATTATATGTTCTTCTTAAGAAGTTTGTTTTATTTAGATAATAGGAATTAATTAAGTAATCCTTAATAAAAGTCCTTAGGTTAAAAGTGTTAATCAATTTTTAATTTATAAAAGTTCATTCAACAATATTTACAATAATTTCTGTTTATACACATTGATATTAAATACACAGATTGAACAAGTATTAAAGTTAAATAAACCACTGAAACTGCCACTATCATCGTTCTTTGAGCATTTTTCAAAGCAGTCAACACGTTTTTATTAATAATTATATTATTTGTGTTGTGAAATCAGAAATGACAATCGTGCTTGGTTTATCATTACCACTATCATCTTTCAGTATTCTTTTCGCAATATTTTCTTTATTCAAAAGTGAGTCTTCAATGTAACTTTACGCCATGTCCATGTCTTTTAAAACAACTGAAGTCACTACCGCCGTCAACCAAAAGGGTAGCAGACGTTCGTCGTAATGTGTGTCTATTGAGACTTCTTGCGAGACGGCACTGATTTTATTAATACCATTCGATGACACTTTCCACTAACATAAATGAGAAATAATCCGAGTGAACGTAAAGCAACATATTTTCTATAAAAAACTTAAACAATTTACTGTCCCTGCACAGTAAAAGAACGTGGTCTCTTGGTTTTGGTACTGGGAATTTTTATAATAAAGGCGGATTTCAAATCTTCAACAATATAAATTGTTAAATCAACTAATTTATCAGAACGACTCGCGTGTACAACCCCCAATAATATGATGACATATAAAGAAGCTTTAAAAATTGTATTATTTTATTTTTAATTCGTTACTTACATCATCAAATTGTATAAGTTAAATCAACTTACTCTTGTAAAAACTCGTGATTTTTTTCGGTCCATATCCCTTATCTTATCTGCGTTGATAGTAAAAAATGTTACAAAAGCTAATAATAAGGAATATATGGGTAGATATTGTGGGTGTAATTCAACGCAGGTTGGGGCTTTTGTCCACTGAGTAGTTAGTTTCACACAATATTATTAATACCTAAAAATATATAAAAGGGCATGCAAAGTTATGAGATTGTGCGAAATTTCATTAATTTATCTCTACACGTTTGGAAAATATTAATTAAAAACCATCATCAAGAACTAATATTTTACACTCTGTATGTCGAAGACGAAACGTTTTAGAATATATATTTATAAAAACTTCTTATTTTGAGGTCTAGAAAACGCAGTTAAATTTATGCTACTACTTTTAAAATCACCTTGTATATTTAATTTGAGAAATATATCAAATAAAAATATCTATTTATAGAAACATTCTTCGTTACAGAAAACTTTTATGTACACGATAATAAATCCAGGTTCTACAAGTAACATCAGTGATATGGCTCAAGATAAACCAACTTAAAACTTGACCCGTAGGTCACTTTATGTGTTTGGCTAGGTCAGTTTTGTCTTTGGAGAGGAAGAAACAGCCATTTATGGCGACTCCGAGATTAGAGATTATATTCGACGGCAGCAGCTGTTGGAATCCAGGGAATTATGATAGTTCTAGTTCTGGCCGTTTATTAAACTTTCTGGGACTTACTTGCTTCAGCCAGACGCGTCTTATTTAATGTGTACACATAGTTATTTAAGAGATTGACACACAAAATATCAAGGAATTTCGAGAAATATGTACAGTTTACAAAATGGTTTCTCAAATATAGACCCAATTTCTAAAGAACCTTTTATTTATCCAGCCATTTACAGCATACTTTTTTCCATTAGAAACTCTATGAGCAAAATTGTAGTCTCTAACGTTCTCTCTCCCCATAACCTCAGGCGATTCCGAATACTGAAATCCTATTTTAGTGTTAACGTTTTTGCGTGTTTATATTAGTTTTTCAAGTGTCAAAATTGGCTTACGTGTATAGCAACTCGGAGTTGATGGATAGCATTTTAATTTTTGGCAAAGTAAGACAAAATGGTTTAGCAATTTCTCATCTGTACACAGAACGATTTCCCAGTATGCCAAATGTGCCAAATGCTGCTACTTTTACCGCGGGTATGATAGGGAAAATTTGCAATAGAATCGTTGAGCAGAACCGAATAAGTACCAAGCAAATAACTCAACAAGTGCAAGGAATATTCCAGTCAACAGTGTGCCCAAGCCATTATTCGTCACGAATTAGATGTTGTGAATAATTGCTGCTACAAAATCCCAGACATACAGCTGACGTGTTATACAGATGAAGCTATTTTTACACGGAATGGGGATGTATAACATTCATAATACTCATGTTAGGGATTTTGAAAATCAACACGCGATTCAACGCGACCATTTCCACCAAAACTTATCTTTAAATGTTTGGGCCGGGATTGTCGATGATCGCTTGATTGGATTATTTATATTACCATGGATGCGGTTCAGTATCTCAAGTTTCTTCAAAATTAACTGCCTAGATATTTGAAAGATGTGCCGACTCCGAATGTGATTCTTGCACAATGATGCTCCCACTTAATGAAGTTCAAGAGGTACGATGGAATGGACGAAGGGGAACGATACCATGACCGTCACGATCTCCTAACTTAAATCCTTTGGACTTCTTTTTGTGGGGACATTTAAAAAATTAAGTGTGTCGCATCGAAGTGGACAGTATTGATGATTACGCAAAAGACCGACGTATCGTAACTTACGGGTTCAAAACAGACAAGAACCAAAAACATTTGTGTCAGTTCGTAGACACTGGGTAAGACTGGCCCAAATGTGTTTACATGCTGGTGGACAAAATTTTGAACAATTGCTGCTTCCATTAACTTATTATAGGGGTTCAGTTACAGCTCTACAACTTTTATTTGAAACTTAATTTTGTATCTCTAATAATAATGATAATAAAAGGTGGTCTAAGTATAATGAATAATCCTGTACAATCTTTTGCAGTAATAATGGAACTCCCTTAAATCAGTTTTCGAAATATTGGGAGTTATAAGTACTATGATATATATTCCCAGGTATAAACAATATTGTGTGAAACTAACTACTCTGTGGACAAACCCAACAAGCGCTGAATTACACCCACAATATCTGCCCATATATTATTATTATAGTATCTGTATTTAAAGTATCTGTATTACCATAAGTTATTACTAGCATTCAAATTTCGAGGTTGCCAAAGTAACGGTTTAGAAATTATGACTGATATTCAATATTTAACTTCTTACTTGGAAACCTTGTATATCCGTCAGGAAGCCAGAAGGGACAAAAATGTGGAAGTACTGATACTATTTTGACTTCCCCTATATGCCCTCTCATTTTGGACCACTAGTTTCCAGACAGTCTGTATTTACTATTTATCACATCTCATACATATGTTGCTCCATGTTTTCCAAATAAAATCTGACAAATTACATTACAATGTAACACGTTCAGCCTATGTATATTTCCAATTATTACTAGACAGCTCACGATAAATACATTAATAATTTTTAGAACTGTTATTTCAATAATTTAAAACCACCTGCTATAAATTCAGGCACATAATTCACTCGCAATTCATTTACATCCTCATAACGAGACTAAGGTAATACTATATGTTGTCTTAGTATAGATTACACCTTGCGCAACAAAGTGGGTGGTAGATCTTTCCCATAGTTTATGCGTATAAAGCAGGAGTAAGGCAAAAGGCAAATAAATCTTCGGTGACCTTTCACATACGTTTTTGCGAGGTAATTCTACCAGGCTGTTAAACAGTTAAACAGTAGTTAATTCTTGCTGGAATGCAATTCAAATATATTTTGCTGTATCCGAAGTTATAATTAATGTCCTTTCTTGGCGTACTTGATACGGAGAAGAGGCCTGCTCCAAAACAGGAAAACGGTGGTTAAAGTGTATCTAATAACCATTATTATTTACACTTGATTGGCGTTGCGCAAAAAATTGAGAACTGTTATTAAAATTATTAATTATGGCGGTCGTTGAAATTTTTCTTTTATATTTTATTTGGCGGATGATTTAGATCGAGGATACTTGAACCATATAGGTAAATCTGTTGAAATTAATTACATATAATTTAGAGATCTTCTATCTCTACATTATATTGGTTCTTTGATATTACCGAAACCGTGAATAGGATACTATTAAAAAATGATCTCCAACTAAAGCTATATATATATATATATCCCGTGTTATTCTTCTCCACTCCATTCTGTCATTCACTTTTCTTTTCCAATCCGTTACATTTTTCTCCCTTAGATCTATTGCCACCACCTCTCTCCATCGCTTCCTCGGTCTACCTCTTTTTTCTTGTAGTTAGGTTTACTATTTTCTTAACTGCCCTTTCATCTTCCATACGTTCTATATGCTCTAACCACTGCACTCTTCTGGCTTGTACAAATTCGTCTATTGTTGGTGCCTGGTACATTGCATGTATTTCCTCATTATTTCTCCTTACATAGCCTTCCTCTGTCTTCTTACCCCCTAGAATTCTTCTTAAGATCTTCCTTCCCCACCTTAAAAGGTTTCCTCTTGACTTCTTATTGAGAACCCAGGTTTCACTACCATACAGCGCTGTCGGTCTCAAAATTGTTTTATACATTCTAAATTTTATTCCTATAAGTAAGAAGACCTGAAGATGGTAAATGAGATTTTAACGAAACGTTGTCAAACAAATGGTTCTTTAGAAGACCATGCAGATTCATCGCGGAAAGAAACCCGGACAAATTTTACAACCATATATATATATTTGTAAACCTCAAAATAAATTGTATCTAATATACACGTTTTAATTTCATTTAGTACTTTCCTTAAAAAAATAGGAATTAGTAAAAATATAAAAATTACACTTTTTGCCACAAAATATAAAATAAAATTACACGACTAGTCGACCTAGTTTCCATGTTTTTGCATTTTTTTTTAAATAAGTTTATAAAATTCATACCGGTTTTATAATCAAATTCAAATTATATCTACTAGAAACCTAAATTAAGAAAAAATGTGATAAA
This sequence comes from Monochamus alternatus, assembly GCA_037114965.1. Classification (NCBI taxonomy): domain Eukaryota; kingdom Metazoa; phylum Arthropoda; class Insecta; order Coleoptera; family Cerambycidae; genus Monochamus; species Monochamus alternatus. The sequence continues at coordinate 615,440 of CM073428.1, forward strand.
AATCTCAATTTACATGAAACTACACTGGATTACAACAGTTAATTAAGAATTAATGCAAAAGTATTAAAACTACGAAACAACTTTGGTGATGTTTACGCCATATTGTTAGCTATTTTTTCTAGAGTGGTGGTATTTGAAAATTGCCTAAATCCATGGGTGGGTGTCACTTGCTTGTGTGTTCTGTGGGATCCGCCATTTCATTCATAAATTGTCTAAGATTCCGTATTGATTGATTAGTATACTGTGTACAGAGTGTGTTAAGCTTTGTCTTGATGGACGCGAAATTCGCAAAAATTCTCGCGAATTTTGCAGATTTTGATTTAAATTATTAATGGCGGGAAAGTGTCAACTTTACACAAATTTTGCAAAACAGGTATATTATATTACCGCTATTTTCAGCATCACGTGAAATTAGTAAGTTTAACTAACTCACGTATTTTTGTTACAAAAACTGTCACTTGCATTTAAAAGGAATGGTTGTAAATAAAATAGTACACAAACCTCGGTGAAAAGTGTCATTCTTATCTCGAGAAATGGTTTACCTCGTCGCTACACTTTTGAAACACTTTCCACTTCGGTATGTAATATACTATTACGTCAAAGAAATTTGGTTATAATTGTCATATTAGAATGTCACCTCTAGTTTTTTTAAGATAGGTATAATCTCACTTTGGACAAGAAGCAATACAAAAATCAGCCACTATAAAATAATGTATTTCCGTATTTCAAGTATTAATACATTATTTAAGTTATACGTAAAATGCAAAACTTTTAAATAAAATCAAATTTTAAGGAGATATTATCAAAACATATTTGTTATTAACATACAGAATCTAGAATAAAACGTAGGAATCAAAATATAAATCTAAACCATATGTTCCCCATTTCATTACCTTAATCATTATTTTACTTAAAAGACTTTTTAGCTTTTTTATGTAGCTGCAAATATAAAATATTTCAGAATGTACTGGTTTAAATCAAATTCAAGGAAGAGAACTATAAATCTTGTTATAAATCTACACCAGTAAAGGAAATACCTTTCAAGTTCAAATCCACTAGGGTGAGTTTTCCACAATGAGCCCTTGAACCTCAGGGATTCCCGTTCTTAAAATAAGGAACATGAAAACCAGAAAAAAGGGAGAGCGAAATGGAATAATATGCTGTAGAAACGCCAAAATATAAAATGCGCGTTAATATTGCAGCGAATTTTGACCGAAAAATTTGTCAAAGAACTAATGTTCAAAAGTGAATTTGAGTATTGCAAGTTTTTGAATGATAGGTATGTCTCTTTTTGCTGCGGTTCCTAAAATGTTGGAAATCATTTGCACAAGCTAATCAGTATGCTTATAAGACATGATTAAAATCATTTGCAGCATTCACACATTTTACATGATAAGGATTTAGTAACTGCTTGCGTAACATACATCACGTAGTAGTATTGTAAATATCCATTTCACCTGCAACTACTACTGGGTTTTCTTCAGTAAGGTATCAAACAACTTACATATCACTTTATTAATAGAAACTGTAGCAAAATGGGTTTGAATAAGCTTAAAATACCTTTTCAGTGCAGTAAAAAAGTCATATATCTTCTCTCAAAAGATGACAAATATTTTTTAGAAAGCCTTTTGACAACATAAGATAAATCAAAATATGTGTTATTATTGAGATAAAAATTGTAGATGTATAGTTAATTTTATTCTTCAATATATACAATACAATATCCATTAGATACACTAATGTTGTCCTTGTGGTTATTACAGTGCTTTTGGCGTAATACAATTCGTTTCTATTATCTACTATCTACTATCAACTACAGCTATACTTACTATCTACTCAAGCCATCATATTATTGTTGATGTATGTTTAATATCTGGCTGCTGTTTTATAACAGCCGTGATAATAACATTCTGGAGCATATTCTAAGATCATATTGTGTGTATTTTACTTTATCTGAGTCAATTATCTTAGTGCATACAACAAATAGTACCACTAGATGCTTATCTTTTATGAGTAATTCATGGCTAAAGTGGAAGGTATTTAGGAAGTTACGATAATGACTGCAACTTAAAAGATTATATTTTTAATCATTAATTTTTAAGTAACTGTTTTTATAACACTATCTTATCGCTTGCTTATATTAACTTAAATTTATATCTATTATTAAAAAAAAACTAAATTTCTTCGGTTATCTGTTCTTCCTTTTCTTTTTTCGGTTTGCTAGATATTTAGTTATTGCCGAAAGTAACAAATTGCTGTTTTTCTTTAGTTTTATTGGGTTTTTGCCACACTTCTGAAAACAATAAAGATTGATTAAATAAGCCCTTGCGCCAAACGGATCAGTCAAGGGTTATTTTTTAAACTAAGTTTGCCTAACCAAAGAAAAACTAAAATTATGCCGCAAATAAATAACTTCAGACAATATCTTAACTAATTACTGATCGAGGCATTGGTTCACTGAGTAACTGTTATTAACAAAGTACTTTTACCATGCTAATATGTACCCAATAAATTCTAGAGTATTTCTTAGGAATTAAATAAATAGTTCGATAACAAAAGTCAAATAAATAATTAAATAAGTTTGCAGTTTAAAACAATTTATGAATTTAATTCAATGCTGTCCAACTTCAAGTGGCCCCAGGGTCGCTATAAATAAAATTGCGGTTGTAAGGGCCGAATCATAAAATACTACGTTTGCAACTCTATCAATGATTTGGAATAGATACAAAAAAAACGTGTTTGTTGGTACACTTATTTTTTAATTAAAAAAAATAAATAATATACAAAATTCCTAATTAACTTTTAATGATCACATTAATTCAATTATTCTAAATGCATCCAGGATGTTAGGGTTTATTCTTCGTAACTGCTCTTCGTAATTATATTATGCTTATGTGTTTAGTAAAATAAATTTTGCGTCTTCGGTTTGGAATCAACAATACAACATTTATGTATGTCGCTTAGAAGCCGTTCAGAATAAATTTATTAGATTCATATCTTTTAAAACTCATTTCATAATTGAAAATAGTAATTACAATGCATCTAGGAAACAATTTAGGCTTATATCATTGAAAGAACGTCGCATGTTGAATTATATACTAATTTTATATAAAGTATTGAATAATAAACTCAACTGTCCATATCTTTTATCTTCAATATATTTTAATGTGCCCACCCATGGGACACGGCATTATGATTTTTTATATTCACCATTTAGAAGAACAAATTATACTAGTAATTCCCCTAATATGTTGAATAGTTATTGATTTGTTTGCGGTGTCTGATAAATCACTGAAGTCTTTGTTGACTGATTTATTTTTAAGCTTATAATTTGTTGATTTGTCTTCTTCAACTGTAATTGTGCTTTTTTATCACTATGGTGTTTATGTTTGTTAATGTTGTGGATACTGTTCATGGGTTAATCCCGTGTGTGTCCCTAAACTTTGAAAAAATATATACATATAAATAAATAAATTAGGGGGAAGTTTGAGAATGCTGGTTTTCACTAACCAGTGTATCAATATTAACATTAATATATGTTGTTGACAGACGAACAAACTGAGTAAGTGATTTATCAGACTTTGGTACAAATGATCTAACTGCAAATCAAACTATTCCAGTTGAACGTCTGCTCTGCTTATGTTCTCAACAGAAATAGTAAGTGGCTGAATAAAAATTAAAATTTCTTCATCGATTTTCTAAAAGCTGTTTGGCTTTCGAATTCTTCTGTATTTTATATGATTTAAATAGTTTCAAACTTTCCCAAAATCCTCCATTTTATCAAAGTACCTACTCTATATAGTTTGGAAGAAAAACACATGTTTTCCTAGCGAAGACTTGAAATGTTTAATTTTATTTTTAAATCCTCGTATGTGACCATATAAATGGGCAATATTCTGTTGCTTCCCTTATAGCTTCAAATTTAATTCATTAAGATGAAATTAGGTCGGGTCTGTCAGGCCAAAAAATTACAAAACGTTCTGTGAGTCAAAGCGCGATTGCCTCTTTTTATAATATTAGTTATTTTAACAACCTCCTTCATGACACTCATTTGACGTAAGGACCTTGCACATAGGGCCTCTTGGTGAACAATCACAGGAAAGTTGAGAGTCCAGCAATTCAATTGCAGTTGTTATCATAGCTCTGGCTCCATCAGTGACAATACAGGAACATTTATCGAATCTCCCATAGTCTGATACCATCTTGGTTACAGTTTCAAAATTTCAAAGTTTTGCTGATGTCGGATAGGCAATGCTTTCGTCCAAGCAGAGTGAAAAGTATTTTCATGTCTTTATTTGTTTCGTGCAATTTTTGGATACAGCGCTACTTTGTTAAATGCGGCAATACTCTTTGAAAAATGTGTTTGTTGTTGTAGTTTTTTTCTTATAATCCGTAATAGCATTTCTAGACTTCCCTGTATACTGCTGAAACTGTTTCTTGTGCAATGTAGTAAAAATACCAACAATAGCAGAATATCTTGAAAATATTTTAATATCATAACAATAAAATGTCTGTATATTATGCAAATGTTTAAAAAATAAATAACCATTACTTACGTGTGAATGACCTTAGAATTTCGATACTTATTTTTACTAAATGCTGTTTGCCTTCCATTCGCAATAAGTAATATTTCCATCAAGTCCTCATTTTGTTTATAGTATCTTAAGGAGGTATGTTGATATAATTATGACAATTTTTCAATTATGTATTTAAAATATATGCTGTAATAATTTAGGATAATTTTCCATTCCTTTTTCGTAAGTTTCATAAAGAACATCAACATTACTAGATTGTTTTATAACACTTTATAAAGTTGAAGTCTTATTTATATTTGAATATTTCGCCAATTGAACTTGGCAAAAAAATAGTAAATAACTACACAGATTAGTAAGATACAGAATTTTTAAATTCATTTTATTATTAAGTTAAGGGATGAGGAATTGCTAAATTTTAAAAAAAATGTCAGAAGGATGTCGGACCTTTCTTGATTATTTTATGTAATTGCAATGAATGACCTATGGACAATCAAAATCTGTCATATTTTAATGACCTAATTTTATTTGTTCTGTTGCAAAAGCTAAAAAAGACGTTCCAACCCACTCTCCGAATTTCAACGCCTAAGTGGAGGTGAATTTTTAATCGGAGTATGATAGATATTGTGTGATATGTCATTTTAAAGGGCACTCACACGTATGTTCAGCACAATCAGGGTTTTTTAATTTTGGATAAGTAGTTCTGGAAAAAATCATGATCAAACATTATTCTCAGAGGAATGCGTTATTTTGGTAAAAAAATGTAGTAAATGTAAAAGGTAAAAAACAAATAAACAGTTTGGTGCCGCGTATAATTTTGCGTAAATATTATTGTTTGTTATCAAAATAATATACTTATATTATACATGGTGTTTTTAAAAGATTTGTACAAAACGATAGCATAAATTTTTGAGGCTAAAATATGAGAATCTAGCCCAATTTACATTAATTCAATATTACTTTTTTTTAAATTTTCCAATATATTTTTTAGTTGCAGCTACTATGTATATACCTTTTTTGTATAAAATATTCTAAAAAATAAAATATATAGAAATTTAATATACCGGGGCACAAAAAAGTTATAAGCTTTAAATTTAGGAGAAGTGCTGTTGGTGTCGCTCTATGCAAGTTCATCGAACCATTGTTCATTATCAGACTTCGATTTCTTACCATAAAACATATCAAAGTACCAAATTTTGTGTAAATCATTATTGGTAAATATTTACAAAAAAAATTGTAATTTTGATACGCTCTATTCCGAAATATATTTTTTGACTAAGATAAATTGCTATAAATTATCACATTGTAGGTTCAGGAATTTGTGCTACCATTTTGTACAGAGGATTTAGAAACACTATAAGAAACTAATAATACCAAGTTTTTGGTGGCCCATACCGCTCATAAAGTCACCTTGGAATATAGTTTCTTTCATTTAATATGGAACTCGTCAACAGAATGTCACCTGCATCATCCTGATCGATTTATATGTTTTCTACAGTTACATGATTGTGTTTAACTTTTGGACTCGATCAGTACAATGGCAATAAAATAACTGACAAGCTGGCCAGAAGTGCATCAGTTTCAATACTTTTAGATCGGGTTCCTTCCTGAATGCTTCCGTTATCAGCTTTTGTTCAAATTATCAAGGAAGATGCCCACAAAAAAATTAGAAATCGGTAAGCCGAAATAAATAGTTGCCAATTTGCATAGGAGTTCCTATAGTACTCCTCCAAGGATACAGCCAAAAAGTATCCATAAACCATATCTAGAACGAATCTTCGACTGGTGACAGGTATTCAAACTGGGCACTGTTGGTTCAGGAAGCATTTTATTATATGAGGAAGTGCTAAACACCTCTTTGTAGGAGTTGCCAACAGGAAAACAGGACAGTATTTCATGCACTCTGTGCAGACATTGCCATCTCATCAACAAGAGATCTCCCTGAGTAACGTCACCGCCTTTTTCTCTTTATTAGGCTAGTTAACGGCTCAGGTAGATTGATCTCCTAATGGGAGGAAGTATAATGGGGCCTAAATACTGTAGCCTCTAAACTACCCTCCCCTCAATTGCAGAAATCAGAATGTGGTAAATCATTTTTAAATATATCTCACGTCAAACCTAAGACCGTCTAACACAGAACTACGCATCGGTCCACCTTCGTTGCGTGTTACTGCGTAGATACAAAGAAAAAAGTGGAGGAAGAAGCTACTGGTCACAGACAAGACTTGTTCTGAAAAGGCATTCAGAGATAGTTAAATCGCAAAAAAAAAAATGGAAAATGGAGAAGGGGAAATTGAAAGAGAAGGACACACCAAAAAAGAGAACTGAAGGTACAAAGAGAAGAATGTTATCGAAAAGAAACAGAAAAGTAATGTTTGATGATAAGAACTAATCTGAATTCCCGATCCTTCAGTTATGTGGAAGAAAATTATTATAACCAATAAGGGCATACCTTAGCCAATCTTGGCTACGGCAAACGTTATAAATGGGTAAAATATTAATTAAACATCTATTGTCATATACATCTAAGAAACGAATTACTACTGGAACCTAATGATTATACAAACTAAATACGTATGAACGAAAATTCATATTCGAAATTACTTAAACTGGTTTCTCCACTACTTCAAAAATAAGATACTGCATCTAACGTCTTCTTTCATCAATATTATTTTCAAAGTTTTGAAGAGACCACATTCTCATATTAGCCATTTTTTACATAAATATTTCCGCATCAGAAGACTATGAAATATGTTAATCAGAATGCTTCCTGTTGTTCTAACTTTCCTCTCACACACACGGTTCGACTTGCATGCTAGAAGGCAAACCGGCAGACAAAATTTCAAACACTGGCAGTTTTTCAGGAGGCCGAGGGTTCAGCTGAGCTTTCCGACCAATACAACCGACGTTACAATTTGCGAAAGGTTTGCTAGCCAGTAAACCTGTACGCCCAACATCATGTGGAAGATTTAGGAAGAATTTGTTTAATTTCTAATGATTTGTGTATATACGAGACTGGCCTATGTATACTGTTCAGAGCTTACATTAGCGACTTTTGTGAACTGAAATAATATGTAAGTATATTTTATTTGATATTATGATTTTACCCATCTACTCATCATAATATACACATGCAGGTAACATGAAGACCTTGTAAATTGTCAAGATATAAGAGCAATAAAAAGAGAGGTGCATTTGAACATATTAAAACAATAACATGATATAACCCAGGTAGTACTCAATATTGGCCAAATTGTGCCTTTAATATTTGTTGTATATTGGGTTCTAGTTGCACTCGAAAATGAAAAAAATCGTTGTCTTACGCCATCCAGAATTAGTGATAAAATTGCGATTCGTTTATTTATATAGTGGCAGTGCTAGAGTATCTACTTGAAGATAATATTATTTAAATGACAATTGACTCCCTTTCTCTCATCTTGCTTTCAAAGTGTTTATGAGTTATATGTGCAAACACCACTCCAATTACCTAATTCTATAAATACGATTAGTGGAAATGACATTTCCTCAGTATAAATAACAGAGAATATTAAATAAATTAAAATGCTATTGATCCGAATAAAGGAGAAGGAGTTGATGGCTTACGCGCATTTTTTGTAAAAGAATGTGCCCCAGTTCTCTTAAAATCTCTTAAAATTGGGTCATTTCCAATTTTATGGAAACAAGCTTTTTTAATCCCTATATATAAAAATTCAGGAGACAAAACTTCTGTAAATAATAATAGAGGTATTAGCAAGTTATGTATTTTTAGTAAATTATTTGAATCAATCATATACGATTTTCTTTTTATTAATCTTAGAACATCAGTTATTATGGAACAATAGCATTATCTGTTGTTGTACTAATAACAAACTAAATTTAAATATAGCAAAGTGTCACTGTATCAGTTTTACTAAAAATCATAACATTTTTGATTTTAACTACTATATAAATAAATGTTACAAAGCGTTACAGTTGTAAAAGACTTAGGAGTGCTCTTTGATGTTAAGATGAGTTTTGGCCCTCATGTAGATCACATTTGCATTAAGTGCAACAAAATATTAGGTTTTATAATAAGAACATGTACATTTTTTAAGCAGGAGAAATCAATGAAATCTTTGTATTATACTTATGTTTACAGTAGGCTGATTTTTGCATGCGTCATTTGGAATCCCATTTACAATGTATATATAACTAGACTGGAAAGACTGCAAAATAGATTTGCTCGTTATTTGAATTTTAGAATACATAATATATATATAATGTCTCAGACATCCCAGGGACTTAACAAGCTTTTCAAATTATTACCTTAGAGAACCGAAGATTTCATGCAGACTTTACATTTCTATTCAAATTATTAAATAAAATTATTGATTGTCCAGAACTTTAGTCCTTGCTAAACTTTCCCGTTCCGCCTATTAACACTAGAAGTAATTATGTTTAACATACATTTTTATAGAATCAATTTAGGCATGAGCAGCTCTATTTGTCGAATGACTTCGTCCTACAATAATTATATTTCAAATGATGGTAAATGATGGTAAGCCTCATTCGGTATCATTATCGTTAAACTCTTTTAAATACTTTGTTAAGCGCATACAATTATGAGTAAGTTTTATTTTAAATTGTACCTTTTTTGTTGTTTTTTTTTTTCTTAAGGTTTAGTACTGTACTTCTTCCCGTTGTTTTACTAGGTTTTAGTTTCTTCCTCTTTTTTATATACATATATATATATATTTGATAGTTGATGTAATTTTATATACAATGACTTTTCTTTTTGTTACTAAATTAGTGGAAACTATTGTGGGTCTTTGACCTGTTGTATTCCTAAATTGTAAAATAAAATAATAAAACTGACGCCTATTTCTATTTTTTAGTAGAATATTAAACTTAGTAGATTATTAAACTTGCTGCTGATCATCGCTTAACTATAAGTCCGTGGCAAGTTTCAGTATTCACATTGAAATATTTGTTGTTAAGATCGACTCATTGTCTTTACTGTCATTAATCATCATCCCAGTCAGCTCAGAAGTAAGTACGTAATAGTGATTAATAATCTGATAATGTAACATTTCATAAATTAATTTACACCTTCTATAATAAGTAACAATCTTCTGTGCCATCGAACAAGAATTCATTATATTCTTTTATAATCACTGTAACACAATATGATTCGAAAACGAGTGCGTCAAAAAAAGTAAGAGGATGAGAAAAAAAATAATTTTCATTTAAGATACCGATGACAGTAGCTATTTTGTTTCTTCCTAAAAAATACAAATTATTATAATAATTATTATTAAATATAAGACATGCATTTTTAGAATTACTCCTAACAAACATTTATATAAAATTGGGGAAGTATATATATATCAATTCCACTATTAGATAAATTATATATTTTATTGGTGCAAAGCTCCCGATATATATAAATAGATTTTATACCTATACAGATTAAATAGTATTTTTAGTATCGAGTGCCAATAAAATTATTTGTATAACTGAGCCGTATGGTAAAAATATAAAATGTTTATATTTATTAAAACCTAGGTATATAATTATTATATTACATAAAAGTTGTACAGACAAATCGAATGAGAAGCGCGCTTTTTATATCTATTTTCAATCAAAGTTGACACAGCAAACTATGAACATTTTATGCACAAGATTATAATAAAAGCATTTTGCCATTTATGCTTATGCGAGTGTGAAAGACAAACTAGTAATAACTAATCGCTATTTGATTGTCGTTGCCGGTCAAATGTAGTGTAGTGTTTCGTCATTTTTATTGAAAACTAATGAATATAACTGCAGGGGAGCATGTTGTAGGCGATGTTAACTGTGGTAGTAGGAAGTCATAAAGGAATATCACGTCAAACGTAGACTCCACCTGCTCAAAATGCTATTTGTTCTATATCATCAAAGAAGTGCAGTTTGTCCAATATATTTTTGATATATTTTGGAAAATGCTCAATGGTAGATTTTTATATCTATAACTATCATAGCTATATGACTTTTTTGTTTTATTTTTGACGAGTTATTTTCTCGGTAAATTAATTTTTACGCACACATGACAGCAGGTACAAATTTTCTTTATTTTTTTAACCTTTCAAATAATGAAAAAATCCATATAAGAAAGTCTGTTCTTCAAATTCTTTAATAATCAGTAAGAACATATATCTTTTACAGATATTTTAATAAATTCAAAAGCTATTGCTATGTTCAGCTGTTTCATAAATATAAGATGACTAGTAGGAATCCAATTGAGGCAACTTGTCGTTTGTAGTTGCCAAAACAATAACAGAGAGTGACAGGTATTGAAAGTTTTTAAAGAGACAGGTGTAAATTAATATAATGTTGAAAGATAGATTTTTGCTAATTCGACAACAATGGTCAAACTATATTCAAATTTCTATTGTTACTTCAGACAATGTTTTCAATTATACAATCTAAGATCAATATACATCATAATTTTTTGTGGGTATTGTCACAATATCTTCTTTTTATGGTCAACGCCATTGTCTAGTTTCTCTGAAGATACTAATGCATCCAACAAGCCCATTTGTATTGGAATAAATGATATTTTTCCTGCGGTAAAAAATGAACAAAAAGACATAACAATAACTAATTACCACAGGAATGGTATACTCGCGGCAAGAATTCAAACAAATGAATAATTCATTAAATTTTCATCAAAATATTTAAGAGACTGCATTTGAGAGTAATATAACTATATACTACACTAAAAGTTTGCATTATATATTGCACTAATCTCCAAAAATGATTGTTTTCAACGGGACCAAATATCGAAAATTACGTTCACAATAAAAACAATTGCATAACGTCATCCATGACGTAAGACGTCTGAATTCTTGCTGCGAGTATATGTAAAATACATTACGCACGCTAAACCTTGCTGTAGTGATATATATTATAAAGTGCCATATTGTTTCTCTTTTTTTATTCAATATTAATATATTGGCATCTCGGAAACCGTAAATATGCAGGTTGGTCCAAATTCGAAATAAGACATCCTGTATACAGTAAACAGAAAAAGTGCAGAAGTTTCTAAGATTTGTCTCTTATTGATGATTCTTATTTGTTACTCCTGTTGTGTTTTAATATCCATGCGAAAAATACTATAATGCATCAACTTCTCTATATTGCCATTCGTAAGACAACCCCGTTTTCACCTATTTTGTCGATATTTCGATTAATTAACCTGGTTTCTGGTAAAAATAGCGTATACCTCTTTAGCCCTTCTAGTTTATTTTTAAAATCTATCAAAAATATTTATTCAGTTGACAATTAATAAACACTTTGTATGTGTACTAGCTGTTAACCTCTATATTTATCATAATTTTGATAATGTGAATGCTTATGCTATATTCTTCATCCTGTAGTGTACAATTATTATATTTTTTGTTTCTTGTTATTCCTTATAATTACCCATTGAAGACTGTTTGGAAGTGTGATAAAAGTGACCTAAATGCAACCATAGGAAAAAAATAATGTAAATCACGTACGAAAAGCACTTTTCACACTCGTGGGACAAACTATCCCACAGTGTGTGAAAAATGTCCTTTTTGGCACTTGGTAAACAATATACAGGGTGTTTGTAAATAAATACGCAGTATTTTAGAGGGTGGTTACCGAAGTTAATTTGCGAAAAATGTTCATATAAACGTAAGAATAAATGTTCATTTCTTGGGATGATCCAAATATTTCTATTTGCACCAGTGACGTTCATGCGAGAGTGCTACAACCACTTTTAATTTAAAAAATCCGTCTTTGAGGATAAAAATAAAACATATTTTATTGTAGGTGTTGTTAATCTTTTATTTAAAGGTATCTTTTACTAGTGTTATTATGGACAAAGTAAAAATGCGATTAAACATTGAAAATAAAAAGTTGACATAAATGTGGTAAAAAAATTTATTCGATTTCGAGATTCAAATTTTAATCTTAAAATTTTTTTCTCTTGAATATTTAAAAAAAATTATTATCTAATACAGAAACATTAAACCAAAACAATAACACAAAACAACAGTAATAAAAATATTTTTTAATAGTCGCAAACTTATAACAGATGTTTAAAGTGACCTGTATTTATTATTGTATCACAGCCGGCTGTAATTCGATTCCTCAGATCTTCAACATTTTCGACAGAATTGAAGTAAACTAGTGAATTGAGAAGATGCCAAAATCTAAGGGATTTAAATCCGGAAAGCTAGCTGGCCATTGTTGCGTCCCCTACCTGTCCAACGATTTTGATATACTGTATCTAAGTGACGACGTATATTAATGCTAAGATGGGCTGGGGTACCATTGTGTAAATTTTGCCTGAGCAGAAGAAGAATTTCTGCAAGCCACATGTTTACTGAAAATTGATGTTGAATATGACATTGAAAAAATCCAAGTGGACAAGTGATTACTATGGAAATTTCGCATAGAATCTTTTGAAAAACTTGCCTCCTCAGTAAACAAAATGGCATTTAAAATATTAAGATTTTGAGAGGTTACATGAAGAATCCATTGGTAAAAAACTATACCACTTAGTAAAAGAGAGCTTTATATAAAAGATTAACAAAACCTACAATAAAATATGTTTTATTTTTTTCCTAAAAAACGGTGCATCCTACGAAAAAAGCCAAAAAAGAGGCCAATTTCATTCAGAATTGATGGTGGATTTCTAAAAAAATGATGCAAGTAGAAATATTCGGATCACTCTAAAAATGCACATTTATCCCTCCAAAGCGTGTTTCAAATTTCGAGTCAATATCTTTAAAACTCTTTGAAATAATTAATAAAAATAAAAAATTAAAATTTAAACACTCTGTATCTCAGAAACGAAGCATATTGCGACCTCGTTTATATGAACCTTTTTTCACAAAATAACTTCATCAGCCACCCCGTAAAATATTTCGCACTTAATTATAAACACCCTGTACTATTTTACCACAAAACGTGGCTTACTACTTACAATCCTCATTATTTTCTGTAATTCATTTCAATATCAAGCTACTTCATTGTAGCAATAATAACCAAGGAATGCAACAAATGCTCCTCATTAATTAAGACTGACATATTCCACATTCAGTTGCATTCAAACGCATATCTCAGAAAACAAAACTGTACCTGTCAGCAATAAATAATTGCACGAAGTAAAATAATTGGCAAATAAAATAATTAAACACGAGCAAGTTCACCCGGCGGTATAAATCATTAATTAGTCTGTCGATGAGTAGGTATTTCCAGTCAACCAGAAAATGATACAAATCATGAATTATAAACATTCCGATGGCCGATGCTTCATTTATTTTTATGCGGAATGATTGGAAGGCGCTATCTACATGTACTGACTATTGTATATTACATACTTATTTATGGATATATGGAAAGAAAAGATCAAATACAAAGAAACAAGAAAATGATATAATTATGAGTAGATGGAGAGAATATTTTATGAAATTATTGAATACCGAAGAAGATAAAGTTGAAGTAAGTAATGAAGTAGTAAATGTAATAGATATAGACAATCATATAAGCATAAATGACCTGAAAGAGGTAATATCTGAACTAAAAAACAGAAAAGCATCGGGTTACGACAAAATTACTACAGAAATGCTTAAGGAAATGGGAATTAAAGGATTGGAAATTTCTTTGAGGATATATAATATAATATGGAAGAAATCAAATACAGAAAGATTGGCAAATGGCATTAATAATCCCGATATATAAAAAAGGTGATAAGAGAAATTGTAATAATTACAGAGGGATTACTCAGCAGCTACATGAAATTTTTTGATAAAATGATTGATAAAAAAATATGACCAATTATAGAGGATACATTAGAAGAATCGCAGAGCGGATTTAGAAAAGAGAGAAGTATACAAGACCATATATTTACGATAAAACAGATAATGGAAAAATTTCAAAAACAGAATATATTTGGCGTTTATAGATCTGGAAAAAGCGTTTGATATAGTTCCACGAAATAAATTATGGGAGATCCTACGCAGAAGGGGTATTGATAATAAAACAATAAAAATTATAAAGACAATTTACGATAATGATATGAACTGCGTTATAAGCAATAATATCATATCAATATGTTCTCAATAAAGGAAGGATTAAGGCAAGGAGGTGATCTGAGCTCTCTATTATTTAATATATTTATGGACGAAATAATAAAGAAATGTACAAAAGTTAAGAAATTATATGTAGGACACATAAATTTAGAACAAATAGAAATTTCAGAGGGTGCAGATGATGTTGCAATCTTGACAGATAAGGAAAAGGATCTACAGAAAATTCTACAAGAACAATAGAATACTAAAGAAATACGGAATGACTTTAAACAAAAATAAAACCAAAGTAATGGTAGTCGGGGAATTTGAGAATACAAATGTGAAAATCGATGTTAATATAGAACAAGTAAGAACATTTCAATATCTGGGTGTAGAATTAGAAGGTAGTATAAACCAAGAAGCTGAAACTAACAACTATAATATTTTCTCAAAATTAAATTTAAATTTATTCAAACATATACAGGGTGGGCCAGAACTGTTGACTCGCATGTTATCCATATATGTGTGTATCTATATGTGAAAATTGGGCAATGTTTTCATTCTGCAAAAATTTAAACTGGAATTCTTATTCTTAGCTTCACACTGGGTGTCCAGAATACTCAAAAGGCTTCTATATCTGTCCAAAAGCAACAAAAACCTTTTATGAAACAGATGTCTAAAACGAATAATATTGCTGCAAATTCATTTCGAAAATAAAAATACAGCTACTTGTACAAGCAAAACTAAGTTACGAAATGCAAACTAGGTAAAACTATGACTAACCAAAAACCCGTTTAACGTGATTTGTTATTGTAAGGGTATGAACAAACTTTACAGGGTGTCCGGAATATGATGAAACAATTGAAGTTTCCGAGAAGTTCTTTAACACTGTAACGTTTGACAATATTGTAGTGTCAGGCTTCTGGTGATAACCTAAAAGCAGCATTAGTCATAATGATGCGATTCATTTTTGTCTACTTTTTCTTTGATGTTTGTGAGTGTGCATAAACAAAAATGAAATAATTTATAGTAACCATAACCAACTGCATGGCATCTTAAACGCTTCTTGCAAGAAACATACGTCATTTTGAACACTTGTCACTATTGTTCTGGGCTGTGAAAAGAGCTCTAAGAAAACTATTCACAGTAAGTGAATCCCTATTTGTAATTATTATGTATAAATATATAATAATCCTAAGATAGTATGTGAGTGCCGTTGTCACATATTCAAGACCTGTTTGCTGTCATAATTCTGTTACCGTTGGTCAGAGAAAGAAAAATGTTAAGTCAAATATATTTTGTTTAGTATAACTTATCATACGACAAAATTAAGGCACTCATATAACGGACACCCTGTATAAGTTTTTCTTAAAAACGTTGATAGTATAACGTGCGACAACTTTACAACCCATTACCTGTTGCAGTTAACCTCAAACTAGTTGTACGTACATTCACGGTGAGTATGATGTACTTGTGATTATTATGTAGAAACATCTGACATGGTAGGTCTACGATGTCACAGATTCAAAATTTCAAAACTCAAATGCCTTGTGTAAAAGAAAAACAATTGTTAAGTCAATTATGTTTTGTTTAGTGCAATTTATTATACAGCAAAATAGGCATTCCATGTTTCAATAATTGTTATTCCAGTTACATAGAATTGACCACGATTTAATTCAATCGAATTTGGTTACTATGGCATGAGACATATAGTAAATCTGCAATTATTATTATTATTTGATTGCACTTTACACTAATTTAAGCATTTTAAATATCTTATAGTTTCTGAGATGATCCCAATGGTCACCTTCAAATTTGAGACAGCCTGTATACTTGAAGACTATGATATACTATTTCGTTTAATTGACTGCTCCGATGTTTATTTAAATTTCTTTATTTGTTTTTGATCACACACTTATCTTATCAATTTATTCATTAATATATCTACATACTTTCGTGTGTGTGTGTGTTACATTATAATCGCGTTAAACCTTCGTGGTTAAAGATGTCGTTAGATTCGATTATTATAAGTAAATAAAAAACACTCCAGACGTATTTACTAGTGTCCCGTCACTTTAGTGTATTAATTGGTTTAGTTTCTTAATCATGCTAATAACTTTAAGTGTGGTTTTTCCATATAAAGGAATGGTTAAGAGTATTGGTACGTTAATAACAAGTTGTAAGTCTATCCATCTCGATTTTAAAGGCGTGGTGTTTATTTCAAAGACATCTAGTAAATTATGTAGGTACATATTCTACAAATAATATGCTACAAATAATTAGTTATAATGATCACTTTTTTGTATTTAGATATATTATTTATGTATTATTGACAGTAGTTATAATTTTAGAACGCACACAAGCTATGTTGTATGTAGGGATTTTAATATATATCTAAATATTACTGGTGCGATTCAATTCATTTTTGTGCAAAGATTTATATTTAAAAATAGATATGCAAGTATGTAGACATTACTTGCCAGAACATTTTTCAAATGCGAATAAACAAATTAATCAGTATCCGTTTTGTTAATGCAAATAGAAATATCAGTTAGTCTCTGAACGCGAAATCACATATGAGCGATTTACGCTATCTACCAAAACGCTATTGTGCAGTATGCCGTCTATATAAAGATTGTACCTATTTATTGTGTTCATTCGTTTCATAGCTTTAACCAAAAATTTCATAAGATTTTAAAAAGTTGCAAAGTGCGTAATATCATTACTAGGTAGATACCTATCATTACTTGTTTTGTATAAAACTAAAAACCTCAACGTTATTAACTTATGTACAAGTTTTAGCATTAAATAATGGAAAATAATGCAATTTTTTATTTATTCCCATTTTAATCCTTATCAAATCAGAGATTTGTAGTACTGTATTATTAATATTATCTCAATAATTATAATGACATCAGTAATACTTGTTTGCTTTTATTAAGACATAAAATCCTGAGCAAAATTCAATTATTAAGTTCCTATATACTTATCTACAATCCAATATAAACAGTAATCTGTCAGTAGTCAGCGATATAATTAGTATCTCATATTTTTAGTAACAAAATGAGGAAATGATAATTCAATTTATTTTTGATAGATATATACCAGCTTTACTCAAATATGTTGTTGAGTCTTCAATATCATCAAAAGACGCACAATACACCGTGAATTTTTAGTATCCTTTAATAATTGCAGTTGAATTCTACTAAATATTGTTTTCAATTTATTTCCAGGGATCTGATGTTTCCTTCTATCATTAATTGATTGTTCTGGTATTTGTTAATATATATATATAAGCAACTAAAATTGCAAAATAATCATGATAATTGCATTAAATGTAAAAGTACAAACCTGTTTTCTTAAGGTTTCTAATGGCTAGGAATGTGAAATTTAAAATTTATCTTCGGAAAATTGTATAGCTATTATTGAGATTCCGTTCGTCATTTCTTCGACACGCAACAACCTAAATTTTTCGCGTCTAGTAAGTTATATAAACCGCTGGAGAGAAAATTTGTGCTATTAAGCACCCAAACATTCTCCCAACTGTTGTTCCAAATAGCAAAAACTGTATGCTTGCGTTATTTACTTTAACAGCAAAGAGCAAAACAGAATTATGCTATGCAATGACGTCCGCTCATGTTCGCGCTAAAGAAAACCAGCCACCTGACTTCTGCTTCTAATATATTGTAATTTCTACTGCTTTAGTTCAGATCCTAGGAAAACCATTTCAGATTCTCCACCTCCGCAAATCATACCAGACTTTATATTTTATTACATATTTGACTTTTATTCGTCTCGATTCCCTAATCATAACGGATTTACGGAAATTGTAACAGTATAATGACCTTACCCACTTTGACATCTGATAATGCACTTGCAAATGATCCTAAACAAATTTTCAGCAGAACTCTAAAATTTTTATTGTAGCCCTACTAACAATAAATACGTAAATAAGCTTATGTATCTAGACATTCTTCATCAAGCATACACCTGTAGCGAAAATGGCTGTTTGGAATGCAGTAGCACTTGCTTCTCCATTGGTTTTAGTTTGGAACCATCCATAAATTATATCAGACTTCATTTTTCATTTATATGTCTGAGTCCCATTCTTCTTAATTCCCTAATCAAATCTTGAGAGGGATAAGGAAATTAAATTTTGTGTTCATTCTATTAGATCTCATATCTAAAATTGGTCCCGACAATAACGTATTCAAAATTCCTAAGGCAACTGTTGAAGTAAATTTTATGATTCCTGTATTATAACAATGCATGCAAATGCAAATGATCCTCTTTATTTGTTCGTTTAATTTTATGGCATGTATCTCTTTTTAAATTATGCAGGGTTTTGAATGTTTCTCAGTTATAATTTCATATTGATATCTTTATGCGTGTATGTATCTCAATATGCTAGATTTGAATGATGCTATGATTCACCTATACGTATGAGATACCAACATCAGTTTTATTACTTACTTATATTGCGAATACAGATAAAATACATTAGATATTGCACGATATTGCAAAATGTGGTATAATATGATGGAATAAACATGGTTCAAATTGTATCTCAGGAAAAATTATCAGGAAGTCAGGTTGGCCGAGCGGTCTAAGGCGCCAGATTTAAGCTCTGGTTCCCGAAAGGGAGCGTGGGTTCGAACCCCACACCTGACAAAACTTTTGAATTGATTTAATTGACCCAACTTTGCATTTTTTTACGCGGTTGTCATTTTTTGCTTATTAGACAACTACACTTGAAATCTATATTTTCAGCTGTTCTTCAGTAGGTAACTGTTAAGAACGGTATTTCATGTCCCATTTTTGAGCCAGGAACGTATTGCACACCTGCAAATAAATGACCCAGTTTCGAATCACTACAACCACTGCTAGCATATTGTCTTTCTCACTGTCTTATTTCTGATCCTAGGAAAATCATTTCATATTATTTTGTTACCATTTTATTTTCTTTTTAATTTCTTGTAGTGCCTTTGTATCGTGACATCCTAACTGTTTTAATATTTGTTAATACATTTAGCATTTGCAAATAACCCCAAACAAGTTTTCAGCAGTAGTTAAAAATTACTTTGTTACCATTTTGTCTTATTTGCCATTTCCTCCAATGCCGTTATAACATGGCACCCTAACCACTTTAATATATGTTAATGCATTTAGCATTTGCAAACAAGCGGCTTCTAGGTATTTTCAAGTTCCACCCATCCCTAATATACTACAAGATATCAACAAAATTTTGAATATCTACTTAAATATTCCTTAGACAAAATTGGGTATTACACCATATTACAAAATGTGATATAATATTGTGGAACAAACACGATTTAAATTGTATCTCAGGAAAACTTCTATAAAGGCACGTTGGCAGAGTGGTCTGGTTCCCGAAAGGAAGCGTGGGTTCGAACACCACACCTGACAAACCTTTTTGATCCTGTTAACGCAGTTCATTAATTTTAAACATTTGCGTTTTTTCACGCAGGTGTCATCAGTTCGTTTAGCAGTTGTGAACGGTTTCAAAGACATTGGTTAGTAGTAGCAGATAACAAGACTTGCAAGGCAGCTGTTGAATTCGATGCCATAACTCCAACTCCAGCCAATTTGAGAAAAACTCATTGAAATTATACTTTCTACAAAAGTTTTTTAACATTTTTCAAAATATCTCATCTACAATATTACAATTTTATGCATAATCTTTATATGTGAATATACCTCGAATTTGAAGAAAACCATGACCAGTATTCTCAAGTTATCTCACATTTTAGTGAGAAGAATTTATTAAATAGCTTTTGTCATTTGTAAAGTTATTTCATACATTTTCATATGTGGAATTCGAACCATATCACAATACTAAATTTACATTGAAGAAGACAACAGATTAGTTGATCCATGCGGCTAAGCTGTTTAAGACTCCAGTATTTCAATCGATTAATTGATGCTAATCCTACGCGCGTTAGATTCCTGCAGCCGGAAGACCGTAGGAAAGTTGTGGTTACGGAGAAGAATTAGGCATTTGACTACCCCCCTAATTAATGAGGTTTTCCAGGTTTCCCTGCACTGAATGGTGGTTAGGGCCGTTCCTGGGTGCAAATGCGGCCTGCTTAATAATAATAAGCCGCACTCTCTCCCGCAAAAGTCTTCTACTTTTGGGCTAATCCTCGTAATTAGAAAGAGGGGTAGAGATATTATTATAGTTATATATAATAGAAGAAGAAATTGCAATAAAAAAGGAGATTTTGGATAAAAGATTGGATAAATGCTAGGTCAAGGGTCAGTTTTTAAGGGAGCTATATACTCAGGATCCCTAAAATTAAAAAACAGTGGCAGTGGTGAGAATAACCACATTTATTGGTTGGTTTCCCCTGTGTTCAGAAATTGCTACTGGTCTATAGCTACTGTACGGCAAGCCTGTAGTTATGTATGAACTATAATATATCTAAACATGTCAGTATTGACATTGGAAATTTTAATCTTCACTTTCTCTTATTTGTTAGTCCATTTAAGGTAAATAAAACAAAGATTTAAAGCGAGTTTGAAATGATGGAATGTTAAATTGCATAAAATGAGGCATATAAAGTAACTACAGAAAGTATGTCCTTTCTAATGCCAAATTATTAAGGTTAAATTTAGAGAAGAACTTCGATTGAAGAGTTCCAATAGGTGGACATGTACTATCAAATGTTATATGTGGATATATCTCCATGTAGTTGTATTTAATTTATTATCATTTCATTTTTTAAATTTGAATGTATTCAAGATTTCCTCAAATTTTAATGAAGTTTCAGACATCATATAAGTATTTTTGTTTATACTGGGTTTTTTAGGTTTGGCAGCCATAACTTCAATATAAGATAGATAAAGTAAATGGACAAAACAAGTTAAATAATATAAGAGTTTAAAATAAGTTAAATTATTATATCAATTAATTTTATTACAACGTGGCAACAGTGCGAATACACGCTGTGCCAGTCGAGCGGTTTGTTGGTTGCCTACCATGTGCCAGCTTGTTTTCTAATGATGACAAAAAATTCAAAACTAAAGAAGTGTTGTGAAAATTAATTAATTTAATTCCAATTTTATTTTTGAACAAAGAATGATAGAAGAAAATGTTTAAATTTTGGAGATTTTCAAATGATTAAAACAGTAACATAACTTAAACCAAATAAGAATTTAGAAAATAATTCATAAAAACTTCTAAGAATACTCACGGCCCAGAAATAATCATATCTTATGTACAAAAAAAATAACACAATTACAATATATGTTCAAAATGTCCTCCGTTATTTTCCATACATGTGTGACACTGTCCAGGAATTTTATTATTATTAATCTGATAATCATAAAATTCTTGAACACTACCAATATCAAGGATACGTTAAAATACTTTAACAAATGTCCCTATTAGACAGCCAGCGTTGGGAGAAATGATCTAAATGAATATATCTGTGCTCATGTAGATTTGCGGCGAGCTTTTCTAAAAATTAATGACATATACATACTCACTTATGCTATTTTAGCAAATAAAGAAAAATTAAGGAAATAGTGGTACGTAAAAGGATTTGCGACAAGCGACAGGCACTTCGTAGTTCAGATACCAACTGATCTGTAGTCACTGTATTTCTCGTGCTTTTGCCATATTTCGCAATATCGACTTTGCCGAATTTTATTGATTATCGAAAATATTGTTTTTATTAAAACTAAATATAAATAAATTGAAAAAATGGTTAAAGATTACATTTAATGCAGAAATTTGTGGTGAGAACCTTAATTAACCAAATTTTTACATATGAATTAACAAAATTGTTAATTTAGTTTATCGAAAATAATTGAGTTACACCTTATGTCATACAAAGCTTTTTTGTTCATTTTGATGTATACTATAGCCTGGTAAATTTATGGCAGTCAAACCCCTAACACCTTGTATGAGGATACATCTCAAACCGTAGTATAATATTGTATTTATTTTCACTTCATTTATTAAATTTCAATGAAGACGACAGTTTGTATGGTCGTTGGCTGAGCGGTCTAAGAGCCTTTTCACGCGAGCCACCGTGCAGCGCTTATCGGAAGCGCCGTTGAGTGGTCCGTTTTGACGAAACATTATTTTATATAGACTTAGAGTCTTTTCACACGGGCCACCATGCAGCGCTGCTGAGTGGAGCCACTAATTTATGGTTGACGTTTTGGTGGGAGTCGGTGCGTCACCGTGGCGCTGCTAATTCTGTGGCCGCGCCCGCGTGAATAAGTCTATATAAGATAAACGTTTCTTTAAAACCCACCACGAAAAGGCTTTTAGAGTCTTTTCACACGGGTCGCTATGCAGCGCTTATGGTCGACGTTTCGGTGGGAGTCGGCGACTACGCGCCACCGTGGCGCTGCTAATTCTGTGGCGCGCCCGTGTGAATAAGTCTATATAAAATAATGTTTCGTGGACCACACAACGGCTCTTCCGAGAAGTGCTGTACGGTGGCACGTGTTGCTGTTATTGCGAGTTCGATCACCGCACCTGGAAGACCGTAGACCTATTGCCACATTTCTCCCCTGAATTGTCATTAGGATTTGTCAACTTAGTCATTCCTGAACGCAAATGAATGAATAATGAATGAATAATATGTTACCCCCTTTCTAGTACAAGTATTCGATTTCTGGGATGATCCTGGTGGCTACAATAAGGGATGGGAACTGTTATTATTTACCCTTGATCGGTATTGCTATCCTAATGTGGTATGAGTTATCATGTTTTTTTCAATATTTACATATATTCCAGAAATAGATAAAATACAAAGTGTATTGCAAGGTATTACAAAATGTGGTGCAATATGGTGCAAAAGATATCACTCATATTGTATATTAGGTGAATATATATATAACGCCAGGTTGGCCGAGCGGTCTAAGGCGCCAGATTTAAGCTCTGGTTCCCGAGAGGGAGCGTGGGTTCGAACCCCACACCTGGCAAAACTTTTTTGAAATTTATTTAAAGAACGAAGTTCTGTAATTTCAAATACATGCGTAGTGCGTTTCTCCACTCCAATATATCAGAAATTGCAAGGAAATAATTATATTAAAATTTCTTATGGTTAAACAAAACGAAAAGTACAAGAGGAACATTTTTACCTAAAATAATCCTAACCGTTTTATGATCGTTCAAAAAATTGTAAATATAGTAGCTCATGAACTATTAAATACCGTATGTCCCAAAAATAATTCTAATATATCAGAAAAAAATAAATGTTTCAATTGATATATTGTATAGTTGTATAGTTTTGAGAAAAATCACATTTTATTAACCCGTTATTAGAAGAGGTCTCCTTATATATTCGAAATAGCAAGTGGTTGATGAACGATAGTAAACCTCCTTATTTTAGCAGGGCCGTAACAACGTATAATATAATCCTTTTCGGAAGGCGAAGTAGGCAATAAAACTTTGGCCAAACCGAACATATACCTCTGAGCTTTTTCCACTTATTTGTAATATAGCTAAGTCATGCTTAGGTACGTCTCTTAATACGGTACGACTAACGTTACAGAGAAATTACCTGCACTACAGAAGAATTTTGAAAATGGCTCATCAAGTTTTGAACGAATAAAGAACGAAATTTCCCAGTCTATCCTGGCAATTTTCATCTAGAAATAATTGAGTATCGAAATCATTTTTGCCAAAAATGCCAAATTTGACAATGCTGTCAAAGGTGTATGACTTTAAATGGATAATTTAATGCAGGTAAGATAAGTGAAAAACAGTAAGAAATAGACACATTTAAGCTGTATTCTGCTCTTAAAATATATACATGTTTCCTTAATATCAGAATACTATTGTTTAGAAAAAGCGCCATAAATAATATTGTCAAGGAAGGCTTTAAGGTCAGTCATATATTCGAAGCTTTGGTTCTGGCACTGAAAATCGAAGTCGCTCGGCAACTAGATGTAGTCAAGGTAGAACAAGGCGAATTAGGGTTCAAACTAGAGAGCATCGAGGAGTCCAAAACAATGTAAAAGAGTTTGTGAAAAATCTGCAAGATTTTTATCAAGGACAGGACCATGCTGATTTCACCATGTACAGAAGGCGAAAATCAATTATTGGAACTGTGAAGCAGACACATCTCAGGAATCAATAACCTGGGAATATATTCAATCAAGATCCGAAAGAGTCTGACAATTGGAGGACAAGCAAGAACTGAGTTCCAATATTGAGATACAGAAAAACCAATTATTAAAATTGGGACAGGAATTGTAAAATAAGAACAAAGCAGTAATTGATCTGGACATCAGACCAAAGGATCAAATATCACATAAAGTTAATTCTGAATCAAATGAAATAAAAAGGAACTCAGTAGATTAAAGAAAGAGGAACTGTCGTAAAACTTGAAACATAAAGATCAGTTGCTGTGGAGTTTAAATACTGATAAAAAAAACCGGTTGAAAGAAATAGAAAGAGAAAAGGTGTCAATGGAAAAACAATTACAAAACAGCATAGTAAATTTTAACAACTGAACTGAATGAAACAAGAGAAAAAGACAAACTTGTATGTCAAAAAATTAAGATGCAGAGCCCGAATGAATGGGATAAAAGAGTTCTTGCTAAAGAACATAGTGAATCTTCGGGACTAACAAATCTTCGTCTTCGAAAATTGCTGGATGCTATGGAATTCCTTAGCAAGTAGCGGGTTCTGGCAAAGAAACGATTTATCAAACTGTATTACCCAGGAAGAGTGTCAGAAGTTCTTGAAACTCTTCATAGTGTGGTATAGACGGCGTGCATTTAGGAAGAAATTAAACAGTCAGAAAGCGATTTTATTGGCTTGGAAGTCGTTTCAATGTAGAGGAATGATGTCGACACTGTAGTATAACTTGATTGGGATCAGATTTAAAAGGGTAGTAATGTTACGGAAGCTCACCTACCTGTTCAGTTTATTAATTATGGTCTTCTTTGCTTGCAAATTTATAATAATTGTAATACCTTTATTTTGAACATTCAGAATATATTCTATTTAGTTCTAAACAAGTTATCGAGACAGTGGAAACCCCTAAAAATATATCCATATAATTGGACCTGCTTCGCTTTTATAGTTCAGTTTATATTCCGAAGCCGAACGCGAATAATAAACGTCAAAGTAAAGATTTGACAGTTGTGAATTGATTGAAGTATATTTGTTGTGATATCAAGTAGTGACAATGAAGTTTGTTTTTCTACGTGAAGTATTTCAAGGCAAGAGATTACCATATGTTACTAAGAATGATGGTTTTCTTAGATTTCTCAATATTTTTAGCTTACGTCGCTTACGTCCTACTGCACTGAACACTTGAGGTTTGTTCCAACCACAGTAAGAATCGATTTCGTCTGGAACTATTCAGTCAGTTCAGTTGTTAATATTGTGATAAAATAGAATTTACTAAAAATTAAATGCTATGAAAATTTATTTAACTAACAAATATAAAAGAATTGTTATTGAAATATTTTTTATTATTAGTGTAAAATATAGGTAAAATGTTTTAAAATTATATAGTATAAAGCATATCTAGAGAAACTTGTTGTTATATTTAAAGACAAAATTTTGCAAATTTATTATATTTATTTCAAAAATTCTATTAAATTTGTTGGACATGACTACATATTAATGAACAGTACATAAAGAAAATGAATTAAAAACCCAGACAGATTAATTATATATGCATATCGCTGGACAAAAACACCTATAAATAAAAATAATTGTACAATAAAATGAAAATTTCCAATATTAGAATTAATGACAAATAGAACTGCCAAATGTAAAGATATCTATACAATATCCACATATCTGACAGGACTCAAGAAAAAATCAAATTAAGGAATATTTTACAATAAAGATTAATAAAAATTGTTATAGATTTGTAAATTTAGTTTATAAGATTAAAAAAAGACTAATAATAGAAGAATAATTTAAATATAAAGTGAAACATGTGTATTGACCTGTATTGAAACAAAAGTTTATTTATTAAGTTACGAAGAAACTGTGAAACGAGAAGGTGTACAAAGTTTGGCCGGAGAAGAAATTTCGTTTTTAAGTAGTAAAAATTTAGTTAAACAGTATAAATTCATACTTATCAGTTTCACATAATTATTCAAAGTAACTCAAGTTTAACATCTATAAAGACAAAATTCAAGAAATTTGGTGGAAATCATCTCCATAGCAAGAGCTGGGGTTTGCGGAAGGCCCAAGGAATAGATCTCCAGTGGGAAATAACCTCCAAAATTATATCAACGATATTACCAGGTAGAAATTCCAGAATTTGAACATTATATGCAGTCCAGGGTATCAGTGGCATCCAGAGACTTCTACGACTTCCAAAGAGAGGGAATCAAAAAAAAAGGAGTAAGAAATTTAATGTGTACACAAAACGAAAATCTAGCTAGATAGCAAGCAAATTAATCAATATTCAACTTCTCTAAAGATAAAAAAGTAAAATATAACATTAAGGACTTACCTATATTAAATTTCAAAACATATTAAAAGTTTAAACTTTAAAATTTCAATGATTAATAGTTTCACGAAATAATACAGTAACTTAAGACGGCCATTTTTTATTTAATACATATAGAGAACTAGTATCTAGGCAATTTTCATTAAACACGTGTATATTTCTAGTTGCCTAAATTAAATAGCATCACAGAAATTTATTAAAAACAGATGAAATATGCAAGCAGGTAACTGAAAATAAAAATAATTTTTCTTGTTCAAATATTGTAAGAAAATATTCTTTAATATTCATTGTTTGTTGAACGATTTCATAGTAAAATTGAAAATTTTACATTCTATGCATGAATAAAAATTAATGTACAGTTTCATAAATTGTTTCATACGTACTGAGTGGTAACAGATATAAGAATATTATATACAAAAAAAGGTGTTAGTTACTCTGCTAGAATTCACTCCTGAGATAAGAGCAAGAACATAGCCAGGGTATAGCAAAAAACAGGTAAAAGAATATTATCTAAATAAAAATCATAATTTAAATTATAAAAATAAAATTATATTTATTTACATTTAGAACTCTCATAAACAATTAGCATAAATACAATTTTACACAATATAAATAAAAAACAAAACAAAATAAAATAAAACATTGGCGCCCAATAAAAATTAAAATCATATAAACTAAAATTACATAACATAACAAAATTTATGTTCATATCATCATATCACACACAAATCATAATAATATATTTTCGGCATATGTGACGTAAGACGGAGCTGGTCAAACATTTTTGACAGTTCTGAACCAGTTCTCAACGACTGTTGGAACAGACTTATGATATCGTCACTCAGTGATGAAATTTTCCAGAGGTGACTATTTCAAAAAATAAAATAATATCGATGTACGCAGTGACAGAACATTATATCGCATAAATACATCCATACGATTTTATAATAATAAATTACTAATGCTGCATTAGAAAGACATCGGAGATATATCGATAACTAAGTACATAATATAATAGCATCTAAATAAGGCAAAAGTCGGTAGCGAAATGCAGCTTTGCACGACCCTTACAAGAGCAAAGCGCAATGCTGTGTTTTATTTACGACTATTTTTATTGTCATGTCTTTAGCAAAGTTATCTTTATGTGCGGATATATCTCGATGTAACTATATTGAATTCTCGGTACACGTGATTTATGATTTAGAAATTGATTTAAACGTTTGTTGACTGACACGACTAGGAAACAATGTGCAATAAAAATGTTTAAAACTCCCCAGATCTTCCATTATATCTTAATCTCTGCAAATAGATTTTCGATACGTCAATATAACTACGAACCGTGTACAGTTATATTAACATTTACCTTTTAAGGTAACGTAAATTGTAAAACAAGCTGGAGATAAATTACGCTTTGTCTTGGAGTTGAGTGTGGCGTGTACTTTACTCGATTGCAACACGAAGTATTTAGACAATAAAAAAATTATAAGATTTATGTATTTAGTCTTTATTAGAAATAGTAGTCTTACTAAAGTTACGACTTAAACTTCAGTTAGTTGTTTATACTTCAGTTGGCGGTAGCCACATTTTTCTCTGTCTGTTCGCGATTTTATGATATAGAGTATTTTCCTGGTTTTAATATTTTTAAATGAATTTCTATTTTTTTACTCCTATATCTTTATGTCAAGATGTCAAACGCTTCATTTTACTCTCACATATCTAGATTTTAGTAAGGCCTTTGACAAACGCCGTCCTGCTAAAATTTAACATGTAGGTATTAGGGGTGACCTTCTCAAATTAATTGCTGCGTTTTTAAACAATCTTTGTTTCCGAGTAAAAGTAGGTAGTGATATCTCTGAATACTTATCTGTTAAAAGTAGAGTCCCTCAGGGTTCAGTGCTTGATCCACTGCTTTTTCTTATTTATACAATGGATCTTCCGCAAATACTGCCCTTCAAATGATCTCAGTATGCTGATGATACAAACATTTACGGAATCGTATTAATCAGGTAGGTATAACAGAGTTTAATTGCTGTGTAGCAAGTGGTTTATAAATCTAAACACAACAAATGTGTAGTTGTGCATGTGAGTAAACACAACCCAAGATTAGATAGATTATCAAATTAACAACACATCTTTATTAAAAGTGGATATACAAACCGATCTTGGTGTAGTGATTTCTAGTGACCTATTATGGTCATCTCATATAAGCAACTGCTGTGTGGTATCCAAATTTGATACGGGATCAATCTCAAATTGAGTTGCTGCAACGTGCCGTCAACAGACTTCCTTATGGCGCATCTCGCCTTTTTATGAAGAAAGGTTAAACATCTTCAAACTAACGCCAGAAATGGATAGACTCAAGCGTGGTGACCTTATTACTACGTATCGCATTCTTCATGGCACATATTCTACAGATCTCTCGCACCTGTACCTATACATTATCGACATCGTGGTTATAATTACAAACTTAGTCACCAGAACTATACTACCAGATGTAGGCAATGGTTTTTGTGTAACTTTGTATTTTATGACTGGAATTCACTATCAGACAGTGTTGTAAATGGTCCTTCCTTAAACTCTTATAAAAATCTTCTTTTGAAACAAGTTTCGATTAACTTTTAAGATAGGATACTTATTACATGCCGCAAAAAGCATAATTTTAGGGAAAACTGCGTTTAACGTATTTATTAAGCTTGGAAATCAATAAGTACATGCTTTTGCAATAATAATAACACTCCCTCAAAATAGTTTTTGAACTTTTGGAACTTCTGTGTAGAAATTTTATTAAATCTCTATTGGTGAGTGAAACAATTAAGATAAGGGTTGAAAGTAGATTTCATTACGAATACGACGGCAGTTCAAAAGAAATCGCAAAATTCATTTTAAAGATTGCCATTTGCAAACAATTGTACATAAATTCTAACAAATTATTAATTCGAAAAAAATCAAAAACCCCTCCTCAGGGAAATTTTTGTTTTTTTCGCTTCGAAACGGTATCGAACGAGCGAAAGACTGTTCCTTATACAAAGTATTTAAATACGTTTGACCGCTGAACAACCTTAAAATGAAGGGAATTAAAAAAAATTGATGAAACTTCTAATAAGGGTCTATTAGAACATTATTTAACGAAAAAAATACAGGTTATTTAAGGCAGCCGAACCAATAGCTAAATACGCTCAAAACCCATTGAATTTTAAAACAATTTTGTTGAAACTTTTAACATCAAATAAAGACGACCCGACTCAACTTTTAAAATACAGAATGTTGGAAATAATGTAAAACAATGAAATAACTTCAAAAATTATGAAATATAGAGTGCAGGACCTTTCCTACCAAGAAAGGTCAGCTAAGACGGTCAAACGTCAATATATAAATTTTCTCAAATTATTAATTCAAAAAGCAACCGTCTGGTGTATATTTCAAAACTAAATTTAAAATAAATGTTTTGGTTTAAGTGGTTATTTTTTTATTTTATTATTTTTAAATGTTGCCTTTCTTCGACAATTTTCTTAAACGAGTCTGATGAATTTAGTAATGCCAACCGAAACAAAAATATCTACGCAGAATTGTTGATATTTTCTGTATCCTGTTGTATTGTTTTAATAGAAATTATGGAAGGTGAATATAGATGGATTATCACAAAACTTTTTTATCTCCATTTTGTGAAACAAAGATACATCTAAAATCTTAGAGTACTTTCCATTTCAGACGGTGGCTGCAATGCGCCAAATTCAAGAACACTAAACTGTAAAGCAATTCGACAAGAAAATTGGATGAAGAAACTTGAACAGAAAATTGATTAAAAAAAAATTTGGACTGTAAAACGGGTTTTAGCAATGGAACCTCCTGTATGAAAGGCAGTCACTTTACCCACTACACCAATCACGGCAATATTAACATTTTTTCAGATGGTTGTAGTAGTTAAACCTAAAAGCATTGAATAATAAATAATTAGTATATTATTCAATGCTAAAAGTAAGGTGAATTGTATGTGTGTGTATGATATTATGAATACCAAGAGATTGTATAATATTTTCAGTAAAAAGTTTGCTAAATATTGCTAATAGTCATCGACTAAGTATAGTATTCTACTTGCATAATATAATAGCTGTAATTCACTCCGATGAACAACCATCATTATATGCTCGTTAAATAATATACTACGATTTTAACCTTACTTAAATGATTTCTAAGGCGTTCTTATAAATTTTCACAGTTTTTTTAAATATTTTATTATTCTTTGCAATATTTTCTTCATCAAGAATTTCCAAGTAGAGATATTTTTCTATATTTATAAACCGCTTCTAATGATATTTTAGAGTAACTATTAGTTGCTGTAGTAATATAATGGCTATAATTAATATTTAGACATTAATTATCTTAACTTGTTACTGTTCTTTTATTTATTCTCTCAAGCTTAACACGGTTACCAGTCTCCACATGTAGAAATTTCTGTGCTCGGAGTTCAAATCCACCTTCCTATTTCGAATTACCTGCGCTTAATTCATTTCTATGCCCTGGCTGGCATCTAAAGGAAACATGCAATAAAATCAATGCAATATACACCGTCGTTTGTACTTATTAGATGTCTTTTACCAGGTACTATTAACGCGGCGTGTTTGTGGCTCCTTATACGTTCAAATTAAGTTATGCAGTTTACTACCGCAATTGAATTGTTTACTAATTAATTATTATTGGCTGTTGTGTCTCCTTCACCTTGTCGTTTCTAACTTACAAGTCGATGTTTTACTCAAGTGTATTATATTAAGCTTCTATTGTTTTTGTATTGGTTTCATTATTATCTGTCAATACTAGGTAAAATATAACCTAACAATTTTTTTTACACTGAAAAAAAGGTATTTGTGCAATAAGATAAAAAAGTGACTTTTCCTCATCAGGCGTAGGTTTTTTAATCGAGAAGAAAAACTCCACATTCGGAAAATACACTTTTCCTACGAGTTGCACACATGATTTTTTTAATAGTGTTTTGAAAATAGCTCAAATAACTGTAGTTATCATAATTTTTTATTGAAAATTGCAAATTTATTAAAGTGAATCAAGAATCCTGAGGGAATGTTTATTTACAACCATATATGTAATGTTGATATTTCAAACTAACAGTAAGTTTGAAAGAAACATTTTTATGAT
This sequence comes from Monochamus alternatus, assembly GCA_037114965.1. NCBI lineage: Eukaryota > Metazoa > Arthropoda > Insecta > Coleoptera > Cerambycidae > Monochamus > Monochamus alternatus. The sequence goes on from CM073428.1 coordinate 647,648, forward strand.
TTTGACATATTATTCAGATGAATAGTGACATTTACCAGAATGGAAAGTGATTATTTTCCACCCATCTATAAACAGAGAACTTCGACAAGTCAGTTGAAATAGATCCAATAAACGAGTTTCAGTAACGGCAAGCTGCGCTCCCATTAACCTTTATTTGCAGCTTTGCAATAACACCGGTGAAAGATCCTAGATACGCCCAAATGACAATACATTCTGCTTCCTCAACAATTTGGTATTATGTAGGAATAATTAAATAAAATTAAAGTGTAACATGAACTGTTTTTGAATCAAGTTCGAGGTGACTGAACATATTCAACTGAAAAACTCCAGATCATCACATATTGACAGTCATTTTTATTTACCGTTGTTTATCCTAGTGATCCAAGTAAATCCTTTTCCGGTTTATTCAAGCTTTTTGGATGCTTTGCTTATTGTAGCTCTACTTATTCTCTGGTCTGGATATTTATGGTGCAATAAATCGACTATCAAATAAGTAATTTATCTTCAAATTCAATCAAAATTAAAATTTTTATTCTCTTGTTTTTGCATAAACGGACAACCATACTTCAAACGAACAATTTAACAACAAATGAATTGAAACTAAAACTATGCACCCAAGATACTCTGGTCAATTTATTTGACACTGGTGAATATTTATCACCTTTTTTCCACAGAAAAAAGATTACGGTCAGTACAATGCGAAATTGAGATGGCAAATACAGTAGTTCGTGACGCCTCAGCAACCGAGCCGGTCGCAGAGGCGGCTGTTGTTTACTAAGCGCGAAAAAGCAGATAAGTAAAAAAAATTACATCACTATCACTCACTTCCGTATTTTTTGACGTTTCGAAAAACTCTGTTTGCGTTCTCAAAAATTACATATGTAAACGTAAGTCAACTTTGACAGTTTAAAATTTGTTTATCTGCTTTCATAGAGATTGTTAAATGATTTTTATTTTATGGTTACTTACTTCTTATCATTGTTGGCTACAGTTGTATCAAGAAGAAAAATAACAATAAAACATTTCTAACATCTCTATGGAAGCAGGTAAACAAATTTTAAAGTATCGAACTTGACTTACATTTAATATATCTGTAATTTTTGAGAATGAAAACATATATTTATAGAGTGTTTTCATTAAACCAGGTTAGTAAATTTAGATAGATTTACTTTTTTTTAGATAATTATTGAAAAGAGCTTTGTCTGTGGAATTGTTCACTAGCATACCTAGATGTTTGGTATCAAAGAGCATACATATGACTTCATTGAAAACATCTGTCAACTTTGGAACAAATGTTGGCTTTGTTTATTTTTGCATATGTTTCCTCTATTTTTATTATTACTCTTGAGTCTCCTACACACTTCACACATCGCTGTACAATTTGTTCCTCAAAGAAATAATTCAGGAACAAGTAATGAAAATGTTAGATGCTGGAAAAGGTAATTGAAGTAAACCCAATTATTTTTCTAAAGAATTGTCCTCTTAATCTTGAAAACTTATTACTTTCCAACTTCAGAATCTTAAGAAATCCTTTTGAAATTTAATGTCTAATCTCAGCTATCCGCAATTGGCGGAAAAGAAATTAAAATGTCGCGGTTATAAAATTTTTAATGTCCTTTAAATTTTACGTAGATATGGGAGGAAAGAATTTGCAAAGGTATGCTAATTCAGTTTCATTGTAATAACGCAACGTTTATGGTTACATTTATTACCAGCAATTATTATAGCCCGCAGATTTCGGTTTAATTAAAAAAGTATGTGCGTTTTAATCGCGGTGCTTCAAAGTAATAATCCCATCAGCGTTGCATTTTTTATTTTAGTGCTGCCGGTTAAATACGGCTCTATAAAATCCATATGTCCGATTTATGAACGTATGTAGCCCCGTAAAATACCAACTGCCTGTAATATAACTCACTTCCAAAGTTCTGTTTCATGTTGCAGTCATCCACGGATCTATTTTTTAGCTGTCGTAAATTCTCATATTTTTAGTTGCAAATTTAAAGCTTTAAAAGCTGGTTATCTCTGCATGCTAATGAACGTATGCCGTCATTCAACTTCGGCTGGAATTCGAAATTTTATAGAGAGAATTTTCCATCATGTTCCATTATGCGAAAGTTTTTAGTTCGCACAGTAACAAATTCTCACTTTCAGAAATGAATTTCAAATCCTCTTTTTTATCATATGACATTAAGGTGGCCGTATTTCTCGCCGTAAAATTATCAAATTTGTGATGTTTTTTAGTTACTGAAATCTTGAAAAATAAAACACGTACAACAAAAGTAATATCAAAAATAAAATTACTGTTGTTTTATTTATCCACTTTTACTTTGCCACTTTGCCAAATTATGGGCCGTCTTACGAGAATTGAATTTTTGCTGGGAAAAGCAGAACAGAAAGTCAGTTCTTATCGATAAAGATGAAATTATTTGTTGGCGAAGATCTTACTTAAGATCAATTAGAAAATTCCGTGACGAAGGGAGGAATATTTATTATCTAGACGAAACTTGGGTCAACGAGGGATATACTGTAACAAAAGTATGGCAAGATAAAAACTTTCAACAGGGTTCAAGGCACCTTCAGGTAAAGGGCAAAGATTAATAGTGACACATATAGGTAGTGCCAGTGGTTTTGTAGATGGCGGTTTACTTTTATTTGAATCTAAAATTACAGGTGACTATCACGAAGACATAAACGCAGATGTTTTCGAAGAGTATTTTACACAGATGTTGGATCTTATTCCTCCGGGGTCTGTAATTGTCATGGATAATGCCAGTTACCATTTGAAGGAAAGCCGATATAATTCAATGGTTATCCAGAAAAAAAGATTTCTTTTGAAACAAATATGGTGAAAAAGGAACTTTTGACACTTGTCAATTTTAATAAAGATCAGAAAAAATATGTTATCGATGAAATGGCAACAAATCGCCAAATAACGGTACTACGGTTGCCACCTTATCACTGTGAACTTAACCCAATCGAATTAGTCTGGGCGCAGGTAAAAGGAGATGTAGCGCGAAATAATACGACGTTTAAATTAAGTGACGTGAAAATTTTGTTAAATAAATTCCTTGGAACGAGTAACTGCAGATAACTGGCAAAGATGTATACATCATGTACAAAAAGAAGAGGAGAAAATGTGGGAACTCGATAATTTAATTGACGTTACTGTGGAACCTATCGTTATCAATCTAGGAGACGAAGATAATTCATCAGAATATTAAGAGGATGAATTTTAATATAGCTACTTTTGTATTTTATTTATTGTACATTTATACAACCATAATTTGAATTTTCATAATACATATATTTTTGTGTGGAATAAAAGTCTATTCATTAAATTTAAATAAATATTTTGATAATAATATTGAATAATTTTATTTGAATTACTAAAAACCCTCTTAACCCGGTTATGATGCTTAAAGTAGCCTCTAGTTTTGAAATGCTGTTTTTATATTGTTTACTTATAAGAGAAATTGAAGCGGCATAGACAAAGACGAATTGTCGGGGATTAAATTTTAGCTATTTGCTACAATTTAGTACGGTTCGATCACACAAAGTTTTTTTAAAAGTTCAGCTCATCTGTACCGATAATACATAATATAAAAATACTGAATATAGGCACCAGTACTACAATTATTTACGATTTGCATACATAATAAGCTTTTATTACTCTCTTTCATTTCTAAACAGACTATAGCCGCTATTGTAATTATTAATTAATTTATGGTTTTAATTAATAAAACAATTTTATATACCTGATATTACAGCAAGTGTTCAAAATTTGGCCCCGTCTTGGCCTGTTTTTACGAACTAACACAAATATATCTAGTCCATATCCGTTTTGAACTCGTAAGTTATCAGCGTCAGCTATGATCCGTTAGCGTAAATTATCACTATTGTCCACTTTCATGCTATACACTTCACTTTTTAAATATCCCCACAAAAAGAAATCCAAAGGATTTAAGTCATGAGATTGTGGGGAACTTCATTAAAGTACGAAAGATTTGTAGAAAATGAGGTGGAGCATCATCGTGTACAATCTCAAAATAAAGTATTATGAGTATTATTATCCCATTCCTTGTAAAAATAGTTTCATCTGAAACTAAAGTCAGTTGTAAATCTGGGATTTTGAGCACCAACCAGTCTCAAAATCTAATTCGTAAGAGATAATTTCTTTGCATTAATCTTTGGACATGCTGTACATGGTACGGATATAATTCAGCCTCGGTGTATGATACGTCACAGTGTTGATTGGGACATTCCTTGTACTTGTTGAGCGATTTGCCTGGTACTTATTCGGGTATTTCTTCAACAATCTCTAAACTGTGTGCCTCAGCTGCTGCAATATGCTGTGAACATTCTGAACTTTCATCTCTTCTACAATTTGGTTGCAAATTTCCTACCCGGAAATCGTTTTACGTACGAGAAACTGCTAAAGGATTTTGTTTTACTTTACCATAAATTAAAACGATATCCGTCAACTCCCAGTTGCTATCCACGTAAACCACTTTTGACATTCGAAAAGCTAATGTAAACACTATCGCAGGAACGCTGGTACTACAATCAGATTTCAGAATTCGGAATCAGCTGCATTCCGATGACGCTGAAGACTACATACAGTAGCCTAGCGATCTAAAAATTAAAAATGCTTCAACTTCAATTTTTTTTTCTCGGGAGTTTTATAAAATATATTTTACTATATTGACTTAATTTTTCATGATGCATCTATTCTCAATTTTTTATAAAAATATATAAAGCAATAAATAAAACATGTCTCAATGAAATAGCATCTCCAAACGACGGCAAACTTTTTAAAATAACTAATAACTTAGTATTACAAGGATATTATTCAGTTCAATGTTAAGGAAACAATTAACAAGTTCTATTTGGATTAGAAACGTATTCTTTTGAATGCATGAAAATCGGAACGGATCAATAAGATTCAGTTTCTAAACTCTGTATCCATGAAGCATACCACAAGTTTTTTTTCACAATTTCAAACGCATTTACACGCAAGAATGCTGTTGCCAACATGCACGCATCAAATACAAATATCAAAGCGGGCATATCACATGCTTCTATTAAAATATACATTTTATCTTGCTTAATTGTAACTAGCTGGAGCGCGACATTCCTGTGGCACGATAAATGCCTATTGCTGCAAAAAATCGCCACTTTTATTTTGCTTTGTCCGAGTGCGAATTACTTCAAACGGAACGTACATTTGAAATGATAAACTGTCCAGTTCATAGTAATCAACGGGGAATTGGAATCAATATTTATACTTGTCAATGACAGTGCCGCATATTTTTGCTGGCAGGCTCTTTTTACTTAGTGTCAGGTCGATTTAATATGCGTGTATACATCCATAAAATCTGTAGTATTTTTAACCTTTATATTTTTGTCTTATCGAATATTACCGATAAAATTTATACAAGAGAGTTTTTCCTAATGAAAGATCAAGTTTATTGTGGAAATACACCTGCATAAAACATGTGTTTAAAAATCATCAAAAAATGTCATAATTAAATAATTGTATGAAAGAATTCTAGGAGAAAAGAAGCTGGATGAAGGCTATGTAAGGAGAAATAATGAGGAAATATATGCAATGTACCGGTCACCAAAAATAGACGAAGATGTACAAGCCAGAAGAGTGCAGTGGCTAGGCCATCTAAAACGTATGGAAGATGAAAGCACAGTTAAAAAAATTGTAGAGAGTAAACCTAACTATAAGAAAAAAATAAGGAGACCGAGGAAGCGATGGAGAGAGACAGTGGCAATAGATCTAAGAGAGAAAAATGTCAGTAAATAATATGCTTTTCAGCAACATGGGGTCTTCGTTTATTTTATTTAGTAGATTTTGACAAAATTCTGATCTAGCTTGCAAGTCTCCTTGTAATAAATTTTGAACGGGCATAAAGTGGTAGGGAAACAAATTTTCTGCATGAATGGCTTTTGAGACGATTGATTTACCAATTCCCGTAGAAGCTTCCAAACGCCTAGTGCTTAATTCAGGATTTTCTGCGATTGCCAATATCTCTTCTTCTTTTTCGACCGTTATTTTAGTATAAGACGAACCCATTTCACCTGATTGAATATTCTTTGAAATATTTTTCGGTCTGGAATAGTTCTGGATGGGCAGAGGTCTTCATACCTTCTAAGTGCTGCACGACTGTTGTAATTTTCTTGCGCATAAACGCAGAGCATATCTCGTAAATCACGGTTAGAACATTTATTAAGCCTGGGCATTTTTATATAAAAATATTCTTGTACTTGAATATTGCAAAAAAATCTTTTTTAAGTAGCTATCACATGAAAAGGTAGATAACACTGACAGTTGTCACTGTAACAAATTATGTTAACATTCAAGGCACACTTGTAAATTAAATATTTTTCAGCCATCGACATAATGTGCAATGACACATTCCATCCTGAAAATCTGGAAAACGGCTTGAGATATCGAGATCGACCAAAAGTTTCATTTTTACGTAAAAATGTTGACTCTTTTATAGTTTAATTTATAAATTCTATTAACTGTACAGGTAAAAAAAAGTATTAGTGAATTAATTCAACACATAGCACGTAGCAAGCGCCCTCTAGAAAATATCTTGAAACTAATACCAAATTCGTATTTCTCGCTCCCAAAAACCTAATTATACCACTTTTGAATTCGATATCTTCAACTATTTTTTCGAAAATTTATTTTAATTTTCAGCACCCTGTAATTCTTTAAATAGTGACATATTACTTAGGCGAGTTTGTCTCAAAAGACATATGTTTATGTCTACTATCTCCGGTTGCTCTATCAGTTATGGGACACCCTGTATAGGTAAATAGGGTTAAATTGTTATCTGCATCTGAATGAAATCATTCAGTGATTTTGAAAACTCAACAGTATCCTGTAATATATTTTTGAAATTTATATTTTTTCAATAACGTAAAAATATACAGGATGTTTTGTTTAAAAATAATCGATGACGTCATATTACCCTGTATACATAAAAGTGACATCGACATGTTCGAGGATTTTTCTCAAAATTTTATAGTTGAATCATTTTATTCACACTGTATAAATGACTTTATTCATTTCATAAAAATAAAAACTACGCTCATACCTACTTTGATGTACATAGTGGGTAAATTTGGATGTTTTTATAGGTCCGTTAACGAGAAAAAAAAACGATTTCAACTAGTCCATGGCCACCTATGGTTTTCATTTAAAAAATACAGCTTTAGGTTATAACTCAAAAATTAACAAAATTATGAAAAAAAATATAAACATAACTTTCCGGAAGTTATATGCACTGCGTTAACTTCTCGTTATCCAGGTCTTTATTCTTCATTTAAAGTCAATATTTTTAAATCAAATTATGACAAAGCCATGAATGCCTCGATGTGGCCTAATAAATCTTGCTTTCGTCATTATTTCCAACGAAAAAAAGTACATCAAGACAAGGCCTAGTCCTAGGTTCCTTCTAAGAATTCTTATTGCAAAGCTGAAGAAAATGTTACATTTAAAATTATGCAACTCAACGCATGTTCCGTTGCAAATAAACTGGAGAAATTAGAACTCCTACTTGCTGAGCATAACTCAGATATTATTAGTATTGTTGAGCATTGGTGTTGCCAGGATGAAATATCTTCTATGGCTGTTCCAGGCTCCACTGTAATAACTAGCTTTTGTCGCTCATCCCGTGAGTATGGAGAATTGGCGATCTATATTAGCGAGAGAATTGACGCTCAAACTATTGATCACTTGCGTCGAAATACATTTTAAGTGTTGTGCAGTAAAATTGGTGAGGGAGGATCGAAAAATATCAGTGCTGAGTGTTTACCGTTCGCCCGATGGAGATTTTAATTTATTTATACATCAGCTCTCCTGTGCTTTAGAGCTATGTAGTAGATATGCTTTGGATATTTTCCTTTGTGGTGACCTAAATATTAATTATACGACTTACTCCAGTGTCGTAACATGATAGTCATTTCTATGATTCCTACTAGAGCTGTAACTAACTACTTGGGTGTGGCAAGTAGCACAAAAATTGATTACATTTTATCAAGTTTAAATTTGACTCACTGTACATCTAATGTTTTCGAGGCTCATTTTACTGATCATAAAGTACTCACTTTAAAATATCAAATTTCAACTAGTAACGCCGTAATCAATAATAACCTATTTGTACACAATTTAAAGGTTTTGCTGAAAGTAATCTTAACCTGTTTTCATTTGTATCAACGTTACAATTCGATGATGTTTATATGACAGATGCTGAGCTCGGCCTTACTAATTTTATACAAACTTTATCACATGCAGTGGACACATGTTGTTCAGTTATAAATCACTGCAATAACTATAAAACCCAGTTAAATTGGGCAACGTCTGAGGTTAGATTGTCCAGCCAGCATCGAAAAAATATGTACTGGTTTCGGAAAAATATGAGGAATAGTGACTCTCAAGCTCTTTATAGGCAAGCTAAGAATAAGCACAGTAAATTATTAAAGGACACTAAAATATTATTTCATAGTGAGATTGTGGCTAAATCAAACAATAAATGCAAAACGGTGTGGAATCTTGTAAACAAAGTGACTTACTGGCAGGAAAAACAATAGGATAAAGAATATCACTCTAAATATAGATGGCAATCTTTACTCTAATTCTACTCGCAAATGTATTTGTTGACTATTTTGCTTCAGTTACAGAAGAAGCTTTGCAAGGTTATTTTGGTAATCAATCCGTAAGTAGCGGCCAATTTCCAAAAGTTTTGAAATCATCTACGGCAGTTCCCATTTATATAAAAATGACTTTTAACTTTACAAATAACCAAATTACAGACAAGTATCGAAAAGTGGATAATTTGAAATTTTGTTTATTAGTCGAAAACGATAGACGATAGGTCATTTTGGTTATTATATTAAATGTATTGTCACGGAATTTGCCCCACTCACACCCAAACCGACGACTGTGGTATCGCGAAATGCTAAGATTGTCCCGATCGCCCCTACACGATTCTGTTAAAGAAACAAAAAGCCGAGGATCGAGACGGGACTGGAGCAATGGGGAATCGACGAGAAGCATTCGAGTCGTTCGGGAAGATGAATCTAGAGATGCTAGAATATACCTGGAATATTCGTTGGGTCTATAAAAGAAAAATAAACGGCCGATTAAGTTAGTCTTGTATGAGTCTTGTATAAGTTTTGTATTGCAGTCTGATTTGAAGTGTTTAGTTGGAGATATCAAAGTGATTTAGATAGCGATTAATTAAATAAGTGTTTAGTTTAGTTCTAATTAGTGTTCAGTAGTGTACTGAGTATAGTTAATAAAGAAGTAATTAATTAACAGATTGTTTTTCTGGCAATATAAAAATTTGGATTAGGAAATCCGTGACAGTATTTAATGCATTGAAACACCAAAATCCTACCAACAGTGTTGACGACATTCTGGAAAAGTGTACCAAAATGACAGGGATTGGAAAATCGACTATCTACAGACTTTTAAAGGAAACAAAAAATTAACAAGATAAATCCCCCAAAATCATCTACAGGGAGGTCAAAAGTCGTTATAGATGATTTCTTCAAAAATGTTAGTAAGATAATGCCAGTTACCATTCACGGCAGACCGAGCGGACGCCTAAGACTGCTTGGAGGAAAGCCGATATAATTCAATGGTTATCCGGAAAAACATTTCTTTTGAAACAAATATGGTGAAAAAGGAACTTTTGACACTTGTCAACCTTAATAAAGATCAGAAAAAATATGTTATCGATGAAATGACAACAAATCGTCAAATAACGGTACTACGGTTATCACTGTGAACTTAACCCAATCGAATTAGTCTGAGCGCAGGTAAAAGGAGATGTTGATAATACGACGTTTAAATCAATTGACGTGAAAATTTTGTTAAAAAATTCCTTGGAACGAGTAACTGCAGATAACTGGCAAAGATGTATACATCATGTACAAAAATAAGAGGAGAAAATGTGAGAACTCGATGATTTAATTAACGTTACTGTGGAACCTATCGTTATCAATCTAGGAGACGAAGATAATTCATCAGAATATTCAGAGGATGAATTTTAATATACCTATTTTTTTATCTAAGTATACCGATAATACATAATATAAAAATATTGAATATAAGAACCAGTACAAATTTTTTTACGATTTGCATACATAATAAGCTATTTTTACTCTCTTTCATTTCTAAACAGACTATAGTTAACGAGAATCTATAAAAACATTTGTCGACCCTGTACAGTTACTTTAAGTTCATTATTCTCTGTTCTGTTTATTTTTATAGTATTCAAATAACCCTGCTTATAAAGTTGGTTATCCGTATATTAGGATCAAAGCTTCCACAAGATATTATATAGCAAAATATTCTCGACACAATATAAGTAGGTACTGCGATATTATAATAATCCGGCAATTCTAGTTGTAAATTCTCTAAGCCTTTTAGCGCTTAACAAGTTGGAACTGGTATAACATACAAAGTGCTATAATCTTCTTTAAATTAGATAGTTGCCATAACAAAGTTCATGCAGAAACTCAGTGTAAAATTTGATCTTTCTGAAGTCATTTTAAATGCTATTGAATGAGGTATTATGCTTTAATTTGATAGACAGTATTTGATATTTTATGTAAAAGAAAATACGGTATTATACCCCGGAAACTATTAATAACAAAGACATGGTCAACTTGTAGGAATGTAGTGAATTTAGTGAATAACAATAATCCAAAGAAGCGACGAAAATATTATGTTAATTTTTTATATTTTTTGTGTTAGGGGTTGTTTATGGGTGTCAGGAGGAGGTTAGTGCCGGTGCACTGGTCCAGAGCAAAGGAATAAACTGTGGCAAATGCAAAGCACAAGTGGAAACACAACATAATATTTGTGGAAATGGATTTGATAATTTCAGTACACGTAAATTGAAAATTGAGATCCTTTTACATCTTCTGAAACTGAACTAAGCTAATGGTATCTTTAAATAATGCACTGCTTGACGCGTCTGTTGCGGCACTAACGTATAAAACGTATTTAAATTGTTTTATTATTTTCATGTACAGTGTTTTTCTGGTGAAATACAGTGTAATTAAGTAAGTTAAGTAAAAGTATATATGATAAGCAGTGATAATCAGTGATAGTGATAACAATAGTAGGTATGTATTGTGATAAATCAGTTGGAGTGTAGTTAAAATGAACAATGACTAAATTATGGATAAATGTGAGAGAGAATCTGGTTTATATTTTCAATTTTTTGTACTTAGATGGACATTCCTTATTGGTGAGGTACAGAAATTGCAATAAAGCGAGGCGGATATTAATATGTCTAAAAATTCTAGTTACTAACTTTCTTGAAGCGTATTCCAAGACATTAGTGCAACACTGGCCAGCGCTGTGGAATACACATCCACCATGACTTTAAAAATCTTAATATCGGAGTCGGATCAGTGGTCTTCAAAAGTTTTCTTTTGAAAAATCACGTAATCTATTTAAAGTTTTACTTTTTATTGCTGATTTTTGTGTAAATAAACTATTAATTATGTGTTCTACACAGTGGACTGTATTGCTGGTTAAAATATTTGCACTTATTTAAAGTTAACTCTGTATATTAGGCAAGTATACAATAAGCCAACAATAAATAAAAAAGTAATAAAACAATTAAATTAAGTAGAGTTCTTCAATATCTAGCTGTCTATCTATACCTTTACTCATAGGATAAATAAGAATTTATTATATCATCGCATGAATTTGATTTTAGAAACGGAGTTTAATTTTTATTGGGTAAGCCTACACGTTTAATAATTATGACCATATCTGAGTGCTGCCTCAGTGTAGCATTATCTCAAAGGGTAGCTATATCATTCAAAAGAGGATACAGTGTCCTCCATGTAGGTTCCCCTTTCTTAGATCGTGTTTCTATTATTGCGCAAATAAATTGTTTTGGCAGAACTTTTCCTTTAATTAAATATACACAGACAAATTGTCTTGGCAATTTAACAGAAAATTCATTTCCTCTGAACAGAATTTGAGAATATACTGCGACAATATGTCAATTAGAACTTTAAGTAATTAACGTTTTCTTCGCTTTTTGAATTGGGGTCCTGAAATATACATCTAAAGGGGTTTATTGATGTTAAGTCTGACACGCATATAGGTACCTAGATAGTCTCTACATATTTGTTTTTGCAATTCTTACGAACGTTGGTTAACAAATGAAATTAATTTGTCGAGTGTCAAGAAAGTTATAATTAAAATTGTGGTAGAAATACACAAACAGACATCAACATTAAAACAGAAGTAGTCGATTATTCCCAAGGGAGTATAATGCTCCCAAGGGAGTTTACATTATGAAGAACGTTTTTCATGCAAAAAAAAAGATAACATTGAAATTATTTATTGACATTTAAATTAAATATTTGTACAATTTTCAAAATTAATATTAGAAGCGCTAGTAGTGGTACCTACTAAAACCTGATTAGCAATTTTAGTCTTATTTTCAATGGAGTTCTCGACATAACTCTCAGCGACTGTCGTTGATTTCCAACCAACATGACGCTTTATTGTCGTGATATACACACCAGCATCTGCCAGTGACCAGTATAACATGCAGCATCAGATAATTTTAAATACGAAGCTATTACACTCGGAATTTTTCCCATGGTATTCTTGCCAACTGGCTGCGAACTACATTTTCCTGCATTGTGGTACAAAAAAGGCGCTTATGCTTGACGTGGGGAGGACAAAGGGACAGGTATTTTCGAAACAATTCAAGCATATTTTCCACATCGGTAACCAGAAAGGTTCGTGGAATTTTTGTCTTAGTGTTTGGAATTTTTACAATCAAGGAAGAGCCTACATCCTCAATATCATCTACAGTTAAATTGACTAGTTCATCAGTTCGGCAAGCTCCGGCAATCCCCAGAATTAATCCAACCTATAAAAAATCAAAATACTTCATAATTGAAATACCTAACAACAAAAGTAATCTTACCTTAGTCATTAAGAATTCTTTGTCATCTGCACTTGATAGAAAACGGTCGATTTCACCCTTTGTCAATATTTTCGATTTTTTCGCTTGATATCCGTCACCGGGTCTTTTCAAAAATGCGATCAGCTTGGGGAATTTGCTTATATCTATGTTGTCGTAAATTATCAAGCATGACTTAACCATAATGTGGAAGACTTGTAATTCTTTGCATTTTCACTGAACTATGCCAACAAAACATTCTCGCTGTATACTTGAATATTTTTCTCGACGCACCACTTTTTGAACCGGTTGTAGGCTATATCGTATAAAGATCTTAACTTCGTAGGCAGCAAATTGCTTATTTCAATATTTGCAGCCTCCACAATCTCTTCCGACTCACAATTATTCATTGTGCACTAAACAAACTTTAAACTAAACCAAACTAGCACCTTAATTTGACAATTCTTTATGTTTGTTTATTTTGTAGTTATGACAATAACTCAACGACTACTAAATAAATGCTCAAATCCGAATACAATAATTCTGGTGCTACTTACTTCATAATGACAAAATATGTGTTTTTAAGTTAATGAGACCGTGGAAAAAATAGTATATACCATTCGGGAGAGATGCTATTTTGTCCTCGGTGCATTGTAGCCCTCGGGCTTCAAATTGCACCTCTGCCAAAATAACGCATTTCTCTCCCTTATAGTATAATGTACTATTCTATGGAATCTCTATTGCAGTGAAAAATTTATCTAGAGTACCTATCTTGTTGTGCATATAACATGCAAAAAGAATTTTAAATCGGTTAGTTCGGACAATGGAAAGGGTCAGTTAAATTAAGTCTGATACTCCAATCTAGGCATATGGAAATAGAGGTTCTTCAAAATAAGTAGACAATTAAATAAGAAATCAAGTTTAGATACTGATATTTATAAAGCCTTTAGGTACTATCCTTAAGATTTATATGTCGATGTAGCTACTGCAGTATTTACATTAAAATTTAGTTGTCTATCAAAACTAATAGATATTTTTAATATTTTTTGGTTTTTCCAATATTTGACTGCCAAGATAATACTTAAATACAATGGCATTACGCTTCCTGTAAAATGAGAAAGTATGAGATTTACTCACAAATTATTTCTAGAACAATTATTAAATGGTTAGTAAAAATAATAAAGAACAGAGGGCTAATGACTGAGATTTGTGGAATACCTGATATTACAATAACATTTTTAATAACCATGACTTGGCAGTGCAGAGAAGAATACAAAAATGAATATAGGTAATGTTTACATAATTAAAATTTTAACTTCTCTGTTATAATTTCAATAACTCGAATAATATTTTGCTTGTAAATTAATTTTATTTAAATATTTTGTTTATAGATGGTTCACACATTAAATTTATGCGAAATCAATGCTTTAAGTTTCCTAATGATTATTTTAAACTAGCATAACAATTTCTTTTAGTGTTGTCTTGCAAGACAAAACAAGAGTTTCTTTAAAGTCTTGTTCTTGCCTGATCTTGCAAGATCATGTCATGTAAATTTCTTGTCCCACAATTTTACAAGACTCTTGCATGATTCTTGCGGAACTCTTGTTTATAAATGATAAATATAGAACTTTATTACGAATTTTGTAACAGTGGAGCTCACACGTAACTATCGATATGGTCGATCGTCCTCAGTGGTCGATTGGTAGACGCTATAAAGTGTAGAAACAGCCAGTTTCACATAATAAGTAATGGACGAAATAGGCGAAATGGAATCGTAGCTCTTTCAGTAAAGTAGCAATGAATTTATAATTAGTTCTAGTTTGGCAGAACTAAGAAGCAGTGGCAGATCTAGAATCAATAAACTATTTTAAAATGTCCTTTTTTTATTTTTATCTTCCGGACAGATATTTTAAAAACATGTTTTATTTATTTTGATAATCATTTTTTAAGTACTTTGCCAACGATATTTATGTCAGTGTAATATTATTCGCAATAATTTGACCCTCAACTTTCTTATGTAAAATTACCTTATTAAAGTCAAAGAGTTATCAACTTTCATAATTAAAGTTTTCTTACTTCAGCCTATGCCTAAAGGCACGTAGTGTAGTGTTTCGAAAAGGGTAACGTTTTGTAATATACTTTTTATGCAGAAATTATTTTTGTCAGTATCCCCCTCGTTTTCTGAGTGAGACGATGTTGTGACTGAAATTTTAATAAGAAACTCATTCTTAGATTCTTCTATAAAAGCAGTATCTTGATAGTCTGTAGTGAATATATTTTTGTGTTAAATGTTAAAACTGAATTTTATTTTTCTCAAATATAAAAGAAAGCATGAAATATATTAGGTATTCCATTTTCTCTAATTTTGGAAGCACAGTATTTGAATCAGTTTTGCCCTTCGTAGATATATTGTGTTTTACCAAAATTTAAATCAAATTATACCTCTAGAACCTGCAATAACTCTGAATTTTATATAACAAGAAAACAAAACAAGGAATAATTTAATTATTTTTATACATAAAAGACCACATAATTTTTATATTTTTATTTTTTCTGGTTTTCATAAAGTACCCTTATATTAATTTAACTTCTACATGGAAACAAAGCTATAGTAAAATTACTTGAAATCAAGAAAACCTACTACATTTAATATGAGATAATGTTATGTTTGTTTAAAGAATTTTGTTGTATTTAGATAATATATGATTTACTTGAGTCAACAATTGTTATTGCCTAAATGACTTGAAAGAATTACCGCAAATATTTGAAATATTATTAAATAATTTTTAATAAAATGTATAATAACTATTTCAGTATTCTTGCTATATTATATTCCTTTCTAGAATAATTATTACTCTATCCACCCTATATAAATAAATAAATACTCACTCAGTAGTATTTCATTATTTATGTAAGTAAAGAAAGACTTATTGCAAATTGTCAAAGCTATTCATTAGCTAGCTCTTCTCAGTATGCCAGAGAAAACCAATCAATCGACAGAAGGGAGGCTGAGTAGATGTGATGCAACATGTAAATCTTCTGACCACATGCTGAACCTGTCGTACACACAATTTTAATACAATTTGTAGTAAATAATACTACAATTGTGTCTCTAAAGCTTTGATAAGCAGTTACAATTTTCAACCGCCACATAGAAGCATGCTAGATCTATAGAACATTATAAAAAAATTACATAAAAACAATAAAAATTACACATTATAGAACCGTCATATATATAAGGTGGTTCAGAAAAGAGCAATTCGAAAATGATTTAAAATTACACTTCTGCGCGGCACTGGAAACTAGTACAATGTAAAACCTGACCTTGGACAAGGCAAAGCATGCATAAAAAAATGGACAAGAAATTGAAAGAATTTCCCTAGGAAAGGATTAAATAACATTTTTCTACGTTCATGCAAAAAACAAAACTTTATTGAACTATATTTAGTGAAAAAAGTGGTTCTTTATTGCACTAGTGCAATAATGTTTATTTCATTCATCTGTCATTCTACTACAGCGTTTTGTCATCATGGCAATCATAAACGTTCAAATCGACGTCATATTTTCCTAGACTTAGAGTCATCTAAATACCATTTTTTGGTTTTTGTATGAACGTAGAAAAGATATTGTATGCAACTCGTACAAAAAGTGCTTATTGCACTCGACGTGTTGTCCTACTCGGCCCGATAAACACTTACTTTTTGTACTTGTTGCATAAATAACTATTTATAACACCTATTTTATATCAGCAAATTCAACTACTTTTGCCGCTATTAGTATTATTTTAATAAAATTAATTTGTGAATTTAATTAATAAAATAAGTTGGCATACCTGATGATTTTTTAAATATCCTCACAAAAAGAAGTCCAAAGGATTTAAGTCTGGAGGTCGTGGCGGCCATAGTACTAGTCGTCCTCGCCCAAGCCATCGTATCTCTTGAATTTCATTAAGTTACGCCCGAATATTTTGTCAAAGATGAGCGGGAGCACCATCGTGTAAGAATCACATTCGGAGTCCAGATAGATCATTTCGAAGGAACTCGAGATGCTGAACCCATCCGTTCTATTTGGTAATATGAATGGCCCAATCAAGTGATCGTTGACAATCCCTGTTCAAACATTTAAGGAAAAGCATTGTTAGAAATGCAGATGTTCTAAATCATAATCATGAGTATTATGAATCTTATACATTCTATTCCGTACAAGAATAGCGTCATCTGCAACCAACACGTCAGTTGTAAATCTGGGATTTTGATACAGCAACCATTCACAACATCCAATTCGTAAGTATTAATGCTTGGATATGCTGTACATGGTACGGATATAATTAATTCTCGTGTATCATACGCCATACTGTTGATTGGGACATTCCTTGCACTTGTTAAGCGATTTGTCTGATACTTATTCGAGGATTCTCTTCAACAGTCTCTAAAATGTGTTCCTCGGCTGCTGCAATACCCCGTGGACGTCCTGGACTTCCATCTCTCCCACGATTCAGTTACAAATTTCTCTGGTCACGCCCAAGTGCACTACTGTATTAAAAGTAGCGTATAGGCGAGAAGCTGATAAAGCATTTGTCTTACTTCATCATAAATTAAAACGATATCCATCAACTTCGAGTTGCTGTACACGTAAGCCATTTTAGACCCTTGAAAAGCTAATGTAAGCATGGCGCGAAAGACTACAGTAGCCCAGGAATGTAAAGGTTGAAAATACTACAACTTCAATAACGTCTTTCTCTGAGAGGGTGTCACAATTTTTTTTCGATATTGACTCCATTTTTCATGACGCATATATTTCCAAATTTTTTTGGATAAGTTGCGAAACACCCTGTATAATGTACACCTACAGAATAATAAACACTTAATAATAAGAAATATTTGTAGAATCACCTAATATCGATTTATGGCTTTATGGATTTAGCTTACATCTAATACTTTGTAATTAATTTTGGAGGTGTTTTAACATGTTTTAATCGGGAGCCTTTGGAAAATTGTTTAAAAATAAACATTTTGTCTTGTTTATTGTCACATTTCCTTTTACTCCTTTGAAAAAAAACCCACTTATTTCAGTAACGAATAATTTCCTTTGGTCATATAGAATCAAGAAAAATGTTAAACAATCCATGTTTGTAGTGAATTTTTCCTTTCGGTCGATGTATACTGGTACAGCTTCGACTGACAAGGACGTACACATTTTCACAGTCTATCCAGCATCTTTATAGACTCGGACGAAGACACTGAGTAAATACGGTTGTCAATAAGATTTCATTGGCACACTATCTTTGATGTTTCCGATGAAATGATGCCGTGACATGTAGTGCGATATTGCCTCGTCTGATGTTTCGCAGGATGAATAGTGCAGCAGCTGCATTGCGCTAAGTGACAATATATTTTCTACGTCGCGGATTTAGGATGGATTTTCTGTGAAATGGGAATCAAATTGACACTGGCGTCTAAGAAAAAAATTATACTGCAAGTATTAAAACAGATTCGATACTTTCTGATGATTAAACGGTAATTTAATTATAAATTCTGTTTGTTTCAACAGTATAATAATAGTGTTTTACATGACATGATTATTATTTTCGATTTACTTTAGCTTATCCTAAAAAAATCCAAAAATCCACCAAAATCAATAATAACAGATATAGGGTGTCAAAATTGAAGAAATAAATCACATTTCTTTCTTATCTTTAGATCGCTTGAAGAAAATTTCATGAAATTTCGCTTATTTTGATCACAGTATTATGCTGTTGCAGTATGGCCCATTACTTACGCAACAATTTAACTTTACTTTTAGATAAATTGCATGCATCATGAGATTTAGATGCGTTTTTCTCAGAAACCATTGCTTCTAGCGACATCAACAAGGTGTACCTTTTTTAACTAGAAAAGATAGGGAGGAAAATTTTTCCAGTCCAACTACTTCTTAGTTTTTATAAAGAAAAAATTTCACCTAATAAATTTTTGTGAACTTCCGAAACTGCTATACTACATACTACATTTTTTTCGTCATTATTTGTCCTCAGCTATATTTCCCAGTTTATGCGTATAGGTTAAGAATCCTCTTATACAATTTTTTCATTTTCTTTTTTGTTTTATAACTGATTGGTACTTACTTTTGAAACTTATCTCATAGTTACTTATCCGACTAATAAAATTTCGAAAAAAAACACCTTCACTAAAATAAGATTCAGAAATAGCACTTTATCACACACGACCTGGATAAAGGGTCAACTAATCTACAATTTAAACTATAATTAGTGCATAATATATTCTCAGTTTCTAACTCCTACAATTTCCGCATTTCTGGTGCGTTCTGTAGATGCATCAAGTGAAATGGTAATACATTCTTACTTCTTAGATCTCTTGCCAGGCACAAACTGTACAAACTGTTATTCTATTCCTTTGCAGTATCCACAAACCGGTAATCCATTGTCCATTCCGCATCTGCCGCCGTCATAAAAAACAACATCCCTATGTGGAAGGTACCCTACCTATTTTAGCAAACGCGATAGATTACGAAAATCATAAAACCTTTACAGCCTGACATTTACGTATGCCTACCGCATGCACCATAACAGGATTAAGGCAAACTCGCGACAGATGCATAAATCCACGTTTTAAAAAAAGGCATGATTTAAGTCGTTTTCGCGGCCTTACCACTGAAAGGGGCTTAATGTAATCCAAATTTGTAGATCGAAAAATCATTCATAATTTACTGTAGCGGTTGTTAACACGAGCCGCTTTTAGAAGTGTTGAAAGTGAAATTTTGGCATATTGATTATATTATATTACGAAGACGGACAAAGATTTAAAATTGTGGAAGAATATATTACATTAAGCATTTTGTTCAGTACTTTATTTTACTTCAATCATCGGCTATTAAATCACAGCAGCCATGCTTTATCTATACCCAACCGCCAAAAATCTAGAGAGTGACTCATTTATTTATTTATTTACATTTACACTGTTCAACAGGTACAAGTAACCCAGTTACAGAACAGGAAAATACAGAATAATATGCATAATATATAAAAAGTAAAAGTTAAAAAATATAAAATAAGCATATACAAACAAACACTAAAATTAGAATCTACTTAATCAATTTAGGTAAAAAGGTTTAATGTCATTAAGGCTGCAATTAAAAATATCTGTATTGTTGACGTTACAATTGTTACAAATTACAAAAAGAGGAGAATATTTAAGAATGTTAAATTTCCTCTAGGACTAGGTCTGGGGACAACAAAAAATAATTTGGACTTGAACTCTTGGCAGTCTGCTGAATTATGTATCACTTTATGAAGAAAAACCTGAGAGCAATATGTACGTCTAACTTCAAGAGAAGGAACAGAATGAGTTTTTAAAAGCTCATCGTGTAGAAATCCAATGGGAGGGTAAAGACCATCCGATTTAAAGCTCAAATATTTTAAAAATCTACGTTGAACTGATTCTAATGTATTAATGTGAACAGCACAAGGGGGGGGGCCACACAAGAGAGGCGTATTCAAGTTTAGATCTACCGAAACTGAAAAGAAGTTTCAGTGTGTTACTATCTGCAAAGTCACTACATTTGCGAACAAAAAACCATATGCTCTGTTAGCATCAGAGACAACAACATCAAGTTCACTCTTGGGCGCGACAGCACAATATTATCAGCACTGTAATTAAATGTTACGCCAGTTAATTTATTTGAAAAAGACATAACATTACACTTAGTGGTTTTCAACAATAGTTTATTTTTATCACACCAAATTTTGATCTGTTCAAGATTATTTTGAAGCTGAATGCAGTCGTCAATACTACGTATAGACTTAAATATTTTTAGATCATTTAGAACGTCAACTAGATCGTTAAAAAAAATTTACAAAAAGTAAAGGTCCAAGAATTTACCCCTGCGGGACACCTGAAGTAGCTAAGTACTCATCTGATTTAAAACCGTTATAAACCACATATTGGGTCCTATTGTGAAGATAATATTTAAATAAATTTAGTAATGGACTAGATACTCCGAATTCGTTCAACTTCTGAAGTAATATACACAGTAACAGTAGAGGGACCGTGTTGGGCAGGAGATATCATATTACATACGTTACAGTAAAGAGAGTCGTGTAACAAGATGTAACAAGTATCACCCTTTTTAAAAATAGGACACACCTTAGAAAGCTTCCATATATTAGGCAGCTGACAATGAGAAATGCTTAAGTTGAATAATATTTTTAGGGGATAAGAAAAAACTTGAGCACAATCACATATCAAAAACGCGGGGACCCATCGCTAGCTTGTAGACAAGCGCGACGAACGAAGCGTGCGAGGAGCAACATTTCATTGGCGTACTAAATTTGAAGGCGATGAGATAAAAAAAATATACAAAAATAATTGCATTACATAACATCCATTATTTTTAGTACAAACAGTGATATAACAGTTTTTGTCAATTTCAAGGCGTTAGATAATAAAGATGATAAGAGTTATTTTCAAATTTAAGTTTGTATCTTGTATTATCAATTACGCAAGGTCGAAAATAATAGAGAGAGACTAATTTACAGCACAGAGATGAGTATGAAAGGTGAGGGTTGCATGATTATCTTTATTTTGGAGTTTATCGCTATACCTGCAACAGCCAAAATTATTTGTAATATATACCCATCAATACTAGAAGACAAATGTAGTTCATGCACGATGCTGCCCCTGTTTGCTACAGCCATTTGTTGAGACATCATTTAAATCAAGCATTTCCAAACCGTTGGATTGGCCGAGGTAGTGACTTCCCTTGGTCTTCTCGCTGCCTGGATTTTAAGTTAAACTTTTACTTTTGGAGTCATTTCAAAGGAATTGTTTTTAACTCTGTAACACCTAATACGCGAAAAGAACTTTGGGATAGAATACAAGACGCCGTACGACAAGTAAGAACGTATAGTTCGTTAATAGTTTAAAACGTTTAAAGAAATGTGTCGACGAGAATGGGGGACCCGTAGAACATTTATTATAAATTAGTAGACTTTTTATCACTGTCACCTTTCAGTTTATTATGTTATAAATTATGTTATTTATGGATACGTAGTTAAAATATAGGGTATGTGTTAATAAATATTATTTGTAATATCTTCATAACCGAGCATAATTTCAATTTTTGATAGATATACATTTTTTGTGTATATTGCAATAGGTATAAATAGAGTAATTTTTAAAATTATAGTCAAATTAAAACGAAGCTTCAATGGAAGGTAAAGGGAAGGAAATAGAATATGAAAATAAAAGTTTTTTTTTAGTTCAAGAGATATTTAAGTAGATGATAGGTAAATGTTATAAAATGTCGAAAATTAATTTGATTGATTGAAGGGAATGTAATATTTATTAAAAATATGTAAAGTAGGAATAAGGGTGCATTGAAAAAAATAATAAAAAAAGGTAATCAAGAAAACGGGATAACAAGAAGTCAGAAATAAATAAAATAGTGATTGGAAGGAAGCTTGAATGACAGAAAAGTATAGAAAAGTCTATAAGAGGAGAAATAGGAAAATATCTATTGAAAATTGAAGTTAAAAATTGAAAATAGAACAGGAATAAGCAGTCTAACAGTTATCAAAAACAAATAAGTAAAGAAGACCAACTTAAGGATAAAAGGCATTAAACAATTAATATTAGGCAAGGTATTCAAATTATATTTCTGACCATAGCATATCCGGAGAATATCACTATACAAAATTAATTCCTGTTGAATTGACAAGAACGATACAATGAGCAGTCACCAGATGGATTAAGAAGAGCGATACGAGGAGCAGTCACTAGAAGCTGAATTCAGAAGGATTTAGAAAAGGAGCGGACATCCATAAAAAAGAAGATTGAAGTGAAAGAGGCGCTAAATTTAAGGAATAATGACTTTAGAAGAAAATCGGTAATAAACTTTGTATTTCGTAGAATTTATTGTGATTATAGTATAAGATAGAGCAGGGTTTAGGTGGAGTTAGAAAAATTCAATCAATCAAATTGTTAAAGTTTTAAGATTTTAAATAAAAGTAAAATAGTTAAAATTGAATATCTCATTCATAAATTGAAGTTATCAAAATTATTAGTAAAATTTATCTGAATAATCAATATTAATCCTGTTTTGAACCTACCATTGAGATAAAGTGTCATAAAAGCATATAAAGTTAATTTCTAAATTTATTATTAATCAAAATTAGTGGTCCTATGAGACCTATAAAATAAATTTTATATTTTTTAATCATCACAAAGGCGCAGATAAAAGTTATTTTGGGTAAGTAAAGATATAATTTATGTTATTAACTTAACAAAATTTCAAATTGAAATTTAAATTTAAATTTTTAAAGATCTACACAAATTACCATACTAAAAGATACAACAGACAATACAACAAAAAATAAATAAAATATAACAAAATATGATATAATTTTCTGAGTTTGCAAAGCCATCTTGATTTTATGGATTGGAAAATATAGCACACTTTGTTCTACAAACAACTGAATCTCTTTAAGTGATATTTCAACACTTATTCTCTCTTACAACAGTCATTTCACCTAACCCGAAATACTATGTATGTTAACAATTTTATGGATATTTTCGTTTAATGCCTAAAGTACATACAGTCCAAAGTAGTTAAAGCCCTAATAATAGGGTTGTTGTTTAAGATGATAAAATAGTAAATATTTTGCTATCACTGTCACTGAAACTGTTGCACTGAATCCAGTTTAATTGTTTGAACCACAGAATAACCTTTTGGTCAGTTAACTGAGTGATTATCTATCAATCTACACTGAGAATCTTTACAGACAACGCATCAATTCAGTCACACTGAATTTTATGTTTGAGGCAACCTCACCAAACGCGAATAATGTATGCAATGGAGCTGCATATTTATAATTTATGTTTCCAAATTGGGTACACTTTCCAAATATAGCGCCGAATAGCCAAAGAGGTTTTATTCCCCATTCATCGATTATATTTTAATATTATGGGCGGGTCTCAAGTATGGAACTAATTGATGTTTAACCATAGGTTATAAATATGGCTAAACACAAATTCGTCAAATGACTGAAAATAGTGTAAACAGCCAAAATAAAAAAAAACTAGATGGAAAAGCTAAGGGATTCGAGAGTATTTTTGAATGATTTATTATATTCTCATTAATATATTTAAGGTCGCCGTATTTCTTGCCGTAAAATGATCAAATTTGTGGTTTTGGTACTGAAATTTCGAAAAATAAAGCACGTAGGGCAAAGGTAATATTAAAAATAAAATTATTAATGTTTTGTTTATATATTTTTACTATTCAAACTCTCCTCATATAAAATAATAACTTTTAAAATGAATTTGTATGACACACATTATTTCTATATTCTAACCCCACATTTTAACAATTATTTTCACATACTTATAAACAAAAGTGAACAATCTTATATGCAGAACTATGTAAGTTTATGTTATTACAATGTTGACATTTATAGTTGAATTTAAAAAATTACGTATTTTGAAAAATTTCAGTACCTAAAAGTTTGTTGGAGAAATCGCTTTCTGACGTTATATATTGATTTTACTTTGAATATTCTCAAGTGGTATGAGATAACATTCTTGTTGTTTATTAAACTCTATATTATTCAGTACTTAAATGTCTAAAATTACTTGTATTTGTAGAAAATACTATTCCAAGAATACGGCGCCCTTAAGAAACTACAACTGAGAGTAATAAAACGATACTACACTAAAAGTTTGCATTATACATATATTGCACTAAATTGCAAAAAAAGTTTGTTTTTTACACGATCAAATATCGAAAATTACGTTGACAATAAAAACAATTGCGTACCGTCAGCCATGACGTAAGACGTCTGAATTCTTGCCTCGAGTATAACTGTGTAGACATCTGTATAGTTAACTATTATTGATAACTTTAATGAGAATTATTTCACGAAAGAGTTATAAGTAATGGATGTAATATAATTTAATGTATGCAAACATAACTAACACCCTAAACTGAAAACAAAAATCGGTACCCATTAATTTAATCCAGCAGTGTAAGCAATATATATTTTTTTCGGTTCTGTAATTTCGAGGAAATATTATCATCATTATCGTTAATGTGACCGCAATCTCTTTTCGTTTAGTACAAAATGCGAAAATTATACAGTACTTACGCGTTGATGCGATGTTGTTTTTTCATAATTTGCATGAGCGTTTTTAGTGAATGTTAATTAATAATCCCCTGTAAAATAATGCCTGTATTATGCTGCCTACCTAAATAGGATTGTAATAGCTTTAACTCCAAGAACTACAAATATAAGATGCTGAACTATAAAAACGGTTTTAAATTAGGTAATACTAAAAATTTGCTTAGTATATCCTGTTTCAAAAAAAAAATGTTAATAAAAATTTCACGCCGTTTTTTAAATTAAAAAAAATTTCGGAAATTTTCATCCTCTTTCAAGTAAGCTGCATATGATTACATTGGAATTATTTTTAGGTTTCTGTATAGATGGAAAACTATTTTATACGAACTATCGCGTATTTCTCGCTGTAAAATGATCAGATTTGTACTGTTTCGATACAGAAATATTGAAAACTAAAACATGTAGAACCAAAGTAATATCAAAAAGTTAATATAAAATATAAAAGTTTTGATGTTTTGTTCATTCATTGTTACTATTTAAGTTTTCGTAAAATAATAACATTTAAAAAGCGTTTGTAAGACACACATTATTTATTTTTGTAAGACCCACATTTTAACAGTTATTTTCACATATCTATAAACAAAAGTCAACAATCTTATATGCAGACCTAGGCAAGTTTATGTTACAACAATATTTACATCTACATTACATTTTATTGGTTAGACTGCTTTCTGTGGTCATATTCGTTGTACTTCGGTATCTTTGAATAGTCGCAGATGGCATGAGATAACATCCCTGTTATTTGCTAAGCTCTATAAATATTATTCAATTCTTAAATATCCAAAATTATTTGCATTTGTAGAAAACACTATTTCAAGAATACGGTGCGGTGTCCTTAAGTCTAATCGACATGAGTGCAAAATTCAAGAATTTTAATTTTTTTACATTATTTCATAGCCTGAACGTGTTTTAGCAACTTTCGCTGAGCTTCAAACAATTTGACAATCAATGACAATTTTATAGTGAAAGTAGATTCCCAGATAATGTTAACTTTATCGTCAAATAATGACCATTCTTACCTCATTCAAGAATCTATGTGTATTTTCTTTGAAAAAAATATTGGATTTTAATAGTTTATAGCCTTCACTTTTCGTCTTTAATAATTCGTTGCGTTTATTTGCTTACGTCACTGTTCTTCCGCGTGTCTTCACAATGACGATGGCTTTTCTTTTTCGGCTTTACAAAAGAAGTAAGCTAGTAAAATTTTTCTCGGTATGCCTTGTACTTATTTTATTTAAATGACACTGACAATTTTGTATTTAGTCATAGTTAATTATGTATATCTAAAATGCAGAAAGAGGTCATCAAACTTATTGCAAGCTCAATTTTTTTTCAGTACTGTCAGCCTTATTTTGAAGTCTCCATAGTAATGCATTTGTCAATTCTGTCTGTATATTATCAATTATTAGAAATGCACAACAATAATAATACCTGTTTTACTGAAATTTATTTTAAAGGCTGTAGATGCATCAGAAAATTGTACTTTTTCGCACTAAAATTATAAAATCATTCAAAATATGTAATAAAAAATGCTAAGTAGCCCGATTATGTCAATTTTAAGTCAAATACTACAAAATCTTTGTCTACCACATTACATCTTAACACGTTCCACATGGCTACATCTTCCCTGACGAATGTTACAAGAAAATTTATAGGTACATTACTGACACTCTGTATATTATGTTAAGAATTCATCGTGACCTTTGCCCTTAATAAGTCACTAGCCCCTTTATCAATTTTATTGTATTGTAACAGAACGGTGAGCTGAACAATGTGTAAAACGTGTTTTGTGTAATTTTCAACGGAATGTAGGACTATCAATGTTACGTGACAAAAGAACAAGTTTTAGTTTCATAAAGATATCGATTAATTCAATTTATTGTAAGTGGGTTTCATCTTTTAAGACTTCAGCAATAAATATTCCAGTGTTTGGGAACAAATTAACTCAACTCTTTACTGCAGCAAGCAAGCATAAAGTTAACAGTTACCTTACAATTTTTCTTTTATATAAAAATTTATTTCTTTTGAGCCAGTGAGCAAGTAAGGATCCGCAGTCATTAATTATTTGTTTTAAAACAAGTTCAGCAGTAATGCGCAGTAATAACGCTATAAATATTATTTTTATTTTACTTTATTATACGTAATTTTCACATATTTATCGAATCCGGAATTATTCCTTTCGCATACCTAGATATTTAGTATCAAATATCTTTACATAAAAATAAAGAAACTAATATCTAATAAAAAATATATGGATAAAATATTGTGGATATAGATTCATAGATGTTGGTAGGTTTGGTCATTAAGTCGTAGAGTAGTTTAATAATATTAAGAATAATAATAATGAAAAAGTTACAACTTTTTTTGGAAAATAAAAAATAAATTTACCGCAAGATTTAATGCCTGGAGATCAAAAGCGGCGTTAATTATATCCATAAATATTTTAATATAAAGGCACAGAAGTTTGTTAAACAAGGTATATATTTCCGGAAAGAAATAAGTGAACCTGACATAATTATATATTCTTAATATAGGTATAACACTTAAGATAAAACTATACAAAACTATTTTAAAATCAAAATATTTAAACAAAAATTCTAATTTAATGATTATCCTATTTATCTGTATAATGGTATTATTAATAGCAATCTAATTAATCATTACAATTAGTGATAACAATGATGTTACTGTAGATACAATCAATACAACCAACAGGAAATATATCAAAATACCCCATATTAAGGTTTATCTGAAAAATTAAAGATGGTTTTAGATAATGATGGTTTTCATGCTGTTTTTTTATCAAAGTAGATCAAATATACTCATCAATAAAAGATAAATCGAAAAATATTATCTGCTTCATGTACTATGTGGAATCCAATGTAATGACTGTTCAGGTATTTACATTCGAAAGACTAAACAGAATATCAAGTATAGGATCAGTTCTCATAGATTGTAATGCAATTCTAAATGTATAAACAAAGAAGAACAGACAGCTTTAGCTTCCGATCATTTAAAATATACTTGTTTATTCAATTTTATTTTTTCTACGTTCATGCAAAAAACAAAACTTAGTGTAAAAAGTGGTTCTTTATTACACTAGTGCAATAAAATATTTATTGCATTCATATGTCATTCTACTACAGCGTTTTGTCATCTTGACAAACATAAACATTCAAATCGACGTCATATTTTCCTAGACCTAGTGTCATCTAAATAAAACATTTTTTGGTTTCAGCATGAACATAGAAAAAATATTGTATGCAACTCGTACAAAAAGTGCTTATTGCACTCGACGTGTTGTCACTTACTTTTTGTACTTGCTGCATAAATAACAATTAACTAAATTTTAGTTGGAGTAAAACTTGAATGACTTTTATAAAAATATATAATTTGACTAAGTAAAGAAGATAAACCATACTTTATTAAAAAATGCAAAATTTCAATATGGCCAATATAAAAAAACAAAGTCGAATGCCGTTTTCTAACCTATACGACTATAGAGGGTGTTCCGCATAACAACAGGCACAGAGCAGGTGCTTCTAGGGACGTCCAAAATAATGTATTTTAATTCATCTTGCCTTCGAAACGAAACCTCAAATTTCGAAAAACTGACATCTGCAACGCTTTATTTTATATATACTAAATTTTATACACAATTTAGACACATTAGGTTACCAGTTTTCTAGCAATGTGAATTAGATCTTCAAAATATCAGACTGTGATTTATCATTCAAACTTAAGAATTCGTAGGCACAAAAATTTGTACTCATATATTCAGTAAAAAATGATTTCAATAAGAGCAGTTTATTGAAAAAACAGAATTGTTATAGAAAAATGTAATTTAAATATACAAAAAGAAATTATGTGATTATAAGTTAGATAGATGATCAAATTTACCATCAATTTATAATCCACTATTAACTTCTTGGGGATTCCAACTCACGGTATATTATTTCGAATAATTATGTTCAAAACAGCAATGTTTCTTAAAGATTTAGAATCGAATTCTGTATAACATGAGGATACAGGTTTTAAAATTGGCCAATAAGCAAAAAATTCTTATAGAGTAGGGTGGGTCATCTAGTGATACTTCAATGACCTTGAACTCATTGTCAGTTTATAAATATGTCTAAATTGTACACAATAGTTGGTGCTTTTAAGTTAAAACGCTGCTAAAATATAATTTTTTTTAGAAATTTGGATACTAACTACAGTGCTTTGTAGATTTTTACTCAAGACGCCTTGTATAATTGATATTTTCATACAAAATAGTTTGAGTTTTAAGATCTGTTATTACATTATTTACACTGTAAGCGAGCTAGAGATTTTGATTTACTCTTAAGATATGTATATATAAAGGTTAGTTAAATTTTAAGCTTCCGCATCATACATATTCAATATGTGAAAAAACGGAATGTAGTTTATTTGTGAGAACTGAGACAAAGCACGAACTGTAGAAAGTTCTATCTGTGTCTAAGGACTGATATGATTTATAATATACAAAGGAGAATAGCTATAAATGTTAAAAACTTCTAAGTCATCATACAGTTTGGTTTATGGCTATTTTAGCGTGTTATATGTGTATCGTTTTTATTATAAATCAGGGGAAGTAGTTTAAGATTCACATTATTTGTTGTAAAAATATTATAACTATGCATAGACCTTTAAAGTTGCAAAATATTTTGTAAATATGTCTAGGCGTGGGGTTCGAACTCTCGCTCCATTTCGGGAACCAGCGCTTAAATCTAGCACCTTACTGTAAGTTTATCTACAAAAGCTACGCGCCTAAACACAACTTTTCAATGCATACATTCTTATGAGTACTAAAGGAAATATTTTATTAACCCTCGGTTTTAATAAAACTTCATCATCAGATGAAGATGACGAGTCGGTAGACATATTGCTACGGTTGTAAGTTTAAAACTGCTGCCAACATACACGCCTGTCACACCTCTCCTAGCACTTGTCTAGGTGCTTGGCGTGCAGCTCGGTGTGTGGCTTGGTGTACCACTCCAACATAAACTTACACCTATACGGCTCGGCCAACCTGACTTTATAAAAGTCCTGCTAATAAATAATATGAGTGATGTGTATTACATTATATTACATCACATTTCGCAATGTGTATTTTATTGTACCTGTAATATAAGGTTTGTTTCTGTAGTAAATTTCTGATAATAAGTTGACTGAATATTGGAGTACGAAATATAGAATGTTTGAATGCAATTAATATATTTTTAGTGCTTTAATAGTTATTTATGCAACAAGTACAAAAAGTAAGTGTTTATTGCACCGACGTGAAATTGTCGTCGAGTGCAATAAGCACTTTTTGTACGAGTTGCATACAATATTTTTTCTACGTTCATGGAAAAACCAATAATTGTTTTATTTAAATGACACAAGTCTAGGAAAATATGTCGATTTGAACGTTTATGATGACAAAACACTGTAGTAGATCGACAGATGAATGTAATAAACATTTTATTGCACTAGTGCAATAAAGAACCACTTTTTCTTCTAAATATAGTTCAATAAAGTTTTGTTTTTTGCATGAACGTAGAAAAAATATTTTAAATGTAGGTTCTGAATTAATGGACAAAACAAGTGTCACACGACCTTGAACGATACATAAATAATTGACTAAAAACTACCTCAAGAAAAATCAGTTCGTTGATTCAAGATAATGCAGAAATACTAGAAAAAAATGAGTGCATAATGTGCATTGGAAATTATTTGGTCCATATTTTTTTGGTAGCTTGAAATTTGACTCAAAATTGTTTTTTGCAAATATCTCCAGAATCTCTAAGCCGATTTTAATAGGTTGACAAAATTATTACGGAATCCATTCAATTTCCGACACTACTGCACAAACATCGGATTGGTAGTCCACGAATAAATCTCCAGTCAGTTCAACTATCAGAAAATCGTTTGATGATAGTTTGAAAATCCTGCATGAATACCAAATTCTCAGTCAAAGTTTGTGATTTGTTCTGTAGAAACAATAATTTCATACGCATGCTCTGAGCAATTGGAAATATTGGGGATTACTGCAGAAACAAACCTATACCTAGTATATAGATGTTAATAATTATTTTATCTCATATCACATTAAGATTTTGAAAAAAAACCTGTGAAATGTATATCATAGCTAAATAATAATATTTATACCTCTAATTCTAACGACAATTACATAGTATCAAACACACTGACTTACCTCCATAGAGAGTGCTTATTCCTTTTTTACAGGTATAAATAATCTAGATGATCCGGCCGGGGGGATTGAACCCGCGATTAGTATAATCCTCGATTCAAATACTGACGCCTTAAAGATCACACACTAGATCAGCACTTACATGGACCGCGACCTACAACAACCGTCACCTGTAGGTCGCGTCGGTGGCCTGCAATTTCTATGCTTGGTCGCGCAAATCCAACGTAAATTCTGTTCCCACAAAAGTCAAGGGTTGATTTCAAACTGTAGGAAATATTCGACCAGTTAAGTTGTGAATGTGTTGATGAACAGTTGGTCACCCTTGTTTATCAACAGCCTCTATTTACTTTCCTGTCCTGTCAAACTGTCTTTTATCAAACACGCAATTCCAGGAACCAACTACTCTGTGGGCTAATCCCCAGACCAGCATTTAATTACACTTACAGTCACTCGTCAGCAGCCCATCCGACATATATCGGTTCCGAGCCTATTATTTCTCATCAGTATGCCATAGGTGAGGTATCTGACGAATAATCCTAGCTGCTTTAGTCCCCTATGGCATATCGATGAGAGTTAATAAGCTTGAAATCGGTATATGTCTGGTGGGCTGCTGACGAGTGACTCTAGCTGTTTACTATAGGTTTTCCTGGTGCAATGCTGGTCGGAGCATTAGCCCGCTGAGTTGTTGTTTTCTGGAATTTTGTGTTTGCAAAATATGGTTTCTCGTTAAAGGTCGACAGCTTTCAATGGTGTCTACTGTATGTAGAACGCTTTGTATCTGTGGCTTTTCAGTCCGGCATAGAATAGCGAATGGTCGATAGATGTAACTTATTCTACACCGCATGTCTTTCTTCAGGTGATCTGTGGTCTATGGGTGGTGGTCTATGAAAGCTTTCTTATTTTACTGGCTTCTTTCGCCTCCTCCTCTCAATACAACACAGTTAATAATTCATTATGATAATAATACCACTTGCTTTGCACTAGATGCATAGACTGAGATACGGTTTAACACAAAGAATATAATATATATGAAAAACCAAACACACATTAAAATTTAATCAGAAAACAGCGAACTAACCTATCAGTTGGAGAGTAGAAATTTATCGGAGTTCAACCATCATGAGCAAGGGGATTTTTCTTAACCTAAACAATATTTTTTCCCGCACTCCCGACGAATCTTAAACACTGACTAACTTTCTTCCTTCCACATTCGAGATTCAACCCTTTAATGTAATTTCTGCTATATCAGTGGTCTGATTTTATACTAGCCAAAGAGCGCATCGCAGTAAACATTTTATTTTTAGATATCTTTACTTGTTTTACTTGAGTACTTGCTTACGTCATATTTTACAATAAGCAATATACCCAATTTTAAAATTATATACAGTAAATATATTAAAATACACTTGATTTAACCATAATTTATAATAAAATTAAAACAAATATAATTGTTTACTTTTTCAAACAATGTGTCTACATTGTGGAATTCTTGTTAAAGTGTGAATACGCAATAAATCATTTTCAGTAGATAGTCATTATCAAGAACCCCCCCTATACCAAATTTCGCTAAATATCTTGGAAAGTGAGTTATCTTTACAAAAATTTTTTTTCGTAACCTTTTTAAGGAATAAAATAATTCAATCTCAAAAAGGTATCTATGTATACAATACTTGATAATCTATTCAACAAGGTACAGCCCAATTGTAAAATAGGAAAAACAACTATCAATAATAAAACAAACGTAAAAACTTAATTGAAAATAGATAAATAGAAGATACGAACAAATAAAACTCCTTACAAGAAAATATAAACATGTATAACAATTAATTATAGATATATAAAGAAATAAAT
The DNA here is from genome assembly GCA_037114965.1 of Monochamus alternatus. Taxonomy (NCBI): domain Eukaryota; kingdom Metazoa; phylum Arthropoda; class Insecta; order Coleoptera; family Cerambycidae; genus Monochamus; species Monochamus alternatus. The sequence goes on from CM073428.1 coordinate 680,871, forward strand.
TGGATGGTTAAAAATATCATCAGTTCAAATATGGCGATTCAAATCAGTCACAGGATGTTTCCTAAGTAGGGTCAATGGCATTGTCAGAAAACGCTCATAAAAACTAATTTAAATCAACAGAAGCAAACTACAAACCTTAATAGAACTTCTGTAGCACTAAGCAGTATGAAGTTATACAGAGTGCTAGGATTAACTGCCATAATTTTAACAGTATGGTTCATTAAGGATTAGAACACTCTTCTAAACAAATTTTTGAGGCGCGATTTTAATATACCTTTTTTTTTATATGTTAGCTTTCTAGATGTACCTGTTGAACCTTTTACGATAATCCAGCAGCTAATTCACAGTCTACTGTTGATTTTTTTTTTGTATAGAAGAATAATTTTTGTAAAGAGCCTTAAAAGTTTTAAGCTTATTGAATTTATATTTTCATTAAACAAATGTGGAAGGCATTGAGAATATCTGAAAAATATACAATATGGTACCTCTATTTACTTCACAAATTAAAATGTTTATTTAAAAAGAATACTATTACAACAACTAATGAAATTTATTTCACCAAATTACATTAAAAAAATTACTTAAACGAAAAGAATATTAATTTTGAAATATTCGAAAATTAACAAATAAAAACAACTTAAATATTCGATATTTCCTTCCGTTTGTTGTCGTTTCTATTTGATTATTTTCAAATATTTCAAAATTTCAATTAATTTCGTTTGAATGTAATTTCTATTATATTCTATTAGTTATTGTTATAGTATTATTTTTACGTTAACATTTTAATTTGTGAACGCTGCCGTCTACATTTTTTACTGGAAATACAAATTCAATAAGCTTAAAATTTTTAAGCTATATAAAAAAAATATTTTGAGCCATAAGGATTTTAAATGTTGCTGAAGAAAGCCATGTCGTCAGATTTTTAATAAAAATGCCGCGTAAGTATTTTTCTAAAAAAATGATTGCAAAAAAGTCATAGTAGATTGTGGATTTACTGCTGCATCATCGTAATAGGTTCAACAAGTACATCTAGAAACATCAACTTGAAGTAAAATGACCTGTTTCGCTGAATTATCATTAGCCGTAAGCTGTAACACTGACATTGAAACTTCAAAAAATCTTATCATAAAGTCATAGAAAACCAAATGTAATTATAACATTATTTTCCATTGTAGTTACTCCATCTGCCATTTCATTAGTTTCAAACAGTTGGTTTATAATATAGCAGTGATGAGCACCTCCACCCTGATATATCCATAGTCTAAGTACAATTTAAAAATCATTATTTCGATTTTTTTATTTGATAAAAAATAATAATTTGAGATTAATGTTCTAAATGTACTATTACCTCTGAAAATATAACCTCCACCTGAAGTTGCAATCTGTACTGTTTAAATACAGCATTCTAACTGAAAATATTAAAATGAGTAGCTTCTAAAACAACACCTTGTAACATTTGACACTACTTAAGAAACTTTCTAACATAAAAAAAATCAGAAATATTTTTCCTGTAGTGTTAGTGATGTGCAGTTCTAAACAAAAGTGCGATGTGATGTCCTCCCAAGAAGACATCAGCGATCCGTCACCGGGTTGTTCCTCCAGGACCGCCGCCATCTGCTGCCCCCGACACTGAAACACCGATGCGGGGGCCGCCGGCGCGGTCATGTCGTCTCTGTCGCGTGCTCAGAGCTGGCCGCTGCTATCTGGAGCGGCTCCTGCTGAAGATGCCCGGAATATCAAAGCCAAGTCGTCGCAGGTTTGTTTCGAATTTAGACTGCGTTGAAGTTCTGGTTGTTTAGAGAAATGTATTACGGTTTCTTGAAATTATGAAAAATAACACCAACAACGGCTCAAAATGAGTTACAAATCTAGTTCGCAGGCCATTCGAGGAGATAAGATGCGTAGAAAATTAGTATATTATCAATAGTAGAGTAGAAGAAGATTATGAGCGTGATCAACTACAAATTGTCTTTATACACAGCTGTAATTTTAAGGGTACAACTTTGAATATTTAAACCTCTTCCAGCAGTTTTATGTTCTAGGTGGCTAACGTTTGTTTCAATTACTGGTGCTTGGATTTAATTCATGCTTCTTCGCCGTCACTTTAATTCACAGTTCACAAGTTAATATTCCATAAAATTTGAGGTCTCATATTTTTTTTCATTTAATTTTTTCAATTTCAACTTGTATATTGTATATCCCATCTTTTGTTAAATACTGGCATTTTAGTCATAGTTTAATTAAAAGGTTGTTGTATAGCCTTCTTGTTCCTTTACGCAACACCTATACTCCTACCATGGTTAAAAGTGCAGAAAATTTCGCAAAAGCTCTTAATCTTGTTGAAAATGGTAAAGCGATAAGCATGAAGGATTCTTGCAACATATTCATAATTACGTTCATCTTCAACAAGAGCAATTTTATTAATGCTACTCGATGGCAATTTCTATGTTGATAATTAATAAAGAAGCGGTCAGTGGTGACATTTCACATATTCTGTACAGATTTTTGCATAGCAATTATCAACGATATTAACCGATCTGCATTTGTTAATTTTGCTATTTGGTAAGACAACCTAAAAAATATTTAGAAAAATTCGATTTTCTTTCATTATTTAGGTACTAGATTGTACCTTCATAGCTAAATGAACTTCACGTAAATATTTCAATCTGACTCCTTGTTAATTCTCTAAATTTGTTTAATTTTGTAGTTTTCAAAAATGACCGATGTTTTTTGTACATGTTGAAATTACGTTTAACACGAAGTTCCACTTTAAACGTGGAATAATGTGATCGCATTAATAAACATTGGAGTTTTTAGCAAAGAAAAATCAGAAAATCTGAAAGCATACAGTTCTGTTTAAACTTGTTAAGACTTGCATAACGACGCCGGCAGCCCGATTCGATTTTACGCTAGCGTTCATCTGTTTTTCACTCTGGGTTTCTGGTCATTGTCTACGGACCCCATAATGTCTTCAGCACCTCACACATCTCTGACACCACCCGTTAAAAGCCATCTTTTTTCTTACGCAGATACCCTCCAACCACACTAAATCCTTTTCGGCGAAGGCCTCTAGCCATTGACGATAAACATTTCCCACCTCCTCTGATGCCACCACCACATTCCACTCAAGCAGCCATCTTTTGTTCCCTTACTCAGATACCCCACATCAAATCCTCTTCGATGGCGACCTTTTGGTCAGTGACGATTGATTCTACCTCTTTTTCTTCACCCTCTGATCATTGGCACGATGCAATAGCACCATATGCTTGAAAGAAAGCGTCACTACGGCTGCGTTCACGCACCTAGTGTAAATGGGCAGGTTACTAAAGGGGTCCAATTCTCTAACCAAATAATGTAAATAATGAAAGAAGAATATCCACAGGCGTATCAATGCCCTGCACTGATACACCTGTGATACAGAATTAAAATAAGTCATACATTGTCCAATTTTGGGCGATTTATATTGATTTTTCCGAATATGGTGTGTGATTAGGTTCCACTGTAACCGAAATTTTTATTTCCTGACTTGAAATAGATGTACAAAATGCATTGAGATCCATGTGAAACGCTAAATTTCTACAAGGCTTAGTTAGGATCATAAATCCAGCATTTTTTTACGATTTGGGGCATTTTACTGAAGTTCACGTTATATTCCAATCCTCAGGGTATTTAGGTCCCTTGACTGATCCATTAGACGCAAGGTATTGGTTCTTAATATTTTTTATATTTCGGTGGCAGGAATACTTAATTATAGAAAAAAGTAACAAAGAATGCCACAAAATATAGGCAGTACATAGGAAAACTAATTTTAAGCATACCTGCATCTTTCTCTTTTCTTTTTTATTATAAAAATTAACATTGAGACCTGGAATATGTCGTAAAATTGACTTTTTAAACATTTCCATTATTATATTTTCGTTGACATTGACTCTTGAATCTTATTAAATTTATAAGTAATTCAAGGGTCACATATTTACCAACAAACACAACAACCCTATTGAGGAAACTTTACCATTCAGCTATTCCAATAATCGACTTTTCCGATCCTCTCTTCGAGTGGAAATACTTTCTCTACACAACCAAACCTCATAGGTCCTTAGAATATCATCGGCGAGATATTTAAACGGATCGTTTTCAATGTCGTCCACAGATACAAGCCCGGAGGCTGTTATGTCGGCATTATTACCCGGAAGGGGGTTGGGGGTGGGTAGTTGCCGTATGCGCTGTCCTGGTCCACATCGTCAACCATGGGTTTCAGATTTCCTGCTCGCAGCTTGTTGCTCCTGCCGCCTTCAAGTTCCACGTACCGAAATCGTATCCTGCAGGTAAGTTAATTATGAGAATATCTTCCTACTTATCACCAGATATAAGCAATTAAAAAATAGCACAAAGTTACTGAGTGCCACTATGTGACCTGCTATGATTGTTTAAGGTCGTCACAAAAATCAAATTCCTTATTGTCCTTCGCATCTCTGCTGTATCCAATTTCATAGTATAGTATACAATAATACACAGGAGCGGTAGAAGTTTTTTAAAGCGACAGATAAAACTATGAATCAGCATGTGTTACCATATATACCTGGATCATGTCTTTATTACGACTTTGTACCTCTAGCGGACAACTAGTGTACTGTGTAGAAACAAGTAACAGTAAAAGTGATATACTCGATCATATTATAGAAAACAGTTTTTTTGTATTTTATGTGTTCTATATTTTCGTGAAGTATCAGAAGATTCCAGATCATCCACTGAAAGTAATGAAGAATGTACAGTATAACAAAATAAGTTGAAAGCAAAGCATTAGTAGATATATCTATAATATATTACAAAAATGTCAGAACAAATACCTAACTAAATGCAATTACATAGATCGTTGCGATAAGTAATGCCCAAAATGAGTTCACCTTACATTTCCACGTATACTAAAATTAGCTTCTCCGAAAACAATTTCTAACACATGCAAAGATACACCCAATAAATATAGTAATATAATATCTCAGAATATTGCATAATTAATTAATAAGAAACCAATAAATAAGAATTTGATGCTCTGCCAGATGCATAGGTACTATATTGGAATAACTTACTAAATGCAGTTGCAATATATCGATGCATTTGCAGACGCAGTCAATAAGTAACAAAAAAGCATACCTTTCAGATGCATTCCAACTAGTTTAAAGTTTAAAGCAATATTTAAATAATGTCACACTAGCAGATAGATACCATAGGAAAAAAAATTCGCAATCGATGCATTTGAAGATGCATCCGATTAGTAATGTACATATAAGGTAACTTTGCAACCTAATTAGTTTAATTGAAACCAATAATTAAAAAATTGTTGCGTATTGCACGAGCAGATTCATGCTGTATTAAATATATATATATATATATATATATTAAGCGGCACTGCGAAATTGATCATTGATTGAAATTAAATCAGTGAATACAATGACACAGTAAATCATAGAATACTGTTTTAGAAAAAGAGATTCGGTATTTAACATTCAACTTTCAAAATTGAAATATACTTTTACATGGAACTTCCATTCAGTAATAGGTATTTGGGGAAAATTTACTGATATCAAAAATTTAAAACCAGAAGACTTAAAAAAAAATGTTAATTATAAGTACCAATAACTTTGTAACTACTCAGTTACTCAGTATATAAATAAATAATAGCAACAATATATCACAGCAAACTCTGTCACCCACAAAAATAAAGAAATATTAAATAAAAAAATTTCGTTTTTTTTCTTCATTTTTCAATATAGATAGATTCACATACGACGAATTAGAACTATAAATGAAATCACCACACCCCAAAAATATTCAAAATCGGTTAATACGTATTCGAGTTATGTATCAAATTTAAAAAATGTTCATGAACACTGAGGCCATCTGACGGCCAAACCATACGATTTCAGGTTTAGGTGGATTAGCCTATATTTGTCTATGAGTCCATGAATCTGTAGTCTTCCGTTGTACCCAAGTATTGTTGGGTAGAACGATTTTTGTAGCATTTTTGTGTCTACTTTGTAAGCTTTGAAAATAGCCAGGTGGCATGAGATAATATTTCTGCTATTTGTTAAGTCTTTGATTGTTCAGTTATTAAATGTTTAAAATTATTTGTTAGCAAATGGTTTTAAACATTTAATAACTAAATAATCTAAGGTTTACACAAATAATAAAATTTGTATCGTAACCTATCGTCCCTATTTAATTTAATTCATTATCCTTTAAAACCTTGGTAATTAAAGTTTATTTATAGCTTAGTCTATTGTGGGCTAAAATTTAAAAAAATTAAATTATTTTGTTTCTGTTAAAACATTCAAAGTAGGTACTGAAAATACTTGAAAATGAATAACATTGAAGAAGATTTTAAGTCACCATATCAAGAAAGATAAATAAATAAAAGAAAATCTCTTTATATATGAAATGTTAAAATGTTCGTTTTTTGGTATACCTAGTATGTTTAAAAATAAAGTTAAATCTTTGTATATCTCCTGAACATACTACACACACACACCGTACTTCCAAATAAGTATATTGGGAAGTAGTTATTACGACATACCTACATACCTATATGGAACCGAATAGGTAATGCCCTTGATAACGTTTAAATATGCCGCTTTAACCTTACTTACGAGGTGTGGCAATTAAGTTCCGGGAATTTATCAATAAAAAAACCAGCAAATTAAATTTCGCCAAAATTTTATTATTGACCTTCACAATAGTCTCTCTCTAACTCTACACAACGATTCCAGCGTTGCTCCCATGATTGGAACACCCTTGGTAATCCTCCGCAGTTAACCCGCTCAGCACTACGGTTACAGCTTCTTTGACCTCCTCTATGCCATCATGATGAGTTCCCTTGAGGTGCGGCTTCATTTTGAGGATTAAAAAAATGTCGCAGGGGGCAACATCGGGGCTATAAGGTGGGTGCGACAACGTTGGAATGCCTTTTTTGCCAAAAACTCTTGCACAATGAACGAGGAATGGGCTGGCGCGTTGTCGTGGTGCAAGATCGAGCAGTTCTCGGCGAGTTCGAGTCGCACACGGAAAACGCGGGCCCGCAGCCATTCCAGGACGCCAACATAGAACTGTCCAGTCACTGTCTGGCCGGCAGGAACATATTCACGATGAATGACCCAAATTGAAAAATTTCATATGAAGATCCCTCCCCCAGAAATGACTTGTGGAATACACTGGTAAAATATTTGACCATTATTCTGAAACACCCTGTATATCAAATATTAGCATCGGCCATGAAAACCTATAAACCACTATCGCTTCAAGTTCAAGCCTACTTTTAAAAAGAAACACACACATAGAAGTGCAAAATTTTCGCTTCTTAACAAGATTATTTTGAATATTAATCAAATTATAAACTATTTCAGTTACTAAATCTAAATACTTAATGAAACTAGAATGTATACACGAATGAGGCTGAACAATAGGAAATTCTCGAACTCTAGAAATTATTTTGCCTCTTTTACCTCACATTTGGTACTTTTTTACTGACAGATACAGTAGATGACCTAATTTTCACTTTGATCTTGCTATCTGTTCTTCTAAGTGTTTAAATTCGCTATCAGCCATTATTAGTATAAATTTTAAAATTTTTCAACAAAAATTTTGTTGCACGACCGCCAAATTCACTTGGGATAACACAAATTAAGCCGTTAGGTACACAATCTATTGAAAATTGTATGGTACTGCGGACTTTATATTCAGTCCAAATGAAATGCTGCAAGATTGGATCAATTAGTTTTTATATAGAAACTTTAATGCAGTCTATTATATACTGCCACAATGTTCTACTTTTCTCATCCCTTGGCATGGTAATAAAACGTGTTTGTTCACCTAAATAATAAAAATATCCATTATTCACTGGTTTCAAAGAATCTAGAATTAACTAACAAAACTTCTCCCATGACAGTCATCGATTCTGAACCTCATGTGTTGAAAGCCAAACACTACCCAATATACCAGTTACGGTAATACCTATTAACATTTTTCCGAATGATGGTAGAAATTTACTGATTAAAGTCTTAAAGTTTTTTTAAACTTACCAAGTAAAGAACAAATATCGAAAATGAAATTATATAATTATAATCGTGCATTATTAACGAATTTAATATGCTATTATATAGTCGAACTGTGGTTTTAATAGGCAATTTAAGTTTTAAAGACTCCAATTTGTTCTAATTATGAAATTATTATTTGAGAAATCGTAGAATGTTCGCATGTGATTGCTACAGCATTGTATGCACAAAACAATTTTTTTTTCTAAAAATATGTGTTCATGTAAAGAAATTCTTTAAAAAGCCGAAGAAACTGAAGCAAACCTTATTCCAAAAAAATCTGAAGATCTTCATAAAAAAGAATTACATGTGTTTTCTCAATGGATGCGAGTTAGTAATATGGAAAATATTGTTTATAGCTGTAATTAATAAAGAAATTAATTGTACCTTACTTTATTAGTCAAAGAAGTAGTCATCGTCGTTATGGTGCATGTATTCGAAATTAAAATATGGTGTATGTTATGAATCAAAAATGACATTGACATTACTAAATTTTCTTTCGTGGCATACAAATGTAAATAAAAATATGTAATAAATTTTTAGTTTTTTACAATTCACATTACAATGCGGGTGCTAGAAAGTGGCAGATTATTAACGATTATGATGTTCATAATAAGAGCATTGACAATCGACGATAAAGAACTTTCCATTAATGAAATAATAAAAAAATAGAAAATGACCCATCTAAACTTATCGTTGACGGTGTAGGTGAACAGAGGACTTGAAGTGTGTAATGAATTAAAATTAATTTGAGGCAAAATTTCGTTTTCAAACGTACATCACTGTAAATTAGTTTGAGCTGTGATCAAATCAAATAGTCGTTCATAAAAGCCGTTAATAATGTGAACATTCAAACCAGAACTTGTGTGTTAGCATATAACCTAAATCCATAAACTCCAAACATTCTCAATCTAAACGTATAATCTTTAAAAATGTGAACTCTTAATATATTCACTACCTAATCCATTCTTCATTGATGCTAAAACCTAAACTAATGAATTATATACTCTTAGCTCAGAAACTCAAAATCCATAAATTCTGGTTTATGAGTTTTGACTTTATGGATCAATAGGCTCCGGATTTATGGGTTTTTAATTTAAGTCTTGGATTGTTGGATTAATAGGTTTTGAATTTATGGGTGTTGGGTGGTATAAGAGATTTTGATTTATGGGTTTATGGTATTATAAAAATTGCTGAAATTCAGTTGCAACAATAAAGTTGCTACAATTAACATCGTGGAAATCGAGCTTTCGTCTTTGATCATGCCATCACTGTCTGATACAAATCTTGAGAATCACTCTGCATAGGAAAATCATATTGATAACCTGCACCACGTCTATCTCATGCATAATTCGATGTCGTCAGTCTGGTATTTTTGCATACTAACGAGATGGCCCCACGATAATGCGCATCCACATGACGAATGGGCCACTGCAGCGCGTCCTGCTGGAGATAAGACGCCGAAGTACGAGATAACCAGCCAGCAGACGACGTCCACCGCGAAATTTATGTGGTCCTTGTGATGGGCTTAATTGGTACATGAACAGCGCATACCGCGGCCCCGGGCGTCGGAAAAAGCGTGCGGTATGGCGGTGCCGGTCTGAAATTATCGGCACGTCAAAACTAACAGTCGCGGCGGATGAAAGGCGATTTATTTCGGAGCGACCGCCGGTGCGCCCTGTAATTTGTAACACGAAATGCGGTTTAATTTCGTTTAATCGGCCCTTTTGGCAAATCGGTTCCATTAACGCATCTCTTGTAGATTAAAGACTGAATTTTATTATTAGAGTCCAGAGATTACCGATTTTTAACAGAGCCTAAATGGGGAAGTTGCATAAATTTTATATTTGTTTGAAATGCGATTCCCAACTTTATTAGTGCGAAAATACGGGAGTCAAAGCAAGCAGGTGTATCTATCTACATACCTAGTTTTTCAATGCTTTTATTCCTACCATAAATTATAACTTTTAATAAGTTTTTGTGAAACACACATTATTTTGCTATTCTATCCCCACATTTTAATAATTAATTTCACATATTTATGAATACAACTGAATAATCTTATACAGGGTGGCGCATCCAAAACGAAACAGAGGCATTTTCTGGCAGCTCAGTTTTCTTTTTGAAAAAACGCTCAGACCCGTCGATTTTGTTTTCGAGGGGGACACACACAAAATTGGCACAAAATCACGTTTACACGTGCAGCCCCTATGCGGGGATGGCACTACCCCTAAAATCTTAAATGGGAGGGGTCTTTCAATCCCTTTATAATGATGTAAAATACCATGTACTTCAGTTCAGTAGTTTTGGAGATTTATTAATTAAAAGCTTAAAGTAGACTTTAATACATGATCATTAGTGGAGATCAAGTAATGCATTAAATTTGGCAGCAAAGTAGTTTAAAAAAGAATAAATGAGAGTAGTTATTATTGTAATGCAGTTTTAACTTGTGCGTCACTTACGGAGTTCTTAAGTTAGAGTTGATTTTAAGATTTTAAAAACTTGACTCTCAAAAAAATTATAAAGTAGTGGAAGATAACAAGAATGAACTTATCCGTCAGTCAAGTAAATGTTGGAAATGACCACTTTGACTCTCCATGCAGTAATAGAGATTCATTCATTCACAATTCTTTGTCGCAAATCTTCTAACTATGTTGGTTGTGTAGCATATATTTTGCTTTTTAAGTGACCTCACAGAAAAAAATCCAAAGGTGATAAATCTGGCGAACTTGCAGGCCATTCAATGGCAACTATTCTACCGATCCATCAACGTGGAAACGTCTGATCTAAATATTGTCGAACAGGTAATGCGTAATGTGGTGGGGCACCATCCTGTTGGAACATCAACCTATTCTCAATGATCATTCTGGTTTTCAATTAGGGCTATTAATGCTGGATCTATGGCATCTTGTCAATTTCTAGATAAGAAAAAAGGACCAATTAAATGATCGCCAAAAATACCAACCCACATACTTAATTTTTGTGGATGTTAGGTGTATACCTCATGATAAATTCTGGGACTAGAATCGTACCAATATCGACAGTTCTGACCATTTACTTCGCCATTTAAGAAAAAGGAGCATTCGTCGGAAAAGCAAATTTTGAACAGAAAATGTTCATCATTTATAATTTGTTCACTCATATCTTCGCAAAATTGTAATCGGCGATCGAAATCGTCTTCATTCAGTTCGTGTAGTAGGTGAATTTTATACGGATGAAAACTATGGGCCTTGAGAATCCGATGGATACTACGTCGACTAACATCACACACAGCTTCCAATTTGCGCTTATTTAACGTAGGATCTAGATGAACTTGCCCTAAAACCATCACTTCTGCTGCTTCGTTCCTTATGGGATTTTCTATGTTGCGTTTTTTATTGACGACTGATCCAGTTTCCTCAAATTTAGCTACAAGTTCTAGAACATATTTTCGATGCACGTTACTGTTCTCATGTCGTTTATTAAATATTTCTGCTGTTTTACTAGCGCACTGATTATTTCCGAAAAATATTTCGATAATTTCAACTCTTTCTGTCGTGGAATATCCCATGGTTAATTTATAAAGCGTCAAAAGTTATTTTAACAACAAAGTTTGGTCGTATCAGTCGCAAACTATTTACTAAATTCCTATTTAAAATAAGTACGAGGCATTCCTTTCTTATCTTTCTTCAAGAAAAAAATAGAAAAATAATGTAGTAAACTTTATGTCTGATATCTTTTATAAATGAAAAATCATGAAGATATTGGAAATTATTTGCGTCATTCTCTTCCTTGACACCTCAAATCTTATGAATGGTTCGATTTCAACAATTTTGAACAATGTCATTATTTAAAGCACAGATTATATACAGATAGAAATCTTATCAACAATTTTCATGAACCAAAAGAGAAGAAATAACTTAAATATTGTTATTATTAATGCAAATATATCAAAAATATAAATATACAGGGTGTCCGGAAATGATGAGCAAAAAATTCAGGAAATAATTCTTGACCGAAAATAAATGCTACCTCTTTCTATAGCATTTTTTCCAAAACTGATTATTAACGGAGTTACAGGGTGTTAAAGTTAAAGTTTTATTTTCGATATTTCAAACATATTCCTAATTTTGACGTCACTAGTAGGGGGCGCTACTTGTGGCACACCATGCTTCTTTTAAATAGCAGAACTTTTTTGCATCTTAATTCGACAACGTTGCAATGTGTCAGGCTGCTGCTGCTAAATGTAATATTAGTTATAGTAATGCGTGTAGCTAGTGCGTTTCATTTTTCTCTAGTTTTTCTTTGATGTTTGTGAGTGTATATAGACAAAAATGGAACAATTTATAGTTACCATAACCAACTCCCTAACATGTTAATTTACAGCGAATTTAGGCAAAACTCTGGGTACGAAACGTTTGTACAGTAAACGCTTCAAGTAGGCAACAGAAATAATTTTGAACACTTGTAACTATTGCTCTGTGTCCTGAAAAGATCTCTAAGAAAACTATTCACAGTAAGCACCTATGTTTAAGTGTACCTATTTGGAATTATTATGTACAAATACATAACAGTCCTAACATAGAACGTGAGCATTGTTGTCACATATTCCAGACCTGTTTGCTGTCTGTTATCGTTGGTCTGAAAAAAAATTGTTAAGTCAAATATGTAAGGCACTCATATTCCGGACACCCTATTGAGCTTAGCAAATAGTAAGCCGTAAGTAAGTAAACCGAATATATAATGATAAAAAGCGCTTTAATCATCAAATTTTTAGGTATAGTAATCTTTCAAAATTCGTATTATTTTAAATTTAATTGTAGAGGCAAATATTGTTACAACGTAAATATGTTTTGTTTAGTATTTATCATATGACAAAATTAAGGCACTCGTATTCCGAACACCCTGTATCGTATGGTGTAGTATAATTAGGTATAACTTGTAAATTGAATGGGAAGAGCAACATCATTTGAACATATTTTTATTACAGAAATGTGTAGATATTTTTATTTTTAATACAGTGTTGTTCTTCCGATATATTTTGTTATTCGTCATTTGTTCATATTTTTGCCAACAAATAGATATGAAGATATCGACCTAACCTTTGTCATTTTAGGAGTCTCAGTTTGACAACAAGCAAACAAATTTTCTCTATTTCAATTTAAGTTGAATCATTAGGCCATTAAAAATACCGAAGTTCTTCTATGCGGCATTAAATTCGACTTCTAGATAACTTTAATTTTATGTCACTGATTACGAGAATATTTCGGGTTAATATTTCTGTTTATTCTACAGATAAATCCAGAACTACATTTCGCGAAACCTTAAAATCCTTCATATAGTTGATTACAACTATACATTGCAACTGACTTGGCTTGTTTAGTTCAAAATATATTGCGGTTGAAGTTCTGAAAGAGCCAATAGAACTATTAGAAAATTATTAAACTCCTGGAAGTTGGAATCTAATTTACCGGCAACAGGATGCCATTACTACTTCCAATACATTTATTTTTATTACTTGCGACTTTTAACTTAGGTAGCTCAGAAGTTTTTTTTCGTAAGGGAACTTCTAATATAAAATTTCAAGACTTGTAAAGTCAATTATCCAATATTGAGTGTATAGGGAGGCAGAAACTTTTATAACTGTACTAAAAAGTTATTTGTTTCATTGCGCTTTTATAGATGCAATTAGGACTATTCTTATTATTATTGCAAATAAAGTTTGACGTCATTATTCCTTTAGATATGTTTGAGATTGGAACGAAAAGTACAGGGTGTCAGTGTTATAATGTGCTATATTGAATGAAAAGGCTCCTTTGTACAGGGAGTCACAAATCGAGGGTTAGGTACCACTGGGATTTCAGAAACTGTTAAAAATGCCTTCAAGTGAAAATTGGTTTTTATTTATTCCTCGCTTAAATCGATATTTTGAAAGTTATTGTAATAAGAATATACCAGCTTTAAAGTGGTGATTCTTTAAGCTAGCCTTAAATGGTCATTATTTAAGCTAACCTTAACCTTTCATTACTGAAAACCTGTATATTCTTAATACAATGACTTTCAAAAAATCCATTCAAGTGAGTAGTATCGTTCTTGGAACGAACTTACCTTAGTACAATTTTGCCTCCTTAAGAGGAAAAGAAGGTCTAAGGTAAGAGGCCTGAGAAAATATTTTTATTTAACTTGTGTATAATAATTATGATTTCTTATTTGTTGCGTAATTGTTGATACTAAATTTTGAAAAGGATTTTTTTTGTGTGACAAAGAAATAAGAAAATTATCATAAAAAGAAATAAAATTAATATTTTCTCAGACCTATAACTTCTGAAGTAAGCAAAATTCTACTAAGGTAAGTTGATGTAAATCATTTTATTTTCTTCCAATTAAGCTAGCCTTAAGGTACTACTCGTTCTTTACTGAACACTCTCTAATTCTTAGGCCTACCAAAAAATATTATTCTTGACTCAAAAAAAAATGTATTCTATGTACCTAATAAATAATAAATAATTTAAAGACATATATTATACCTATAACACACAAAAATATATATTTTCTTGAACGGATAACACAAATTTACATAATTTATATTAGAGGTTATTTTACGACAAAAGGTAGAATTTCGTCTGAAAAGTAAGGATTGCATCTTAAAGTACTAATCTCTTTCAAAATCAAATTCGGTGTGCTCAAATATGTTTTTACCTCTTCAAGATACCCTCCATTGAAATTTATCAGTTTTGCATTTTATTGATATATTGAAAATAACCAAAATGGATATCAATAGGGATAATTGACGGGGTTACATGCACTGTTCACAGCACTTAGAAATCGTTTTCCAACAGTTATTTTCTGGATAATTCCATTTGGTGGTTGAAGTTTCTGGGTTTCTGAAAGTTCATATGTTGAAGGAGTTGCAAATCAGGTATTAGGTACCACTGGGATTTCGGACACTCTCAGAGATACAAAAATGTTTAAATTGTAGCAAAATTATGCCTTTGGCGATCAATGAAGTGGCGCAGATAATTGGTTTTTATTTATTCCTTATTTGAATAAATTTTTTGAAAGTTATTGTAATAAGAACATACAGGGGTTTCAGTAAAGAATTGACGATACTTAGAGTTAGCCTTAAAATGTGACCATACTTTCCTGTATACTCTTGTTACAATAACTTTCAAAACATTTATTCAAGTGAGAACGTTCGTTCTTGAACTAAAATAAAAAGATCTTATTAAACTTACCTTTGTACAATTTTGCTTCTTCAAGTTACAGGTCTGAGAAAATATTATTTTTATTTCATTTGTTTGCAGTAATTACGATTTCTTATTTGTTGGGTAATTGAGGATACTAAATTTTTAAAAGGATTTTTTTTGTGTAACACATACCAATATCTGATTGACTGAAAATCAATCAGATATTCATATTTATCACATCAAAAAACCTTTTTTGTAAAATTTGAGATGCAATTACCCAATAAGTAAGAAAATTACTTTCTCAGACCTATAACTTTTAAGGAAGCAAAATTCTACTAAGGTAAGTTGATGTAAATCACTTCATATTCGTTCAATTAAGCTAACCTTAAAGTACCACTCATTCTTTACTGAACACCCTCTAGTCCTTAGGTCTACGAAATAAATGTTTTTCTTGACTCAAATAAAATCTGTTTTCTATGTAAGTACTTAAATGGTGGGTAATTTTCAAAAATATAGTAAACCTGTTACACAAAAATATATATTTTCTTGAATGAATTACACATATTTACATAATTTATATTAGAGGTTATTTTACGGCAAAAGGTAGAATTTCGTCTGGTTCTCTCTTTCAAAATCAAATCGAGTTTGTTCGAATATGTTGTTTTCTCTTTGAGATATCGTTCATTGAAATTTATTAGTTTTGCATTTTATCGATATATTAAAAATAACCAACTTGGCTGTTATCAACAACGATAGTTGACGGGTTATTGCATCCAGTGATCGCAACATATAAGGTTTTGGGATTTATGGATTTCGTGCTTGGAATTTGGGGTTTATGGGTTCTGATGTGTATGGAATTTGGAGTTTATGGGTTTCGTGATTTACAGTTTTGGGATGTATGGATTTCGAGATTTATAGGTTTTGGGTTTTGGATTTTTGAGTTATAGACTTTAGGGTTTATCGGTATTAGTGTTTATGGTCTCCATGTTGTGTGTGTAAGAAGTATTGGGGGATCAGAGGGTATCGAACGATAATGAATGTAATGTATGGAATTGAAGAACAGTGTCACTGAAACAGCCAATAAGTGGTCAGTGGGGATGTACATTTGACTACAACGCAACGGAAATGGGATGTGAGGGTTCTTGGAAAATAATTTATGGGTTTTAACTAATGTACGATATCTCGAAGAGGAAAAAAGATATTCAAGCCAATTTAATTGAATGTGAGGAAAACTGGTACTTTAAGGCACAATTTTTACTTTTGTAACAGAATTTTATCTTTTGGCATGAAATAAGCTCAAATGTAGCAAAAAAGAGCGTTTTTTACTCTTTTAGGTTAGAATATCTTGAAAACCTGCGCATTAATATCTTTTGAAATAATAAGGGTGGCCCATCAAAAACGAAACAAGGCAATTTAAAGGAATTTTTTGTTTTAAAAACATAAACCGGCCAAAGAAGTGTATTTTGTTTTCGAGGGGGAATAATATGTGAACATTTTCCAATCCTCATGCTCAAACCCCATGCAGAGGTGACATGCACTCTTAAAATCTTAAATGGAATGAGGTTTCAACTGGTATCTCATTTGACAGGCTATTAAGCCTCTTTTCAATGCTTCTCATTTTTGGAATGTGGTTGGAAATCCAGCTAGAATTGAAAAATAGTTTTTTTGAAAAAAATTGAATCAGGTTGAAATTATTGATACATGGTTAGACAAAGAAATGAAATAGCGTCGAAAATAATAAAACAAAATTTTACTCTCTGAAAAATATTATATTTAAGAAAGTTTCGAGTATTTCAACCTTCTCTGCAGGAGAACTGCTGAATTTCATAATGTTAGTAACACCAATAAACTGTACAATATACAATACTAAAAATACGTTCAAAATAAATGACAATCTAATGAAATAGGTTTACCAGTATTGCCCAGAAAGAAGATAAGCTGGTAATAACCAACCAAATTATTCAGATAGTAAAAACTTGTTTATTGTTTTTATCATTTTCGACATTATTTCGTTTCTTTGTCTAATCATGTATCCACAATTTCATCCTGATTTCATTTTTAGAATTCTAGAAGCAATTTCGCGCGAAATTTCCACATATTCCTCACGCTCCAAAAATGAGACAATCTTGAAAAGAAGATTTAATAACTTTTCAAATGAGATGCCATTCGAACCCTCATTCCATTTAAAATTTTAAGAGTACATGCTACCCCCACTGTGGTTTAAACTTGAGGGTTGGAAAATATTCTCAGATTAATTCACAAATAAACTTTTCATGTTCAGTCGTGTTTTGCTTTTAAAACAAAAAAGTCAAAATTTTGTAATTCCTACATTTATTTGCTTATAAACTGTCATATTACAATTTATCTTTATTAATTTAAAAAAATATTTTTCAACGTAATAATTATTCTTCTGTATTTACTTAAAAGTGATGAATATTTCCTCCCATTGTGTGTTTGACATTCAAGTTTCATGTGAGAAAGCAAACTTAACCGATATCCTATGTAGAAGCGCAATAAAGACTTTTTTTGCCGAAAAAAGCACGTAACTTTTCCAATATATTCACGGCAACGGCATTGCAAAAAGCTGCAGACGTCAAAAAGAACACACAATGCTAAATTGTTTGGAACTATTCGAATAGACCAGTACGCGGTTGCTGCGGAGCAATTCTAATGCTGACACTGAAAGTTGCACACCACGGTATCCATCAAACAAACAAAGTTGGGTTATGATATATGAGGCGTTTGGAAATCTTACTTTTACGGCCCACAGTAAAACGCAGGGTTTTATGACGTTTTGAATAGCGTGCAAATGCACCATTAGTCGCGATTTATGATTACTTGTATTTTTATAAGACCACAAAATTTTTATCACCTTGTTGCAGGGGAAACTGAATATATTTTTTAATAATAAATCATATTAAATTCTTATTAGAAAAGTTGGGCATATCTTTCTCAAAGTTATTCTCCATTTTAAATATTAAAAAAAAGATTTATCTTAAAAGGATAGTAGATACAATATACAGGGTATTTCACTACTACACAAAATTATCAAAAATAAGTTAACGTTGAGTGAACTTAACATTTTACATTAAATGTCCACCCGTGCCATCCCCTCCACAAATTAGAATGCCGTCCTTTTGGCCAGCGATGGCCCACCACCACCCACTTACGTCTAACTGATGAGTCGCATCAGGATATCATACTTTAACACTTAAGCCTTGTCCTCGTGAACGCGAAATTCATGAATTTTGCACGAATTTCGCAACAGAAAACAGTATAAATATTATTGCTACTTTCATTATTATGTGGTGTTAATAAGTTTGTTTTGAGCTTCTGACAATTTATCGTGACAGCAATTTAAACGGTATAAAATGTATTTACTTTAGAATAAAGCTGCAATTCGGTGCAGCTTCCACTAAAGTAATTGCTACTAATTTTATCATTAGAGCAGTAGTAATATCCCGACCACAAGTATTTTCCATTTCAATTATTTTTAAAGTTCATCTGGTAACGATAATTAGAAAATCACACTATAATATATAAGTAAAATAAATGTAACTTTGCTAACTAAATAGATACCTTTTACAGATATGAAATTAACTCTCTATTCGTGTACATAACTTATTGACATGCAGAATAAAACTCTTAAAACTAGCTTAAATTAGTATCAATTTCAATCTAAACATACTACTTACTATATCTATTTAGCTATAAAAAAATCTTTAGTAGGTACTGCAGTAAGTATGACTTAATTTTTAAATCTACTTACCACTTAAAGCGTAGATTTGGTGTGATTCAGAAGTTTAGAGAAAATATTATTTTGAATTGTAATATTGTGAAATAAGTTGTGAAATCGTAGAATACATAAATTAACTGAATTAAATTGTTTTAAATCCTGATTAAGACATTTGGTTAACTCTTATTCGATGGTTAGAATGTGCATGTACATATTTATATTATATCTGTTTAGTCTAATCGTTCGATTAATTAATCAAATCAAAGTCGGATCTCAAATTAGAAATTTTAAATAACGATTTAGACATTTTTGGAACTATAAATCTTGGAATATCTCAAGTCATTTTTAAAACGCAATCTCTATTGCTGGCATAATAGTTTAGTGAATAATAATAATAATAATATCTCTACCCCTCATTCTAATCACAGGGATTAGCCCAGAAGTCGGAGACTTGTGCGGGAGAGAAGGCGGCATATTATTATTAAGCAGGCCGCATTTGCGCCCAGGAACGACTTACGTTGGTAGGTCCTAACCACTATTCAGTGCAGGAATGAGGGAAACCTGGAAAACCTCATTAATTAGGGGAGTAGTCAAATATCAACCGGTATCAATCTCTCACATTGACCCAAGCCAACATTTTTCCACCCTACCATACCCGCAGAGAGGGCGCCAAACCTCTCCACGAATATAGCTTATATACGGTCTACCGGCAGCTGGGCTCGAACCAACACCGATCAGTCACCTCGATTCAAGTACTGACGCCTTAAACCGCGCGACCACTGACCGACCCAAATGTCAAATCACAAATTATATCACAATTATTACCGGATCTGAAATATTATACAGTGCTTTCCAAAAGTAACGAATAAATTTATTATTTTTGAAATTGAGAAGTTTTCGAAAAAAATCCCCTGGCACGTCGATTTTGTTTTTAAAAAGGCATTTTTTGACATACGACCCATATTTGTGACGTCATCGTTGTTCGAGATATGACGTTATCGACAATTTTTTTAAATAGCAACCCCCAATTTTGATCATGCCATTTGAAAGAGCGTGTCATTCTGCATACACATCATGAAAAATTATGGTGTTACATAATACAAATTTCAAGAAAATAATGTTTGAAAATTTAATTTTCACAGTACTCTCATCAATAATTTCTTCTAATGTAGTAGCAAATTTTATATAGAATATTTTATTATTCTTCATAATATTTCCAAAAACTTGTTTTTAAGATGAATTAGATTTTTGTAAGTCATCCAATACCAGAGATGGCACAGAAAATGGATTGAAACTTCAAATTCTAAAGAAATACGCAAGGAATAATTCATAGAATTTACTGAAATATATACAGTTTTGCAACTATTACAAAATTGGAATTCTTTTAATTATTATAAAAACTGATTATCATATGGTTATTTTATATTGTTTTTTTTTTTGTAATGAATCAAAATAATAATTACAAACTAGTAAATCAGACTAACCATACAAGTAAAATAATGTAATTTCAACTAATCATTAAATATGTACTTAGATCATTCTATACAGTGCTTTCGAAAGTAACGAATAAATTCATTATTTTTGAAATTGAGAAGTTTTCGAAAAAAGTCGATTTTGTTTTTAAAAAAGGCACTTTTTGACATACAACCCACACTTGTGATGTCATCGTTGTTTGAGATATGACGTCATCGACAATTTTTTTAAATAGCAACCTCCAATTAATTTTGACCATGCCATTTGAAAGAGCATATCATTCTACATACGCATCGTCAAAAATCATGGTTTCCTGACAGTAGCCTTGGCGACCGAGAATCTTTTTTATTGCTGTCAGATAAAAACTTGAAATCGTACTTTATTAAATAGATTTTTTTTTGTTTGTTGAGTTATTTCTTTAGTTCTTATCTTTTGTTTGGCAAAAGCAGTACGTTTGAAGTGTTTATTGAGTATTAACTTTGTCATTTTATAAAAAAAAATGGTTAAATTTACTGAACGAGAACTAATTGAAATTCTTTGCATGATCGGATTTGGAGACAGGATGCGCACCCAAAAAGAAGTAGTTGAATTGTTCAATGAAACTCATCCTGATCGACATCCCATTAGCCAAAGCATGGTAAGCAATATTGAGTTTAAATACCGTAACTTTGGACCTGTTCGTGATCTTCCTAAATCTGGCCGACCATCGAAATCTATAGATAATGAGCTTAATGTTTTGTTGGCAATACAAGAAAATCATCACTCAACACTTCACCAATTGGCTTCTGATTTCAATATGGCAGCGTCCACAGTTCTCAAAATATGATATATGAAAAAAGAAAAGTATCATTCTTATAAGGTATGCCTTGTTCATGAGCTATCGGAAGACGCCTTTGATCGACGAAATTAATTCTGCGAGCAAATGCAAGAGCTATGCAATGATGATTATAATTTCGTAAAAAACGTATTTTTTTCTTACGAGGCTACGTTTGTTTTGAACGGCCATGTCAATAGGCAACACTGCCGTTATTGGGCTACCGAGAATCCCCGATGGATGATGGAGTATCACACTCAAAGTCCCCAGAAAGTTAATGTGTGGTGCGGCACAGTCGACGGACGAATTCTGGGTCTCTATTTCTTTGACGTCAACCTAACTGGTGCAAGATATTTGGATTTTCTTTGAGACGACCTCATTCCTGAACTAATAACTTTATATCCAGATACAGAGGGACTTGATCTTCCAAGAAATACTATTTTCTTTCAAGAAGATGGTGCACCTCCCCATTATGCAACACCTGTCCGTGCTTATTTAGATGAGCTGTTCCCGAATCGTTGGATAGGGAGAAGGAAGCCGATTAAGTGGTCACCCAGATCACCTGATTTGACACCCCTAGATTATTTCTTGTGGGGATACTTAAAAAGAAAAGTATACGTTACTAGACCGGTTAATTTAGAAGATTTAAAAGCAAGAATTCGTCACGAGATACATCGTATACCTTCTGAAGTTATTGATAATGTCCGGCAGCCAACGGTGCACAATTTGAACATTTAATTTAGTCGATTTTTTACATAATCATTATCATTTTCAGTACTGTGAAAAATTAAATTTCTAACGAGATTATGTGTCCCTCTTCCAAGCATGTTCAGCAACGCCGGATTTTTCAGGCTGGTATATATGCCTTTCTTATTTGGACATGCCCACGTATACTTGGCCACAGTCGCTGCATGACACCAATTACACTCGTGAAGTTTGTAACGGACTCAATCTTTCGGGTTGGGGAGTTGCTAACTTATCTTACATGTTGATGTGAAAGTCGTCCGCACGCCTTTTTTGCATAGTATTTTCGCGATTCTATCTGTCACATGAGAATGTCCAAATAAACTGTAGAAACTAGTAAAAAAGAACACGAAAGGCACATATGGTTATACCAACCTGAAAAAGTCTCCGTTGCTTAACATGCTTGGAAAGAGGAACTCAGAATCTCACTAGAAGACACTAGAGTGCTGGGTCGTACCAACGAATATTACAATACCCGAACAACAAGAATAGGGACGAAGGATTGAAAATTAGTTATACTTGGATGCCTTTGCTTACGAACAAACTAGTGAACCGAAGCTTAAGTACCTCAACCAACCATCCGTAATACGCCTGTCATTCAATTGACATCGGCCGTAAAACCTACAAACTACAGTGACACGTTAAAATATTGTATATACGTAAGTAGAATTAAATTCTCATATTCTCTTGCCGAAAGTACGCAGTTAATTGGAATAACTCGCTTTTTTGTTGCACCCTGTATGAGTTTCCTTCTATTATTTGTCCGAAAATATAATTTATTTAGTTGTTTTACATTAGTTCTTATTTTGATTTATTAACCAAGCATCACTGTATACCAATATATTTCATTAAACAAAAACTTTGCTAGACAACAATTTATCCGGAAGTGGTGGGATCTGGAACCTCATTTTTTACTCTCACATCCAATCTCCTTGATAACATCTGAGGCAATTTTAAATTTGCGTGCCCTACCGATTTTTTTCAGCAAATACGATTCCTTTCAGACGTTAAACGAACCGCCTTTCATAAAAGTGGAGAAAACTGGAAAAAATTAACCTAGCTATTTGTCTACAAATGTCATAAAAATACAAATCCCTGAAAACTAATGCACTGAAACGTGAGTATAAAAATATATATAAATAAAAAATTATATTCCTACTTTTGTACAGAATATTTAGCAAAAATATCATTGATATTGAATACGATTTTGCCCCTGGGGTAAATTCCAGACGTAAAGCGCCATTTCTGAGCTCGGGATCGGATTCATCGTCGAAAAATACATGGGAATCCATATGTCCGACCCACAAATCCGAACACTTTTTTTTGTGACACTGTGTTATCTAAAGGATTCATGGTACAGTTTTCTGAAATATCCTGTAGACAGTAAAATAAATAAATCATGATTCCCACTTTTTCAGTAATAAGTTGAAAACAAAAGGATAATCCTAATCTGATTACTTGAATGGAAACTATTTTAATTCCCAGGAAGTTCCATTTACCTTGATTTAATTTAAAATTCTATTTATTGGCGCTGTCACAACTTATCCCTTGAGAAAGGTTGCCACAAATGGCACCTGCATTGTCACATAATATATTTGCGTCGTAATATTTGTAACTCAGATGGATCATTTAGATTTTCGTGAAGACATTTGTTTCAAGACTTGTACTTCTAAGTTAGGTCAGGTGTAGGTAGGCACGTAATCTAACGGAATAAACTTACGACTTGTGGGCGCTTTTTAGAGATGTTTCTACAAACATGAAATATATCTGGTTAATATAAGCAAATATATATTGAATCGTTAGAGCGGGTATAACCTATGCCGTAAAAGCATGTACACATTGGTACTACTGTTCTAACAGTATATGCAAAATTAAAAAAACAATGATAACTGGAACATATCGATTTAATTTAATAAATTTGGCGAATTGCCCTGACTTGATTCCACCATATATTGTGAAGGTATGTGCTTATTACTTGAAGACTCCTTTGATGCACATTTACAATATATCCATTATATCTTCTACTTTTCCTAACTTGTGCAAAATGGTACCAGTTGCACCAATCTATAAATTGGTACAAAACCAAAGTATCCAATTATAGACCTCTTATCTGCTGTGGCTAAAGTATTCGAGCAAATTATCTTTAATAAACTTTCCTGTTATATTTTTCCATATATTTCACTCTCCCGGTACGGTTTTATACCAAAGAAGTCTCTTATCACGCATTTAGTTCATTTTACACATGGCATTCACTAATTTTAATAATCAATGCCATGTGAACGTCGTATACACTGATTTTAAAGTGTTTCATCGGGTCGATCATGACATTTTACTATGCAAGTTACACAAGTTTGGATTGACCAAACCCACTTGAAAGTTTTTTCTGTATTATTTACTCAATCAGTGTTTTGCCAACTAGAACGTCATAGTTCAAAGTGTTCTATAATATATTTTTCTCAAGAAAGTTAAGGTATACATTGTATCTATAAAATTCATAATACAATGTTAAAAAAGTTAGATAATGTCAAAGATCTAAGCCTTTATTATAATTCGAAATTAGACACAAATATTGGATTTATGATGAGACAGTCAACAAAATTGAGTATCAACACATCGAAATTATTATATTTTACCTATGTACGATCAAAACTTGAATTTATTTTCATTATCTGGCTCCAGTCCACAATAGCTCAGGAATATGTTCAAAATTCAAATTCAAAATAAATTATTCAGGCATCTGTATTATAAAAAGTACAAAATATATTCGAATTTTAAAACGGTAAGAACAGTTAACTTTTGCCAAGAATTTAAGACAGAATTTGAAATACATAGAGCAAATAGTTTTTCTCGAATTCCTTTTATACCCTCACATCGTCGTTCTTCCATAGCTACGATGACGATTATGAATAAGTTTTATAATAATATGTGCTTCTGATTTAGACATATTTGATAAATGTTCTCAGTTCAGAAAAATAAAAACTGCTTATGATGCATGATCTTAAATTTGTTTTTTTTTTATTATAACTACACCTTGATATTCTTGATCTACATAGCATCTCCACTCCTTGCATATTATTGGTAAACTTAAACATATTGTATTTCTTTTATTTTGTGTCTTTCATGTATTGTTCAGCTATTGTATTGTTGTAATACTAGTGTAATACTAGTAGTAATATTTAGTTTAGTTCATGGGCGTCGTTACAAAATTTTTCAAGGAGGGGCAAATGCAGAAAAATATTAAACTGGAAACAAATGTATTTTAATAAGGATACATAAGGTTCATATAATTTTTAAACATCATATTTTCAGAAACATAACAACAAAATGTTATAGGTACTATAACATGATAAAATAAAATATAATAAAAAAATAAAATACTCGGCAGAGTATGATGGCAAAAGTTCTGTTTCTGCTCTAAATAGAGTTAGTTTGAAGAGTAACGAATGTGCACAGCATACTACATTGAGAACGGCTCGAGACTATGAGGTTTATGCTTGCAACTTGCAAATTTGAATTTAGCATTTTTTGAGTTCGGCGCTCACTCATAATGCGTATTAGAAGAAAAAAACAGATCGCACAGCGAATGTTGTGTACTAAATCTTTAAGTCTGAAAATTAGTTAATTTTATTAATTTTTTTGTTAAGACAGGTTTTTTCGCAAGGGGGGGCAGTTGCTCTAAACGACGCCCTTGATTTAGTTGATACTCTATATTATATTAGGCTTCTCATTTACAAAAAGGTAAAACTTTAGCCTATAGTAATTAAAAAATGTAGAAAACAGATACAGATTCTATTAAATTAATTTATGTATATTTTAAAGTGTTTTTTTTTCTATCTACACATAAATGGTTATAGGAATTCAATAGTTATTTTAATTGCAATTTATATACTTATTTGTCATTGTGCTGTAGATATTATTAAGCTCACCCAACAATACAATATACACAGCTCCACTATGATGTACAGCAATTTACCAGACAGTACCGCAAATGTATTATATCTAGTCTGAGTCTGAATTTGGCAGCTATAGACTACCACAACAATGCATGAAATATTTCCTCATATAATGTGGCACTACATTAGTACATACATATAACAGTTCTAGGTCAGTGTGATTTGCAAGCAGTCTTAAATTCATGAGCAAGTTCAAAATTCTTTCTTTCTTTATAGCAGCAAGGCAGCAAAATTGTGTTATAATAATTGCAGCAAGATTTTTATATTTAAATATATGAATAGCCGACATTGACTCATATCAGAAAAACGTTAATACTATAAGTAATCAGATTTCAATATTCAGAATCGCCTGGCTAATAAAGATTACTGTAGCCCAGCGATGTAAAGATTGAAAATACTATAACTATTCTCCTACTACTACTACTATATCTCCTACGATAAATATACGTCATGCAGCTTAATCCGAAAAAAACTATCTCTTAAAATTTGCAAGCCGCGTTAAAAAATTTGCATTCCTGTTGAAAATATTGAACTTTAAATTTTGCCTAAAAATCTCTGTGTTCGAGTGGCCAGCAGCTTATTTAACTTTAATATTATCATTGCTAGGCATATTAAATAAATAAGAAAATTTTATTACCTACATATCCTTATAAAGAAATATATTAGACTATATTTTTTGGAAAAATGGAAATTATTAAATGCTATTTACAATATTCTAAAACAAAATAATACCAAATCATGTCTTGCAATTTGCAAATATGTTCTGAAATGTTGTTGTTGTTCTTGTAAATATTGATACTTTTTTATGTTACTATCTTCATTTATGTTCAACCTATATGCATTCACTTCAGCTGCATGTTACAGAATTAACGGTAGTAGATGGAATGAACTTGTTTAATAAAAAATTTACGTTAATGTAGTCATTATGAAGCAATTTATTTGTCCAGTGTAAATGACAGAACAAGGCAATGATAAATTAAGACCGTGTTATTCGAAATGAAAGTACTCGATACACTGACAAATGCAGATTATTCCAACTAATTGATCTCACTCAGAAACAGATATTTCAGTTGATAGTGGATACTCATTTATGTAACTTGACCGATCGACCGCTGTAAATGTACAGTGTGATCAAAAATTCTCGTTATAAAAGATTCAACGAGAAAAAAACATATATTTTCGGTAAATACATTTTCCTTCCAAATTTCTGAAAATATGTTCACAAGAACTAAAATATGTCTGTTAGCACGTTTTTTAAAAGATATGTAACCTATACAGTGTAAATAATGATATGCAATTGTGTGTGAAGTGTACAGATTCTACTGCACATCAATAGCTTCAGATTCTCCGCTAACTTTTATTTTATCATTGTATGTGGTTAAATATTTATTTAACAAAAAATTATAAAAAGTATGACTTTTTTAAATTATCTTCTACACTGTTATACAATAAAACAGTCTCCCGTCAGATAAAGAATTATACAAATGAATGTAGAACAATATTTTTAACATTTTTCATATCAGTATCAAAATCGCAATATATACCTACATGTTTCTTTCTTTCTGCAACTGTAAAAGATTATGCATACGAATACATTTTTCTTTAATTATTTTTCATATTTTTCTGAAAATTTTGCCTCCTGCATATTACATGTACGGTGTTTTCTACATAGGAATACAGGATGATTCGAACTTATCCAAATAATATTTTTATGAATATATAGGAACTCTTACAAATATAATTTGTTCCAAAATGATTTATTCACTTCTGCAGAGCACTGGAAACTAGCCGACTGTAAAACCTGACCTTGCGCAAGGCAAATCATGCAAATGGCGACCAGCACGGCGGCAAGTGTAATAAAAAATGAAGAAACAAAAAATTGAAAGAATTTCCAAAGAAAATATATAAATAGCATTTTATAACACCTATTTTATATCAGTAAATTCAATTGTTTTTGCCACTATTATTATTATTTATTAATAAAACTAATTTAATTAATTAAATAATTTCACACACCTGATATTACAACAACTGTTCAAAATTTTGTCCACTGATATGTAAACACATTTGGGCCCGTCTTGCCCAGTTTATATGAACTAACACAAACGATTCTGATTCTTGTTCGTTTTGAAGTCGTAAGTTATTGGCATAATTGAGCCTCGTGTATGACACGACACATTGGGACATTCTTTGTAGTTGCTGAGCGATTTGTCTGGTACTTATTTGTGTATTCTCTTCAACAATTTCTAAAATGTGTTTCTCAACTGCTGCAATACGCCCTGGACGTCCTGAACTTCCATCTTTTTCAGGATTGAGTTGCAAATTTCCCGTATCACGCTCGCGTTGAAGTACCGCGGTAAAAATAGTTCTACCGGGAAATCGTTCGGTGTACAGACTAGAAGCTTACTTTTACTTATTTTACCATAAATTAAAACGATATCTAACGTTGCATGCTGAAAAATCGAATTTATCTCAAAAATTAAGAGTAATAAAATATTCGGGGGTAATACGATAAGAGCTCAGATTTAGCCGGATATTTTTTTATGTTTCTTTTCGAGTACTTACTGTACTGTAGCTCGAGTGATTTTGTCGAACAGCTTGAGTTAAATTACCTACAAAAGTAAGTACGAGAAAATAAAACACACTTTTCAAAATACATATTTTGCAGCATTTTTGCAGTGGTATTCCACATTGTTTTTACAACGTACTTTTTATAGGCTTCGCCATTTTTCTTATGTTGAAACCACAATCCATTAATATCCTGGCCACATCCTCAATAGACTGCTGTGTCCAAATCAAAATTTCATTCTTTACAAAATATATTAAATTACTTCCAAATTGATGATTGACTTATTTTAGTATTTTTAGGGCTACAACTTTCGATTTCATTTACTATTTCTTTTTCACACGTATTACCAAATCGAGACATTTGGATAAATTTGTGATTTTGACATGTAACAGTTTTAAACTGACGTTATTTTTTATAAATAGTAACATAGCGTTGCTATGATAACGTAATTTATCCGCTATTTTTATCCAGTTGCATTTTCTCTTCCTTCCTATTTAGCCTATAGCAAACCATGATTTTTGCGTTTGTCAATGGGATTTTTTATACATGAGTGGAATTATCTAAACAAAATTCTACATAAATCGTACGTAGGCGTACGTCAGAAAAAAAGTGTTTTTTAGGGGTCGTTTACAATAATATTATTGAGGATTTGGAGGATAACAAAAATATTTCTATAAAATTTCAAAGTGATACATGAAAACCTGAATAAATTATAGCGAAAAAACCATCCTAAAAGTTCAGCTTTAACACACTGTATCTTTTAAGGGAGGCATTTTTGTATATTGATAAGTAGGGTTAAATCGTCGTCTTTTGCCGTCAAAAATACGCAGCTAATGGGATGACCTACTTTCTTGTTACACCCTGCATACCTAATATAAAAAAATTGCTATAACTTTTTTTTACCTAACAGTACAGCAAAAATTATTTAAAACTATAATAATTCGAACTTTTTCAGTGAAATATGTCATACCTTATGGAGGCTTATATCTTTAACTGTTTTCGAGATATTGACGTTATGTGAAGTATCTTTGTAAATCCCTACAAGAGATTTGAAATACCTTAAAATATTTTTTGGTTACATTTGCGGTATTTTCTACAAAGGGTTTTAAATACCTTAAAATAATTTGAATTTGAAATTCTTTATTTGCTCGAAATTTTAATTACTTCTCTTGAGCATTTGATATTTCAAATCCTTTCTGTAAAGAGGAATATTTGGTAATTGAAGCTGCAAATACTTTTGTTGGTATTTGAAATACTTTTGATGGGTACTTGGAGCAGCTCTCTACACAACTTTAAAAAATTGATTAGCGTGGATACAATGAAGAAAAAAGCCAGTAAAATTGTCTCTAGATATTATGAATGAACGATTTATCTCTTTGGTCCCGCCTAATAATTAATATTCAACAGGAAAGTGTACCGACAAGAAATTTCTATACACTCACACTAGAACTTTTTCAGTCTAGTTTATTACCACCCTAGAATGTGTTAGATACGTGTAACAGTTTCCTGACAGCCATTTGTCACAGTCACCTGTTCGCCACCGAAACGTGCTGTTTTACTTGGCTTCCAACATTTTAAGCGTAATATTAACAGCGACAAGTTATTTGCATTAACCAAATGAATATTTGTTGTTAGATGTAGTTTGAGTATTTTAATTTGCGGAAAATGATGCACTAGAAGAAGTAGCACAAATGTATCGTTGCACCTACGTATAAAATATTCGAGCAATTACTGTATGACAGCTCTATTAGTTATCAAGAGAAAACATGAAACCTAAATTGGCTGTTCGTATTGATTTATTGGTGTGCTGGTGCTTTTTATGTAATTAGTAATCTAAACAAATGGCATTCGATTAGTTTAATTTTAAGTTCTAAAGTAATTCTTCTAATGCATTTGACGATACAAACAGACCTGAATACATTGTCATTGCAGAATATATTTTAACCAATTACAAGGTAGTACACGTTGTGAAACGTATTACAAAAACCGAACTTAAAGTTTAAAAATTACAGGGTAATCTTTCAAATATATGGAAAGGTCAGAACATGTGTCTAATGGCAATAATAACATAACTATTTAAATATTACATTAATAATTTGCCATAGAATGTAAACAAAACTACGTGGCCGAAAACGCAATATCATTGGTGTGACGTTACACGTTGTTCAGCGCGGTTTGTTTGTTTTTGTTTTTTTTTGTGGTATTTGAGGGTAGTGTAAATACTATTTATGTAATATCATTATTATTAGTGGTGATGTGGTGATGTTTTGGTACTTATATTTTAATTTGAAAAATAATAAGTAAAAGTGATGATATTTGGCATTTATAATTATTATCTTTTAATTAATTTAAGAAATCTTTATTGCTATTTACTACTGATTTCATTTTCCTTAAAAATATCCTTTTTTATTTATAAAATTTATTATATATATATATTTATTTATTTTATAAATGCCTCAAATAACATTCTACATTACATATATAATAGGAGCAAATACAGAACATGTTTTCTGGAATCGGAATGAAGCGTTGAATACAATAAATGAGAAAAAAATGGAAGATTGCTTTACCCTCGATTTTATAAACGCCCTACATAGATTCTGGTAGGTGGTAGGTGGTAGGCAAAAGTTTAGTTGATTCTTTACAACTTTGCAGTTTAATTTTTTCGATGATCTTAAACCTACCTATATTTTGCCAATTAAACTTACTTTTACACAAATAAACGATGTTGCAATGGTTCCTTTCGTCGTGCTTCATAGCCCTACACCACATTTTTCTTTTATTTATTTATTTTTTTTTGGTACGGTTAAATATTTCTTATAAGGCGCTGTATTATTATGTTGTATTGGTAAGTAATGGCATAATACTTTTTCTAATTGCCGGGTTTACGAGTTTATTTTGCAACTTTATGCAATATCATTGCCTATTTAATACAATATCCAAAGTATTAAAGCTTTTAATGATTTTCCTTTTATTGAAAAATGAGGAAGTAAAAAATTTTCACTTATAATATCACAAGAGCTTAAAGTATTTCCGGAAATTTCCAGGAATAATTTACGCTTGTGTGGTATTCGGTAAAAATCACACCCCAAGAATAAATCAAACCTGGCATTTTAAATTAATTTGACTCGGCCAAGGTATTGTTGTTGACATATGTTGATTTGTCACTTTTATTTAAACGATTCGGTCACAGTAGATGTCAATTACTGGATCGAACCGTATGTATGTTGAGTTTTATAAGTGTACAGTGAAATTTTTATATATTTTTAGGTATTAATAATATTGTGTGAAACTAACTACTCAGTGAACAAAAGCCCCAACCTGCGATGAATTACACCCACAATATCTACCCATATATTCCTTATTATTAGCTTAAAATACCTTTCTAAAACAGTAAAAAAATGTACAGTGAAATGTGATTTGATAAAGAAACTCAACAAGTTATTAGACAAGAAATTCAAAACGTAATATCAGGTAACACTAGAAAATCAAAAGCAAGTATATGGAAACAGTTTGTTGAATTTGGCAGAAATATCCACCATATTTGGTTAAATAAAAAATTAACAATTTTAGTTACATCAAATGCTAAAACTCAGATGGGTAGTAGTTCAATCTATCGTTCTTTCGCAATTATAGGCCACTAAAGGTGGTAGAAATATAGTTTTTACAAGTAACACGACGCAATTTTAAAAAAATTCATATAGATATATTCATCAAATATTCCTGGTTTTCATGGTAACGAGTGAAAATAAAGGCATCTTATTGGTTTTAAAGCAGAGATGTGAAATTTTCTGAATAATTTTTTACTTTATTGATTTAGGCCCATTCTTTGTATTGGATATACTCTTTTTCATGTGTACCTTTAGTTTCTGTTGAAGTAAGTTTAATGCCGCTATGTAGGCTTCTTCCACAATTTCAAGAGGAGTATTTGTAAAACCAGAATCACTTTCCATTATTCAAAATTAATTTTAACCGCAGACAGATCACAGTATTGTGCTTAACAATGTGTAAATTTTGCCAGTCTCTAATTGTTGTATGTTTTCCGTGACATGTATCAGTGAGTTTTAGCATGCTAGGATATTTTTGTATGTATATATTTGTTACGAATATCCACATCAAAATTCTATAATTATGCAAAATGTACAGAGTGTTCCATAGGTACACGGCCAAAATTTTGGATCAATAAAAATAGGTTTCATATAATTTTTCATTGTCTACTGTGTTATGTACCTACACTAATATTTAGTAATGAGAGAAGAAACTACTTTTTCTCCCTAGAGAGGAAAAGGGGCACTTTCCAAGCGCGAATGAGGGACAAAAGTGTATACTTTCCATAGTAGGTAGTAGGAAAAATATTTTATATTGCAAAGAAACAAGATATTTGAACAAACACATATCTTTGAACACAATATATTAAGACGTATTATTGATTACAGTTCTATAAGCTTTTTTGTTATCTGTCTGACCTGTGACTTGTAAACATCGTTCTCGAACTTTCTCTAAAATTTATTATCTAAGTTAAGTCCCTTGGTTCTCCGCTAATTGAGTGAGCGTAATGAAACGCGATTCCGGGCAATGGCTACGCTGGGATTTCTGAAAAGAAATATTTAAGTAGTAAATTTACATTTTATTATAGCTGGTTACACCAGAACTAACCTTTTCCAGTAATATATTAGCTTCTTTGCTGCAGTTCTGTTTACTTTCTTAAAAACCTTTGTCCTGATTTGCAGTGCATCTACGTATTAGATAATCTCACTATAAATTCATGCAGAGTATAATTCTAGCTAGTAGTGCAATTTCTCCTGAGAAAAGTAGAAACAAAATCATATGAATAGGTGTAGATGTAAGAATAAACGTTGTAGGAACTTTAACATATACAGTGCATCCATAAAGTAACGCGTAAATTCATTATTAGTTAAATAAACAATATTATTACAAATTTCCGAAACAGGTCGATTTTTGATTTTAGTTTACTGTTTTTTGAAATAATAATTCAATATATAGAGTGAACTACCTTCGAATAATGACGTTATCACCGGTTTTTTAAACAGAATGTCCCATTTTTTCCCATTTCTAAATTTCTCTTGCTGAACTGATTCCAAAAAACGTATCACAAGTTGCTTCAAATTGGTACAGGGTGAGCAACAATTTGTTAAAATTACTTTTTGAATTATTAAAGACAAAATTATTTTTTAGAATTAATTCATGAACAAAAATCTGAATTATAAAGAAATGCACCACGTTCAGTTTTGTTAATTTAATGTTTTTTGACAATCTTCAGAAATATAAAGTAGCAACTATTATATAAATGACATTTCTTAAAATGTCAGCAAATATCAACATTTTATTCTGTATTATTTATCCTAATGTATCGGAACCCATATTAAAAACAAACTATTTAAAAATGATATATTTCATTTTATTTATTTCAAACTTTTGATAAATTATCTAGTAATCTTCAAACCAAAATAAAAAGTTTCTAGCTTTTGTAATAAATAAATATGTATGTTAGTATTGGGATACAAATCGTCCAAGAATATTTGTGGATCTATTCGCTAGGACTCTAATATTACTAAATGAATAAAACATTGTTCAGCTGAAACTCAAACTATATTTATTGAAATTGAAGGATTAAATAGTTCAATATATACTTTATCAATATTTTTTAAAACAGGAAGCCACTTTATTACTAACGTCAATACGTCACAAAATTATCATATTTCTAGTGTTAGGTACTGAAATCTCAAAAATAAAACATCAAACATAGAACAAAAGTAAAGGCAAATATAAATTTTGATTGATGGTTTTATACAATTATATTGTTAAAGGTATTGTCTAGAATTATTTATTTGTCACATATTTGCGTAATTAAACAAAAAAGTAATTCTTAGAAATGTTAAACAACTTTGTGTATGTATACTTTATGGAAGCTGCAAAATAATTATTATATTACAATTTTTGTTTCATTTTGATCACCAGTGCATAAAACACGAACATTTGCATGCATATAGCATATAATATAGGCTGTTCCGCATAAAAACCTAGGTGCAGATGCATGTAGGGGGTCCCAAAATATAGTCAAACATACCTATATACAATGTTGCACACAGGCGGTGTTACAGGCCTTCAAAGTGGGGCTAAATATTTCGGAAAAATTAATATTTCTGAATTATTTCAACTTGGAATCACCAAATTTGGTACATCATTTAGGTTTATTATTGGGCTTCTTTGACTATAAGTTCAAGTAAATTGAAACACTACAAGGTGTTTATTGAGAGTGAGTCATCCCTAAAATTATATCAAACTTTTTCTCCATTGGTCGAATTTAAAAAGAATGATAATATTCCGCGCAGAAATTAATTTAAAACAATATTTTATTCTAGTTAAATTTTAAAACACTAATATTTTCAAGAAAAATTTGCAATAATTAAAACAAGATTAATAGCATTTAAAATTTAACAGCTAGTAATAAAACTATAAAATAAAACTAAAAAAAATTAAACTAAAATTTTTCAAAATGAACATTTGAAACATAAATTTACTCTTCGCCGAAAGCTAACTTCTTATAACGTTACATTTATTTGTAATACAATTCCACAAATTTTCTGGGAATTCAATTGGCAAGGAATAAACAAAATCCTTCAATGTTCGCCAAAGAAAATAATCACACTTGTATATTGAAATAGAGACGCCAAAATAAAAAATGGCATAAGGAAAATCGCATTATATTTGTCCAAAGAATATGTCGTTAATGGTATGGCCGTCTATTTTGGGATACCCTGTATACGAGTTGGATAAACCAAATAGCCATAGAGCAAACTCCTTTAGTAAAATGAAGTTATTTCCTTATTAAATTATTCTACTTTTTCGCACATTTACGCGGTCCAGTAGACATACCGTCGTGACATCTACCGCCACGGTGTGAAACTACGTTCCAGCAGCGAAGTTACAAACGCTAGTGTGTCAGCAGGAACCCATCCTGAGCTTGAGCTTTACAGTTTCAATAATATCGTTCGCTTTCTACAATGAAGCTGTTCTCGGCTCGTGGCGTGCAGATGGAGCAAGCGAACCAGTATTCTCCTCATAACACGTGTAGAAGTTAACTAACTCCCTAAGCATTGCTGAAAAGAGACCACAGGAAATTCTTGAAAGCAGGAATGGATACTTAGCAGATAGGCAAGAAAGAATTACACAGTTTAAGGCCCTGTTGAGAATAAGTTATGAACCTGGCTCCTTTAAGGAGATGGCTTTAAAGTTACCGTTTATAGTCTACGAATTCGCCGACAAAGTGCGTAACAGAGAATGTTCAAAGGATAATTACTACCATGAATCTTCTTTTTTAATTCCTTTTCTTTATATATACTGAAAAATGTGGAAAACTAACAGTGGTATTCGTTATTTCTTCCTAATTGTATAAAATAGGAATTTAAAATATTTTCTATTTTATTTGTTTCATGTTTAGAATGGGAATTTATTCAATTATTTTAATTTTGATAAGATCATGGTAAAACTCTTGATCTCGTAAGCATATCCAACCAGCAAAATAGTTTTATAATTTTCAGATTATACGATAATTATATTTTATTGCCTTATTAGTATTGCTTTAGAAATACGTACTTGTTTTATTGTAAAGGCAAGTACCATTGTATTGCTGTCACCAATTGAAATATTTTATAAATTTATAACAAGAACGTAATAATAAAACAGCTTATACCGCAAGTATATAACTATTTACAAACATTTCTGTGACAAGCTTAAAAAACATTTTAGCTAATAAAACCAAAGTGTTTTATAATAACCTTTTAGTAATATTCCATAGTATTTCTAACCACGCTATGAAAATATTATAATTGTTTCTGAAATGTGGGTTGTTAACCTATAAAACTATTACATTAAAATATACTTGGAGACACCTTTACTTTTAAGATCAAATAGCTGTATTATACACTATAATATAGTTATTTTGTAATGATATTATCAGCTATAAAACAAAAAAGTAATATAATAATTACAACAGAAATACGTTTATTTTGACACAAAGTTACATTAACAAACCTTTCTATAAAACAAATTTAAAACAGCAAAATGGCAGTACTGTGTTTTGTTTGTATCATAGCGAACGATCTAATTTTACCTCCTGTTGTAGCTTTCGTAGTCATTGTATAAGAATAAACATGTCAGATTTAAGCCAACGGAAAAATTCAAAAGAAACAAAAATAAAGAAATGTTAGGAAGACATAAGAACTATAAGTTTTCTCTCGAAATTGAAAGGATTTTATATTACTCATATTACCAAATAATCTTAGCAAAGAATTTTCCAAATTGTTTGTATTTGACACTATAAAAAGGAAGCAACTTACTTATAGTGCAAATATCTTATTTTTTATAGGTACATCAATTTATATGAATATGAGTGCAAAAGTATATTATGGAAGATAAAATTTTGGAATTTTAAGTTTTGGTGGATACGCCGGGGTATACATTATGTCCGGAAATGATAAGCAAAAAATTCAGGGGATAATTTTAGACCGAAAATAAATGCTACCTCTATAACATTTTTTCCAAAACTTAACTTATAAACGGAGTTACAGGGTGTTAAAGTTACAATTTTATTTTCGATATTTGTAAATAACTTCTTAAGAAATCCAAATATTTACATGAAATTTGTAAATCGGGGGTTTTTGAGGACGGGAAATTCAAATATGTTTCTAAATTTGACGTCACTAGTAGAGGGCGCCACTTGTGGCACACCTTGTTTCTTTTAAATGGCACAACTTTTTTGCATCTTAATGTATCCATCTGACTATCGAAACAATCGATTCTCCTACCTGTTTTATTTGAAAAAGGTATACCCTGCTGAAGTTGGTAGGCCAACCATTTTTGAAATAATCCTATTTCAAATGCTCAGTGCACCGATTAAAAACTGTTTTGGTTTCAGGTAAAGTTCCTTTTTTGCTGAAAATACATCAGCAAAATGTTACTTGAAATAGTTGTTCAGAATCGTAAATTATGGAGACGTGGATCTTTGACTAACGGTTCAAGTAAATTAAATCACTACAAGGTGTTCATTGAGCGTGAGTCACCTCCAAAATTATATCAAACTTTTTTCCATTGATCCAATTTAAAACAAAATGATAATATTCCGTGCAGAATTTAATTTAAAACACACACACATACTCTTTCACTCTTGTAACTGTAAATTTTTTAGTCATTTCCAACATTAACAGAAATAAAATAGTTTTATTACTAAATGTCAAATTTTAAAATGACTTTTTGATTTTTTCCAATAAGCACTATTAAAATCTTTAATTAATACATTTTTTCTTAAAGTTTTTTAAAACTTAACAAGAGTAAAAGAGTGTTTTAAATTAAATTTATTAAAATCTGAGCTGTATATTATCACTCTTTTTAAATTCGATCAATGGAAAAAAAGTTTGCTATAATTTTAGCGGTGACTCACTCTTAATGAATACCCTGTAGTGTTTCAATTTACTTGAATTGATAGTCAAAAAAGACCAATAATAAAACTAAATCATGTACCAAATTTGGTTATTCCAAGTTAAAGTAATGCAGAGATATTCATTTTTTTAGAAATTTTGTCCCCATTTTAAAAGCCTATAACTCTGCTTGTGTGCAATTGTATATAGGTATGTTTGGTTAAATTGCAATATTTTGTAGGGGGCCCTGCATGCACTTGTACCCTATAGAATAAGCCTAAGATATCTTAACAAAATTAGTCACTGCTGTATTTTTCTTAACTGTCTTAACAACTGTTCTTACATTTTCTTGATAATTACAATAATTATTATAAAATGAGTGGGAGTTAATGAAATAAATACAAATTAGCGTTTGAAGTTTTTATTTATTCTATGATGACAAGGATTTCTGTAGTCTTAGTTGCAGTGTTAATCTTCTTGTGTGCCAGGTTCGAACATATATTTTGGTTAGACATGTACCTAATAAGGTTTTCGTGTTTTTTTCTGTTGTCTTCTAATAAGTAATTTTCAAATTTGTTTTTTGTATTCATGAAAAGGACATAATTAAGGTGTCATCAATTTAAAAAAAAAAGAGTTATTTGCCCCTATCCTACAAATCCTAGTGAATTGTCAGGAGTGCAATATTAATAGCAACACGATAACTACGTTCATTTCCAATGTGCCAGAAATTTGCATATCTGTACATTTTTTATTGCGGTTTCCTTCCTTTAATCCATGTTTCATTCCCCATTTGAAAAAGTTATACCTATAAAAAGTATGTGATTCCGTGGGAATATGGAAAATTCCGGCGTCTACGGAAAAGAGTACTGAAAGCCATTTAAATGGCCCACGTACAAATTCTTGAATTGTCTGCATTGGAGGTATCCGATCATCGAATAAAAATAAACCGAATCCGAACTATGTAGAAGAAAACCAATCCAGTGACCAGTCACAGATATTCCGTAGGATCGAAGCCAAGTTTCACGAAATATCTCTCAAACTCTCGTCCTGAAGTTGTTCCGGAATTTTTTGCGGCCATTTCGAGTTCCACGCGTTCATAAAAATGATATAAACCTTACATTTACAATTCATATATCGTACTGTGTAGTATCGATATGGATTTAAGCTATGCAAAACTACATGTTTACTGTTTTTGCCCCCAGGGGCATCTAATAGCTTCTAAAGTGGAAAGTAAATGTAAAAATTTTTATATTATTGAAGCTTGACATAGTTTCCTAGTTTTCAAAATAAGATATGTTTGTTATTTTCGTTTTAATTAGTACTTACTGTTTTTTTTTCTTCAATAAATTAGTGCATAAGTTAATAATTTATAAAAAGTAATTTAGTTTTAGGTACTTCTAAACAAAAACATCTAAGAATGATTTCGAGAGAAGCACATACAGGATATCCGGAAATTATGAGCAAATATTTCTACGACTGATTCTATCGCAAAAAAAAAATAAAAAAATTATATAAACATGGATCCCTTGGAATAATTAAACATAATGTATTCAAAGATATTAAATTTGTATAGACTATTTAAGGTCTATTTTGCTCGAAAACAGTGGATTTTATCCAAGTCGAACAAATGTACATATTTAATGTAAAAAGCATATGATTTTGAATTTCGAGGTCCAATTGTAAAAACAATTTCTAACAAGAAAGTTATGGCTGAAAATAACCTAAACAGACCTTTATTTATTTATTTACTTAATTTTGTTTGTTTGTTTGTTTGTTTGTTTGTTGCTAGCTTGCTTGCTTGCTTGCTTGCTTGCTGCGCTTCTTTAAAGATATGATTAAATTCCTTTTTGATGACCACTATAGGATTAATGTTATATGCTCCATTGACTTTATAATTCAAGAATTGAAGAAACTTGTTTTGAATTGATTCAATTCTAGAAATGTAAGTGTAATACTGAGGGGACCAAATTACAGATGCAAAACTTAATTTACTTTGCACGTATGCGAAATACAATGTTTTCAATGCCTCAGGTGATTTAAAAGATCTGCTATTTCTTATAATAAAACCCAACTTCCTACGGCCTTTTGCAACGACATCAAACATCATACCTAAATCATTGGTTCAGAAACTTGTTTCAGATTAACTTTGTTAAAATTATAGTCATAGTATTTGTTAATGTTCCTAGTAAATGTAATGAACAAGAATTTTTCTATATTAAAAAATAGTTTATTCACATTACAATATGCAAAAAATCTATCAAGATCTGTTTCGACAAGTAAACAATCAGCTAAACTATTTATTTCAGAGAATATCTTTATGCCATTAGCGTACATTGAAAATCTATTATGAAAATATAAATGCGTATCATTAAGGTAAATAATGAGAGGTAATAAAAACGCTTAAATTTCATGTAAATTTTCAAATTCAGCATAAAAAGCTGGTGTTCAAAATGTCATACCTTTACCTAAAACTATTTCGATAATGAACGAAAATCATATTCAGAGCAGATCCTTTAAAAGGCTCTAGCTCCCTTAGGGTCCATTTGCCGACCTATATTTATTCAAGGTGGCCAAATGAAAACGAAACAGAGCCATTTTCATGAACTGCGTCAAGATTGTATAAGAACGCTCAGACCCGTCGATTTTAGATTAAAGGGGGGCATTCTTTGCTGGTATTTTTGACTTTGCCACTTTCACCCCCAAGCAAGGGTAAGCATCACCCCAAAATATTTAAGTGGCGTTGGGGGTTAAATAACATTTATTTTTAAACCTCTTATAATTCTCTTTACAACAGACTTTAAATTTTATAATTCTGCCCAATACTGAAGAATTTTGATTTTAAAGTTGAAACTTATACAAACAATAGTAACGGTAAAAATGTCACTCATTCGAGTTAAGTACGCCAATGGTATATATTTAGTATTTCTTGCGTTACATTGGTTTTTGGCGATTTGTTATCACTTTCGGTCATCAGTTTGAACATTTAATCAACTAAGTAGTAAGTAAACAACTAAACATAATTTAAATTTTAAAATGTTTTTTTTTCAAAGTATTGAGCGGAATTATATCTAAAATTTAAAGTCTATTGTAAAGAGAATTAAAAGAGCTTTCAAAATAAGTATTACTCACCCCCAATGCCATTTAAATATTTTCGGGTGATGCTTACTCTTGCTTGGGGGTGAAAGTGGCTTAGTCAAAAATACCAGCAACGATTGCCCCCCTTTAATCTAAAATCGACGGGTCTGAGTGTTTTTCTACAATCTTGACGCAATTCCTGAAAATTGCTCTATTCCGTTTTCATTTGGCCGCGCTGTATAAAGGTTTGGCTTATTTTCTGCCGTAGAATTACCTCCTGGTATATTTGCTCATAATTTTCTGACACCCTATATTTATTATTATCAATAGAATAGACTGGAATAGTATATTTACCAAATAACAGACATGTAAATAATACAAACAGATAATAGCTAAATAACAAAGATTCATATAAATGCGCTGAGCACTGTGAATGAATATAATAACATTACGGTTTTCCGTTCTACACCTTCTAACACATATTCATTAATTTTTAAATTAATTTTAGTGAAAGATGTAATACATCTAATAATAATCTGAGGCAATGAATTGTATGTTCTCACATAGTGATGTTAAATTACTCACAATTTATGGAAATTTTACGGGTAATATTTCATGTAAATTACAAATTAGCTCATAATTTATAAAATTTAAATTTTACGACATTTTAAAGTATACTCACGTTTTACAAAACTAGTCCTATAATTGAATGATTAAAAAACTGTAAATTTGTATTCAAGTAAAGTGTAACTGTAACACTGTGTAACGTTATAACTAAATAATATAAGGGTGTAACTACAGGGTGTTTTAAAAAGACATGGCAATATTACTAGGGCTGTTAGAACATTTAAAAATTAAGTGAGGTTTGCTTATAAATATATGTCCTAGAGCCACTCATTTCTGAGAGAAGGCGTGTAAATTTGACACAGATACGTTTGCCGAATAGGCTGGTGCTATTAGTTTTTTTATAGTAGCTAGTTATTAACAGTTTCACTGGTATTTTATACACTTAACTTTTTTAAGTTGGGTTCTCTTCAATCTAAGCCTTGTTATATTATATAAAATTTTATTTTACACAAAAAGCTAAATAAAATGCCAAAATATTTGTCCAAAAGTCAACATCTGTACTGCTTGTATGTTCCATTAGCATTATGTTACAAAGCGTTACAGATACACACCAGAATAAAATCTTAAGTTTGCAATATTCTCTAAAAGAACAAATTACTATTCAAACTAGAGAATAATGAACATATCAGAGTTTTTTCTTATACAAAATATGACATAAATGGAAGAGTTTGAGATTTGACACATACAAACTTAATAAATACATACTATTACAAGGTTTTTTGAATTTTTCTCGAAAACGGTAATTTTTTAACAAATTTGCTAAGAGCACCTTTTTGTTTAAAATGAAATTTTACATAACAAAGAGATTAATATAAAGAAAACATGACTGAATAAAGCTAATTTGCTCATTTTCTATGATATTATTATAGTAATACAAACTACTACAACAACAAATATAAAGCAATTTTTGTATATTCTTTACTAAAATTATATTTTTTGTGTATTTACAAACATGTATTCAAATCCCGAGATGACGGATAATATGCTGATTTATGGAAAGTGTGACAAGTGCACCACATTAAACAATTGCTGTAATGCCTTGGCCGTAAACGTGTGGAAGTGTTTTTATGTATTTGTGTACATTTGCGTGTGTTTTTGTTACCCTTTGTGATTTTTACCGACTGAAGAAATCCACCTTGTCGTGGTCGTCGGGCCAAGTACTTCGCTTAAAAAAAAAGGGTTTCAGGAAAGGAGAGGTCTCCAGCAAGTACAAAATCCTTTACAATGACAAGTTTTAATGTAAACAACTAAGAAAACAGAAAATGATTCAACATTTTTTAATTTTCTCTAAATATCAATCCTGGAACTAAATATCAGTAAGGTAGGTGCTACCATATAGTATGTTTCATTAAATAATCATATACATTTTGTAAATAAGATTATTTCCTTTAAAGCGGCGTAAATCGATACATATAAGAACGCGGTGCCCTATAGCTGGACTAGAGATGGCGATAAATAAGGGTTTAATATATATTTTTTTTCGTTTTAAAAATAAGTTTGGAAATTTTTTGATGGACCTTTAAATATTTGTACTTGTAATAGTTAACCATTTATAATATGTATATGTATGTATGTATTTTGTGTCGTATGTTTCTTGGAATTTATATAGCATCTACTTAGATTGTTCATTTTCTACTGAATGGCAAATTCATGAATATTTTTTTTTTATTTCAATAGTCGTAACTTTTTTTATTGAAGTTATAAAAATGGGGTTTATACAGTGCTTTCGAAAAGTAACGAATAAATTCATTATTTTTGAAATTGAGAAGTTTTCGAAAAAATCCCCTGGCATGTCGATTTTGTTTTTAAAAAAGGCACTTTTTGACATATGACCCATATTTGTGACGTCATCGTTGTTTCGTTGTTCGAGATATGACGTCATCGACAATTTTTTTAAATAGCATCGCATTTCAAATACTTAAGACAGTTATATATTTATTCAAATGTGGTAAATTTATTAGCTCGAAAAGGGTTAGAAGATTTTTTTATACCATTCAAAATAATTTTTAATTTATCTTTCAATATTTCGTATAACGAAACATTTCTTGTAACCGAAATGTCTCGTACCTACGTAGATACCACACAAATTTTCAATTCGGTGATGCAGATTAAATTTAATTATATCTGATGCCTCTCAATAT
The DNA here is from genome assembly GCA_037114965.1 of Monochamus alternatus. Classification (NCBI taxonomy): domain Eukaryota; kingdom Metazoa; phylum Arthropoda; class Insecta; order Coleoptera; family Cerambycidae; genus Monochamus; species Monochamus alternatus. The sequence goes on from CM073428.1 coordinate 724,690, forward strand.
TCCTCATAAAATATTGAACAGTTTCATAGATATAATGTCAAGATATTGAATGAATTATTCATAAGAGATATGTAGATTAAAGTATAGATGTTTCATTTGATATCGACTTCACCAGTCTTCATTTTATTAACTGAAACAATTAAAGAATAATATTTGTTCTGTTTGTAAAAGTAATGATTAATATGTTACTCAAAGTGTTGATTCACCATAAGAAATGTAAATTTTTAAAATTACTTACAATGTTTTATTTTTTAATATATTTGTTATTTGGCATTGTCAGTTTCTTATAATTGTTATTTTTATTAACCAGACAAAATATATTTACAGTTTTCTACAGATACAAAACATTACTGAGTATGTACTTTATTTGTATTACTATGCCATTAGGTAAAACTAGAAACACAGCAGATATAATAAACGGGTTAAATCAGTTTTTATATCATTTCAGCCTCATACATAGGGAGGATAATTGTTATTGTGCTTCTTTTTATGGTTTTTATATTTCATAGCTATATTGGAAGTATAATTATTATACTTTTTACATTAATGGTAAATCATCTTCAATTTTCATAAATCAAAAACTAATACCTTTTTTAGCAGTGAAATCTATTGTGTACCTTTGCAGTTTTTACTGACAGTTACTAACTAAATTGATGATGATCTTAAAAATAATATTGTTCCTCATGCTTCATTTGTTACGTTGACATATTGCTTGTAAAACTTAAATATTACGGTATCTGTAATAACGAATTAAAACTTTTCCCTTCATATCTAACAGGCAAGCAACATTATGTCAGTATTACTAACACTGAATCCACCTTATTTCCCATATGCAATGGAGTACCTCATGGGTCGGTATTAGGTCCAATACTTTTTCTGATTTACATTAATGACTTATCAGTCAATATTTGTGGTGGTACCTATTCACGGTTGATACAAGTAGAGTTAGTTAGTAGAATTAGTTAGTTGAGAATTGAGTATTGATAGTTTAAATGTAGTAGAAACCTGTTTTTTAGCCAATAAGTTAAAGTTTAATGTTTTCACTCAGAAAATAACATTTCTTTCAGTAAAAGCCACTCAAAATCTAAAATAAAGTTGTTGGGTAGTACTCCAGTTGATAATAATGTACTGAAAATAATATACTACTCTGTTCATACTTATCTGTCATCTAGCATTGCACTTTGGGGAAATTCTAGTACTGCTTTTAGGGCATTCATACTACAGGAGGTTGCAATTCGCCTCATTGTTAAAGTTTCAGGAACTACTTCCAGCAGTGATTTATTTAAAAACTTTAGGATTCCATGCCTTTTTATACTTGAATCCTTACCATTATTGACTGAAAACATACTTTTATCTATGTGAGTGGTCAATAAACTGCTATTATGTTTTAAAAAAATTATATATAAGTAAAATAATATATTTCTTCCACTTTATACTTTTCTAACTAAGACTATATTATGTAGTCATACAAATTGCTGCCTTTGAACAGATTAAACAAAGTTTATAGCTGTTTTCCAGTGGACAAGCTTTTCAAAGTAGTTCTGAAGTACTTCTATGCAACTTTTCTCTTTCCAAGAGCGTGCAAGGTTTTGCTCTCTTATCCTCCTCTCTATAGAGTTTCATACTTACCGAGAGAACTTGAGAACTTTCCTTAAAGATCCGCCTAATATTTACTGTCAAGAATTTCTTGGTTGGCGGTTGTTTTACTTCCATTTTAGTAGAGCTTACATCGGAGTATATATAAAACAAAATAAAAATTGTTATTTTTTTAAAATATATTTCAATTATAATTACTTTATACAGGGTGTTTTCTAAATAATCTGAAATGAAGGAAATGAAAACATTTCAATAACGGTTTATAATTATAGTGTTACTGAAGTTTTGACTTTATAATTATAAAGTGTAATTGAAATGTTAGCTTCTGCATTACAGATTTTGAATATATTATATATTATTATAAAAAATGGAGTATATATCGTAAAAAACCTCACTAGTGCAACGCGGGTGTGTCACGGAAAATTGGTAACTGGATCGTGAGCCTATTGCAGGAGCTGAGGAACACATTTTAGAGATTGATGGAGAAAATCCCGACAAATACAAGGCAAATCGCTCAACAAATAAGTGTTATAAAATTGTATTTATTTCTTTCCTTGGGAAATTCTTTCAATTTTTTGTCCTTGCCAACGTGTCGTGTCGACTGCATGCGCAAGGTCAGGTTTTACAGTGAACCAGTTTTCAGTGCCGTGCAGAAGTGTATTTTTAAATCATTTTTGAACTTCCATTTTTGATTTTTTTGTTTTGATAAGTAGCGTAGATACTAGTGATATTACCACTAACAACCCGATACTGTCATTTTGAAAATTAGGTTAGTGTATTTGATTGAACTGAAAAATTTCGACATCAGATTACATTAAAATCATTTTGATCAACGCAAGTCCAAAAAAAACGAGTAAAAATTTGGAATTCACTGTTTGGCGTCTGTCATATTTTTTCAAATTTTTTTATGATCGTTTATATTATATTGCTAGCAAAATATTTTCACACTTTTTGTCTGTGGAAAAAGTAGTTTTAAGTTGTATAGAAATGTTCAAATTAAAAAAGATAATAACTCGAAATTGACTAGTTTCTTGAATAAATTGGAAGAATCTTTTTCTTTTTTTTCTATCACTGGTTGTCATAATTTTATATTATCTTCACCAGTTTTTATCATTGCTTAGTTACCTAAATCACTAACTTAAATCTCATCGTACGTTAAATGATTTCAAAGCTGTCTGCGTAAAAGCTATATGTTCCGAAGATTTTAATAAGTAACTCAAAAACTAAGTCACTGACAAAAAAGAGCTTTATTTGACACGTTCTTCATGAAATCACTTCAGGGAGCGCCTTCTTCAGCATTTCAAATTACTTAAGAAACAATTTTTGTATTTATCAAATTACTAAATTTATTCCATAAGTAGTTTCCATACTATTATATTTTTTATCGTGAAACAAGTGTCGTTTAAGAATTACTATTAAAATCATGCGATACTAATTGTGTACCGTGTTACCGAATAAAGCCATTGAACGTGGTTGAATCTTATCGCGTTTAGCAGTTAACTGCCGTCTGGAAGGAAATAAGTCACAGCGTCGAGACTTCTACACGAGTGCACCCAGAGTTTTTATAAAGGAATAGAGAATTTTGTAAGACGATGATAATATTTGATAGGTAAGACCCTATTTTCCTTTGAAAATTAGCCACGCAAAATTAAAAAAGAGAAAACAAGATGATATCCAGATCTTTACGATACACTAGGTTGTTTGTTGTGATATCCAACAATATGGTAAGGCTACTCGTTGTCCTGAGCGAGTATCACAACAACAAATTCCCGTGCAAATAGAAGAGCAATTAATATATTCCCAATTTTCAAATTTAGAAATGTAAGATTTGTTTACCGAATCTTTAGTGTTGTTCATAGAGTTATGCAGTTTCAATTTTTAAATGTAAGTTCTATCAAATAAGCTTCCGCCACCTGACGTGTATTTTTATTATTGTTTTACTTGCATTTGATAAAACACTAGCAGAAATCCATTACAGTGACGTAAGTACTTTTTTCCTTTCGCCTGTGGGTCAATTCTCAAAGAGTCCTGTTGTCCTTCCCATTGGCTAATTCTCGTTCAGATATGTCTTTAACATGAAGTGTCCTCTTAACAGCCCCGCGATTTATCTAACCCTTATCCTAGTCATATTCAGCGATTCATTTGCTCTTTTCAGCGAAGAAAAACCCAAGCTTTTCTTCTATTGAACTTCTCTTGATCTCAAACCCCAGTATCCACAATGTTCATTTTGAACCCATTTCCCAAAGCCTGCTTTACGGCACTGTAAGGAATACCAAAAGCTGGCTCTGATTCAAAAGATAATTAAGATCTCTTTTTTAGAGACAAGTTTATCTGCATTTTCATTTCGTTCAATTCCTTCATGTGCTGCTACCCAGCACAGCCTAATTGTTTTGGTGCAAATCAGTCATTTAATAATTGTAAATAATTCCAAACTCGTCGTAGACACACTTTGTTCGAGTTACACAAAGCAAATCAACCTGCCAGCTATGTTGATTTGCACTACATACATAACCAAAGTAGCAGTTATTACAAATTTTAATATTTTTTAACATTTCAATTACAAGATTAAACAAAACGCTATACAGTGCTAGTTAAGAAAAGAATTCGCTCACTTATGTGCTTTTTGCTAAAGGCACTCACTTCACTTGTACTGTAATATATTAATTTATAGTAGAAATAAATGAATAACGTTGACATGCCCAGCAACTGTCTTTCATTACAATCTCCCTGAACTACGTGACGACTCCAGACGGAAGATCCTAAGTCCGATATCACTGTTTATCTTATCGGAAGAGCGATTCAAACACTCAAACTTCCGAAACGGCGCTGTGCTTAAAGTTCCCCTAATTGGCGAAGTTCAGTCGTGCCTTTTGAGCCGCATATCGGTTTGTTTATAGCTGCAGACAGATGAGGAATACGTTTCCTCTGACATAACGTCATACCTTTGTTATAGACGGGGAGAATTTTTATGGCCGCTATAAAACCTATAGGCAGCGAAAGGTTAAGGTCAACGATTCAGAAACGGAATAGTAAATATAATCAAAATTTACGGTTGCAGTGCAGATTTAGGGAAAATATATTTTATAGCTCTACGATTTGGGTATTGGAATGATATAAACCACGCATAAAACATGTTACCAATTTCTGATCTTATGTAAAATTTGATAACTAATACCAGCATAATTGTACCTTCAAATAATCTTCAACTTGTTTTGGTAACGTAATGGTTTTTTCAGTTTCATTATTTATTACTTTTAAATAATTTAGTACCATCAATTTTTATACCTACTTGCATGTCATAATGACATCATTAATTATGTTATGTCTAACTAGTTTATACTTTGATATGTCTTTTTCGTAGGCCTAGTTATGGTGTTTGATTATAGTAACGTAAGTTCATTATTATTCTAGTACCATAGTAAAATTCAAAAAGTACAATTACGAATTATTTGTAGACCTAAACATTTTATTAAAAATACACAACAAAATATATAAATTGTAAAAGCGCGATTATTGCAATTGACTTTATTAATACCATTTGACTCTACTGCTGTTAAACTTGTTGCCTTGTTTTCCCCAATTCTTATTTTAGTCTTACATATTCGCTCTTAAAATTAATATTTTCATTTGTTCCTTCTAATTTTCAACTGTAGCTGTAGCAACCGTATTCTACAACAGCGTCTGATAAATTTAAAAAGTGACAATAATATTTAGCATTTCACCAAAGGTATAAAGTTCAACTGGTTGTTTAGTGCATTTATTATTTATATGTGAGACTGAAGTTTTACAATTTTGATCGCGGGAGATGTTCGCATTACCTTTGTTTTTGTGTTTGGTTAAATAATCCTCAAAAGTCGACCCTCATCTACTACATAAACGTAACTTATACAACAGCATTGTATAAGTTACGTTTAACAATACTGTAAGTTCACCACATCCCCACTAATGATTATGGCATTACCTACACAGTGTTTATACTATGTATCTATAACCCACAAATGCTACAATACATTAAAAATATAAGAAACAAACGCTTGTTTACATCACCAGTACTGAAACCTGCTCCTGTATCCACAGAAACAATCAATAGCGTGTAACATCACACCAATGATATCGCGTTTTCAATAATGTGGTTTTGTTTGCATTCTGTGGTAATTTATTAATGTTAATATTCTAATTATTATGTGATTGTTGCCACCTTACACATGTTCAATATGTTTGAAAGATTACATTTCTAACCCATATGAAATTCACCTAATGGTAAACAAAAATAAGATTATGCTGCACAATGGCCATACCTCCCTTACTATTAGAGACCTAGATCAAGAACAACTTAGTAAAATAGCGTTGCTAAAATATTGAATAAAAAAATAAAACATGGAAAAAAACTAGAAAGATAGCTAGAGATAGAAAAGTTTATTGAAGTATGAGGTATGAAGTTCTTCTTAAGCTTCTTAGAGTGAACGACAATAAGATGATATTATTTGTGATAGTTATAATTTAACTAGATCAAGAATGTTACTTTAATCATTTTCTTAATTATGTAAAAATATGTACTGACATAAGAACTTGTAAAAGTTATTTACGTTACAAGGCCGGAAAATGGTATATTAAAGTACAAGTCTAGATGTTTACGGACGAGGCGACGAAGGAGCCGAGTCAGAAATTGCTAGAATTTCACGGCCGTGTATCGTACAACGTTTTATTTCATACTGCGTTGTATTAAAAATTAAATTTTAATGTTTTATTTTACATAATCTGCTATATGTAGGTGTTAGCGTGGTTTCGATTCTTGTTTTATCGCATAGCTTTTGATTTAGCTTAGTGATGTAAAAACAAAAATAACAAATTTGACAGTTTGTCATCCCGCGCGTATTTTGTGATAATTTTCATAAAAATGGAAGAAATCGAGCTAAAATGTGCTGAAGCAACCAGTAAATTGGTGCCTACGAAGTCTTCTGCTCGTTATGAGAAAGAATACCAGCTCTTCAACGTGTGCAGAAAAACCTATAAGGTGGAAAACGGCCTTAATTTTGTAATTTTAAAGATAAAATCTTTTAAAAATGCGAATATTGTGTTTTTTTTTAAAGCAGTCCGGGAAGTAAACATTTTCCGGACTCATTACAGTACAGTATGAAATAAAAAAATATTATGACACTTTGGCGATGTTAATTTATTTGACGGATACAAAATTATGAAGCTTCAAAAAACTGATTCATTAACATTTGTTTCTACTTGTAGAAACGTGGGCTTCATAATAGAATAATCAATCCACTTTTAATATTTTGTATGTTTAACGATTTAGCTACTTCCGCGACTATCAATTATAATTGTTTATCTACTCCTATTAATTTATATATTAATTATTCTACTGCTTATGAGCAATTAATAGTATCAATAAACAAATAGCGTGAGTTTTTATAGTGAGTTATTATAACTCACGCTGGGCTTCTACAATAATAATTCGGTATGTAAATAGTGTACGCAGTAAATTCTTGGAAATTTTTTAGCCGATAAATACGTCCCATTGGTGTAAAATGGAAAGAATTTTTAACAAGTGGAAAGGAATGAATAATTAAAAGATTTTAAAATTATTAAATTGCCAACGCCTCTCAGAAGGCGGCACTGTCAATTATTGTCATTGAGGGGACTAATGTCATTTAATATTTTAACAAAATAATTTTTACGTTTTCAAATCAATTTTCTTTCTCGATACTTGTATCTTAGTATTTATTGTTATAGTCGTAGATAAAGTATAGTATTCAACTTGCGGTAATGGTCATAACTCACTTGATGAATTACAAAAAACTTGATCTGCGTGAGTTATGACCTGCATTACCGCTCGTTAAATAATATACTATTAACTTAATTCCAATTTGAAACGATAAGCTATAGTGTCTAATGATGTAGATATCACTTACAAGAGATTTTTTCAGCATTGTGCCACGTTTTGGCAAAATACTCTTTGTATTTCAATATAAATCTACGCTATCTTATCATATAAAGAAACCCACTTTAAAATAGTGTAATTTGTCTACTTAGTATGTAAAATTGCTAAACTAGTGAGAAGATATTTGCAACACTGTATTCATTTAAATGCTAAACCTAGAATGCGAATTGTCTGCAAACTACAAAGTGATATAATTCCGGGAACTCGTGTGCGATTTTCAGTTGTATAAAAGTGGCAGTTTGCATTTTGATGATTCCTTGGAAAAATAGAATTCGTTAGGTCGCTGACCAAATATCACAAATCACATGACATACAAATACAGATGCATTTTTGTAGAGTCAATATACCTATATTCCATAATAATAATTAATAATTTAAATATATAGCAATTATTGAAGTTAAAATTTGGTCAACGGATACTAGTTGTACAAAACAGACTTTTCTAATTCACTTTTATAATTAAACTATATTCAACCACACCCTTCTATTAGTGAGTTCTTTTCTACTTTGGCGATTATAAAGAAAACCATGTAATATATTCGAAGTATTTAGCTTGAGGGCAAACGGCAAGTATATTAAGCCGCAATTTCACATACCACTCGACTGTAATCACTGCGACTCTTAGGTATGATCGCAGTGTAATATTATACAATAGTCAACTATAATCCAAGTAGACTATTTTGCATAAATAAACAGATGGCAGTGTAACCACGTTCATTTAACAGTCGCTGCGATCACAGTCGAATGCTATGCTACTACTACTTCAGACCTCGACAGATCCGTTAATCTGAAGCTATTTGAATTAGGGATATAAAATAACTGTTTCATATTTTGTTTTTTATATCCACTAGAATATATTGGTATAATGCATATGCAGAATTTGAATAATAAAGCAAAGCAGGTAAGTAAGATATACTTCGGTCACAGATACTTTGTCAAACATTAGTCGCCCTATTGCTGATTGAGCTCATTTGTGATTTTTTGTAGTTCAATTTGCTTAAAAGTCTAAAAATTGTATCTAATGATGATTTAGATGTACCAGAGGAGAAATAGAATATGCGAAAGAGGTTTCCTTGAATCTTCTCCCAAAGAAATTTATGTGTCTATGGATTGGCGCAAAGAAAAAAACATTAAGTTGTATTCAGAAGATTGGTGTATTTCCTAATTTAGCAAATAAAATAAAGCCGTCAACGATTTGATCACAATATTCAATATTGCGGTCAACGTTGGACATAAAGAGGTATCGATATAAGCAAATATTCAAAGTTATGTGCTTTTTTCAAGAGACAGAATGAGAGATAAGTACCGAAAAAATAGCGAGTATTTACCAAGAAGCAAGTTGATTGCTTTTTGACCTGATAATTTATATTTGATGATGAAGGTAAATGGTTTAAAAATAAAAGAATAAAATTTTTACAAAGCTTCTTTATAGGTCGTCCTAATATTGGGAGTTACAGGCGCATACCGTTGTAATGAATTTGTCAATTTAACAATTGACAATCCGTCTTAATAATAAAAATTTCTAATACCAAAACCGAGAGACCACGTTTTTTTACTGTGCTTGGAGGCAATTATTTGAGCTTTTACCGGAAATATGATGCTTTACGTCAAACCGGTTTGGTAAAACTTCGATTATTTCTCAGATATGTTAGTGGAAAGTGTCATCGAATGGTGATAGATATTTATAAAATAAGTGCCGTCTCGCAAAAAGTTGAAAAATTTTTGAAGCTGGACAAGTGGAAAGAGTACAGTGGCATTACGATGACCGTCTGCTATCCTCTTAGTTGACGGCGGTGGTGACCTCACTTATCTTAAAAGACACAGAGGATGGAGATCCAGCACTGTAGTGGAAGGCCACATGGAAGATTCACTTTTGAATAAAGAAAATATTGCGAAAAGAATACTGAAAGTTAATAGTGATAATGGTAAAACAAGCACCATCATTTCTGATTTTGCAACATCTGCAAATAATATTATTAACTATTAATGAAAACGTGTTGGACTACTTTGAGAATTGCTCTAAAAATGAGGGTAGTGGCAATTTCAGTGATTTATTTCATTTTAATACTTGTTTAAACTGTGTATTTATTGTAATCAATGTGTATAAACAAAAATTATTGCCCAATAAACATTTATAAATTAAAACTTGATTAACACTTAATCTAACGATTAAAGTGTCAACATTAGCTCCTAGGATTAAAAGTGAATATTTTTGTTGGTAAGATACCATTTTTTTCTCAGAAAGGAAACTCCTGATAGTCAAAATATGTAATAGTTTTGTGACGGTTGAAGAAAAAAACATTTAATTAAGTATATTATATAAAAATATTAGTCATGTTTCGAAGCTGCACTGCTTTTAATCGTTTATCTATTAATATTTGAATATATCTTATCCATTATACATTTCAAATAGGTGTGCAAATGATTTACGTTTTAAAAGAAAAAGGATGAGGCTGGATCTTGATAAATTACAGACAGTTGCGGTTTAAATTTTTATCGTGTGAATATTCAACACCACGGCCAGCCGCACAAAAGATTTTTTGCTGGCATTAAATTAACCGAACAATTAAAATTCAGTTTCAACCTTAAACACATGTTTATGAGATACTTTAAAATCGCGTCGATGTTAACTGCAGAGTTATAAAAAGTAAACGTGTTCCGACTACTTGATTTTGGCAAATCAATTTACAGGTTTTAATTAATTTTACAATTGCTATCAGCCAGCTATTTAAAAAAATCATTAAATTAATAAATATAAGGAGAGATTTAATGATATATTTTAAAAAATACTTAATTGCCCAGTTTCTTAATAACAGATTGTAGATTGAACTTATATTATCAATGTATGAAGTGGTTATATAGGGTGTCCGGAAATGATGATAAAAAAATTCAGGGGATAATTCTAGACCGAAAATAAATGCTACCTCTTTCTATAACATTTTTTCCAAAATTAATTATTAACGGAGTTACAGGGCGTTAAAGTTAAAATTTCATTTTCGATATTTGTAAAAAAACTTCATAAGAAATCCAAATATTTACATAAAATGTGTAAATCGGGAGTTTTTGCAGACGAGATATTCAAATACGTTTCTAATTTTGACGTCACTAATAGAGGGCGCCACTTGTGGCACACCATGTTTCTTTTATGAATGATGAAAATTTCATGAATTAATATCATACCGTTTTTCAGGGTAACCCTTAGGTCATTGAGAAAAACTAAGGTTTTCGTCATCTTTTGATTCTACACGCATTTTCGAAACACCTTGTATAAAAATGTTTTCTCTAATAAATTATTATCCTTAAACATATTTTTTTTTCAATGGCGTATTTTTGCTGCAGTCAATGAAATTAGATAAGTATATTTTCACTTCCTCTTATTTCAGAAATGACCCGTATTCTTTTCAGATATATTGTACATAAAAATACATTTGACTGCTTTCCAAGATCTTAGTCATAGGGAATCTCAGATTTGCACTATTTTATAGCTTGTTATTTAATTCTACTACATTTCAATTATAGCTTTTCGTGTTTTTATAACTCTGCTATTGTGTACTTATCAACTTAAATAACGTTGTCTTAAATTTTTATTTAAAGTTTAGATACACGTCCGGACAATACGATCCCATCACATTGATATATAAACTGACGTGCTATTCTACTGTCCAAGTTGGAACAAACACTTGATAGTATTTTATGTTTATCCGCTAAATTGGCTGAAGTATATACTTAGTCACTATTGTTATTTGAGATAAAAGACGAGAGCGTACTATTTTCGGTTTTACTGATTCCGGCATCATGCCTTCTACATTGAAGTTCCGGCACTTTTTCAAACCTGTATGACATTTAACCCTATAACAGATTAATCTGTGCCATATTTAGAAGAAATTGGATGACTCATTATACTGGTACCAAGTATTGGATATCACAACAAACAGTTTCTATTTCTTACATGTTATGCAGATATATTTTGTAGTAATAATTAAATTATTTATTAATTTTAAAGATATTACAAACTTTTCTATTATCCTTAAAGTAGCTACTTATTTTAAACCTGATCAAATTTCGCTTACATTTTTGGTATACATTAACCTAGAAACCCACCGACAATATATCAAGATGTGTAAGACATCTTAGTCCTAAAATATATTTCGTTGTGTTAAATATTGGGAATATCAAATGTACAGGGTGTCCCAATTTCGTTGTAATTGCAGGGTATCTCAAGAACTACAAGAGATAGAAGGATGCGATTTTTGCAACACTAGACTACTTTTTCGTGAAACTTGTAGATACTGTAGAAGGACGTGCAGTATGAGGAAATATTGTTTAATTGTCATTACGAGCAATACCGTAACAACCTTAAATTAAAACAAAAAATAGCTTCCAAATATTGTGGAATACAAAATGAATCATTTAGGTACCTTTGCTCAACTACATTCCTAAGAAAGATTATTATTATTAGTAACAATGGATATCATCAAAACACAATAAAGAAGGCAATTATTCAGAACGCCGAATTTAATGTAAACATATAAACTTCTAATCGACGCACGAGTGGCGAATCTGTTAGCGGGATTTGGTAATGAACTCTAATTTGTACCAGCAAAACTCTATCCATCCGAGAAGTATGTACTTTGTCTCTCTTGACTCCGACCCTGCAATTTTAGTCTGAAGATTTTTATATTTTATTTCTTAGGGGATACTTTGAGATGACTATATAATCTTACTTTTAGGGAAACGTTACCCAATGCAAGTTTGTTTTAATTATCTTTTGATTAAATTATTATTTACTTACTAAATGAATTCAACTTCGTTTTGGGACCACTTTTCTCGTTGATTTAATTATACAGTAGACATTAGATATTTTTTACACTTTATTTTCTTGTGTACCTCTGTTTTTGAAATTTTACTTGAAGTGAATCGAAATATAACTTTTTTCCCTTTTGCAGCCTGATTTAGTAGCCAAAACCAGACGGCCATATGTGATTTTAAGTTTAGGTATGCTTTTCCGGCAATTTCTGTTATATAGGCCAGAACTAATTTTGTGAATCTATCACTTTTTAGAAAAATATTTGTAAAATAGTAATATATCAACCCTCTTAATAATTTGTCGAAAAATCCCATTAAAGTTTCTGAAGAAATCGTTATTTATTAACACATGAACGTGAGTTAAACCTTCTCAAATGCAGTCACCCAAATTATTTCAAAACTACACAATGCATTTTAAGTTTTATGTTTTGTCTATTTAGAGAATGATGAAGGAGTAACTGGTTCAACTGTTCAAGTTATAAATGTTTCACAGGTCTTTCCCACTGAGGATTTTTCAGATGTTACTATGAAATAAGAATGATCGAAACTGAAAAAAAACAAGGAAACAGAATAATGCCGAAAACCTAATTTGAGTGCCTTCATTATAAAAGGACGTTCCAATGCGGCTACTCAGTTTTAAAATTTACACGCAATTGTGTCAATTACATATAAAAAATGTTTACTGTAGTTATAAATAATTAATAGGTACGTTAAAGATTTTGGCATTTAAAATAGCATGTTGATATATTAGGATTACAAGGTTGTAGCAAACGGATGCAAAATTGCGAGACAAATAAGACACTTTTAATCCCAACAAAACATGCAATTCTTCTCCACCCGAAATCCCCCATTTAATTATTAATTTGTGCTTTGTTCAAATTGTTCAAACCAAATTTGGACATTAAAGCAAAGTAGGTAAGTAGGATTTATCAAAGTAGTCATAGATATTTTGTCAAACATTAGTCACCATACTATTCCTTGTCTGTTGTCACCATATTGCTAATTGAGTTCACTTGTGATTGTTTGTGGTTCAATTTACGCAAAAATCTGTAAGAATTGAATCTAATGAAGACCTGGAGTGTGCGAATGAGATGTATTTGAATCTTCTCCCAAAGAATTCTCGAGAATGCGTCCACCAACGTTTTATGGATTCCTGCAAAGAAAAATAACATTAAGCCGCCTTCAAAAGATGTATTGGGGATTGATATAAGCAAATATTCAAAGTTACGTAGAGACAAAATAAGGGATGTGTACCAAAAAAATCGCGAGTATTTACAAAAGAGTAAGTTGAATGCTTTTTGAATAATGCACTTGATAATTTATATTTGATGATGAAGGTAAAAGCTTTATATAAATAAAAAAATAATAAAAAGCTTTTTTATATGTCGTATTACGATTGGGGTTGTAGGCATATCCCGTTCTGATGAATTAATCAATTTAACAATAATGTTGAAGATGTGAAGTAAAGAAGTGAATCCGCCTTGATTATAAAAACTGCCAATACCAAAACCAAGAGACCACAACTGTTTTACTGCGCTGGGAGACAATTATTTCAGTTTTTAACGAAAATTTGTTGTTTTACGTGCACCCGGATTGGTAGAACGTCGATTACTTTTCTGATATGTTAGTGGAAAGTGTCATCGAATGGTGGTCGGTATTTATGAAATCAGTGCTGTCTCGCCAGAAGTGACAAATTTTTGAAGTTATATATCTGGAAAGAGTACAGTGAACACGCATTACGAAGTCTGCTACCCTTTTAGTTAACGACGGTGGTGACCTCACTTGTCTTACAAAAGACGTAGAATCGAACACTGGCGGAAGACTACATTGAAGACTCACTTTTGAATACAGAAAATATTGCGAAAAGAATAATGAAAGTTGATAGTGGTAATGATAAACCAAGCATGTTTGTCATTTCTGATTTCACAACATCTGAAAATAATATAACTATTAATGAAAACATGTGGTTTATTTAGTTTTAATAGTTGTTCAAACATTTTAATATCAATGTAGATAAATAAAATTTATTGTTGAATAAACTTTTATAAATCAAAACTTGTTTAACACTTTTAAATGTCAACCTTAGAGACTTCTAATAGTTAATAAATGTCATAGTTTTGTGACGGTTGGAAAAAAAGTAGATTTATCCTGAACTTTGCCTATACGTTTATGTTTTATTTAATAAATTAAATATTTTTCTACGACCTTTTGTAAGGTTAAAATCAAATGAAAAGACTAAAGGGCATCCTGTGCAGTACCACACTGACATAATACATTTTTGTTTAAATTTTTAAAATGTGTATATTAGTTCTTTCTTTCTTTTATTATTTGCAAATTATGATACACAACTTGAAACTATCATTAACAATACGTATCCACAAAATGCATACAACAATTTTGTCACAAATTTATTAAAATTGGTGTAGGATATGCTCGAATTAAATATTTTTCAAATACTGAAAATAAATATTCAGAAAAAAGTTTTATATTCCTTCCTCAAATTCTAACTTACACGTTTATTTTAAACCAAAATAAAAGTGACCGTTATTTCAATTATAAAACTTAAATTTAATAGATACAAGTCTGAATAACAGGTACTATTAGCATATAAAATAGCCATTAGCATACTAGTGGCAAAGATCAATCAGTTGTATGTAGTAAGAAGTAAGCGTATTTTATCCTGGTACTGCAATTGCAAAATGCAAATCGTTCAATACTTAATATTCAGATATGCTTTAAAAATGTTTAATATATGCCTCCATTAAATGTTAATATCAACTTGTAAGAATACCCGCTGGTATCATATATATAAAACCATGAAATAATATGGTACTAAAATAATTTAATGTTGTAAGTATTTTTCAAAAAATTTGCATTACATTTATAACATTTAATAAATAATTTGTATTTCAGGTTTACAGTTTTCATACTAATATATTAATTGGTCGACTCTAAATTCTAAGGATTTTTTAAATCAGTTGTGTAAAATGTTTTTTTACAAATGTCAGTAAAAGCATAATTATTAACGTATGCTATCAGTGTTTAAAATGTAATGTTAAGGCACTGCGATATTAAAACTAATTTGCTTTTAGCACTGATGGTAATAGTGAACGACTTGATTTACTTTCAACACTGGTGCAAAAATAAGAAACAATTTTAAATCGAACAAATATGTATTAACTTAATTAAGGGCTGGTACTTTTGGTACTAGTTAAGGCTTAATTAACTAATCCGGCGATTAGATTGATCAGTAAACTGTAGCAAGCATGTCCGTATATTCACAGTCTAATCACATGATTGATTAACTAATTCCAAAAATTCCGTTCTCACTTAAATGTACATTTATAAAAATTAAATTAAATAAGTAATATCATGGCCAATCTCATTAGTAGTTTTAGTCCAAATTATTTCTATGAGACTTGTACCAGGGTAAAGAGCAATGTTATTCGCTGCAGTTTTGGAAAAAAATTGGGCGCCGATGCTCTTATTTTATACGAGTGTTCTATATAACCCTCCGCCACTGTATTGGACTTCCATCCACCGTGTCTCTTGATTGTAGTAAAATTAGCACCAGAGTCTGATGAAAATCATGGGAAACAATGCCCAGTATAAATATGAGAATCAGGCAAATTTAGAAATTTAGCAAAATTGGCAGGCATCTTACCAAATGTGTTGATTCCAACTGGAGTTGTGGCCCATTTATTTTTAATATACTTTATGAAAATTCTTGAAAATGTTTGTTCGCTGGACGAATGGCTATGTACTTTTTATAATAGTTCAAATATAATGTACCTCAAATATTGAATTTGGTGCACATTAGTTTTTACGCCTGGTGTATGCACATCTAGTGTGAAGTTCCCAAATCTTCGATATTATTAATGTCAAGTTTGACAGTTTTTCGGGACGACTGCTAATTACGATAACCTTCTGCATGAGAGATGTTTCATCCTACGCTTCTACGAGAAATTTACTGATTTGCTTTGACCAATAGTTTCGATCATTACTGTCGATATCCTTCGCCCTTTCGCTTCAAAGAAGCAATAAGCTTGTAATATTTGCACCACTACATACTACATAAGACAGTCAGTTCAGTACCACCCTAACTAAAGCTCACATGGCTGTTATAATTGACTCACCCTGTAGGTCTTATTTATCAATTAGCTAATATAGCTACTCTTTACTATCAAAACTGACCTAATATAACTATTCTAATAAGAACTAAGACATATTCGAATAAGAACTAAGACACTTAGTGAGAAAACTCACTTGTATGTATAAAACAAAAGCGAAATTAGATATTTATAGAGTGTTTTCATTAAAGCAGGTTAGTAAATTTAGATAATTATTGAATAGAGCTTTGTCTGTGGAATTGTTCATTAGCATACCTAGATGTTTGGTATTAGAGAACATACATATGACTTCATTGATAGGAATTGCAGTAGATTTGATTTATATTAGCTTAAAATACCTTTGTAATTCAGTAAAAACTGTTACAGAAGCTAATAATAAAGAATATATGGGTAGATATTGAGGTGTAATTCAACGCAGGTTGGGGCTTTTGTCCACAGAGTAGTTAGTTTCACACAATATTATTAATATCTAAAAAAATATAAAAACAGCAAATAACTAGCACGCTCACAATTCACCTTTTCACAAGCTTTACTAATTATGAAATGACTCGAATGGTCTTTAGAATGTCTGTTTCGGGGCGATAGTCTTACAGTCCGCTTTTTTAGGCCCTTATCGGAAATATAAACAAACTCGCGCCAGTGTTTATGTTTCACCCAACATAGGCAAATTCTTTCGTAGACTAAATATCTCTGTGCGTTTTAAAATTTACTTTACACTAAATGAGAGACATCTTTGCTTTTACACAAATAATGCCCTAGTAACAGTTGTCAATGTCAACAGTTACTTTTCATTACATTGTACACCTGTTTAACATAACATATTAATTTAAACAAAATTTTATATTTTTTAGTTTATACAGAAAGTAGCCTTGTAGGTGTCATTTTTTAAATTGTATATTAAACTGATACAATTTTTGAATAAATATTCAAAAACTGCATTTAATAGCTGAAAACGGTCAATTGTGTTATTATTTAAAATATATAGTTTTAGTTTGAAGATACCAAACCAGAATTCTCCTACCATTCTTCTAAGCATTCCATGTCTCTATATTCATGTTCTATGAATATGTAGTTAAATCTATTTCAAATTAAACATACGTAATCAGTTTAAAACGCATTAACAAAATGTAAATTAACACGTGGCGCAAAAATAAATGAAACACATTTATTTCCCTGACATCTGGACTTGTTTCTCTGCTCACTCTGAGAATGGCAAGCATACGACAGAATACAATACGGAAGTATGTTCACTTTTCTATATTCAGAGTGAATTATTATTATTGCCCGCCGAGACGACATTAAGTAAACAAACACCTCTATAATGTTCCCTTGGCAGTTTATTACAGTGTCCGAGAAGTCGTGCTGAGAAACCATCATCAGTGACAGACACTGGATTGGCAAAGGTTTTATGTTCGATCCGCTCTCGCCAGAGTTGACTATTTTTAAAACTCGAGACTTGAACGCACACATTTTAATGTAAATTTTATTATTTGCTCGATAAAAATCTTGTAAAATAGTTGCTGGAGTACTTTACATACTAAGCTTTTGACGAAAGACTCGCTCTTAATGGGCATCCTACATTTTTAAATATAAAGTTCAGTCAGTAATGTAAATTCTGTTTTAAAACATTCTGGAATGGATTTTAATTTTAATATTACTTTGTAGAATTTATGTTTCCCTCTTCTTTTGTAATATTAATATCTATTAAGTGGTATATAGGCATTATTATGCCCGTGAGGTTGTCGTATAATCATATATGCGCGGTAATAATGCGGTACCTAATGCGTTTTCACGTATAATCTGTAGTAAATATAACAAGAAAGGATTATTAGTATTTCAACGAACTAAGCAAAACATAGAAACCTTCATATCTTTCGTGCAATAATAACAACAGAAATTTCATCCAAGGAGTATCTCGGTATCAAAAAATACTTAATCTTAGTTACTGTATTCCTAAAGAGAATATCAGAAGGTACAATCCTACAGAATCAATAACAAAAAAAGATTATATAAAGAATAATACATATAATATAATAATAAAGAATGATAATCAATTTTTTAACTAATGGAAATTCTGAGTATTCTGAAATTTTATTTAATTTTTATTGGTGAGTTAAAACAATTCGAAATAAATAGTCAAATTCGTTAAATGAGTTTCATTAATATTGTAATAGTTTGTACATTACACTAACTGTACTTGATGATTTGAAATTGGAGCACATTGTATAACTAATCAAGTCACATAACAAATTATTGTTTCAATATAGGGTGCTTTCCTCAGTGTTTGAAGATAGGTATAATAAAATCCTTGTTCAAAAAAGGCGACAAACTACAAATTGTAGACCAATTACTCTAATATAGAATATTTCAAAAATAATAGAAAAAATCATTAAGTATAGAATAAACAATTTTTTAAAAAAGTTTAATATCCTTTCAGAAAATCAATTTGGTTTTAGGAAATCAGCATCGGCAGAAGATGCTTTACAGTTAATAATTTCAAATATAAATGAGTCAATTGATAATAAAACACCGAGTTTATGTATTTTTTAGATTTGTCAAAAGCATTTGACACTGTTTGTCATAATAAATTGTTACATAAATTGCAATTATATGGTTTTAGAGGAAATTCTTATGAATTTATAAAAAGTTATTTATGCCAAAGAACGCAGTATGTTAATATTGAGGGTACGAAAAGCGAAATAAGAGAAGTATCATATGGTATACCTCAAGGGACAGTCTTAGGTCCTATACTTTTTATAATATATTTAAATAGTTTATGTAGTTATAAAGAAAAGCGGAAAATAATTGGTTTTGCAGATGATATTGCTATATTATATAAAGACATTACATGGGATAATTTAAAGAAAAATGCTCAGGAAGATTTTAAATATGTAAACAACTGGTTAAAATTTAATAAGTTAACGTTAAGCGCTGAAAAAACTGTATATCTACCATTTACTACTTATAGCAAAAACTAACCAAATATGGGACCATTGATTATTGACGATGAGACTGTTACATCGGAAGCTGAATCTGTTAAATATCTTGGTATAAAAATTGACAGACATTTTAGATGGGATGTTCAAATTAATTACATTATCACAAAATTAAGACCATTGATCTCGCGATTTTATATGTTGAAATCTTTCTTAGATAAGGCACACTTAAGGATGTTGTATTTAGCTTTAGTTGAACCTCATCTGACATATTGTATATTGGCATGGGGCGGGGTAAGTGATTGTTACATGAAAGGCTTAAAAGTAATTCAAAAATGGATATTAAAAATAATTTATAATGAAACACTGATGTGTCCTAGTGATTGTATTTATAGACTTGGTAAAGTAAATGATATTCGACAATCTTATTGCTTAAAGATTTTAATAGCTATCAAAATAAATTAAATTAAATTAAAGAAAATTACTCATACTTACCCAACAGGAAAGAAGGATACGGATGTTGAATTATCCAGATGTCATAAAACCATTGGACAGAAATGTTAGATCATTTTTTAAGGAGTTAGTGTGTTGTAATGTGATAATTACTTAATGTATATAGCTTAATATACTTATACTATATATATATATAAGGTACACATATAAATGTATATATATATATATATATATATATATATATATATATATTTTGTTAATGCATTGTATGTGATGGGGAATGGAGGGAAGGAGGAATAATTATAATTTTATCGCAAAAAAGCTGCAAAGTATTGCGGCTTCTGCGATTTTTGGTTTATTTGTACGGAGATGTGTAGTCAATTTTGTAATTGTATTATAAATTAGACAAATAAACTTATTATTATTATTATAAATACTGAACTTTC
Source organism: Monochamus alternatus (assembly GCA_037114965.1). NCBI lineage: Eukaryota > Metazoa > Arthropoda > Insecta > Coleoptera > Cerambycidae > Monochamus > Monochamus alternatus. The sequence goes on from CM073428.1 coordinate 745,007, forward strand.
CATATTCCCACCTGCACATTTTTGGGTCACCGTTATAGACAACTGCATTTCATTTATTATTCTTTAACATTAATTTCGCACTGGTAAGAGTTGCAGTGAGTAAAGATAATATCAGTGGGCTGTTAATTGCCGCGTAGAATGGACTAAGTGGAACAAAAAGAGAGGAGCAAAGTAATTATGCACAGGGATAAAAGAATTTTTCAACCTTGCGCACGTGTTAAATTAATTATATTAACACACTTTAATCCAGTTTCATTGAAATCAATCATACTGTTATTTAGTACGAATGTCAGTATTTCTCCGACATTGCTCTAAATCAAAACGTTATTTTTCACATTCGCAATGCAAATCGAGGATATGAATAATTAACGGGCATGAATTAAATATTCAGATCAAAGTAATAATGGGATACAGGCATGCAGGAGATTTAGTATCAAATAAAATTTTACTGAATAAATAATATCTCAAAATATATCATTGTAATATAATATATGTTCTATATCTACATAGAAATGTATAATTTGCAATTCAATTTTAAATTGATTTAAAACTTCCGACCACATGTCGGCGTTACCGAAGTGTAATATGACGTCACTTTATTTGTTATCTAATATATAAAATTCTCATGTCACAGTTTTAGACGCTATATTCCTCGGAAATGGCTTGACAGATTTTTATGAAATTTTATATGTATATTCGATAGGTCTGAGAATCGGTCGTAATCTATTTTTCATACCCCTAAGTGCTAGGACAACAATTTTTTTTTATTTTTTGGACAAAATTTTTTATTTTTTTTTATGATGTGGCATTAAAAAATACATACAACCCTTAATTTTCATCCTTCTATCACAAGCCCCTATTTCTTAATAACCATTTTAGTAATTTAATCATTTTTAACCCTGGTCGATTATCACTAGATCAGTTATCCCCGCCAGGCATCTACCGGTGTCACTTCTTACCCAGTAAACAGCACGGAGTAGGGATGAGAACGAAGCCAGTCTCCTGTCTCTCTCACAATAAGCCTTCTCTCACTCTCTACACAGTTTTCGACCATTATTACTGTGTATGAATCGAGCGTAATAGTGACGTTTACAATTATCATTTTACCTTCTAAGTGTAATTCTCAAGTAAATTTATTATTAATTTGCTGGGCCATAATTATTTATTTCCTATCTTATCAATGATTAATAAAATTATTAATTTTAAGTGTAGTTTTCATTATTAGTTAATTAAGTGATCTACATAACCTCAAAAGTACGCAACACGTGTCACGAGCTCTCGCCAACAACGGCTATTATTTTACTATATGGTTATTTTTTTGTACAGTGAACAATGCCAACAAGACGTAAAGGGGCTAATTTGGGCCGTCAAACAAGTAAAATTGCAGGCACGCGAAATAATTCAAAAAATGAATGTTTCGTGTTTTGTTATTCTTATAGGCCGTCATCGTTCACAGTGCTCCATTCCTCTTTTTGTCATATACCACATCTCCACACACTTACAATAAGTTAGTTATTTTTTATTTAACTGCCAAAGTATTCACTTGAAATAATTCATATGGCAAAATAACGTTTGCCGAGTCACCTAGTGTTTTAATAAAATTTAATTAGTTGTTAAGCATTATTAATTATTAAGAGTGTGAAAATAGGACACAGCAGATTTGTAAAGACATCCAGCGATAACTTGCCAAACGTGGATACATTTATGCGATCAAGTGATTTATTTTAACGCTAAAATTGAAGGAATAAACACACAATCGTGTAAATGAATATAATCATTTACTTTGCACAATAATAAGAAAATATATCTATAAAGAAAATTACTTCATTAAATGTTTAGGTGAAAGTACAGTTAACAAAATAATTTAGATACCTACATATATTACTACAGAATACTTAGAATATTTAGGAATACTCTTGGATGTTTCCATCATTTCAAATTTAGAAACAGGACAAAAATCACAAAAAATTACTGAAAGAAATGTCAACGTGCATTACACTTTATAATCCACACAAAACTTTAGCTAACTTTCAGCAACTATTTGTAAACAAATAATGTGAGTATCAATAATATGGCGGCCGTAACATCAACTTTAGATATACAGGGCGTCCTCTCATAAGAGGAAAATATTTGATATTGAAAAACAGCCTTCTGGAATTTAGCTCTGTTTGTTTAAGAAATAAAATTCATAAAATCCAGTATGCTTTGGAAATTTGGAAAAGAACTGATTTCTTTCACCAGTACAGTAGTAATTTTGTATGATATATGACAAAATGTTATTAAGAAAAGTTACTCGGAATGAAGAACTGAGGATGTGTGCAAAATTTGCTCAATTTCAGATTTTTCTCAAAATAGGCATAGGACACTATAATTTTGCACATCTCCTCAATTTTTCATTTTGAGAAACTTTTATTTATAACATTTTGTCGTATCTCATACAGAAGTCAAACTTTACTAGCAAAGAATCTGAAAATTGAGCAAAAATCCAAGCGTTCTTGAAACATTGAAATTTTGTACATTTAATTTTTCATGCCGAGACGCTTCTCAATAACACGTTGTGGTATCTCATACAGAAACAGCACTTTACTGGTGAAAATCAGTTTTTTCCAAATTTTCAAGGATTACTGGATTTTACGTTCCTTAAACAAGAATAACTGAATCCTAGAAGGCCACTTTTCAATACCAAAATTTTTTGTCCCTTACAAAAGCCGTTTCACCTATCCGGGGACACTCTGTACATGTAGTATATAAATAAAAATAACACATTAAAAAACAAAGGTTGCGTTCTTGTTAGCAAATGTCTTCATTTCTTAAACCATTTTTATTACATACTGAACGGCTGTCCTGTTTTGGCAAATGCGATCCCTGCATATTTCAACGTGTTAAGATTAACTTCCCTAATTTTTAGAATGTTTATCAAGAAACTTTTTCTAAGAACTGGAAGGGCATTGCTTAATAATATCTGATTAAATCTACACACAAAGGTTAATAAAATCCATGTTTAAATTTGACTTTTCGCTTTTACAAAGTAGAATAACTATGTTTATGAAGTTCTAGGTAAGTAACGAAGCCACTTTGAATTTTATTGGTTAAACCATTTAAATAATCCTTTCATTCCTAACGAAAAAAGTATAGAGATATGTGTTATAAAAAGGTTTGTTTTTCTTCTACACTTCAATAATTGTAGAAAAGCACGGTTTAAATTAAAAAATATTTAAAAATTAATCATCACAAATATTGTAACACGGTATGTTTGTTTCAATCGACTCAAAATCACGTATTCTGTCACCTCCTACAATTATTGTAACGACTTGCAAGACACCCCGTATTTCCCAACCTTACACTTTGTATGTAAACGCTGAAGATTTTGATAAACTATTTCCAATCGACCTATTGAAAAATGATGAGATTGTTTGTCCCTGTTATGCACTGTGCAGAAACAACAGGTGAGTAAGTTTCGAACAAAGCGCCACGCAGTCACTCATTTCGGCATACAATCCTCATAAGAGGAACGAACTTAATATCGTAATTTATATCCACTTGTTCACTTTTATCACAAAGACGAATGATAAAAACATATCCCAGTTATTGAATGCGCGGATCAACGGAGAAATCACAATCAGTACAAAAAGCAGCAGTAATAATTTCAACTTAATCTTATTATAAAAATCGGACTCAAATAGCAGCGATTTATAGCTGTCAGTGTGTCAACAGTTAATTTTAAAGGCATTTAATGATAAACATCGGACTCTTAACATACATACATTTAAATTCTCGCTGCAAATAATCAAAAACGAACAAAAGTGCTTTACTTTCTCTCATGAGTTGAGTTTAGCTGTCAGAAATGTATTCGTATCTGAAATTTAACCTGCAGCTGAATGTCATGTTGATTTTATTTATTTTGTGTTTACAGCGATTCTTCTTATTAACATACACAAAATTAAAAGTAATACTTTTAATTACTAAAGGCTTTATTCATCATCAAATGACACAAATTTCAAACCTTAAACCTTGTTATACGATTATTTGACAGCAAAAGGGATAAAAAATGTTTCTTAAATAAAGAACTACATAGAGATCTGGTTCTAAGTGACTCAAGAACATTCCAACTCTATAACCTTCCTCCTTTGGCGAATAGTGAGTGAATAAAGATCAACCAGCCACCCACTTGCCTGCTAAGTAACACTAAATTAAAGATCTAGCTAGCAATACTGCATGTCAAGGACGCTGAAGGTTTTATCAACAAGATAATAGGGATCCAACTTCAACCAGATGCTATTTTAGCGAGCTTTGACGTGATGTTATTGTTAAAAAAGTGGCAATCAAAGAATCTTTGGAAGAACAAGTGGACCTTTTTCTTCATCAGGGATCAGTTCTATCAGCAAATTTCGCCCTTATCTCCAGCTTTGATAAACATCTACATGGAAACCTTCGAGAAACAGGCCTTGGAGTCAGAAGTCTTACAACCAGAATGTCGATTCAAATACGTTTATGATATTTTCACCATATGGCCTCATGTATATAACAACATACAAGGGATATAGATCATATTAGTGGAATATATCCGAACTTCAGCTTCACTATTGAATTGGAAAAAAGAGTGCCTACCATTCCTAGATGTATTTGTGAAACGAAGACCTGATGATACGAGAGAAGATGAAGTGTTAATAAAAATGAAGAAAACATCTGTTACAAGAAATATTAATGAGACACTTTATGAACCTTCAATTGACACGCGACACGCTAAAATACGGGGAGTAGCTTTAAGTACCGGATTTATGAATTTACTCTAATTCTCAGCAATTACAATTTATTTATCGCGTTAAAACTATACTGCTTGTACTCGAGAATGGAACTGCCTACCCCGACGTTGATTCAATTCCTCCCTTGAGAAAAGAAGTGGTCATTGACTCACCTTTTATTTTAGGGTCTCGTCTCTGACTCTATACAAATCTGAGACATTTGACTCTATCTAACCTTGTTTTTAAACTTTCTACGCATCTTATCGAATATTCTCTTTTTCCCGTGGTACCAAAAAGGTCATCACATGGCCAGAGGGCTGTAATCGAAATTGTTTAAGCGGAAACAATAAATTATTTGTTAGAGTGATTCTGGCGACAAAATGACCTCTTAAATTGACAGCTTTTACTTACATCTTTGAACTTATTATAAATTATAGCTAGAAAGTCTGGTACCTCTATTAAACCGCTTTGGCTGTGTTACAACACTATGAAATACATTTTATGGTAGGTATTCTTATGTTTCAAAAAAATATGTGATGTCAGCTAAACAGGGCCTTCCGTACTATGATCAAAGATTTCGAAACCATTTATACGAAATATATTTCGTAACTGCTAGAGGTAGAGATGCGCCTAGTAGCCAAGTAATTCTCCCGATTTGAATGCCGTGTAGTTTCTAGTGAGTTTAAAACCATTTGCTTTTTGACTTAATCCAGGATAAATTAGAAGTCTCTTGATAAAGATTCTAAATTTAAACAGTGTAAATTTGATTTTTAAAACTATAACAATACTAATAGGTTGCAATACATTTAATTATTTTCTGTGCCTTTTAATTACCGTTGGTCCGTTTTACGCTTTCTTAGAAGAAACAATTCATGAAAAGTACTTTTGTTGAAAGCACGATTATTACAGAACTCAGTTAACTTGACGTTAACAAATCGAGTGACTAAGTTCGAAAATCACTTTGAACATTTCATCTATATTTCTTAAGACAAGTTCGAATTAAATTTCTGTGTTTACGTGCTTCTTAAATTTGTCTCATATATCACGCAACACGTTTTATTTATGGTGAGCGATTCTTTTCATTAATGTATTTTGACTAAATAAAACATTAGATCGCCGATATCCGATCCCATATCACACTGACGTTATATGGCCAATAAATTTGAAACAACCGGGGATTTTGTAGGAACACTCGCAGTGCTCCTAGGCACCCATACCAAGAGATAGTTTTAAAAAATCGATGACCCCATAAATTCGAAACAATTACCTCTCAAAATCCAGTAAGAAGATTAAAATGGGTTATTTAATATCGAGACTAGCTGAAATTCACTGGTGGAATAAATTTTTGTAGAAACAATTTTTAGCTCGATAGTTTTTTATACGATCGGCGAATATCTACATAATTCAACAGCCCTTCGAAGGGCCAGCTGCAATTCAATATTCTTGCCAGTCTTCTGTATTTCTCTTTTCTAACGTTATTGTGACTATAGAATTAACTTACAACAGCTTAAAAGCAATAAATTATTGCTAAGTTACCAAATTGTTGTATCTGTATATGAAGGATGACAAGTTACCAAGTGCACAGACAGAAATGTATGGAAAATATCATCGATATAAGGAAATATAAAAAAATCAAGACACCGACTGTAAGTAGTGCAATTTAATTTCAAGCAAGTGACATAAAAATCATTAGAATATATGGATACATGCATAGTATATTAACATAATTCTATATATTATGCTTATTTAAGTCATCTAACTCGATATTATTCAAAGCGGGGTGGTTATTAAGGAAATATTTTACATCTCGTCATAAATCAGTGTTTATTTTACCCAATCGAACCCACCGCTCGAATATAAAAACTTATATCGGCACGGCGCTATTTGGGATGCAACGTTATAACATTTCACATAAGCCAGATAACCGCTTTCTGTATATCATGAAAATGGGTCCTTGTCTGTATACAATTTAATCCTTTAATAGATATTAAATATGTATATATGACATTTCGAACAATTAGCACTTCCCAAATTCGTAGTAACATTTTTAAAAAGGAGTTTAAATTTATAAATCGTAGGCAACAAACTTGGCAACTATGGAGTCTCTCGTCTACCAACTCACCGACATACGTCGTTCCTGAACACTGTAAGAAAGACAAAGAGGGCAGTTAAACATGCAACTTAGATTATTACTTATCGAGGTATTATAATTTGTGCGTTCGTGATATACTAGATGTTTTTAAATTACTGTTATTGTTGGCTTATTATAAATTAGTGTTGTAAGTACATAACTGTTTGTATTATTAATACTATATCAGTGTCGTGAGTACTCAGTGTTGTGTTGTGAGTGAATAGAATTACGAACACGTGTTCTCGCCGCGTATCATCGAACATCAAAGTACTGTAAGTTATTTCTATCTATCTCCTATCAAACTTTACATTGTTATTTCCTGTAGCTCCACAACAGAAGTCGCCAAATTATTATTTAGTTAATATATATTATATTATATTATTAACATAACATTGTGCATATTTTGAATAAATCCATTTTGAAGGTTACTTCTTGTCGTGTGCCTTGTCAGATACCGACCGAGTCATTAAAAGTAACATTTTAAAGCTTTGGAATTTACGACCCCAGAGTGCCTTGTATCAAACATTTAATAATAGTTCCCTACCATTCCATACATCCAGAAAGAATTTCGATACTGGCACAAAGAAAAGACTATTCAAGGATTTCTCAAAATCCATGAAATTGCGTACGATAACGCAAAACGTACGTACGCAAAAATAATACGTTATTGATGAGAAAAATATTGAAGGAATATAAATATAAATGTATCAGGGTATGCTAGCTTTGTTCACAGAACTGTTTTATAAATGCTACGGCACTCTCAACTAGCATAATTAGTCGTTGGCGCTACTACTATTGTAGTGTTTTGGCACTAGTTGTAGTGCCCATTACGTGGCCACGGCGAAAATGGGGAATAAATTTTTGGTGCCTGCTACGTTTCGGTGGCGTTTCCGGAAATTGTACGGCCACGTTGTACAGAGAAGTTGTGGTGCTGTGGATATGACGTCGTGGTGTGGAAAACGCAACTTCAACACTCTCCCACCTCTTTCTCATATTAGGTACGCTGTTTGCTTTGTCTGGCAGCTAATATTGTTAAATTTTATTTCTGTCTACAAATATTATCTCCATTCCCTTAATTCTGAATCAAGTAGGTGTCAGGCAGATCATAGTAAAACATGTAGGTACTTCGAAATAAATATTATTATACCTATGTTTTAATAAAAATGTTGTTTAAAATATCTAATAAGATGATGTGTAAATGTGATACTCTAGATGGTGAAAATTATTTTTTATTGTTCATTGGAAATGATATCAATATTTGCATCAGTTAATTAAATTTGTAGAAATAACAACATAATCTTTATTTGTAAAGGCCTAAGCCATGCCTGTCTAAATGGTGCATTTCGCAAATTTTACTTTGACGTTTGCTTTAAGAAGTATCAATTACATCCGTAATAAGAACTGCTAAGTAATATTTACTACAAAGTATCGAAATAGACTGTAGCGATATTTTAAAGTAGTAGTAAAGTTGTGACTACCACACATTGTCTGCTCAAAGTTCCGACTATCACTTTTTAGTAATATTCTTTCTGTTGCTCATTGAACGCGGTACGTCCGATGTTTACACCACAGTATAGTTTACACTGAACACACTCCTTGAATTTTATTTTCTAGTAGTAATTGAATACTTATCCCTACATTATCATTTTTAATACATCTCTTTAGGTTTGACCCAGAGATATTTGATCTAGATCAAAAGTTATAGATATATATATTATATAGATATGGATTTATATGGAGTTTTGTTCAGCATTAGTTAATAGTTATACAAAAATATGATTGATATTCACAAAGATAAAAAGTACATTCCATACGTGACATGATCGAATATGTACAGACATTCCATGATGACGAACAGTATAAGGGTTTTCAACTTTGGGAAACTACATGGTAAAATTTACTTCATGGTGAATTCCAAAGGTACACACTTTGTAGTTGCTGTGCGTAATGATGCTAGATGTAGCGATAGCGTTGTTTGGACTAATAGATACTACTTACAAGTTATATGATTTTAAACAATCTAGGTCGCGGCAACCGTCAAAACTACTTGAAAGTGATTGCAATTTTGAAGTCATATTTTAGTAACATGAATTAGTCGCTGCTACGATCATTTGCCACTTTCTAGTTCTGAAAACTTAAAGGTTGTGTCACTGGTAACTGAAACGTCTCCAAAACTAGGAGAGCTACTTAGAAGCTATGTATATATAAAGTAACCGGAAGTAGTTGAAAATACGAAGCAGTGATTGTAGCTTCATTGTATGAAGTTATTTAGGTACACAAAAAAGTAGCAAATTTGGTGGCGGTTACGTAATAATTACTCCAAATTTCCAGTCTCAGTTAATGTTACTTTGATGCTAGTTGGATTGTGTAAAGCAGAAATTATAAAATATTTAAAATTTTCAAGGACTTCAGGTTTTGGTTAATATAATAAATAAGGTGAAAATCAGAATTCCATAAGGAAGTGCCAGTGGAAATTTTAGCGCATCTTCTATATAAATTAAAACAATGATTAAAATCACGATGATAAAATTTATGTTTTAATTAATTAAGAAAATGAAGCTGGTTCCTGAAATGTTTGTCACTTGAATTTATACTTCTGATTTCTCTAAAAAAAAACTATTAAGAAAACAAACAACTCAAACTTATGTCTTAACGGTCTGGATTGTTTTCTGCATAACATTAGGCTTACGTTGCGTCAATAAAGGCGTAGTAACATTTAAAGTTTTAAAGAAAGAAAAGACGGCAATTGCCAGACGAAAAACAGGAAACCACTGTTGCGTATAATTTAATTCGTTCTTTCATTCCCTTCTGGTAGTATAAATCCCACTCAAAGATGTCTATATTTCAAACGAAAGAAAGCAATAATACCGTCAGCATTTATTTTCTCCTGCTCTTATACTGCTGGCTTTTACAGGGTATAGTGTATCAGTTAAATAAAGTCAATAGCGGACGGAAGTAGCCGACTTGACTAATCCAGTACCACTCAATAGATTATACATTATCCTAAATTTAGAAACACCAAAGACAATAATCTTCATTCTTTTCTAATTTATTTCGAAAATAATGCAACGATAATGAAAATGTATTGCTTTTATTCTGCAAAATCCGAGTGCAATGTGGTCAATGAAGAACTAAAGTAGAATTTTTACAAAGAAAATTTAAGTGCAAATAAATTTGTAGTCTACAGCTTTTTGAAATATATACAATCATGTATCAAAAACTAATTATTTTAAAGAATATTCGTATAAAATTATTTTCCTTAATGATGTATTTAATTACATTATTCATTTTAGTAAACCCATAGTTTTAAGAAGAAGGAGATAAACCAAAGACTATTCGCATCCTGCCAATTTCCCACTACTCTCACCCATCAATCACATACATTAGTTTGACTAATTCCATATTACCTCTTGTTTGCTCGTTTACTAACATTGTTGGTTGCTGTAATTTGAGATTCAATAAAACGTTACATTAGTTCATTAGTTAACTTTAGTCCTGGTACGGACTGCGCTTTCAATTTTAGTTATTACCGGAACGCTGTAATAGTCGGTGTCATGTTGATACGTTTCTTTTTTACATCTGCTGTAAGTTGTATTCGCCGTGTGTATTTAAATTACTATTTATAAGTAGTAACATAATGTACATTAATAACTATTGAGGGGAGAAGTGATGAAGTGAAGTAACATGCCAAGGGAGAGAAGAAGTCGACAGGAATTATTTGAAATATGATTTGACTGTGATCGCGAAAGTTACAAGCACATACGTATTAAAGGAAATGACCTGTTTTGTAATATGTGTTAACGCATTATAAATTCATTTGACAAAACTAAAGTAACTAGACATTTGAAGAGCCATGCCTCGTCCAGCGTTGAAGATGTATTTTTGTATGAACTTACAGACGCCTTTCTTACAAGCAATATTCCATTAAATAAACTAGAGAACCCCAAGTTATGTACGTTTTTATAAAAAGATATGGACCGAAAAATCTACTGACTTCAATACGTGAAGACATTGCGGACAATTTCTTTTATTTCATTATAGACGAAGTTACTGATGGTTTGGGCGTTCAATAGCCAGTTGTTTAATTGATGCATAAAAAATGACACTGCTAGTGGTGAACAAAACCAATCGCGAAACTATTATAAATTATGGCTTAATCAAGATGAAGTGATGAAGCAGGACAGATTTTATCTAAAAAATATACAAAAATGATACATTTGACATGTGCTCCTCATGCACCTAATTGGCAAGAAAATAAGAGAAAGTTTCCCTTTAGTGTACACTTTTATATCAACTGTCAAAAAAGTTTTCATTAAGACGCCTACAAGAAGGGGCAGGATTTACGGAAGGGCCAAAATATTTGCGCTGATATACGTTACATTAATAGAAACCAAGGTTTCTGAGTTAGTGCAAAAAATAAATTGGAATCACAGGGACTATTCCTAAATGAACAATTTGACAGTCAGTAGTACAATAAAAGAAAAAAAGCAAAGCGTGTTGAAGAAAAATACAATTTCTCATACTGTGATAAACGTCGCCATTTCACTACAAGAGACTTGTAAAACACGTAATAATATGCTTAAACCACTTCCAATATGCCACGGAAATCTTGTCTCAACACTGAGGTTTGTCAGATAAGTGTTGTCATTTTTAAGTGTTATTTCCATTTATATTTTAAATTTTATCGTCGACTTAACTTTACTATTTGGTAATAGTACTATGTTGCGACATATTTTCTGTAAACGTATTAATATATTAATCCGTAAACTGATTACTGTCCTGTTAAACTCCGTGCTGCACTATCTCTTGTGATAACCTCCATTTTAAGGCTGTAGATTTCATTTTTTTGCATTTATATTCATGAAGTCTGTCCGCCAAGAAGACATGTTTTGCTAAATTTCTGCATACAATTGCCTAACTTACAGAGGCACAAAGTTAAATTTGCCGTTGAAGGTGATGATGGGCGGAGCCTGATAAAAGCTACACTGTTTGGCCGAACATTACACCCTTAATTTTAAACGAAGAAGATATTTTATTATAAAGATGTTGCTCCCTTGACTCTGACTAAGTACCTGTTTTAAATGAAGATTTGTTGATATTTAAAGAAATTAAAACCCAGAGAAATAAACTTTTGCATCAAAGCATGCCTTTGTTAAATGAAAAACGGTTTCCTTTTTTCTTCATATAAAAAATCAAGTGGGCGGTAACACTTAATCTTTGCACTACACTCTGTAATTATTTACTTTAATGTTGTTCTTTTTCGATTTGGCTCATTGGCAGAGCGGAAGGTTCCCGACCTCAAATCTCGTGCTATAATTTTTCCCAAAATATTTAATTCCTGGTTCCATTCTCACATTATAAATTGTTAAACCGTAAACATTTTAAATTGGTACAGCAGGATGTTAATAAATACGGTGAAATAATAAACTGAACAGATATAAACATAAATAATATGATGAAAGTAAAATAAACACAATATAAAAAACGTCAAATGAAAACAAAATAAACATTAGTCGGAGACAAACAAATAAATCGTGACCGCTATACGCGTAGTAAATGGGATTATCTGAAATGATGGATGTCAAGACGAGAATAACCATTTTGACAGCGCATTCGAAAAATGCAGAGATCCCGTGTTTCTCTAGATCGAGCGTTAGTCTTAACATTGTGTGTATAAAAACAACATGGGAATTATATCAACAAATTGGATGATTTGTTTTAAACCTTATACTTAGATAGTTTTAATACTTAATACTATTTAATGGTAATAATAACATCAAATATTGAACATGTATCATAAAAGTTACACAAATATCAGTAATAATTGTCCAATGGAAAAACTTATTCAAGTTATCAACGAAGAATAATTTTCGTAGTTAATATAGGTACCTGGTCAAAATATTTTCTTTGATTTATGGTAGGTACATGTTAAAAAAGATTACATAGGATCGGCTGGGATAAAAATGACACAGTTTCTGAAACTTTAGAAGTTTTATTATCGAAAAAATGTAATATGTAAGACTTATCCTAGAGCAACATTGCATCCACTGTTCATTGGCACTTCCGAAATTATAAAATATTCAAAGGTTTAAGTACTAAAGAAAAAATACAAAATTACGATTCACTTGATGGGAAATACCAAACGCTTACGAAAAAATGTGAAACATACGTTTATTTGCGTATTCTTGAAAGAGTTCTATTAATATGTGTAAAATTAACTCTTCGGTAAAAAATTTTATAGGATTTTTTTTTAATGTCTTCACTTTATGTTTTGAACTCAGTATTATAACTAAAAGACACATTTTTGTTTCAAAGCTTTAATGCAAACATATTTTTAGTAAATGATTTAAAAACACTAGTATTAAATATATAATAATGTATGTAATGTCATCAAAATTTGCTTTTGCTCGTATATGTCAATAGGAACAGAGCAACTGTAAATTTCGTCTCTCGTCTTCTGAAGCCAACTGAAACTTTTATGTAATGACTTTTATCGGAGCTAGTGCATTTTTTTCTCATCACTTCGGATTATTCCTAACAGGAAGGAAACAATGTGTTGAAGCTTAATGGTGTCCAATCTATCGAAATACAGGTTACGTCTGTGATCCCACAAGGCTCCAATTTAGTACAACTTTTATTTAACATTTTATAAATGATATTAGTTCTGATATAAACTGATAATATTTATTATATGCAGATGACTTAAAGTTGTACTCTGTTATTAATACAATTCATGACTGTCTTAAACTGCAGCATGAACTTGATTTAGTTAATCTTTGGTGTCTTAAAAATAAGTTGCTGTAGAACGTCTCAAAATGCAATGTTGTCATTTACGAATAAAATTCGTACTATTAGTTATAATTATTCTATAAATAATTTGTAATTACCATACCTCCAACATTTATATTTGACAGCAATTTAACTTTCTCATGTCATTACAATACAACTTTAGCACTTTGCTGAGGTTGGTTCACTCAATTTGCTTTACAATGCTTTTGTCAGATCGCGTCTTGAGTATGTCAGGATTATATTGTATTTCTGTTATTATAAAAGTAGGACCTCTTATAATAACAGAAATACAATTGGAAACGTTCAACATCGATTTTTAAAATATATGTTTCAAGGAGGGTTCTATCCAGCTGTAAGAATTTCGAGTTCTGAATTGTTGCTGAAATTTTCTACGGGCAGTCTTGAAAGTCGTCGCTTAAAATCTCAAACAATATTATTATATAAATTTTGAATAATACCATTGATTGCCCTGATATTCAGCAAATGTTAAACTTCCCAGGTTAGCTGCCCGGAAACAATCGACCTTTAACCTTAATATAACCCGTACAAATATTGGAACATTTTCTCAGTAATAATTGTAATAAATGCCGTTTCCATAGACATTTTTTTGTTTCAATGTCTTGTTCGTTGTGATTAGTACCGCATTTTTTGTGTTATTAGAATTGTTTTACTGTTATGTAATTTGTTTGTCCTATTATGTAATTGGTTTTGCTCTAGACTGATAAGAAAAATATATTTATTTATTTATTTATACAAAGAAGGCCACCCAACAGATAAACAGAGTTATCCAATAACAGTGTCGAAAATACTTCAATATCACTTAAAAAGAGATAAAACAATGCTGGACCAAGGTCCCTGTGGGACCCCAGATGATACTTTGAAAACAGAGGATTTAAAATTATTTAGTGCTACATACTGCGTTCTATCAACCAAATAATTGGAGATCAATTTTAGTAGGTTGCCGTGAATACCGACAATCCCAAGTTTGTCAACAAGACTCCGATGATGAACCTTGTCCAAACACCTTAGAGAAATCGATGTACACGACACACAATAACGAATCGTTGGACATGGTTTTATATATCTCCTGTACATATGGAACTAAATTAGTTAAAACTGACCTCTTCTAAAAAATCCATGTTGAAAATCAGGAATGACATTTTTTACCATAAAACACAATTCGTCCGAAATAATAGATTCGATAGCCTTTTCCAAAATGAGAAAGTAATTTGACACGTCACTTTTACTGCCCGCCTTATGTACAGGAATAATTTGTGCAATTTTCTATTTGCTAAAAAATTTACCGCTAAGGATTTATTAAAAATTTTATGTAATGGTCATAAGAAATAAAAGAGGGAGTATGTGCCGATTCATAAACACTACCAAAATATTTTAAAAAAAGATTACATATAGATTGAGAATCATTGGTAACAACATCATTGAAATGCATGGTGAGAGGGATGGATTTCGTATATTTTTTGTTAACAATAAAAGACCAAACACATTTCACATATTTTTTAATATTGCTTTCAGTTTTCAAAACAAAATTATTGTAATCACGTTTAATATAAAACTTTAATCTCTTTCTAAACAGAGAAAAATGTGAATAGTACTCGTCTCTCTTAAATCTCTACCACATACTATGAAACTTATCCTTTTCAAGCGTTATCCCAATCGTTTACCTCGAAAACTTGAGAGGATAAGATGTTTTAATAGTTTTTCTACTGGGTACAGATGTAACAAACATATATAAATAGATAATCTTTATTTCTTGAACATAATTATTTTAATTAATAAGATTTATAACTTCACTTTTTCGTTGATTTATTCAGACGATGAAATTATGCAACTGGTTCAACTTTTGAAATCTTCCCCACGATATATCAATAGCCACTGACACCCAACGAAAGTTTTATCACTTGACACGCGAACGAGCATATTGTAAAATATCTCCGTACATAACTTATCACTTAAGCCTTATTTTATTTTTTATACTGACAAAACCGTTAACACTCGAAATGTAAAGCGATGTGACTGAGAGCGTCGAATGGGCAAAAAACTTTTTGTAGCGTTTTATTTAGTTGTTTTGTTGGCTGACTGTGAAATATATCCTGTCTTCATTAATTTTTGAAGCAATACTAATTACTTTTAAAGGCGAAGAGTTATAGTTCGATGATGTAAGTTCATTAAAAAATTGCAACCGTGAATCTGAACAAAATTTATTGGTTCTGTAAATGGATTTCCCAGAATAAAGCTTTGTTTAAAGTTATGGTGTATCAGTTACATCCGTTAACTACGTTAAGACAATTTCTTAAAATAGGATTTAATGGTGAATTATACAGATATAAATGTGAATTAATTTTTCTTTTTAAGATATACGTACATATATTCTATAAAGCGTGTTAAAAACATAGAAATCATAAAAAATATATATAGAACGCCAAAAAAAGTACTGAAAATAGTCAACCTATGAAGAAAACGCAGTAATATTGTAGTAACTTAGCTATTATGGGTTGGTTGTACTGACAGGGTAGCTCCACACCAATGGACGGGAATTTCAGAATATGAAAATTTTACGTCCAATTCGGAACAACATGATTTCTATGATCCAATTGCAAACATTCGGTTTTGGTTTTAATTGTACGCTAGGATTAAAATGGGATATTACCAACAGCTTATTTTCTCTACATGGCAGCTTTCTAAGCTCCTACATAGTTGAACAATTTTTCATTTTTTATTGTAAAGACTTCTGGCCCTTTAAACTTAAAAATTCTGAATTTTCTTTCTTCTTTGAATCAAATACGCTGTACAACTGGATGCTAAATATACTGACTTAGTTGCAAAGGGACTAAAAGAAAGAAAGAGTACTGTATAGCGTTTTGTTTAATCCTACCATTGATATGTTAAAAACATATTATAATTACTGTGCCAGCAGTCAACGTTATTTATATTTGAGAAAATAAATAGAAGCAAGTAAGTTAATTTCTAGTCTTCAAGTAAATACGTTTGATCATAAAAGTCGTTGAGAGGTTTGTAAAGCAAGATCTCAACATGGAGTTTGGCGTCCGTCGTCTATTTCAGAAAGCTATAGGGAACAGTCGGTGGCTAATAAGATTAAAATAGCAAGAAAAATAATACACAGTGAAGGGGGCACTAGTAAAAAAATTCGCGTACAAGTTGAGGCAACAGAAAGTCTTACGGCATCCACTGTGGCAGATCAAGTTTCAGTTTATGGCATGTTAACAGGATTAAACAAAAGAACAAGCAAATTGTGAAATACAATAATATTGACACACTTAATTTCCAATAGTATTGACAGTACAAAACAGCTTACTTTATACTAATGTAAAATCAAAAATGCAAAATATATATATATATATACATACATACACTACATATAATGACGTTAAATAAATAAAAGTACAATAATGGATGATAATTGGAATAGAATATATTTGGTACAAATTGGTTCACTATGAGGACAAAATGTCGAGATAGGACCTTTAGATTTCCATGGTACTTGCAATCTTAAATTATTTGCCGTTTCTCGACGAAAATCGCTAATTCATTGAAGTAGGTACTTTTATCACTCAGCGATTGTATAACTGGATTTCAAACACATTGACTTAGTTTGAGAAGTACTAAAAGAAAGACAAGAAAACGTTTTAACTTTATTCTATTAGTATAACTTACATCTCTCATTGAATGTAATATATTTTATGAATCAATCTTAAACCAGTCGCAACTAAATAAGCAGGATTACGTACCTATTTTTTTTTTTTTTGCAAGAAATGTCTCTCTTTTTATTTACCAAAAGCGTGCGCGTACTGTATCAACACGAGCCACTGTACATTTGCCCTTCGATTAATTGGCCATACTGGCCTGCCTAAACGTGTCAAATAGAAAAATAAGGAATAGAAATAAATAACTGTATGATACTGAAAAGTGAGCCTTCTATTATTTTAATTTATTTTTTGTAAACCGTATGTTCAGTATAAAATAAAATACAAGACATTTTCTAAATTCCAAACAAATTTTAGACTATTTCGACAGCAAATCGTCTTAAATTAATTCATGTCTTCTTAAAATAATTAACAGCTGCAATAGCTTCAAATATTGAACATACTTCCAAACACAAAAAAATGAATATGCAGCTTAACCGTTATTTTGATCATGCAAACCTGAATGCTGAGAGCTTCCATTCGATCCAAAAAACAACTACAATATAGATCCTGTAACTAAATCTATTTATCAGAAAACACTATTTTATGATGAGCTCAGTCTTTTTAATGTTTTGCCAACTAAAATAAAAGATGCACCTAACTTATTTAATGTATTTTTCCTATTTTCATGCAAAAAATAAAACTTTATTGAATTATATTTAGTGGAAAAAGTGGTTCTTTATTGCACTAGTGCAATAAAATGTTTATTGCATTCATCTGCCATTCTACTACAGCGTTTTCTCATCATGACAAATATAAACGTTCAAATCACCTACAATTAGTGTCATCTAAATAAAACATTTTTTGGTTTTTGCATGAACGTAGAAAAGATATTGTATGCAATTCGTACAAAAAGTGCTTATTGCACAATTTCACGTCGCATGCAATAAACAGGTACTTTTTGTACTTGTTGCATAAATAATTATATTATTGCATGATTAACTGTGTACTGTTTGAATGTATTTATTTGTTTTGTTTTTTTGTCTGTAAATAGCATTAAGTATGCTAAATAAATAAATAAACGGTTTTTTCCATTATTTACTTACGATAATTGATCTAAGATAATACAAATATAAAAGTTAGCTGAACTAGAAAATATCAACTCTTCAGGAGGTAAATTTTTATATTTTTGTAGCTATTTTTTTTATTATGGTATGATTATCACTGTTATCAGTTTATAAAAAACTGAAAATTTCAGATAAAATTTATAACTGCTGTAAAAAAGAAAATACGGACATTATCTGAAAATTTGCTCAGACTCTGTAACACAATGTTGCAAACTGTTTACAGGTTATTTCAGAACTATTTGATGCTTCCTACAGACGTTACCTACATTGCTACAGTTACTGCAAGACGTAATGATTATTTATGCATATTATTGTTTTCCTTAACTTAAAGTTAAAATTAAAATCAGCAGCTGAAATGTCTCTTCTTAATCCTGGATAACATATTTTGCTAAGCGCTATAAACATTCTGCGGATTAAGTTATAAACTTTATATTTAATAAGAGCTACAAATATATCAGATAAAAGTAAACTTCTACATAAAATTGTACTTTTGAATTCATATGGTATTTTTTATATTAAGAAACCTACATTAATGAATCTCTTGCAAAGTGACAGGAATTTTTTAAAATTTAGTTTAAAATATAGACAATAACAGAAAATCTGAATAAATACTTATTGAAATGTCAATATAAATTCTCAAACGGTTTCTTTTTGATGATAAATAAATTGGTGTATATGGTATAATTTACAATCTGTTAGGTTACTAATGCTGGAACTATATTATTTTACTTTTACTTATTAACAATGCAACAGTGTTTAAATTTACATTAATGTAGCAAAGTTGCACCTAGTGGCCATTAGTATACTCCATGCTGGTCCTACATGCTGTAAAACGCTTTATAAACTATCGGTTACCTCACCTATGACGTATTGATGAGAGCTAATAAGTTGGTAACCTATATGTCTAGTGGACCGCTGGCGAATGACATTAGCTGTTCGCTATAAGTTTTCAGGTGCAATTCGATGCTGGTAGGGGTATCAGTCCGCAGAATAACCATTGCAAGAAGTTGGGGGTCATTGTAATTCATTCAAAAAACAATTTTTTATGGATTATCTAAATCACTTTCTAAATACAATATTAATTTCTGCATACAAAACTGTAACAAATAAGATCGTTTTAATAATTATTGTTTTCTTTTCTTTTTCAGGTGAGTTGGAGCAACATCAAATTGCTATTTGTAAGTAGACCGTTTCCATGACACAATAGTATAGATATTTTTGCAAAATCTGCTTCCATGAGTTTTTGTTTCTTATAGATATATAAGTATACTTTTTCCATATGTAATCGTATAGCAGCTTTATAATGGAAATCCTTTACTAAGGTAAAAATGTACCCATAATAAATTTTTTTAAATATACTGTAGTATAAAAAATATAGTACGTATAAAGTATATGAAATTGTAAAAATAAAAGATATATACAGAGCTTTCCGAAAGGAACAAATAAATTCTATAAAATCGCTGAGAAAAATATTAAAAAAATATATATATATATCAAAATACCCATTATGATACCTTGATTTATAACTTTTTTATACTGAATACAATAAAATAAATTTGGGTGCTACATAGCTATTTGCCAAATTGTATTCATATGAAAGTGTCAATATCAGCATTCCAATATTTATTTACATATTTTTTCAGCGATTTCTAATTTACCAGTTACTTTCGAAAAATACTGTAAAAGCATGTTTTTGACAGTGTATTCTGAAAAATAATTAAACAGTAATTTTAAATAGACAATATTGTAGGTACCTAGGTATGCAGGTATGCTTAACCTATACGCATAAACTTGTGAAATTATAGCTAAAGACAAATAATGATGCATAGTGAAAAAATGTAATAAAATAATTTTAGTCTCAAAAGTTTACAAAAATTTGTCAGGTAAAATATCGCCCCGGTCTCGGCCGCAAATTGCCTGTTTCTCCGCCACTGAATCACACGTGAAAAGGCTTCACGTCTTGGATGATATCTTTGGAAAAACCCTTGGACATATAGATGAGCTGCAGTTAGTGAATTTTATGTGATTTTCCGTATTCTAGTATCATGTCCATAAGTTTTTCGTTTGAGAAATTATGCTCCAGACAAAAAAATATATATACATATACAGGGTGTCTGTGAAAGGTTTAAAAATCTCGGAGCTGGAGATACTGGTGACCACAAAAAGTCGAATGAGCCAAATATGCCTTATTCGAATATTGCTGGTTTCAAAACAGAGCGTTCAATGCTAGTATTTTATTTTGAAATATCTCAATAACTGAAACCTGTCGGAGTATTAAAATATAAAATTGGCACAATTATGTTTTTAGCACGGCAAGTAAAAATGTTTAACTAATTTTGACGTCACTAGTAGAGGGCGCCACTTATGGCATATCACATTTCTATTAAATGGCAGAACTTTTTTGCAGCCTAGTGTATCTATCTGACTATAGAAATAATCGATTCTCCTATCTGTTGTATCTGAAAAGGGTATACCTTGTTGAAGTCGTTAGGAGTAACCATTTTTGAAATAATCGTATTTGAAATATTCAGTGCAGCGATTGAAAACTGTTATCGTTTGAGGTAAAGTGCCCTTTCTACTGAAAATACAGCAAAATGTTACTTGAAAAAGTCATTAAGAATGGTAAATTATGGAGACGTGCAAAATTTCAAGAAGATCGGCGAGGTTTGATTTTGAAACCATTTTTCAAGCACAAAGATTTTATGAAAGCAGGCCGATCTTTTTGAAATTTTGCACTCCATAGTTTACCGTTCTGAACAACTTTTTCAAGTAACATTTTGATGTATTTTCAGTAGAAAAGGTGCTTTACTTGAAACGATAATAGTTTTCAATCGCTGCAGTGAATATGTCAAATACGATTATTTCAAAAATGGTTACTCCTAACGACTTCAACAAGGTATACAGGTAGGAGAACCGATTGTTTCAATAGACAGATGGAGACACTAAACAGCAAAAAAGTTCTGCCACTTAAAAGAAACATGCTGTACCATAAGTGGCGCCCTCTACTAGTGACGTCAAAATTAGTTAAAAATTCTTATTTGACGTGCCAAAAAACATAATTGTGCCAATTCTTTTTTTAATACTCCGACAGTTTTCAAAGTTATTGAGATATTTCAAAATAAAATTCTAGCATTGAACGCCCTGTATTTTTGAAACCAGCAACATTCGGATAAGGCATATTTGGCTCAATCGACTTTTTTTGGTCACCACTATCTCAGCTTCGAGATTTCCCAACCTTTCACGGACACCCTGTATAATAAAATAAAGTCGAATAACAATAAATAAAAGTATTTCATCCAAAATCATATAGGTACATCATAATTTTAAGTCTTTATAGTGTTCTTTGATAGTCTTATATGATCACAGCAAATATGTTAAACATAGTTGATAGGAAAAATACGCTGTTATAAAAATATTACTAAACAAATAACCAACGCAGTCGTTTAATGTGACGACCATCAATTGTCGCTATTTTTCTTTCCGTTCTTTCACCTATTACGAGGAACCAAACACTTGAGAACAGCGTGCATACCTAATTTTGACAGATTAATAAAACACGAAAAGTAGCTTATCAAAACAAAACATCCTATCAATCATAATCACAGTGGTTACGTCGTTAAAGTAGGTCCGTTAAATGAAAAGCTCATAAATTATTCATTGCGATAATTTAGTTCGAACAAAGGGCGTGGGTTTCATTGCGAGCGCTACAATTCCTTGAAATGATACGACCAGAATGGTAGCTATTACTGTTGTAAGCGTAATTGATCTTGAAGTCGTTTATTGAACACAATTTACTGTATTGTGGAAAAACTGAACACTAGGCATGTGTATTATCATGGCCCTTATACATGTTGTTGCTTGTTTAGTTGTAAACAAGAAACTATTTGAATGTTCAATGAAAAATTAGTACATATATTTATTTCAACTGATTTTATAAAACATCATCTGCTTGGCATTTTTTAACACACGCTAATAATTTATCAACATGATTAAATGCAATAGAACACCTATTAATAAATTGTTCATCTAAAATTTGCACCGTAATAGTTATTTATGTATTACAAGCGAAAAGTGGTACATTATTTTTCAAGAGTGACAGTTAGCTCGAGTTACTCTCCAGTGATCATTCGAGAGCAGCAATGTCACTTTTTGCTCGTAATGCATACAATTACTCAACAAAATAAAATTTATCAATTGTTAACTGTACTACAACGAGAACATTAATTCTAATAAGTAGAACACAGGTAAAAAAATCAGTTGTTATAGTCTGTTTAGAAATGAAAGAGAGTAATAAAAGCTTATTATGTATGCAAATCGTAAATAAATGTAGTACTGGTGCTTATATTCAATATTTTATATTAGGTATGATCGGTATAAATGAGGTGTACTTTTAAAAAAACTTTTTGTGATCGAACCGTACTAAATTGTAGCATGTAGCTAAAATCTAATCCCCAACAATCCGTCTTTGTCTATGGCGCTTCAATTTCTCGGTCCATTTCTCTTACAAGTAAACAATATAAAAACAGAATTTCAAAACTAGAGGCTACTTTAAGCATCATAACCGGGTTAAGAGGGTTTTTAGTAATTCAAATAAAATTATTCAATATTATTATCAAAATATTTATTTAAATTTAATGAATAGACTTTTATTCCACACAAAAATATATGTATTATGAAAATTCAAATTATGGTTGTATAAATGTACAATAAATAAAATACAATAGGTATATTAAAATTCATCCTCTTAATATTCTGATGAATTATCTTCGTCTCCTAGATTGATAACGATAGGTTCCACAGTAACGTCAATTAAATTGTCGAGTTCCCACATTTTTTCCTCTTCTTTTTGTACATGATGTATATATCTTTGCCAGTTATCTGCAGTTACTCGTTCCAAGGAATTTTTTAATAAAATTTTCACGTCACTTAATTTAAACGTTGTATTATTTCGCGCTACATCTCCTTTTACCTACGCCCAGACTAATTCGATTGGGTTAAGTTCACAGTGATAAGGTGGTAACCGTAGTACCGTTATTTGGTGATTTGTTGCCATTTCATCGATAACATATTTTTTATGATCTTTATTAAGATTCATAAGTGTCAAATATGCCTTTTTCATCATATTTGTTTCAAAAGAAATGTTTTTTCCAGATAACCATTGCATTAAATCGGCTTTCCTCCAAGCAGTCGTAGGCGTCCGCTCGGTCTGCCGTGAATGGTAACTGGCATTATCCATGACAATTACAGACCCCGGAGGAATAAGATCCATCATCTGTGTAAAATACTCTTCGAAAACATCTGCGTTCATGTCTTCGTGATAGTCACCTGTATTTTTAGATTGAAATAAAAGTAAACCGCCATCTACAAAACCACTGGCACTACCTATATGTGTCATTATTAATCTTCGCCCTTTAACTGAAGATGCCTTGAACCCTGTTGTAAGTCCATCCAAAAATGTTTATCGAACACTTACATTTTTATCTTGCCATACTTTTGTTACAGTATATCCCTCGTTGACCCAAGTTTCGTCTAGATAATAAATATTCCTCCCTTCATCACGGAATTTTCTTATTGATCTTAAGTAAGATCTTTGCCAACAAATAATTTCATCTTTATCGATAAGAACTGACTTCCTGTTCTGCTTTTCCCAGCAAAAATTCAACTCTCGTAAGACGGCCCATAATTTGCTTTTACTGATTTTTGGCAAATCGTCCTCTGAAGGTTCACTTAAAATTTTGTTTAGCGTTGGTATTTCTTTTTTAAAATAAAATGAGTGTACTTTTCTGCGAATGACATTTTTGAAGAAATCATCTATAACGACTTTTGATATCCCTGTAGATGATTTTGAGGGATTTACAGTATCTTGTTCATTTTTTGTTTTCTTTAAAAGTCTGTAGATAGTCGATTTTCCAATCCCTGTCATTTTGGAACACTTTTCCACGATGTCGTCAACACTGTTGGTAGGATTTTGGTGTTTCAATGCATTAAGTACATTTAATATAATAATCTTCTCATTCTGAGACAGTCTTTTCACGCGTTTAGCAGATACGTAATCTGATAAGCTCGACATTTTACCCAAACAATATTATATCCACTGGCACAATAGTCACTAAACACAAGTCGAATTTCACTCTACTTCACTAGCACGTCTTCGTATATTCAGCTCTAATACTGGATTGATCTGTCACAATACACTGGCTCCTGCCTTATGATGTATCCAGTAAAATATACTAATGTACACCCAGTACCTGTTAGCATTAGTGTTACCCGATAATTACCTGAAACGAAATATTACCACGCCCATGGCCAGTTCTTATCTCGGGGTTTTATTACTCTGTTTCATTTCCAAACAGACTACAGCATTCGTAATTTGGTTACTGAAAAAACAATCTTTACAGGCTTTAATAATAATTCCTGACCCAGAAGGCATATTAGGGATATATAGTAAAATTTTCATCACTACGATTGCTTCGTTCAATTATTTGTACATTATTTGATGGCCTAGTTAAAATTGTCTTACTTGTTTCCATTTTTCTATTGATTATCTATGTATTCTTCTGCAATTGTAAAACTGTTCCATCCCCCGTCTCGCTTCAAATGTATATCACCTCCACCATGGACCAATACGGTAGCAGATGTTCGGCGAAAGCAATGCCCTAATGCCCTGTGTATAAATGACACTCTGGTAAGTTAAAATAATTAACAATATGGTTTGGTATTTTAGCAATAATATTTATTCCTATTACTTGATTAAAACACTTGCTTTCATTAAATTTTATGAATAATAAAATATTAAGTTACAGATTTTATAATACCTAATCAATACCTTGCTTGCGAAAAAAATTTCTAAGGCTTATATCTAACTCCTTTAAAAATGCCGATCTTGCTTAAGTCAATATAATTGTTTGTAGATAATGTGGATTTTACCATTGAGTAAATCGACCATAATGATGACGACTTTAGTGTCATTGCTTTCTCACAAAATCGTCGAAGAGTACGTTTCCTGAATATTTAAATATTTCCTTTGGCTTACACCATGTCACGAACAGGTTATATTCCTTCTTGTATAACTTTCTTGATTTTTCTGGTAATGAAACTAAAGTTACAGTTTCTATGGCATTTCTAATTTCCGAAGATATATTCGGGGTATCACTAACACTATTTTCAATTTCCATCACTGTTTCAACTAAAATTAACTCAACTAAACTGCACAAATTTTACAAAATTTGACAATAGTTAAATTTAGTACTTAAAAGGGACACTTTGTGAAAAGGATAAAACAAGGTTGTCTAATAGAAATAAAGTGGTTAGGCAAATGAAGAAAGAAGCTAATTGAATTTTGAAAATTTTTTAGTCACTTAATATTAATATAATTCTATTAGCTTGGTAGTCATATGTAGTGTATGGTTTACTATTATCATGATTCATCTTTATTTTATATGTTAGTGTTAGTTTAATGTAGCACATAAAAAACACAACATGAAATGTGGATAAGTAAACTTATCCTCATTTCCTTAATATATTGTTTTATACTCTTTTTCTGATTCACCATTAAATTGGTGGTGGTGAATGAAAAATGAGAGAAATAAACACAAGGATGAGGGAATCCCATTCGACAAATTATTAACCAATAACTATTTCTGTGGACAAAATAAGGGTAAGCAGTATCTAAACAAAGTCGTACTAAACACTGTTCGGCAGTATTAAAGGGATTTCCAATAACTGTCTAATATTAACAAATTAATTTCATAATTCTTCAGCATGATCTGAAACTTAATCTTAGTAGATCTTATCTTTTCAGCCGGTACCTTATACTTAATTTTAAAAGATCCAATATATAATATAAATTGACCCAGTTATCAAATTCACTCAAATTAAAAATTTATAAAAGATCGGATAAAAAATAATGATTTAATTATGGGCGTCACCTTTCTGAAATTGAATACCCTATATAAGGATAAATAATTCTGTACCGTCTCCCATACAGCAGTTAACTTTGGAATTCAAGTTTTTAATTATATGTTTTAGAAGAACGCTAAGGATAAGGATTAATTATGTCATTATCTGATATATTTGAGACAATATCTTAGACCCACTATTTAATTTAATTAAATCAAAGCAATATGTTCATCACACATGAAATCAAGCAAACAGCTTTTAAGTCAATAGTTTGAGTTATGATTAATTCGTGTTTGAAGCTCTACTTCGGATACGTCTAAAGTTCTACCATTTTAGACAGACATATCTATTGTAACGAAACTTACGGCATCCAAACAACGTTCTCCATCTCTATTTCAATCCTGCATTGCCAGTAAACATTGAGTAAAACTAACAAAGGCAGGGTAATTAAGAATCGCGTGAGTTATCGTCGAACTTTCGCACATATGGCAAAAAGGTATCCTGCAAATGCTCCACTTCATCGGTATAATGAAAATTCCTGAACTGCATGTTATTCCGTGATGTTGACAAATCGAGTGTTTCTGCAATGTGTCTACTTTATCCGCAGGATAATTAGTCATCTGTTAATGTGCACAGCGACAACAATTTGAAATGTGCTTTTATTTCTCTTCATACAACTCGTAAACAAGTCCACGTCAGTCTCAGACAAAATATTAGCCTGTGCCAGCCCCTGCTTTTATTATGTGGTCTCCGCTTCTATTATCTGAACACTGCTCCATCAATAGAAATAAAAGAACATAGAACGAGAAGAGTGAAAAGATCCCATAAGATACACCTGGATTGTATTGAATTGGTAGATAGATTAAAAACTATCAAAATAATGACACTTTAATAATTCGCCTATTGGATAAATTTGTATTAGTAAAGTACGAGTAACTTGCATTAAAAAGCAATACAGTCATAAAATTAGGTGTCAACCGTAAACTAAAACGTTAGGAACAAGTCATTTTAAGGCATCTGGTTAGCATCTTTAGCACCAGCAAAAAAAAGTATGTGTTTGAACACATCATTGATTGTTTCTAACTTATTATCATGGAGACAAAGCTCTTCTAAATTTATCAGAAAAGAAAATATATTGTCTGGTAAAATTTTAATTTTATTTTTTTAATTTATTCAAGTTCTCGAAAATAATTGCAGTTAAGTCTGTAATTTTCTATATTTATTTTCAGAAGATTCGTCAAATTAGCAAATACATAATCGGAGGGATTTAAATTTGGATTGTTCCCCATACGAACTAAAGCCGTATTGTGTATCTAAAACTGATATTAACCAATTTCACAAGTTCTGCAAAAGTATCCTCATCGAGAGACGAAATATGGTTACTACTTAATTCAAGAGATTTCAACTGTTTCAAACCAATAAAAGGCTTACTGTTTAATGTCGTTAATTCATTTTTCCACAAATGCAGCTTTTGAAGGTCAGAAAGATTCTCAAATAATTAATCGGGTAAATGAGATTGAATTCCTAGACAGCTGAAGAAATCGTACCTTTGGGACATTCTTAAAGATATGTGCTTCGATTTTGTGGATCTCATTATTGTCTAAATAAAGATCTGTTAAGTTCGGAAGATATTCCAAAAAGTCATCATCAAATTTGATTCCATATATGTATCTAAACTCTAAGGTTTGTAAATCCTGGAGTTCGTAAAATAATTCTTCGTAACAGTTTCTCTACTTTTATTGCGCATTTATAGTGGCATGTATTTAATCTTGGTTATATTGAATTTCTCTAAAGTCTTGTTAAAACTGTCAGTTGGAAATAGGCAAA
Source organism: Monochamus alternatus (assembly GCA_037114965.1). Lineage (NCBI taxonomy): Eukaryota > Metazoa > Arthropoda > Insecta > Coleoptera > Cerambycidae > Monochamus > Monochamus alternatus. The sequence continues at coordinate 773,184 of CM073428.1, forward strand.
ATCTCATTAGAAAATGTTCCAAGCTTCCTACATCTAAATTTGGAAACATGTCCAAATTATATTCAGTTATTGTGTCATCGTAGCAGCCTATCTTCACGAATTTTCCAGGTATTGGATGTACCTACAACAACTTTAAAACTTTCTGGCAATTTTGGGATACTCTAATTCAGTAGACCTATAACAATCACACATATCTGACTGGACACACGTTATATCCCCTTTGACCAGGACACATGAACAAAAAATCCATATTGCCATCCATAGATGCATCATGATATCTGGAACATATAATACAATCAATAATTTTCATAAATAACATCAACGTCAACACTAAATCAATGAATTCTGATTCAGAAACTGCGGAGATGAAATTTTGAAATCACCAAAGAAGAGAAGAATGTCTATGATTGTATAGAGTCTACTGATAGCGTCCGACAAGGTCTAGGGACCCAATGACTGATATAAAATAGACAAGTCGTTATAAGAAACTACCCTCTTTCATTGAGTGTGGAATCAATCGATCTCTTGGTCCATTTATTTAAATGAATTCATAGTAGATGATGCCATCTTCATATTACATAATGCATATTAACTTATGATGGTGAGTACAAGCTTTGCTTCGGAAGTTGCGTTTTTGTTAAAGCCAAACCGTCCTTTTCTATTCTTGGCGTTGATGCACAAGCGCAATTTCTCGTCACCAGTAACAATTTGGTACAAAAGCGTTCAATATTGGTGACAAGATAAACGATGATCAGTCAGCACATGGTACGGATATAATTGAACCTCGTGTATGATACGCTACACTACTGAAAAACGCCATCCACGTGCTGAACCTCCGTCTTCCACTTATTAAAACGATATCCATCAACTCTGAGTTGCTAATGTATAGTAATGTAAAGGCTTGGATCACAAAGACTTAATACCTATAAGAAGTAATCGGATTTCAAGATTCGGAATCGCATGGCTAGAGACTACAGTAGCCCAGTGATGTAGAGGTTGAAAATACTACAACTTCAATAATTTTATACTCCGTAACTATAAGGATTTTACAAAAATTTGTTTATAATATTGCCCCCCATTTTTCATGACGCATCTATTCCTATTTTTTAAATTAGTTCTGAGTCTGTTAATGGTACTTTTATCACATAAATCAACAACATTGATACATACACAACCGTGTTTTATATATAGTACTTTCTGAGTACTTATGCATTATAAAATAATTTCAAATGTATACTTATATAAGATCCATATATTTTTTATTGGCTTAGTCGTAAAGTTAGCCATATAAAATGGTTCTTTAAGTCATTTATTTAATACAATTCTATATGTATAGTTTACAAAGCTATAAGCTTGAAAAGGCAATTATTATTTGGAAATATTTTGATGTGCCATAAAAATATAATTCTTTTCATCGCATATGAAACAAATGTTCCCATGAATGATATATTAATTCTAATCAATTTCTAGGCATATTTTTAAACGTATTGGGTACCTTTCCCACGTGTTGTATTCAACATGTATGCTCATACATTCGTTAGCTCTGCTCTTGTGTATAATCGGAGACCCATATCGACGGCGATTTAAATTCTTAATGAATGAAAAAGTGGAACAACCTCCTGACATCAACGTACTTAATTGATGGTGTTTAAATACGTAGCGAATCGTTTCCTTAATTAATTAGTCTGTCGTCGATAAACTATAAAATGATTCAATAAAAAAAATTAAGTAAAGTATACATAGCGAAATACAAGTTGTCTAATATTTCACGAGAACCTACTATCGAAAACATCACACGTCAACTAGATCTACATTAGGACAATTTGATTAACTTGAATTCTATTGTTTATGTTGATGATTTATTTACCTTTATGGCTAATATAATAGCAACTTAACTATTTAAAATCGGAAAACTAACAAACATTTCAAATTTAATCCCAACAATGTGTTATTTAAAATAAAAAAGTTTTTACCTATTCAAGGTGGTAAAATGTAACTAGAAAAATGGAACACTTAGTATAGTATTTTAAAACTGCTATTAAATAGTATGCAACATTTTAAGATTTCATGGTGTATAATAAATTAGGTACCTACCTAAATGTAACACGAAAATAGTTTAGAGGTTCTTACAAATCTCGTCAAGTGTCATTTCTTTTAAATGTCAAATAACTCCGAAACGGCTGGGTACATGTTTTTGAAACAAAAGTTGATACGCTTTCCAAAAATGCATGGTGTAGTGTAGTGTATAATTTGAAATAAAAAAGTTCACGATTACTTCTGGTACTTCCCTAAGTAGGTACTTAAAAGTAAGTAAAATATGTTTTCTATAAAACATCTATATCTGAAATACCCTGTATAGCACCTTTAGTATAAGGTCGTCGTGAATGACGCTTTATATGCAAAATAAATTCAATGATATACAATAGTTTACTTTGTTCTAGTATACATTGTAATTCACATCGTCTGCTAAATCTGATCTGATTTAGCAAAATATGGTATTTTCATATGGTTTTAATTGAACATAAAGATAAGAATATGTTATAGTAAGAAATTAATAATATACAATATTTATAAAAATATACCTGGATAGTCACATAAAAATGTAGGTATGCTTATAGACGACTTACGTCATACGAACAAATGAATAATTCATTATATTTTCATCAAAATATTTAAGAAACTGCAACTGATAGTAATAAAACTATATACTACACTAAAAGTTTGCATTATATATTGCACTAAATTGCAAAAAATGATTATTTTTAATGCGACCAAATATCGAAAATTACGTTGACAATAAAAACAAATGTGTAACGTCAGCCGTGACGTAAGACGTCTGAATTCTTGACGCGAGTATATCATGTTTGCCTTTCTATATAATAATAATATTGTAGAAATTTTCTTGCTATAGCATGTAAAACACCACCGAATTTAGCATTTTGAAGAACGAGTCTAACCTTTGTTTTTTAACAAAGCATCTTTTATAACATATACAGGGTGTTCCAGAATGATGGTCAAATATTTTACCAGTGTATTCCACAAGCCATTTCAGGGGAGGATCTTGATATGAAATTTTTCAATTTGGGTCCTTCCTGTTGAGATATTCGAGTCTCAAAATGGCGGAAAAATATTTTTTTTATTTTTTCCTCAAAACAGTTACACTTAGAAATTTCAATTTTGGTACACATTATCAACTAGTCAAAAGCTATTTTGTGTTGGCGTCTATTCATTGGCTCATGTTTCTGGAAGTTGGGAACAAGCAACCCCTAGATTTATTTCTTTCAAAACTTTTTCCTGCAATGACCAATTTCAACAGAAGTTTTTTTTAAATACTACACCTAATTTGACTAGTTTTTTCCCTCTTGTAATTTTTTCATACAACCAACAGTTGGCGCTAAAAAAATAAAAATAGTTTTCTTTACCCTAAACGTCTTTTCGTCACCGGTGCCGCAGTAGGCGGTTGTTATGTTGATCTGTATATTTTCTTATCAAACAAATCACCATTAGGTCTATAACTGACAGTTTTTGCAAATATTTCTAAACAAAGGTTTTCCTATAACTACTGTTGCCAATCCTGCGGTATGCATATTCCGTCAATTTATTCGCTAATATTTGTACGGAAGAGTTAGTTGTTTACAAATATTTGCAAAAACTATCAATTATAGATCTAATTGCGATTTGTTTGACAAGACAACAGATAAACATCAACATAGCAATCGCCTACTGCAGTTATCAGTAACTGGCGACGAAAAGATGTTTAGAGTAAGGAAAACTATTTTAATTTTTTTCTGCGCAAACTGTTGGTTGTATGAAAAAATTACAAGAGAGAAAATAGTAGTAAAATTAGGTGTAGTATTTAAAAACTACAGAACGGAATCGCCCTTCATAAATTTATAAGGCAGATCATTTACCGACGTCTATGGCCGCTCGCCAGACGCGATTTTAAATTTCGCATACGTCAAAGAAAGTAACGCAGCGCCTTTATGATGCGTGTATCAATTTACCGCGCATTTAAAGAAAAATTAGTACTTATTTACGAAATGTAGGTAGATGTTTATTTGATAAAAGACATAGTTTATATGACGCTTACGCGACAAATATCCACGTATAGTGCATTTTCATCTGCTAATAAATGGTAGTAATTAGAAGTTTGTACTGTTGAAATGAATATTTTTAATTTCTTTGTTCTATTAAGAAATTCACAATTCTAGAGTTACGACACTCAAAATGTCATTATCCTGCACATTAGCTATACAACCATCAACACAACAGTCTCATATGCCTTGCCAGCACCTAGTAATGGCATATTTTTTGTTTTTCGTGCTGTTAAACTTGTTATACCATCGGCAGAAATGTATTTCTGTTGAGGTTGATTTGCTGGTTTATTAAAACAGTATGTTCAGCAAAGTCTACCACGTCAGAATGGTATACGGCGTCTTAGACTACCTTGATTACAACTAAAGGTATAAATTGGCAAACAATATATATAAATTCATAGAGAATATAACACTGGTTTACTTTTGGCAAAACAGAATATGTGTGTTATATGTATACTGTTATAACCTAACATATTTTGTTACTACATCGAAGCTACTGCAATTGTAAAACAGTATAAAATTACACACAACGTCAAAAGTCTTGGACCCCTCATTTTTGTGAAAAGAAATCTTTTTGTTAGAAAAGCCAAATACATTTATAAAAGTATATTGTTTTCTGAATCTTTTTTTTGTGAAAAGAATTTATTCGATAAACTGAGTACTTAGAAAATTAAAAACCAGCAAATGTGTGACATTTTTGACAAAATTTATTAAATCAAAAAGAAGTAACAAAGCAAGTCCTCTACTTGACTAATAGTCGGTATGACCTCCACCATGTTTCAATAGCATATTGACACGTCTGTGCATTGAGATAATCAAGCGGTTAACGATCTCTTGCGGAATATTGTTTGATTCCTCTTCTGCCGCCACGACTAACTTATCTGCAGTCTGAGAAGGAGGAATGAATGACTTTAGCAATTAAATCCTACATGTTTTCAATAGGATTCATGTCAGGAGAGTTGGCTGGTCAATCTAATCTATTGATATGTCTTGCTTCGAGTGTCTGAACCCTTTATGCGCGATGTGGTCGAGCGTTGTCGTCCATAAACACAAATTTTCACTTAAATAGGGTGCGGCGGTTGGACACCCCAAAACATTACGGTACCCCCTTCATACGAAGCAACTTCACGGGTATAATGAAGCCGCTGTTGACGGCCTGTTTCTCTCCAGACTCTTTATCGATTGTCATCAGTAACCAACACAATTCTGGTTTAGTTTGTAAATAAGACCCACCGCTAGTGGCGTAAAAGCCAACCCCTATGCTCTCACGCCCACTGGAGACGGGCAGCATGATGCCTTGGAAGTAGAGTGGGGACCCATAATGGTCTTCTAGCACGTATATTTTCGTTGTGGAGTCGTCTTCGAATAGTAGGTGTCGATATAACACGGCGAAACGTACCATGAAAGTGGGCCCTGAGAGCTAAAACTGAAGAGGGAAGATACAGATCCTCCCTTTCATTAGATACTCGAGGACGTCCACTACTTGGTCTGTTTTCCACTGTATCAAATTTTTCATATCTGTATACTATTCGTAGATGATCTACGAATGCTCAACATGTTCGGTCTCTGATGATTGGAATGTCCTGCATTATGTAAAGCAGTCGGGTAAACGCAGAAATTTCACGTCCTGGCATTATAATGTACAAAAATTCAAAGTAACGCTTGATTGAATTCACTGCCAAATTGTCCAAATTTGTAATAACATTAGTAATGAAGTAAAGGTTCATGGTCTGCAATTTTTTATTGTCTTTTTTGTTCCCTAAGTGCATGTACTTCTTTACCACATTAAGAAAAACCGCTAGATTTAATCGAATCGTTTTATATACAGGGGATCAATGACTTTTGACGTTGTGTATATTTTGCTGTAGTACGAAATTGTGCCTAAAATGCCTACAAGTAAAAAGTAGCTCTTGATCGAACTTACCCAAAATGAATCCTTAGCTGATTTAATTGACGAAGGTCTTTAATCTGTCTCTAGTGAAGAGATAATGCATTTTTTTCGTTTATTTTTCTTTTAAAATGACAAAACGGCACTGAAAAAATACAAAACACGAGTTAAAATTTAAAAATAATTTTTTTATTGTCTTTTAAGCCTCTCTGAACACGTGGTGAAAATTTGTATGCTTAGTGATAGTTAAGTATATAATTTTATCGATTATACTTACTATATTAAAAAAGATCTAGAATATCATTTGTATAATTTGTTTTTTTTTTTAATTGATAAGTAGGACACTCTTATTGCATCCTGATAAAACTCTTTAAAATTGCTTCCAAGAGGATTTAAAAAAATGCTTTTTCAAATATTTTTTTATAATAATAATAATAATATTTCTCTCATATAGTCCTCTCTTTTACTTTACTTTTTACTTACCTTAAACAAACTGCAAGTATTTCATGAGATGATGATCTTGTGTTGTGATGCTGTAGACGAGGACGATCCAAAATTTTTTTACTTTCGGAAATTTAAAAAAAAAATTGTTGATCTCTGTCCAGTTCAGAAAATAAATGATGAAATTCTCCATACAGCTTTCTCTTTTTATTGATAGGGTGAACCTAAAACTATCATTTCCCTGGCTTCTTCCCCCTCCTCCTCTTCATACAACATCGTTAAAACAAAAATGTCTTCTCCCAAACTACACTCAGCTACTACTTAAAAACTTCTGCCACATACATAACCTGCAAAAAAAGTTGCTAGTCTGGGCTGGACAACTATGCGAAGTCGTGTATAGTTGCGGCAAGAATTCATACGAACAAATGAATACTTCATTATATTTTCATCAAAATATTTAAGACACTGCAACTGAGAATCATAAAACTATATACTACACTAAATGTTTGCACATATATTGCACTAAATTGCAAAAAACGATTGTTTTTAACACGACCAAATATCGAAAATTATGTTGACAATAAAAACAATTGCGTAATGTCAGCCGTGACATAAGTCGTCTAAATTTTTTCCGCGACTATAGATTTGCAGCTCCGGGCTGTGCTGGTCCGTGCAGGCATAATGTGCGCGATCTTTTAAACCTTTCCGATATTGTTTCATCATTTAGGTGTACAAGTCAATAAATCATTAATTTTTTTTTTTTTAGTAAATAATATGTGTGATAAAAACTCACTACCAAATATGTACCTAACATGCCTCGCTGCAAATCTTAAAAGAACAAAACAGTCAATTGCCTTTAACATATGCTCATAAGAAAACATATTTTAATACCGGTTGCGACAATAACATCTGTCGCATGTACATAGTTATGTAAACCATTACTTATAGTTCTTCAACACTATGTAGACGTGTAATTAGATCCATTAAACATTAATAATGCAAGTTTGACGCATAACACAGTCCTGCTGAGCGTTAGCATAGATTAACTCTTGTCACGTGCCGAGGTAAATTGCATCTTTTACTCTAGTTACCGAGTTCAGACATGATTTATGAGATAAGATCCTCAAAGGTCCTTAGTTCAGTGCTTGGCATGAAATGGAGCGTCTCATAAATCGTAACTTCAGCTACAGTCAGTATTTTTAATAAGATTTTATTGCAATTATCAACAATAATTGAGAATCTTGAAAAATATTCAAAGATAATTCGTTACAGTTTATACTGTTGAATTAGTTTAAAATTTATTGTTCAGATTTATTTTACCTCACTTAATTCTTAGAATTCTTTCAACATTTTTGAAAAAACTGAAGTACCTACAGATGTTGCATTTGAATTTTATTTAACTCTTTGAATGCTTAATGCTTGATCTACTAATTCGAACTCAGTTATTCGCATTTTTTGAGATACTCCTGCAAGTGTTAGAATTTCAAAAACCAAAACAACCGTCATGATATTACCAAGTTTACCAAGTAAATAATAATAGATATTTGTTTAACTAGTAAAGTACAAGATTTACTGGTATTTGTCAGCCAAGGCATTAAATCTGCTTTACTGTCAAGTTAAACACATAATTTTTTCGCATCAATTTTAATTTTATCATAATAGCAAACAAAGCTGATTATTTTATATTACTAAAATTGTGTGATACTTCTTGTACTTCTACATCAATAATAATCATTTCATCCGTGGTTGATATGATGGTCATATATCGGAAATATAGTACCGCAAGGCCTACATAAATAGATAGTAACAGAATTTTTAAATATTCAAATGGTAAAGCATATAATCAATTAATAGAAATTTCCACATTTGGGAATATGCCAAAACAAGTTGCTGCTTTTCTCTAATTGAAGGATGCACATGAATATACTGGACAAATGATATCACAACTTTAATAATGCATGAAGCGATTTTTTTAAATAATTTAACCACTTTGGAGGATTCAGTAGTTCATAAACCATGTACTAGTGAAGACATTTCAACCTACGTAGACAAAGTAAATGTCAACATACTGTTCTAGTTTCATTATAAATATTTACAATAAATAAAATTACTTTCTTTAAAGAACCAATTTTCTCTTTAAGTGTATAGTAATTGTATAGATTATACAATTATAGAGTATAAGGCAATGCGTGCAGTACGTCAATTGTTTTACTAGTACAAAGTATTTTCATTATTTTGCTAGGAAAAAAACGTACATATCCTTGGTAACGAATATTAAAATAATATGGGTTTATACGGGTTAAAGTTATAAACTGTCAATGATAAATTTGACATTTGGTCTTAGTTGTCAGATAAGGATTAAAATGAGTGAAGAAATTCAGTGCACTCCACCTTAGTTACAAGAAACAGCAAATTCGTCAGTGGAAACCGTAATTCCAGAAAAGTAGGGACAAGTACAATTAGGCGAAAGAAAATAATACAACTGTTTACTCCAAATTGTGATGATAGCATATTTTACATTTTTATCAAAAAAACTTCAGTGTTTGTCATTATGGGTGCAATATTATATGGTAATATATAAATTAAATGTGGAACACATTGTGAAGATTGATAATTATTATAAATTAATTGCATCTTTGATGCATTAAGGCGATAACTACAAGACGAAAAAGTCACAAGTTTCCTCTAATGATCTCACTCACCATGATCTCCGAGAGCGTTTTGGAGAGCGTGGCGAAGAGTCGGAGGACTCTACTGATCATCAGCGATAATTACGCCAAGTCCCAGTGGTGCAGGTGGGAGAGCCAGATAGCGGAACATCACAGACTGTTCTTTGAAGATCAGAATGGGGAGTACGTTGACGATACACTAGTTCTGATCAAGTTGGGGCCCGTCAATGGCAATCACTTGACGCCCACGTTGCGGTACTTGTTGAAGACGAGGATTTATCTGCAGTGGGAGGTGGAGGAGAAGAAGCAGAAGGTGTTCTGGGACAAATTGAGAAATGCCCTGGCACCGCCTAAACATGAACAAGTCATTCTGGAGAATACTCGGATGTAGTGGCAGTTTCTATTTGCCACTTTGTTAAAACTTCTACAGGGTACAAGGCGTAGGTTTCTTTGAACATACATTTCTCAACAAAATAGACAGATAAGAAGAATTTTAGAAAAATTTAAATGGAGAAACCTGGGCTTCTATATCTACAGGGTTATTAAGAAATCCTCTGTCGGAGTTCTAGGGCAGAAAGTATATCCAAAGTTAAATAAAAAAATCCCATGAAATCGCTGATGGCTCCTTGACAAGATACAAGGCGTTAAAATTTCATTAAACTTATTCAATATCTTCAATAAGAGAGAGTTTGATAAATTCCTCGGTAAGACACCTGATGATAGATATTTAGTAACGAAAGTACGTACCTACGTTTAAAAATATGTATTAGACCAGTTATTTTTTATAAAATGTATGTATAATATTTTTTACATCGTACTAATATCTGAAATTACAGAAGCATGCAGATTCGCTAAACTGGTTCAATTAAAAATTAATATAAAATGTTTAGGAGACTTAATCTTAGTAAATATTTCCTACGCCAGAAGTAAAAAACACAGTTCTTTACTATAATTGTAGATTTTTATTTATACAAAAAATATGTAAGTCTTCGACCAGGAGACATAACATGGTTATTATCATCTTGTAATGGTCATATATAAAATTTAAAATGTCCCAAAATATGTTGCGCCGTTTTTAAATTTGTAACATCTACGTAAATATACAGGCCATAGCCTTACAAGGACCTCGGCAACTATCTTAGCTGACAACGGTGGAGATATTACAACACTAAACAACAACACTAATATTACTAGAGAATCATATAGGAACTTAGGCTTTATTGCTAGAAATACTAAATCGCTTACTGAACCGACATCCGTCATATCTTTGTATAATTCTCTTGTTCGTAGTCACCTTGAATTTGCTAGTATTACACATGTTAAACTACAGGTTTAATAGACATCTTTATGAAATCAACTTAAAACACTATATAATCTTAAAGTTATCCTCTCGTAGATTAATATCGTACGTTTTATTTTTATACAAACTTCTAAATAGTAATATTGACTTTGATTGTATTTTAAGTAGGCTGAATTTTATCATAAAGCTTCGGACGACAAGATCAACAAATTTATTTTATTTAAATGTAAATCTTAATAATTATAGTTGCAATTGAATACTTATTGGAAATCTTAATCTTACGCATAATAGTTTATAATTTTTTTCCTCAAAATTACGAAAATGTAATAGCTAGGTACTAAGTTCCAAGACATATCACTTTCTAAGAAAACTGCTTTCTTCAAAATTTTGACTTGCAGCTCTTCATTTACCCACTGGACTCAATTGACTTTTTTGTTTATATTACAAGTATTTAGTTGATTCCGTTTAATAATGATGTAAGAAACAACTGATAAGCATATAAAATCCGCGTTATTAACGAACATTATCTTGGGTCTTGTCAACGGCGATGGATTTCCATCGAGAAATCTGTCAGTACTCGATGATGAAATCTCAAGAGCCGCTTTGCGAACCCCCGTGCACATACTGTATGAAAAGAACCGAACCAGTTATCGCGATTAAATTAATAATACCGGACGGCAGCACCTCCAGCTTTTTATAATTCGGCGTATTAAAAGTTAAGTCGAGATAATGCAAAGGTAATTGGCAACCTGTAAGTAGGGCCGTAAACTAAACGGGACCCGCTCGCGGTGGAATATATTGCCGTTTTGCCGTAAGATCTTATCTGGCACTGATAAATTTTATGAACTTTTAATTTAAAGAGCCATTTTCGAATCACACGACGTAACTGATATTTCATACGGACGGATTTAGGGAGAAAAATGTATGGGACGACGGCATGCATTTTTCATTTGCGAAGGTGACATGACACACGAGAGGACAAATTGGGCAACACTCGAGTTGAGCTGCATGAATTCTTCAACTGTTCAACAGGACTGCAATGAAATGTATCAAACAGTACTACAAAATTTTGTTCGAAATTTGCGTTTCATGTATTTATTTTACAGTTTGGGTTACTCAACAGGATTTAGAAAAATATTCAAAGAAAAAAGTTATTAAAAAATAGAAATGTGTGAATGTTACACAATAAAAGATAAATAAACTAAACAAAAATATGCATAAAAACAAAACAAAAATCATTCTGAATATTCATTACACACGCATGGTGTGTCTACTTTTATTTGTGTATAAATCATAGAAATCATAATATATATAGAACGCCAGAAGTCTTTACATTAAGCACTGAAATTTAAACAAACGCTGTACAAAGTGCTTTCACACGATCTCAAAGTTTTAAAGATCACTTACATTTTGCCTGCACGGACCAGCACAGCAGTGACCTTTGAGATACGAAAAATGCCTAAAAAGTTGTTTTTAAAATTTCGCCCTGTATCTTAAATACGAAGTAACCTATGAAAATTCTGATTCTGATAAAAATCGCATCTTTTTATCTCTTGTAGTTTCCGAGATATCCTACAATTACAAGGAAATTGGGATGCCCTTTATATGTTAAGCCAGTCTATACAAAGAATTCCAAATTCAAAAGTGATGGAATGGACTGGAATCTTGAAAATTGTAAAATACGAAACCTTTTAAATTGTAATAAAATTACGCAATTGTAAACCAAAAGCTATTAAAAATTGACAAAATTCCAAATACTTCGGGGAGATATCCAGAAAAATATAAAATTTTGAAAACTATTTTTTTTATTTATCCTTAATTTAAGATCTTTTTTTTATACTTATTGTATTTTCTCACTGTCACTGTTTTTTACAAAATACATAATCAATAGTCGAGTCGATTAATTAATTTTTTTATATCGGAGTCCGGATCGAAGCCAAAATGAACTCAGAGGTGAGAGCCGAGGACGACTCTAAAGTCACCCCTCTAACATCTATTCATAATAAAACAAAAATTATTGATACTGAAAAAAATATAGATAACTTATATCAATATTTTGATAAATAATGTTTATCATTGACCCTTAAAGTGTTGTTTGTTTAAATATATACAGGCTGTATCATATATATATCATATAACCGCCTAGAGGGCGCAGCGAACCACATACGATATTTCAAAAATCTGTTTATATCAGGTGGAAGGTATCAATTTTGCAATAAAAATGTATTACTAATAAGTTTTGTCTATCTCTTAAAATAAAAAAGTTAGACAGCCTTAAAGTTTGGGCACTTTACAGGTTTTTTTGTTATTACTCATAAAGTTGGCCATAGATCTCAAATTTGTTTTTACGAGCACGAAGGCCTCCAAAAATGCAACAAAAAACAATTAAAGATTTTTGACGTGTCTCGCATATTAAGCGAGTTACATGGGAGTGGCCCTCTTATGTGATACAGCCGTTTATTTTACAGTGATTAATTCCCAATTGCAATAGAAGTGATGCCAACACTTCAACCGAATACATACTAACAACTAAACTGTTTATCCAAATTTGACATATAATAAACAGTTAATATATTAATATCCAGGGTGTCCCAAAATAGAAGCCCATACCATTAACCACATATTTTTTGGACAAAAATAATGCTACTTTTCTTATGTCATTTTTTATTTGGACGTCCCTGTTTCAATATACATTGTTTTGTAAGATACACACTTGAATTTTTGCACACCCTGTATATTGCAAGCTTAACAATCAAATAATGATCAAGTAGAAGTGAAAGAAGAAGAAGAGTTCGAATTTGATAGTTAAGTCTAGGAATGTTTGCGTATGCGTAACATCACCTCGTAGGTTTAAATTACGAAAATTGCAGAAAATTAAACTCACATTCAAAGCTTCAACAAATCACCGATAACTTAACTAACGTATAAAGTGGCTTAGAACACTGTAAATATTGTAAGACTGCGTAATCGTTTTACTGAATTAATGTATTTCGTAAAATAACTATCATGTTCTTTGTTTCTAATGCATTAACTGTTTTTGTGACAAGTGATTAATTAAATTAATTTTCCAAGAGTTGTTATGTTGCAAAGATAATTACCTACTGCTAGAGTCATAAAATTGGTCACAATTTCTCTCTACAAAGTAGAACAGACGTCATCACAGTATGTTTGTGAAGAGGAGCAATAGATCTGTCATAGAAATAAGTAGTTTTTTATTTTCTATTTTATTATTGTGCATAATAGAAGTTTGAATATATTTATTTATATAATAAAACTGTGTAATAAATTATTATTTGCAACCATATTGTAATTATTTTTGCTCCACGGCCATTAGTGAATGTAATAATTCCGAAATCATTTGTAATAATAGAATGTAAAAATTCTCACTCTTAAGTTGGAATATTTATTCTAAAACACTTGCTTCTTATGTGTTTTGCATGTATTTTTGTAATATTTTGTAATTTTCCGTAATCGAACTAAACGACTATATTGCCATGGATTTCAAAACTGTCAGTGTCAAGTGTAAATAGCGGCGCCATTTCTCAATAAATAACTTATTTTGTTTAGATTTAATTCAATTATTTTTATTCATACTTTTTGGTCGTGGAGAAAATATAGTCTGTTATTCGGTTATAATGAAAATTCGTTACTCGTATCGAATTTTTTCATTCTAACCTTATTACAGTACGTACTATTCTGCTATCGAAATTTAATGTAAGATGGATTAAAATTGAAACAACTACGTTAACTATTTTATAATATTTAATGAAGGACATTTTACAACTTTAATCTTATACAGAGCAGAGGAAAAGCACTGCATGTGTTCCAGTATTCTGCAAAGCGCTTTATAACAAAGCGAAAGCCTTGGAACTGGAACTGATTTTGATTAACATTTCTAATAGCAACATCAGCATCCAAACAAAATTGACGAATAGGTATAGGTTTAGTTATACCGTTGAACGAAATCCATTCATTTTCGTGCAACATTATATAAACCAAAGGATAACCTAATAAGTATAACAATCCCTTCCCAAGTACTACAAATGATTTAATTTATAAACCTCTTGTCATGTTTTATTATCACATCGAAAATTCTGCTGTGTTATTTATTCTACCGTCTTGTGTTGGTGTTGATGTCTGCATACACTATTTGTGCTATGAAACACTTTTAATAGCAACATCAAACCAAAATCGATGAATGCGTATGGATCTAACTCGGATCGTATATTGAGAAAACATAAATTTCTGCTACAGCAATCCCCATTCAGAACTCGCAAATTTCATGTCATTCCCTGATATCACACCATATCGTTGCTATTTTATTTATGCTGTCATCTTATGTACGGTGTAGATACTATAATTAGAAGTGCTTTTTAGTGCAAATATCTTAAATAGAGGTTAAAAAACACTAGACACAGCAAAGCGCTTGATAACAATTGTTTGCATACGCTATTTGTACTAAAAATTAGTTCTAACTAATGTGAACATCGAAACAAAATCACTACATTGCACAAACCAAAAGGCTCAATATTTTTTTACTATTTTGACTTTACAATTAGAAGTGCTTCTTAGAGCAATAACCCTAAACAGAGATTTAAAAGCATGCATGTGCTGAAGTATTCATCAAAGCGATTTATAACACAATGAAGGCGTTAAGATTGCCTCTCGTTTTTCAAAAGGAAAGGAAATAGTTCCGTCTCTTTTTTTTTTGAAAAAAAAAACAAAATATAAATTTTCGTATTTGTAGGTAACATCTTTAATCTGCAAGACATAAAAGTTTCAAGAAGAACTTATAACGTTGTCACTCTTTTTCAAAATCTTTGCTTCTTCGTGCACTAATAAATAAATTAGTATGTCTGGCCGATTGTGTTAGTATCTGCACTTAATAGCAGACAAATACCATACTATTCCACCCTTGGAATATATAGCAGTACAATATCGTTTTCCACAGACATGTTATGAGGTGAAATTAACAGCTTTTCCATTATAAATAACTATACCTACTTTATATAATCGTTGCGATATGGGATTATTAATTAAATATACGTTACCGTTAATTACATCATTGCCATCATCTTCAAATTGATCTAATCCACCAGAAATTGAATCCTGTAAGGTGGTATTTACAGGTGAAATTTAATAATAAGAACGAAAGCTGTCTCAGGGTGTAGCAAATTGAAGAACATTAAATACATTTTTCGTACATTCGTGTCTTATACCCATTTATTTAAATGCTGCATGCTGTAGACCGCGAACCCATAATCTTCCACAGCCATTCTTTGCACTTCACTTGCACTGCATGCTTTCATTATTCCACTTGACATGTACTCATAAATATACACCGCTTACGGGTCACTCAAAATAGGGCACAATTACAATTGAAGCTCGCTCAGGAAAAATGCATCCGCTGAAAAGACTTCACCACTTACAGTTTGGAAAGTAATGTTGGTAATAATTCGATAACCGTAAGAAGGATTAGAATAGTCCTAGTTATTGTAATTATGAGATAATAAAGATAACGGCTTTTGTTCTTTCATATGAATTACTTTCTTCAATTATCTGCAAATTAATTACTTTTTCTTTAACAAATTTGTCCAACAATTTATAGAATCTACAATTTCGTTAAAAAAAGAAAGACAATAACTTTAGCAGGACATTGTTCTTCTGTATATAAGGTGCTGCGCAATAAATACGCCATATACTAACTGTAAATTGTAGATATTAAAATATACAGTGTGAGCCAAATCGTCTTAATTCGAATTACACTATTAAAAAAGGTTTAGGGTGTAGCAGCGAAAATTTTCAAATTGTTTTTTCTCGATATGTTAAAGAGTTTTAGGGTCTTTTCTTTGAAATGCAGAGAAATAGAGAGGTTTTTTGATGGGCATATCATATCGTAAGCTCACTTTCAATGTACGACGTACAGTGTTTACAGTGAGCTTTGACAATATAATTGAATTCAACTTTTTTGTAAGTATGTTGCATTTCGTTATAACAAAGATGAATAGCAAAAAAGGTATACATTTCGATAAAACGCCTCGTTTTGTAGATATTCGAACTTCAATCGTTCAATAGTATTCATTAAAACTAACTAAATACAACAACAATTTTAAATAAGTAGTTTAATAATGAACAACATTATTACAGTAAAAACTACTTTAATAACTGAGCGAAATGTTCACCATTAACATGAATACATATTTTTATGTCCCTGTTTAAGCATCGTCTTATATGTGGAAGGTCTTCGCCGGATAAAAATTCTTCTTTATAAACTAAATCTCTCAAATGACGCCAAAAGAAGAATTCTGAGGTATTAAGGTCGGGGCTTCGAGGTGGCCAAGAAAATTCGTTGCCACGACCTATCGATCTATGTGGAAAATGTTCGTTCAAGAAGTTTCTAACCAGTAGGGGGAAGTGGGCAGGTACACCATCGTGCATATACCACATGTCTTACCTAACTGCTAGTCGAACGTCTTCTAAAGTCTTGCGTCATGGAGAACTTTTAGAATTGTTTTTATTCATCCCTGTTGCTATACGTGCTTATCTCAGGACGATCAACTACACTCACCAAGGTTCCTTCATCCTGTTGGACAGTCCCCATTTTTGGACGACCAATTGTTCGCTTAGGAAGAAATTCATCTAATAGGATAAAAAGTCTATGACAGATGCTACGATCTGGCTGTTTGCGGTTTGGGTACAGTTGCATATACACAGAACATGTATCACATTTCAGAATTCGTAAATATATTATGTCTCGGCATTTTCTTACATAAAAGCAACTGCAAGATAGTTTTTTGACAGCTTCTGACATTCGCTGCCATGTCAAATCACAATAGCAACAGTTTTTTTAAGCCAAAGCCTACTTGAATTAGTTTTAATGAATATTGTTGATCATAAAGTGCAAGTGAAAAACTGAAGTTCGAATATACTGATATGCAGCGGTTTATCGAAATGAAACAAGTATACCTTTTGTTAAAATATTATCTGAAGCGATTTATTAGTGACATAATTTTAGTTTTTCTTTAGTTTGATTGGGTTTTTTACCACACTTCTCAAAAAATAAAGATTAATTAAATAAGCCCTTGCGCCAGACGGATCAGACAAGGGTTATTTTTGAAACTAAGTTTGCCTTACCAAAAAAACTCACACTGAAAAAGCAGATAAGTGAAAAATAACAAAAATCACATCACTAGCGCGCACTTCTGTATTTTAGACGCTCCGAAAAACTCTGTTTTCGTTCTCAAGATAGCAAATGTATTAAAAGTATGTTAAGTTTGACAGTTTAAAATTTGTTTATCTGCTTCCATAGAGATGTTAAATGATTTTTATTTTATTGCTACTTACTTCTTCTTGATACAACTGTAGTCAAACATGATCAATGTTTACTGAACAGTTTGACACACACTTATCTCAGTTCAACAAAATAATTGTGCTCTCTTTTAATTTTCTTTGTGTTGCATTATCTTCCTTCTCTAAAATTTTTGCCGAACCCCATCGAATCAAATTTTTGATTTTTCAAATTACCGTCTTTTTATATAATTTTTATTATATATTCAGATATCCAGCTGTAAAGATCAGTAAAAAAATGTGTTGCAATATATAGTGAACGATAATGATGTTCCGACATGTATAGAACATTTTTTATATCTCCAATCTTTAATTCTCTTTTATTAAAGTAAAATTCTCGTAACGGATATTATGAAAATATAAAATCTACATAATTATACACTTTTTGTGAATTTTAAAATGTAGTTAATATTATGTAGAATATTGATGCATCGATAAGTATATGGTTCTTTAAACCTGTTGTTTACAGTGAAAAGTAGCAAAGAAAAAGAGACAATTACTAATTTCATATACGGTCCTGCTTAAGACACTAGAATATATCTGAAAAACATTTTGCATCTTGTTCAATATTTTATCAATTAACGCTTTATTGAAATTATACATTTTGGTAATTTGCTCAGTAGTAGGTAGATATTTATTTTATAAAGAGAATCTCTTCATAAGAATATTTTCAGTTATAACAATTACATATGACTACGAAAAAAAAAGTTAAAAAATAAAATATATGTATAGGCTATATCATCGATATAAAGGAATATAAAAAATTTCAAAAGACACTGATCGTAGATAGTGGGATAGAGTGATGCAATATAATTTCAAGCAAGTGACATATAAAAATCATTAGAATATGTGGATATATTCATAGTATATAATTATATATATCATGCCTATTTAAGTCACCTAACTCGATATTATTCAAAGCAAGGTGGTTATTAACGAAATATTTCACATCTCGTCATAAATCAGTGTTTATTTTACCCCAATCGAACCCACTGCTCGAATATAAAGTTTCCTCGGCACGGCGCTATTTGGAATGCGACGTTGTAACATTTCACATAAACAAAGTAACCGCTTTCTGTATATCATGGCATCATGACAACAGAAGTCGCCAAATTACTATTTAGTTAATATATTAGCTTTACATTATAAATACAGAGTGGGTTGTATCAATCATCATTCAATACTTTCAGAAAAAAATCCGATACTGGCACAAAGAGAAAATATTCAAATATTTCTCAAAATCTATAAAAATGCGTACAATGCAATTTGAAGAAAGATGTATATAATCAAGAGCAATAATTTTGCAAAAAAATACGTTTTTGATGAGACAGCTACGGCTCGGGGACATACCAGTTGCATCTATACTGTTGTGTTTTTAATCACATTGAATTAATATGTAGCCAATTAAAAATAGAGAAAAAGAAATAATACCCTTGCAAAATTTGACAAACCAGTTAAAAATGTTATAAGAAGCGAGATGAATAAAATTACATCAGCTAATTGGCAAAGAATCGTCAAACATGTCATAAAAAATTAAGGGAGACTATATAAAGCTGCATTAATTGATTGGGCTAAATAAAAGTGGTTTCATCATAATTGTTGATAAGAATCGGACACAACTGACTTTTTTTATTATGATGTATAAGTATATATATGAAATATATTGAACATATATTTTTGTAAAGTTGTGTTCTAGTATTATTTTGTTTTAATTTTAAAGAGGTATAATTTTACTTATTAGTTATTTTTTTTTCTATTTTTTGTTGTTCCCTTATGTAGGATAGGGTATATCCAATCTTAATCCCATCCTCCTAGCAAAGAACGCTCCTACCTCCTCGTGTCCTTGCTGGGAAATAATAATTTAAAATTACATAATAAAATCCAATATTTAATCAAAATATGTATTTAGCATTTATTTTTTCCAAATAGTCACAATTACATTCATTATTATATACTATATTTTATTTTAAATTATTATTGATGAAATTAAGCGAATATTGGTATCTAAAGTAAATACGGTCCTGCCTACTTTTCACCAGCTGGACGCGGGAGCCTTTGATCTTTTTGTGGCAATTTCTTATGTCGTTTTTATATTCCCTTATATCGATTATATAAACTGTACCTATCTGTATTTCAAACCATAAGGATTGCTTTTTATACTTATATTTTGGAAAATACCTAAGATCGTCTGACATTTAGTATTAAGTAAAGTATTTTATACGATTATTAATTAATAGCAACCATATAAAAAATGATTTTGCTGCTTTTATAACTTATAACCGTAGTGTACTACGATTACAGAAATATTAATCTAGAAGTTAATTTTCAGCGTTGAGTGAATAAGTTTATATAGAGGCGCATCCCTGTACAAATAAACGACTGCTATGCTGGGCTCGAGATTTGGATGGCGCTGCTGGAGAATTGGGCCCGAGATTTCTCAGTCTGCTGCCAACAGTTGAGGGAGTGACATAGACCGCTCGTCTGTTATTAGCAAACAGTTTTGTGTGATCTGTAGTTTTAGTTTCTACTGTAGTAGTGTTTTTTGCAATCATGACAACAGCTAATCACAACTGTGTTTATAAAAACTGTTTAAATAATAAAAGACGAAACAAAGGAATAAGTTTTTTTAAATTTCCAGTTACTGACGGTAAACGTGCCCAGGAGTGGCAAAAAAATTGCGGTAATTTATGTATTGCTCTAATGGACGTTAATGAATTAAAATATAAATTAATTTGCGAGGTGCATTTTTCTCAGAACTATATTATAACAGACAATAAGAGAAAATTGTTAACTAAAAATGCAATTCCCATACAGTTTATTGAAAAAGGTGAAATTTGTCTCATTAATCTGTGGTTTTCAAGTTTTAACTTTCTTTCACATATACAGTGTCGATAAAAAGTTTGGAATACATAAAATATCTCCTGAAATAATATAATTTTGGAAAAATGCTTACGTCGATTTTTTAATTAAATTTGCCACTTTTTGAAATGATGAAGTATTAAGGACAGGTAGGTATCATTGAGCAGGATTTTTTTTAATCGCAACTCCAATTTTTTTCCTCGAATATGAAAGAGCTTTTTTTAATATGGTATCATAAAATTTTTATTATGCTATTTAAGAAAAATTTCGAGATAAATTCAATTGAAATTTCAAGATATCAAAACACTGAATTATTATCTATAATTTTTCTGTAGGCTAATAGCTACATTTTGATTTTAAAGTCCTCATTGCCGAGTAGTAGGCATTAAAATAGTTTCTGTATCAAAATTTGATAATTTGTCATACAATAATAATTATGATACGATATCGTGAATCTCCAATTATCTCGATTTTTTTACGTTACTTACCAAAATTTTTATGGCGTCATATTCAGAAAAAAAAAGCTTTTTTATATTCCAGAAAACACAATTTTTTTCCTGCTCAATGATACGCCACTGTACACAATTTTTAATTATTTCAAAAAGTGGCAAATTTAATTTAAAACTCGACGTGTCTGAATATTTTTCCAAAATTACTCTATTTCAGGAGATATTTTTTATACCCAAATACCCAAAATTTCATTAATTTATGTCGTTGCATGTTCTTATATAGAGCCTCAAAGTCCCAAAAATTGAAAATTCTTATCTTTTAGAATGAGTAAACATTTCGAATATTTACTTTGATTTAATTTAATTAAAAACAATTTTAACCTAAGTTTTTAACTATTTAATTTATTTGTAACACAATGTTAAAAATTATTATTTGACTTCTAAACTGCATTTTCGTTTTTTCTTCAAAACTTCACGTCCTACTGACTTCAGACAAGAGGGACTTTTCTGGGTAAAATTGCATGTTCTTTCATATTTTTCGAAAACA
The DNA here is from genome assembly GCA_037114965.1 of Monochamus alternatus. Lineage (NCBI taxonomy): Eukaryota > Metazoa > Arthropoda > Insecta > Coleoptera > Cerambycidae > Monochamus > Monochamus alternatus. The sequence goes on from CM073428.1 coordinate 794,781, forward strand.
TTTGCAAAATTTCAATTCAGCTATACTTTTTTATATAAAAATGTTAATAGATACCCCTCTATCTCCACCACTGCAATCAATATGCGATGATTTTCGGTGTCAAATTATTTGTTCTCCAATAGGTCTTTTGCCGCAACATGACGATTTATTTTGTTAGCGGTTATTTAGTTAAAAAATAAGTAAACAAAACAAATATAACATTGAGCATCCTGTTTCTCACAAACGAAGCGTTTTAGGACCCATATATATATATTGGAACTTTTCGTCTCAAAATGAGATCTTATAAAAATTCCTGAAGTCCTGCTATTTAAACCTGAGACACTCTGTATATTAAGCATTAAGCATACACATGTAAAATCTGCTTCAGTCAAATTCTACCTGATCTTAAAAAGAAAGAAAACAAATTGAATTCGGCTCCGAATCAAGCCGCAGCTGTTGAGTGAGTCACGCAATGCCGCAGCCGGACAGATTCCAGTTAGTTCAAATAAATGAAATAGATCGGCCTAGGCGGCGCTTCAGATCAGCGCTATAGTTTGTGGACGGTGCGGTACCAGGGGTAGAATGTGGTGGGGAACCTGCATGAATTCGTTTTGAGCCATTGGACTTGCGGCTCTTGTATACTTATTCACTCAACGTTTTCAGAAGACTATTTTAGCTGAGCCAGACGATGCAGAAATTATGGATTCGATTAACAGTTTTAAAAGATCCCTCGCTCAGTGAAGATGAAATATCTATTAAAACGCCCAAATTGACGGCTTAAATCGATGCGCTTCCACTTATAGATCGCTAATTTAATTCTATGAAGTGTGGTGGTATAAAATTATAAATATAAATTTGAGAACGACTATGACTATAGATATTCTGTCTATAATCAGCAAGATATTTATTGAATAATAATTTTTCGTATAATATAATGATCTAAATACATATTTGAAATTCGGATTTTATAAAGTACCTGCTTGTATAACTAGTTAAGACTATTAAGAAATATCTAAATGTAGGATATCAAGGAATGGGTCATACTTGAACATAGCTATCTTCGGAAATACACAGGTTTACTCTATAATAATAAAAATATGTTAACCATTTATTTATATTTAATTAAATCTTTTGATAATATTTACCGACCAATCGAGAATTGAATTATACTTTTAAGAAAATGTAACTTTCAGCTAGTAGTTACACAGGGTTCTACAGTCGGCCCAGTGTTTTTGAATGTTCATGTAAATAAGTACCTTCATTTTGAATGTCTAAATCAAAACATAGTAGTATGATGTATAATTACGATATATTTGTAAACATACTAGATAGACAGAAGTCAAAATATAGTTTTTTAATTTTATAATGGTATAAGATTAGTTACATATTACATTTAATTGTTCCTAAGTACATTTGATTAAATGCGACGTTATTTTCTCCACAATAGGTGAATAAGGACAAAATTTTGGATAAAATGTTCTTACAAACTTTACTCTAGAAACCATAACATATTTACCTTATTACATAACTGTCATACGTGGAAGCATTATTTTTGTTGGTTATTCACTAAGCAGTTTCAAAACTTCATTTGCATAAAACAGCCACAATATGTTCTTGTTATAAAGGGTGTTTCTATACGGTTTTTACTAATTTGTACTCGTTATCTTATTTAATCATATTCGTAGATCATATTTTTTCATCTTAAATACATTGCCAAACTACTTTTTCGTTATTCCTAAGTATCTTGTAAACCTTGTAAGCTTGGATAATATGGTTGCTAATTTACAGGGGTGTGGTAATTTGTACTTATCTATTTTTTTGGGTACTGCTGAGTTAAGTTGTTTTAAACATTTAATAAAACATATAGTAGGGCACCATCGTGCATAAATATTTAATTTAGCATTGCAGACGGCTACCTTTCCTAGTGCTTGGAAAATTTTCATAGGTGTTTCTATTTTTAAATAGGATAACAAGCATCGTGTTTAAAACTATAGATTAATATTAATAATAAATAATGTTTCCAAATTGTTTAAGATAGTGCTTTCTGACATTTTATATAGTCATGTGAAACACCTTTTGTCAAAGGACCAGCATGGATTTGTTTCAATAAGGTATACACATCTTAAGTAGAAAAGGTAGGGGAAAATGTTTTTCTATTTCAAAATGACATACACTGTGGCACAAAAAAGTTGAAGGGATTTAAAAGGATCCAAGTGGTCGCTTGTGACACCTTCTTGGAGATGCAGTTAGTCGTCCATAAAATTTGAATTTCTCCCAAGAAGCATCTGCGTATAAAATTTCATGAATTTAACTCAAAGTAGTAGAGAGTTATTAAAGAAAATGTCATTAATTTTTTTTAATCCTGTATATCCTAAACAAAGCGATTTCAGACCTAAGTTTGTAGGAATTTTTCTGCTTAAAATTGAACGTATAATAACATACTGAAGTATGTACGTCTCCTCCTGAAACACCCTATATAAGGTTAGCTGAGAACGCGTAAAAAACTTACTATTATGTACCACATATTTCACGATAAAGATTTTTTCGCATTGGACAAACCAACTAAACAATTCGTAATGATGTGAGTACTCCTATACAGGCTGATTAGGTTCATCTTATTGGTTCTTATTGGCCCATCCATATTATTTTTAACATATGCGATATAGAAACATTTTGTTTCTAAAAGATACAATTAAACGATTTTAAAGTTCTCTAAATAGAACACCATGTAACACAAAAATTGTATAACGAAGTGCTATAGAAGTTTTATGAGATTGCTTTGTAAATGTGTTATAAAAATCCTTTGAGATCTGTGAGAACATTTATTCAACAATTCTATAAGTATTTCCTTACAGAACAGCTTAAAGAACTAAAAAGTTCTATAGAACGGTACCCAATTTTATGGTATAAGTGTGTGTAATGTTTTGAAAATGTTCTTAGAATAAATATTGCTCTACAAAATTTGTTTTGAAAACGTTGTTACGATGTTTATAGAACAGGAAATTGTTAGCTGGGCTTGAACTTCCTGAAATTTTTTGTAGTGGCCCGGCAAAAACTTCTACCCCTGAGCCTGCTCTGGCTCTCAATGGCCCTAGACAGCACTAAGTGTATTAATAAAAACATTGACAAACAGCTTTCTATTTGCTATAGTCTGTTTAGAAATGAAAGAGAGTAATAAAAGCTTATTATGTATGCAAATCGGAAATAAATGTAGTACTGGTGCTTATATTCAATATTTTTGTATTATGTATTATCGGTATAGATTTTAGTAATTCAAATAAAATTATTCAATATTATTATCAAAATATTTATTTAAATTTAATGAATATACTTTTATTTCACACAAAAATATATGTATTTTGAAAATTCAAATTATGGTCAGTAAATGTAGTGTTGTATAAATGTACAATAAAGAAAAAAAAGTAGGTATATTAAAATTTATCCTCTGAATATTCTGATGAATTATCTTCGTCTCCTAGATTGATAACGATAGGTTCCACAGTAACAACAATTAAATTACCGAGTTCTCACATTTTCTCCTATTCTTTTTGTACATGATGTATACATCTTTGACAGTTATCTGCAGTTACTCGTTTCAAGGAATTTTTTAACAAAATTTTCACGTCACTTAATTTAAACGTTGTATTATTTCGCGCTACATCTCCTTTTACCTGCGCCCAGACTAATTTGATTGGGTTGAGTTCACAGTGATAAGGCGGTAACCGTAGTACCGTTATTTGGCGATTTGTTGCCATTTCAGCAATAACATATTTTTTCTTTATTGAGATTGACAAGTGTCAAAAGTTCCTTTTTCACCATATTTGTTTCAAAAGAAATGTTTTTTCCGGATAACCATTGAATTATATGGGCTTTCCTCCAAGCAGTCGTAGGCGTCCGCTCGGTCTGCCGTGAATGGTAACTGGCATTATCCATGAAAAATACGGACCCCGGAGGAATAAGATCCAACGTCTGTGTAAAATACTCTTCGAAAACATCTGCGTTCATGTCTTCGTGATAGTCACCTGTATTTTTAGATTCAAATAAAAGTAAACCGCCATCTACAAAACCACTGGCACTACCTATATGTGTCACTATTAATCTTCGCCCTTTACCTGAAGGTGCCTTGAACTCTGTTGAAAGTCCATCCAAAAATGCTTGTCGAAAACTTTTTACATTTTTATCTTGCCATACTTTTGTTACAGTATATCCCTCGTTGACCCAAGTTTCGTCTAGATAATAAATATTCCTCCCTTCGTCACGGAATTTTCTAATTGATCTTAAGTAGGATCTTCGCCAACAAATAATTTCATCTTTATCGATAAGAACTGACTTCCTGTTCTGCTTTTCCCAGCAAAAATTCAACTCTCGTAAGACGGCTCATAATTTGCTTCTACTGATTTTTGGCAAATCGTTGTCCTCTGAAAGTTCACTTAAAATTTTGTTTTGCGTTGGTATTTCTTTTTTAAAATAAAATAAGTGTACTTTTCTGCGAATGACATTTTTGAAGAAATCATCTCATAGTTTTGACCTCCCTGTAGATGATTTTGGGGGATTTACAGTATCTTGTCCATTTTTTGTTTCCTTTAAAAGTCTGTAGATAGTCGATTTTCCAATCCCTATCATTTTGGAACACTTTTTCACGATGTCGTCAACACTGTTGGTAGGATTTTGGTGTTTCAATGCATTAAATACATTTAATATAATAATCTTCTCATTTTGAGATAGCGCGCATGTTTTCATGCGTTTAGCAGGTACGTAATCTGATAAGCTCGACATTTTACCCAAACAATATTATATCCACTGGCACAATAGTCACTAAACACAAGTCGAATTTTACTCTACTGCACTAGCACGTCTTCGTATATTCAGCTCTGACTGGACTGATCTGTCACAATACACTGGCTCCTGCCCTATGATGTATCCAGTAAAGTATGTACACCTATTACCTGTTAGCATTAGTGTTACCCGATAATTACCTGAAACGAAATATTACCACACCCATGGCCGGTTCTTATCTCGGGGTTTTATTACTCTCTTTCATTTCCAAACAGACTATAGCCAAAAAAGTAAAAAATTTCGGTGATGTCACTTAGAACGTTTTACGATAGACTATATTGTGAATTTTCTTGTCTTTTACTTGCCTTAATCTTAAATGTGCAGTAAAACTTTATCTTCATTTCTTATTAAAAAAAGCGGCAACCCCTCATTTCTCGGTTGCGGACGTCCTGAAACATCCCAGAGGCAGCTCCACAAAGCCCCTCAGAGCGCGAGTCTGCAGACTCCCAAGTCCACGAGACGGGCTCCCAGACCAGTCGGTTCAGTCTCTCGACGACTTCCGCGGTCGCCAACTAGCACTCGCGGACGACAGACGCAAAACAAACGGCCATCGATCTCTTCGCGTGCCCCACGTGTTCCTGCTGCCCGGCTTCGACGAAGTTTCGGATGACAGGGCCTGATGACACGATGATTTTGTGATCAGTCGCCGGCAATGATGTGTTTGTAGCTTCCGGAGCAGAACAGGTGATTGAAATTATTTTTTGATTCGACAAACTGGGCGAATGTGCGTGTGTGTGGAATTTGAATGGCCCCAGGTTAGAATAAGGAAAAATAAAGAGTGGCATACTCGTATACACCACGTATTGTTATTTTTAACCCAATAGATAAAAACATATCAGTAAAAATTGTAATTTTTTGATAGTATGGAACTAATACCGCTATTTGGGGAATTATTTATACGATAAAAAAATTTGAAACGAATTTAGCGAAATAAAAAAGTGAAATAAGAATAAGGACTTGCAGATATACAGTGTGTTCCAGCACTATACACCCCCGTATTTTGTTTATCGTTTAGTTCATTTGTTCAATAAGAAGGAATATATTTTTACACAATTTTTGTTATCAGTTATGGCCTACTGAGATAGAATGAAAATTTTTAAAAAACTTAGTAAGTCTAGTTTTATCGAAAATTATTTTTTAATAATGGAATATGGATCCAATACCGTTAATTTTGAGAATAATTTGTACGATGAAAAAATTTGAAACGAAATTTGCGAAATAAAAAAATGTGAAATAGGGGTAACTCCCTGAGATCTCTAAAGGGGTTGCACATATACAGTGTGCCCCACACACCCTAGCATTTTTTTATCTTTCAAATCATTTCAATTTGATTTATGTATAGTCAATGAGAAGGAATATATTTTTACACAATTTTTTTTATTAACAGACAGCCTACTGAGCTCGAATAGAATAACGAAATTTTTGAAAAACATAGAGGCTAAATTTTATTAAAAAATGTCATCAAAAAAGTGTTTGAAATAACTAATTTACCCTAAATTTTGGAATAAATACTAAGTTTCCATATTTTTATAAAATTATAACAAAAACACTGACATTTCTATTTAACACTGCTTTTCTCGTTTCTTGAGGAACAATTTCATATTTGTTTCTTGATGTCTTTTATTATAGTATCTAACTATTTTTTTAAATACATATTTTTTCCTAAAGCTTTTTATTTAGGCTAAACTCGTAATTCCAAGCTTTAAATATGTTGCGAAAAATTTTTGCACAAAAATATGTTCATGTTATTGACTGCATACATATTTAAAAAAAGTTAAAATGTATTAAAATCAGTAAAAAATATATGGGGAATGTAAGCGAGATGAGTCAATCCCTGTATAAAAAAAATATGTTTCCCCATAACTTTGATAAATTGACCCATACTTTTCTCGAAATTATATTTTCTCTGGAGCTATCCCCTTTCCTGAATTTAATTTAATACTAATATATTCCATTTTTCAAACTTTGCCATGCTGCAACTTTAACGAAAAAGTTATTTTCTTCAAAAATTAATAACCTCTAAATGTATCAGATGACAATATGTACAAATATTTTGTACATATGTTATGTATGGTATGTGAGATTTCATTTACTAATTTTTTTAAGAAAGTTTTTTTTTGTGAAAGTAAATAATGGTGTCTAGAGCTGCATGTTGCATTACCAAAATGCATAAACGCAAGATAATGCATCGTGAAATTTTTTCTGAAAAACCGACAATTAAAAAAGATAAAATGAAATGGCATTTACCTTCATGGAAAACGTTTTTTATGCAATTTTTTCATCATAGTCTCCCTTAAACTGTTGCAGTTTACGCGAAATAATACTGAAATATATATGAATAGTTTCTGTATTTCAAAGCTTTTAATGATCTTGATATTTAGAGACAGAAAAATTTTGGTATACATATTTACAAGATTTTGAGTAAATAATGGCAACAACAATCTTTCAATAATTTGTGATAGCTTATATTATTTTTCTAATTATTATTATCAAACTACATAAGAATTAAACACATTAACAAAATATCATGAACATATAAACAGTTTTAAATATGAACGTTGCGTTAAATTTAAATGTTTGTTAACAAATTTTACTAAAAATTACGATATTGGCCGGATGCATTGGAAAAGTTTTTTTCAGCTTCTACTTTTGTAGACTTGTGGTCTACAGGCGATTACAAATTTTTTAAAAGAATATTATGTATTACTGGCATCTTTGGAATTGGTGATTGTATAGTTATAATAAATGAGATTTATCTAAATATTCCTAAAGTTCACCGTTTCCAGGATACAGGGTGTCAAAGGATTCAAAATTTTATTATATTTTTTATTTACTTTGAAACATTTTGTGATAAAACAACAATAGTTTTAGATTGTAATGGGATATTTTTAGTCTAATTGTTCAGTATGTTTAAATGTTCCCGTTATCACCAGTGGCCTAGAATCCTTGAGGCACTCTTATTTAAAGTAAATTCCATGGTACGTCACTGTCTTAATTATAATAAAACGTAAGATACTTCAAATTTTGAACAAATAATTATTATTGTTTAAAATGTATCGTATGTAGTTAATTGTTCTTTAAAAATATTTCTGCATTTTGTAGTTTGTGCATGGTAAAAATTATTACGCTTCAGTAATCCGAAATTAATGCAATATAGAGCAAGACAAAATAATTTGATATAACCAAACTTACTTCAGTCAAAAGTTGATGGTTAAAAAAATGCAGGGAGGCGAATAAAAAAAATATTTTCGATATTTGTAAAAACCTTTTAAGAAATTTTTTAAACGGCAGAATTTTTTGCGGGTTTGTGTATACTTCTGACTATAGAAACAATCGATTCTTCTTTTTATTTGAAATAGGTGTACCTTGTTAAGTCGTTAGGAGTAACTGTTTGCGAAATAATCTTATTTGAAATATTCAATGCACTGAGGAAAAACTGTTTCGGTTTCAGATAAAGCGCCTTTTCCGCTAAAAATACAAAATGTTACTAAAAATGGTAAATTACGGCGATGCGCAAAATTTTAAAAGTAAATTTTTGTTACAATTATGTCTGAATATGCACAAACTAAGAAATGTAGAAATATTTTAAATAAACAATTACTTGAATACAATTCATTCTAAAGAAAACTGCAAAGAATAATTATTGGATTAAAATAATCAAAACTTAAAGTATCTTACGTTTTTTATAATTATGATAGTGGCGTACTATTTTTATACTGATTAATGAGATCTACGATATTCCATACAATTATTTATGTTTTATTACGAAGGATTTCCAAGTAAATAAAACAAATTATAATAAAAATTTCGATGTCTCTGACACTCTGTATCTCGGAAACGGTAAACTTTTAGATATAGGTCTCATTTATTTTAACTGTACAATTACTTCTTCCAAGGATATCAGTAATAGTTGAGACACTCTGTATATTTTTATAAATTATACTAAATAGAAGTTTGAGATCCAATCATTTGTTTAAAAAACTGGTATACCTATTATTAGCTATTATTGCTAATAAAAAAAGAACTTAATTTACATACAATAGTCTGGTAATGGCAATAATCCTAAATGTCAAAATTCAGAACAGCATCACTATTTAGAAAAACAATATTAGATCGCTTAAAAAACGATTCTCAATACTTACGATTCTCAATAGGTTAATGTTTGAAAATAATTATACGGGGTGTTCGGCAAAGAATGGGCCAAAGTTCAGATGTATATAGTTTGCATAAAAATAAGCTGAATTAACTCAACTTACCTTAATCCAAAAGTTGATACGAACGGAGCCAAAAGTTGAAAATATAAATCACATTTTCTTTATTATTTCTCGATCGCCTCGACAGTATTTTATAAAATTTTGTATAGGGGGGTTTCTTGGGATTAGAAATTTGAATATGTCGACGATTTTGGTGTATCTGCTAGAGGGCGCCACCAACGATGGTTTAGACCCCTTTAAATCGCTATGACTTTTTTGTGTTACACTGTATCTCATTTTCGACTGGAAAAATGTTTTTCCCTACCTTTTCTAGTTAAAAAAGGTACACTTTGTTGATGTCGCTAGAAGCAATGGTTTCTGAGAAAAACGCATCTAAATCTCATGATGTATGCAATTTATCTAAAAGTAAAGTCAAATTGTTGCGTAATTAATGGGCCATACTGTAATACTGCGACCAAAATAAGTCGATTTTTGCTTCAAGCGATCGAAAGATAAGAAAGAAAATGTAATATATTTCTTCAATTTTGACACCCTGTATCTTTGTTATTATTGATTTTGGTGGATTTTTGGATTTTTTTTTAAGATAAGCTAAAGCAAATCGACTTATTTTGGTCGCAGTATTATGCTGTTACAGTATGGCCCATTACTTACGCAACAATTTGATTTTACTTTTAGATAAATTGCATGCATCATGAGATTTAGGCATCAACAAGGTGTACCTTTTTTAACTAGAAAAGATAGGTAAGAAAATTTTTCCAGTCCAAAATCAGATACAGTATAGCACAAAAATGTTCTAACGATTTGAAGGGGTCCAAATCATCGTTGGTGGCGCCCTCTAGCAGATACACCAAAATCGACTGCATATTCGAATTTCTAGTCCCAAGGAACCCCCCTATACGAAATTTCATAAAATACGGTCGATGTGATTGAAAAATAATAAAGAAAATGTGATTTATTTTTTCAACTTTGACACCCTGTAGCTGCGTTAGTATCAACTTTCGGATTAAGGTAAATTGAGTTAATTCAGCTTATTTTTATCCAAAATATATACATCTTAAGTTTGGCCCATTCTTTACTGAACACCCTGTATATGAGTTTCTTTAAAACTAAAAATGCCATGCTATGTGGAAAATGCATGATATAACCTATTAATGTCTTGTAGAGCATCAAACAACGGAAAATATATGTATAAATTATATCAGAATTTTGTCTCTAGTACTCCTTCCATCATGCAGGTACACGCATACTGCACATAAATCAACGTGAAAATTGACAAAATATATGAAATAAATAAAAATATATTCTTCCGTAAAAGTACTTTGGCAGAAGTACTTTTGTTCTTCTAGGCGAATGTGAACCCCTCATAAAATAAGCTTGTTAGAAGTGTCCAAGTTATTTTCCTGCATTCCGATTTAGCAGTAGTATGCGTACAGTATATCGCCAAATATAAAGTTTTGACTTCTTGTCTTATCGTCCCCATTGGATAATGACTCTCACTCGTCAGCGTCAAACTATCCACTTACAATGATATAGAGAGAGGATTCATTGAGAACAAAAATGACATCAGGTGATCGTTAGTGACGAATTCCGTCTCTGCCTGAGGATGCACGATGGTCGTGCAAGGGTGAGAAGGGGACTTGGTGGAAGACACGATCCACAATTTTCCAGAACGCGTCATGTCCATCAGACATTATGGTATGGGGTGCTATTGCGTATAATAGCAGATCACTCCTAGTTTTCATTAAAGGCAACATGACAGCCCAACGTTACATCCAGGAAGTGGTGAAGCCATATGTCATTCCATATCTTCACACCATCCAAAACGTCATTTTCCAGCAACAGCAACAATGCTAGACCTCATTTCCAGGCAAGCAATAGCTTTAACGGATCAACATTAGATCAGCCGTTTACTCTAGCCATCAAGATCGCCGGATCTGTCACTTATTAGACATGTCTAGAATATGATTGGTAGCAGTCTGCTGCATTTACAATATCCCCACAGATAGCTCGCAATAAGATACCACAAGAACTTATCGACAACCTTATTAAACCAGCCACAGACCTCGTGATTTTTCATCGGTTACCGGTGATCGTGACAAGCGATCGCGAGAAAACCGAGTATATGGGGGAAAGTATCACGAAACCCTCTTACGATAACCGATGAAAAATCACGAGATCTGTGGCTGGTTTTAGATTCCCCAGGCGTATTTATCAATGAGTGAATTAGGAATCGTGGGTTTGCAGTACACTATTGAACCAATTTTTTCAGTAGGTTCTCTAATCTTGCTGAAAATGTAATCATTCAATAAATATGTGGCCCTAAACCTGTGTACCAAAAATTATTAAAATCTAATGAACATATACAGGGTGACAACGGAAAGTGGGAACACAGTGCAACTTTTTATGACAGCTGATAAAAATTTGAAATTGGGTAGGTTTATACTAGATAGTGCCATGAATTCTTTGAGGTCATTTCGGATTTCATGACAGTTCCTGTTTGACCGGAAATTACTGTAAATTTATATTTTTAAATGGGACACCCTGTATTTTTAGATATTTTACGTATGGTAGGAGCAATTTTCTGGATGTAAGTTTTTTTTTATTTTTTTTTTTAATAAAACTAGAAGGCGGCGACTGGCAGAAATTGTTTTCTTTTTTATTTGTAATTATGGGAAAAATTCTAAATTTGAATATTTTTGTACATATTTTTAGTTATTACCACTAAAAATTTCGATTTATTGTATTTCCTTTTTCAAATGTAAAGAGGGGGGCCCTATTGATTTTTTAGTTTTATTTTTAATAATTAAATATAATTACTTACATCCAGAAAATGTGTCAGAAAATTAGCCCTACCATACGTAAAATAATCTGCTGATTTCAAAAATATCAAAAAATACAGGGTGTCCCATTTAAAAATATAAATTTACGGTCATTTCCGGTCAAATCGGAAATGTCATGAAATCCGAAATGACCTCAAAGAATTCATGGCACCATCTAGTATAAAACCACCCAATTTCAATTTTTTATCAGCAGTCATAAAAAAGTTACAGCGTGTTCCTACTTTTCGTTGTCACCCGGTATAGGTGTTTACCTTTCTTTGTCACGTAGTACATATAAATATTTTTAAGTATTACACTAAAATTCGAAAATAAATATTTATTATTAAAACATAATTCTAATAAAAACCTAACAAATCAATTATAATATTCCGAACTGAGAAACACTTCAACACTATTTGTTTTTTTTACTACCGACTATAGCAGCTAAGACTGACACACACTGTTCCACGCGTATGATTTAGCGACTAAAATGGTACTTTTTCATCAGGTTGTAATTTCTAAAAGAATAGAGGTACATTCACACTTAAAAAGTGAGGTGCAAGGTCGTAATACATAGATTTATCCTGTTTGACGTATGAAAAACCTTAAAATATTACGTTTTTCAAAATACTCAAATATGGCTCATTTAAGTACTTTGAATCTGTCCTGCCGGTACATTCAATATTTACAAGAAAATATGCGATGAATAATTTGTTCTAAATAAATATGCCGCATTTTTTCCTAAAAAATAAATCACAAATACCTACCTATTTTATATGCATAAATTTTTGTTAGAAATTATTTTCAAACCTCCACAACATTCTGATATAAGCGGGCTGTGATTTATAACAACAAGATAATACGTTGTTAATTGAATAAAAAAAACTGTTTTTGTCCTTTGCGGTGGAATTTTAATGGCTTTTCAACCGAAACTATTTCCATTATAATCCACATCCAGTCGATGATTGATCAGATCTAATTAACCACTTAATTTTGCAAAATTCTTTGTACAGCCATACCTCGACAATATATAATCACATAATTCATATTACGGTTAAAGTTCGAAAACCGGTTAATGTCCGGTGAATCTCATCGTTAGTCTAAATAGTCGATTGAAATCATATAATATAGAAAACCTTATCCTGAGGCGGGCTAACCTAGGTAACCTGATTTTTTGTCAGATAAGATATGAACCATAACTGAAAAGTTGAAGTGCAGCCAACTTTTGGCGTAACACGTGTATATACAAATCCATGAAAAATTGAGATAGAAATTACCTTCGTGATACAAATATTGTATTATTACGGTAATTTATTAGTAAATAATGCATACAAAACATAAAATATAGAAGTGGCTGATTCAGAACTTATCTAAAAAAAAAATCTGAATGGAGACTCTTACAAATCCAATTTCGTAAAAAAAAATCAAAAAGGGCAGTTCGAATATGATTTAAAAATACAGTTCTGCACGGCACTGGAAACTGGTCCACTGATAAGGCGGCGAACCATGCAATCGGCGGCCGGGCAAAAAATGGAAAGAACTTCCCAAGAAAAGAAATTTTATAACACCTATTTTATATAATATATAATTATGTCTCGTGTATGATACACCACACTGCTGCAATACGCCATGGACGTCCTGGACCTCCACCTCTTCCACGATTCGGTTTCAAATTTCCCTCGCGTTGCACTACAATTGGACTCGCTGCATACCGTGGCAAACGTAGCTGCATCTGTCACATGTTTATCGAGAAATTGTTTTCACATCGCCATATAATTTATGGCGATATCCATCCATCAACTCAGAGTTGTTATACCTACACTTAGCTATTTTTGAAACTTAAAAACTAATGCAAAGACACGCATGACAAAAAAGGTTAATACCTACAAAAAGTAATCGTATTTCAATATTCGGAATCGCCAGACTAGATACTACTACTACGATTTTGCAATTTCTTTTATGATATTGACTATTTCTATATATTTTTCATAACGCATCCATTATCAAATTTTTCCAGGGTATTCTATGTGGAAAAAGATCACTTTTTCTTCATATAAACATGGGTCCAATTTTTCCTAAAGAAGTTATAGCTACTTAAAGAAGCCCCTCTGTTATTATTTCTAAATAACTTGTAGTAAAATTTGTCTTTTTTGTACATTTTTTACTGAAAAATATGAAATTTCAGAGTTTTTTAATAAGTGCAGGTATTCTTGGTTCGTAATGATACAATGCCCATTTTTGAGTAACATCCGTTTAAAAATAATGTTACATGTGATAATAAAGCCAATAATCGAGAAGATTTACCTACGTTGTGTTTATTAACTTACCTCGAATGTACTACATATATACGAAATTAGGGAGATTTGAGTAGTTTTGAATAAAACAAAACAAATTACTAAATACACCTCGTTTATTAGTTTTCTGTCAATGGTGTAATAGCCTACCTAACCACCCATCAGTGCCGTACTCAGCCTTGAATTTACGGGGGAAAAGAGCACGACAGAGAAAACCCCGATCACAATTCAAAGAATCGCTGTCGCTATTGCAATGGTAATATTAATGATAACAGTAATAAAAATGTATCTGTACTTCAGTACTTGAATACACGGTAATATAATCATAATTCTACAAACAAAACTGAAGAGTGTTTTGGTTAGTTAGCTGACTTGCGTTAGAAGGTACTGAGGTCCCATACGGGAGGCAACCTAGCTAGTAGTTGAGGGGTTGAACAAACATCTCATGCCTCATATGTTTCTAACGGATGTTTGTCACGGAATAAAATATTAATAGAATCACCAAGGCTCTTACAAACATCTGACAAGTAAACCGCTAATTCAAGTAATAAAGTAGTAGTCATAGATGATTAATAATAACTTACAATACCATTTACAACAGCATAACTTCGACTCAAACTAAAGTTATACATATAATTTCAACAATAAATCAACAAGTACTGTCACCTCAAAATTATAATAGAATATAATGAAACTGTAATAAAATATTGAACAGACAGAAAGTAATAAAAAGAACACAATGACATTCAATCTTTAAATACAATATACAAAAATAAGTTATTGACCTGTAAAGTTAGAACAGATGCACCACTTATCACCACTGTCTTCCAGCCAACCTGCCGAAGTCTCCCAACCCAACTAACTACCCGTTGAATCTCGCTACGCGTTCCCGTGTTTATTATTTCTTCGGCTACAGTTTCCTCTCTAGCTAATGTGTATATAATATTCTATACAGAGTGCTATTAATTCAGCAATACAGATATAACAAAATAATATTTAGCTAAGCGGATTCGCACAGTGGGAATGTCAGCGAATTTCGCAAAACAGGAATATTATCGTTATTTTCATTATTATATGAGGTTGGTGGGATTAGTAAGTTTAACCTGGCAATCTATCATGACAGTCAGTGACAGCTGTATGATCAAAATGATAGCAAATGTTGCAGTTGACCAAATTGGCTAAAGTGCTAAAGTGCTCACTAGGCTATACTTTCCTTGCACTATGGCGTTTATTATAATTTGTGTAATTCCTAAATCATCTTTGGTGTATCAGTGCAGTGTAGTTAAATAATTTATTTTATTCATTCTTCATGTATATATTTCAGTATTTCAACTCGTAGGCCCTGAAAATGTCAAAATTAAACAATACGAAACTATTAACTGAGATATGACATTCTAAAAGTGAAGATGATAATAGTACCTTATAGTAGCAGCAATGATGCATTCTTGTTACTTACGAATTGGAGAGACAGGATATTGGGTCCAAAATTATTTTGAAGACATTTTACCTAAATATTTACCAACTGAATTTATGTGTTTGTCTATCAAACGTTATATTCATCCTACACTTATTACATTGGTGTGTACACTAGTTGTACTACACTTGCTTCACTAAATAGGAATACCAAACACAGCTTGTAATGTAATCGACCTTATACGAGGTGTGGCAATGAAGTTCCGGGAATTTGTCAATGAAAAAACAGGCAAATTAAATTCGCTAAAATTGTATTACCGACCTTCACAATAGTCTCTCTCTAACTCTACACAACGATTCCAACGTTGCTTCCACGATTGGAAGCACCCTTGGTAATCCTTCGCAGTTTACCCGTTCAGCACCAGGGTTACATCTTCTTTCACCTCCTGTACGCCGCCATGATGAGTTCCCCTGAGGTGGAACGTCATCTTGGGAAAACCAAAAACTCTTGCACAATGAACGAGGAATGGGCTGGCACGTTGTCGTGGTGCAAGATTCAGCCGTTCTCGGTGAGTTCGAGTCGCACACGGAAAACGCGTTCTCGCAGCCGTTCCAGGACACGAACATAGAACTGTCCAGTCACTGTCTGGCCAGCAGGAACATATTCACGATGAATGATCCGTGTATATCGAAAACGATCAACATTGCCTTCAGTCGTGACTTGGACATTCTCGCTTTCGTTGGCCGCTCTCCACCCTTTTCCACCCACTGCTAACTTTGTTTACGGGTCTCGGAGTCATACTTAAATATCCAAGTCTCATCTCCAGTCGCTCCGAATGAGGGACAACAAATCTTCGCAGATCGATTTTCGCATGTTTTTCTGTTTACGGGTGAGAACTTTTGGCACTATCTTTACGCAAATCTTTCGCATATTCATTTTCACGACGCCACTAAAAAAGTTACTTCCAAAAAATATACAGGGAATACAAACCAAACGTCCTATCGTCTTCAACCTTGGACTGAAACTAAAAGGAAGATCCCCCCTCTCTAGAAAAACGTTGATGAACAATGCAGTGTTGCAGCTTTCGAGTTATAACTAAATTCCCGGAACTTAATTGCCACACCTCATACGTTTGACTGAAACAAATTCTGTTACAAATAACTTACTTGCAAGAGTGTTAATCTCAATTGAGCTACACTGTATAATATTTTATATATAATGCCAGTTGTGTAGTGACCCTATTGTCAGCGTTTCATGATATTTAAATACTTCTAATCTTTTAATACCCTATAAGAAATGCAGTAGCATAGAATTAAGTTCAAACAACATATGTAGGTGTAGTTGATAGCACCAGTCACCATTCTTCTCTAATGGCGCCCGAGCAAACGAAAGATTGATTGTTTATTGATCTCTTCTATCGGTTTATTGTAAAGCTTTGTATATTTAACCAGCTAACTAATCATGTATTCCATATAAGTCCTTCCTAGATGCCCTTTGGCCTTTCGGGTTATGAATAAGAAGTCTTGGCATCCCAAAATACGAGTTTATATTATTTTAGCATTCTCGTTACTGAAATATGCTACAACATTGAATTTGCAAAACTCGATATCCTGATTCGTTTGCGACACAGCGTTTCTAATTTTTGTTTGTTTTTTATGATAAATAATTTCTTTATTTTTAATTCTCTTCCACAGCATATTTTCAATTTCATTCAAAACTTCATATACAAAATGTAATTAAATATTATTAATTGTTAAGTGTCTATAAAGCTCCAAATAAAAACGCAAATTTCGACGAAACTTCGGATTTCGAGGATATACAGGGTGATTCATACCTTATCTAAAAGAATTTGGGAATAGATGCGTCATGAAAAATTGAGTCGAAAATATATAAAATGCTTATAGTTTTCGAGTAAAACATTATTGAAGTTGTAGTATTTTCAACCTTTATATCGCTGGGCCACTGTAGTCTCTTGACAGGCGATTCCGAATATTGAAATCCGATTACTTTTTGTAGGCACTAAAGTTTTTATGACGCCAGTGTTTGCATTAGTTTTTCAAGTGTCAAAAATGGTTTACGTGTATAGTAGTAATTCGGAGTTGATGGATATCGTTTAAATTTATTACACTGTGAAAATGCATTAGCAGAACGATTTCCCGGTAAACATGTGCCAAATGCAGCTACTTTTACCGCGGTGTACAGTGAGGGCAAATGTAGTTCAACGCTAAAAAAATTTGAAACTAAAAGGGATAGGGAAATGCGGAAAGTATTAGACGGTTCTGTTGCTAACTTAATGGCCTCAAAAACCTGAAAAGTTAGGACCGTTCGGCAAGCGCCATTAAGAGAGTTAGCAACAGAACTGTTTAAATCTTTCCCCATTTAATTATTTTCCTATCTCTTAGTTTCCGACATACCAATACCTACATGTATCACCAAAATGGTCCACACTATAAATGGCCTTTAACGCTGTCAAACGTGGTGAGTCACATGGTAATATTGATTCAAATCAAAAAGTAATATTTAACATATAAAAATAGCTCCAAAAAATTATAACTGAATCAAAACGTAAGTTAAGATTTCTTATCGTTGTTTCAAAATGCATTATTTCTTGTGGTCAAAACATAACGCTGTTTTTAATATGATATTTTTCAAACTAGTATTTAAATATTCAGCTAATTAAACTATTAAAGACCAGAAAATTTGATGAAGAAATAAATATTAAGAAAATCCTGCCTCAGACAGACAGGGACAGAAATTAAAGACACTCACCAATCCCTTCTAAAAAATTATAGATTAGAAAAACTGCAATGGTACAAAAATTATTAATTACCAAACATAGTACAGTAAGATAGAAGATGATAACTGAGGATTTAGATATGGGGAGCGCGGTGGCCAGGCTATTGGGCCTTGTTGACCTAACCATTTATTCGGCAAACGATCATTTAACCAAGCAGTTACTTGTCTCCCTCTATATGGTGGTGCACCATCGTGGTAATACCGCATATGTTGACAATATTAAGCCCTACGTCATCAATGAAATCAAAAAGGTTGTTTTCCAATAAAATTCTATACAAATCTGCATTTAAACAATCATTTAAAACATGTACAGTACAGGTAGTAAATTATTGTTGAAAATATTTTCCCAAACGTACTGAAACGTTGCTGAAATCGTCTTCATCTAATTGCAAGCGTATTTTGTAACACACAAGTATAGTAAAACAGGGAGAGATGACGCGCCTTTCGGAAAATGCGCCGAACATATACTTTTTTTAAACTGAACGTGGTTCTAAAATCATAAATAACGCTTTAGGCATTAAACATTTATTGCATAAACTCAACGGTAAAATAAACTCAAACATGTTTCATTAAAAAAATAAAATACAAAATTCTGAATTTATCAATCTCTCACGCACCCCATGGGTGAGACAACGCATTGGGTGTTCAACATAACATTGTTACTTTTCGGCAATTGTTTTCTTCCCACATTGCGTACAGTAGTTTTTAAAAGGTGTTCACGTGTCATGAAGCCACCTACGGCACTCCACGCACAGAAGCCATTCCGCTGTCCACGTGGTATTCTCGTAGCGCTCCAAACATCCTATGCATTCATTTTCATCGAATGTTTCGTCGTCTGTCGAATCGTTTGTTGAAAACGTGCCATCTTATTCAGAAGAGGAACTAATCAAACGTCGTTTTGCAGAGTTTATTCTATCAAGTTTATTTGTCATCATATCCTTGAGTACATTTTGGTCTGTCTTCTGTGAGGTTTTTCTAATTGTTTTTTCTAACAGCTTATTTTTCTTACGGGTTTTCCCTTTTTCCCTGTTCAATCTCTTCTCTTTTATATCTGCAATAAATGATGAATCAGTCAAGTTTTGTGCAGACTGGTTCCTTCGTTTAGTTTGCTTGTTGGTTGTAAGGGCTGGAACTGGCGAAATCACATCCAAAATTTTGTCCCATCATCCATACCAACCGAAGGAGCAGAACTTGTCGAAGGTCCAGGTTCAAAAAGAGTTGGTGAAGGTGTGAATGGCAGTTCCCCTGATTTTTGAAAATTATCTCATCTATTTCCTTGTTCTTCTGTCACATTTTGTGAACTTTGGTTTAGGTTATTGGATGTTAGAAAGGTATGTTCCACCCGAACAGACAGGCAGAAATAAAAACGTGGTAAAAACTGTTGTGCGCCATCTATCCCAAACCCATGGGATAGATGACGCACCTGTTTAGGTTGCAAGAAATTCAGAGAGATGGCGATTGCTTTGTGAATACAGCTTCTACTATAACCCAACTTCATACTACATTCGTCAGAACGTCGCTTTTTTGCGGATTTCTAATGAACAGTAGGTCAAACTAAATACCTTGCAAACTTTTGAGGTACTTACCAACCGTATATTACCAAATATCTTGCAAGTCTATCGCACTTTCATCACGATTTTTTCTTAATGGCAAAAGTGGACCATTTGCATGTACCTATCTTGAGCATTTTTTTCCTGATTGAATTGAAATAATGGGTAATTTTTTACTGTTTGCGAGATATCACTGACTAAATAATTCCATAATTTAAATAGTGTAATAACTGGAAGTGTAAGAAAGAATAAAGTTAATATCAATATATCTGCGATGTACGATTTAAATCCTTGTTAAGAAATGCTTGTTTCAGTTTCTTCAGATCTCCTGAGGTAGCAAGGTTATAACCGAATCTAATGTTTTCGCGTGGTCATCTTGTAATTGAGTTAAGTAAAATTCCTTGTTAAAATATAAACATAGGAATTTTAACAGATTTTACCAGTAATCCTCTCGCTCTAGACTATGTTTTATACATCTAGACTTAATTCAACAGCACAAAGAATACTGCAGAGCCCGCAGTTTGATTGTTCACGTTTTTTAAACGCAACACTAATGATCAGATACATCGTCAATAAATCAGTTAAACCTCCGTCCTTTTCACATCACTTGAAAGGTAACTCAAAAGCCGTGTTGTAAAAAACGACGACTCGCGAGTAAAATGGTACGGTCTGATTTAATTATTCGTTGAATCTAATCCGAGTTTCATTAGATTAATGACAATATGATGCCGTTAAAAAATGATGTCTGAATAAAGGGATCGGCCTGGATTCTTTCAAAAGCCCGCTTGAGTATAAGCTAAAATAAATATGGGAAGAGCTGAAGGCTGTTATTTTTAAATTTAATTGATGAAGTGCGTGAAACAGGTACAGGATGGTCGATAATCGTATTTTTAATCGCGTTCATACACTTGAGAATATATTTGTAGTGGTAAACACCGTTTTAATTTAAAAAATTATTACGTTTTTGCTAACATGAATGCAGATATTATTTAATACTAAAACAAATTTCGGATATTAATTTAATCTTTTACATTACACATACATAGTGTCTCTTATATTCAGCAGATTTCCTTTTTAAAAAATCTACTAATTTAGGAAACTTAATGTCGATATTGTCTTTTGGAGTGTAGATCGCAACATGCTGTATTTGCTCCATAATGTTGAAGGTTTCAAATCGGCGCATTTTTTGGAAAAGTAAAAAAAAGTTGCTTCTTCCAGAATATCTTGAGGAACTTCATCTTTATCTACACCCCTATAAGTGTATCTACCAAAATTAAATCACAACCTTTGGTATTTTAGATGTTAATCAAAAACCAAAAGCTATTTCAAAGGTAAAGCTGCAGCACCCTATAGTTTTTAAACGAAATTAATTTAACTTTCTCTATTTGAAATGCAGCAGTAAATGGTTTTAGGATGGTCCAATACAGTCAACCACTTCTCTTTTGAAAGAAGTCAAATGAAAACTTGTTGAAAATATCCGTTCTGGAACTGTTCGCTATAAATATAATCACTGAACTTTGATTTTTTATTTAATTAGTAAGTTATGCACTTATATCAACTGGTTTCACAAACCGACAACAAATTCATCCGTCGACATAATCATCCAAAGACTTGCTTGAAACATCGGTCTCAGTCACATTAAAGTTCGAAAAAAATTAAGTCCGCTTAATGTGAATCATTAGATTTTGCCAGAATTTTAATACCATGTCATGATAATTTCAGATCCGAGCTAAGCAGATCGGGCTACCAGTTTAGTATGAGTTGTACAGCCTAAGGCGGGATTATAAAAGGATTTGTATAATGTTATTGAAAACTGTTATGATCAATTTAGTTTGAGTACCAAATCAGTTCGCGGAGATCTCATTAATATTTGTTCTTCATTAATGTCAATTTTTTAGGAATGGCAATCAGTTTCGGTGTACATTTTTTAAGTACTATTTTAACAACATTTTTTCACTGGACGATAAACGTGTGAGTTTATCTGTGTTATTTTCTATCACGTTGAGATTTCAATTTATGCGCGAGTTTTATATGTGGTATTTATATGCACATATAAAAAAGCTTTTATGAATATGACAGTCAGTCCATAATGATATGCATTCCTTTTATCGATATTGAATATATATTCATCTTCTTCAGTAAACAGCCCATCAACTATTGTATATTTAATTTTCATATACTATGAACGTGCCATAACATTCAAAGTTATGTGGTATAGTATATTTTATTGGACTGATTTAAGTTTATATCACAATTTCATCTATTTTTAGTGCTCGATACATTCCAAATTTTTCCTTACATAGCCATTCTCCGTCTTCTTTCTCCTTGGGATGCTTCTTAAAGTCTTCCTTTTAAAAAACTTTAAGGTTTTCAAAAAAAATGTATTAATTAAAACGATTTTACACGAAAAAGGCGAAACGAAAAAGATTTTAATAGTGTTTAGTAGAAGAAATCAAAAAGTCAGCTTTTTGTTTAAAATTGGACAGTTAGTTAAAAAAAACTATAAAATAAAATTAAAATTGTTCAAAATGGGCACTATTTTCTCTGAAACATAAATTTAATGTTCGGCCGAAAACTGAAATTTGTTGCCTAATAAACGATGATCGTTTCTTGTAAAGTTACAGTTATTTGTAATACAATTCAATAAATCTTGTCGGGATTTAATTGGCGATAAATAAATAAAATGTTTCAATATTTTCCAAAGAAAATAATCATATTTTTTTAGCCTGGCGATTGTGGGGGCCAATTTTGAAGACAACAAGTATTTGGAAACTAAAATGGTACTAAATGAGGCGGTGAACCATCATGCATAAACCAAAACTCTAGTCTAAGTTGCAATGGTAAATCTTCGATTAATTCAGGAAGAGTATTTTGCAGAAATTCCAAATAACTTTTGCTATTTAATTGATTTGGCAAAATAACTGGTCCAATCAAATAACGATCAAACACTTATCTTAAACCGTCTAGGAGTTATTGCATAAGAACTTGCATTCATAAAAGTTGTGAATATTTGTAATTCCTCTACGAGTGAAACAAGCTTCATCAGTGAAGAGAATTTTCTACTGAAAATTAATATCCTGATTCAAGATAAACTCGTAAAAGGTCACTCGTCGATCCAAATCTTGAAACAATAGCTCTTGCACTTGTTGAATGTGATATGAATGTGGTAGAGTACGGTCAAGAATTCAATGTACAGAAATTCTTTCATCTTGTACACATATTACAGTAGGCCGTCTCGGATATTATTGAAAAGCTTTAATGTCTCTCGAGCTCGTTTTCAACAGAAAATGTTTCTCTATGGGGAATCACTCGATTTGGAAATCTCCTGCGATATTTTTCACCACTTCCTCTATAGTTGCCTTCACAGAAACCTTGCACAAGTAACATGTCAACTTATTTACTGAATGTAAATTTTCCAGACATTTTCAATAATAAAGAGTAGTAGAAATAAAATAGTTTTATTACTAACTGTCAAATGTTAAAGACAAAACCTGCTACTGAGTTTTTGATTTCTTCTAATAAACACTATTGAATTCTTATTTAATTAATGCTTTTTTTCTTGAACAAATTTAACAAGATTAACAAAAAAATTTTTTAAATTAAATTCTGCGTGGGATGTTATTATTCTTTTTAAATTCAATGGAAAAAAGTTTGATATAATTTTAGATGCGACTCACCCTCAATTAACATTTTTTATTGTTTCAATTTACCTGAACTCATAGTCAAAGAAGACCAATAATAAACATAAATCATGTACCAAATTTGATTATTCCAAATTCTGAAATAAAAACCTGGAAACTGTATATGTCTAAATGTAAAATCAATTATAAAAAAATACATAATTCGTTATTGTTCGTGTTAGCATGTTGAAATATTTCCGAATCAATGGATCTACAAGATTATACACAGGTCACTGAACCTTGATATCGCGAATTAAATGTTTATAAATTAGTCACAATAATTTCAAATGGATGGCTTTTTAGTCATTTTGCGATCCTTTCAGGATTTCTTTCTGGGCTTATTTTAAATGATCCAGTACATTAATAAATGAGATCGGCCACTTTCGACTGGATCTCATAATTTAACATACCTCACCAGACAAGCCCCATGGGTTTATAAACTTACCTCTATGGTTTAGATGCATTAAACCAGTTAATCAATACATAATCTTTTTGTATAAATCAATTAAAATAAAAATTTTAAGTACACTATAAACCTACATGTCTGAAACACATTAACGTGATTTACATAATGTAAAATCACCTGGTTACATAATTTATATGAATAACATATAAACAGAAACCTGTCTACCAACCGGTCTACTACGTCTATATGAATCAAAATAATTGACTAGTCGGTTTGAATGTTATAGTACCACAAGCATGCAATTCAACAAAGGCATTGTGAAAATTGCCAGAGTTGCACGCAGTTTCAATAAATTCTTTGCAAATATGTTGAGTCGAATTAATCGTTATTCTTCATGCTGTGCACAATATTGTTAGAAATATTCATTTATTAACTTTTTCGATACAGGATATTCTGAAAAACACTAGCATAAATTCAGGACCTATATTCTTGAAAACAGAGTACATTTCGAACAGTTATTCTGATTTTATTGTCATTAAATTTAAATTTTCTGTTAGTAATAATTAGTTATTCTTGTTTTTCTTCTTTCAGTTGTATTCAGTATGTGTTAAACTTTTCCAGGAATAAACTAACCATTACTTTTTATCATTAAATTATTAAAAGAATAACTTTGATTTTGAGTTTTATTAATGAAACTAATAGTCATAGTAACTAGGTTCAAAGCCTACTTGAAAAAAAAACAACAATTTGAGATACCAGCTGCTTGAGTTTAGCGCACTATGCTAGAATTTTTCTAGATAACGGGCAAACTTTGGCACTTCTTACAAATGCACGTTTCTTGTTTAGAATAAAATTTGCCATAACAGCAAGTGACAAAGGGGGCAAAAAGGATTAACGTCAAAAAAGTTAGGATCTAAAATGTTCCCGTGGAGTACTGCAGTGAACGCCCTGTATGATATAGACAAAATTTAATAGCTCCAGAACATTTAGCATCCCCAGAAACCCCAAATAACAAAATATCAGTTCTGATCTTTTTTTCAATTTTTCTCAAAAACATTTGAATATAAACAAACGAATTTTGTTTGGGTACATAATACTTATACAATATTATTTTACTGATATATTTCCCATCTACCTAGTTTGCTATATCTAAGAGGGTGGAGAAACCATCCCTTTAATATTTATTTATCAAATTTTCTCAAATTTTTATATTTTTTAATCGAAGTGAAAGGTATACTAGCGGCAAGAATTCAGACGCCTTACGTCATGGCTGACGTTACGCAGTTGTTTTTATTGTCAACGTAATTTTCGATATTTGGTCGCGTTTAAAACAATAATTTTTTGCAATTTAGTGCAATATATAATGCAAAGGTTTAATGTAGTATATAGTTTTATTACTCTCAGTTGAAGTTTCTTAATTACTTTGATGAAAATATAATGAATTATTCATTTGTTCGTATGACGTAAGTCGTTTGTTTTTTATAGCAGCCTACTAAGAATAAATTGCATAAAAAAATCAAAAGTTGATATTTTGTTTTGCATAATTCTAAATAAAAAAGTTTCTAAATAAACAAAGCTACCTTTAGATTTTTATATCCAATAAGAAATTTAAACGTATAACAAAGTTTGGAAAATAAACATAAAACGGGTGGCTTACTTCATTCACTTCCTTATAGCAAACCAGAAAAAAGAGAAATATGCAAAAAAAATATAATTTTAGAAGTATTACATTTATGTCAAAATTCGTTTGTTTATGTTCAACTGTTTCTGAGAAAAGCTGAAACAGCTAGATTTTACCTATCCTTTAAGGGCTGTAATTTTTTAAAAGAGGTTATAATTTAAAGAATGTATATGAAGCACCTCCTTAAGATTGGCCACGGAATCTACCTCTAAATTATTTATATACACTTATTTAACACCCGGTATCTACATGACAAACTTGAGCAAATGACTGGGTAGATAGAGCTTGTAGTATATTTTGTATTTTGATTGATAAAATATATGCTTAGTAGCCAACAATTTTTAATTTGTAATATGTTTTATGTATACTTTTATCGTCAATCTAAAAAGCACCATCAGCAGACAAACCATATTAACGTTGTCAGTAGCTTAAAATGTACATCGTGAATCGTGCGGGTAATCCATTTTACACTGCTGGAGTTAGCAGCACATGTCTAGTTAAAGAGTAATGCAGTGCATAATGTTTGCATAGCCAATGCGCATTTAGAAAAGCTCGAGTGATTTTTTATCGACTGCACCATATATGATCTATATTTTCAGCATGACCGGAAAGTAAATGTCACAATGTGAGAATAACTCCCGTCAGAAAGTAAATGTTAGGATTGCTTGTCCCTTGAACTAATAAAGTAGACCACATTGTGCAGAATGAGTTCTTTCAATAATTTTAGCATACAATGGATAGCAACCTTGAAGTTGATTACACGGAAAAGAATCGAAATATTTTTATTATTGATGCTCTGAGCACAATTTTTTGTCATTAATTTTATGTTATCAAAAGCAAGGACTTCTAATATTTTATAGTTGAAGGATAGTAGCTAACAAAAATAATCGAATATGAATTTTATATGGAAAGTAATAAATCTCAGTAATAATTAATTGTGAATATGTTTTATTTTTTATAGTTTTTGTTTAATTTTATGAATTGATTGTAGCAATGATTGACAGGGCTCATTGGTAATATTTTGTAGTGATAGTAACAACCAGGTAATGCTTTGTGGCCTCTCAGGTCCAGCATGAAGTAGCTAATTTTATTTAATTTTAGAATACACCAACCTACAGTACACTCACTGTACCAATTACAGGCGGGACAACAGATAAAAATACACATTTTATACTATAAAGATACACTATGACAATAAAAACAATATTAGCACAAAACATCAAAAGTAAGTTAAATCAAGCTAGCTACAAAAAATGCGTACACACTGATTTAATATTAGCTACTGAAGAGTTAAACAGGTCAATTTTGTTTTTAAATAAACCAATCTCAGGTAAAACAAAATTCACATGTTACGATAAAACTTTTAAATTGAAATAAAAATTTTACACTACGATATTGAAAAAGCTTGTTCATGGGTGTACATCAGAAAAAATGAGGAAGTCAATGTACCTCTTTCCCTCTAGTTTCTATGTTTGTTTTTAGACGTCGTTTACAATAACGCCATTAAGAATTTGGTCAACCCTAAGAAATATTTCTATTAAATTTCAAACTTATATGTGAAGAATTGACAAGTTATTACAAAAGTTATTACAAAAAGAACTATTTTTAAAGTTCGATTTCAATACCCTGTATCTTTTAAAGGAAGTTTCTTTATATATAGGTAAATAATAATAATTTGTATAACCTGCTTTTTGCCCTATATTTAAAAAAATATGCTAAAGAATTATTGGGAATCCGGTAAAGTTAAGCATAATGACAAAATAATATATAAGAGCATCCCATTTGACAAATTAATCAACAATAGATAACTATATTTTTGTGGACAAAATAAACAGAAGAAGTATTTAAATAAGGTCATACTAAATACTGTTAGGCAATTTCCAATAACTTTCTAACCTGCCTCAAAAAACTTTCAATATCAACTTTTTTACTTAACGATGTCAAGTGCCTTACCAAAATATTACTAATTGAAATATCGTATATAATAGCACTTTAGTCCCAATCAACAAACGTCAACCCAAAAAGGGAACTACAACCTAGCACACCATTTTCGTTCATGTTTAATATGATTGTGAATTCCGAACATACATTTTTGGCAAACTCGAGTAGGTTGCTTATGACAGAAAAAATAGTTCTAATAATAGAATATTGTGTTATAAATAGATTTAGATTATTGGAATTTGATTACCAATTACATAAGTACAATCAGATAGAGCAGTTTTCTCTTTTAGATATCCAATTCAAACCTTCAAAAATACCAAAATAACAAAACATCGATACGGACGCTTACATGCACTAACCGCAGTTTCTAAGTTTCCAACCAAAAAGGCGTATTAAGGATTAAGCCAGTAGACCATTAATAGGAATTAAGCGAGGCATCAATGACGACATAACGTTCAATATGGACAAGATTTTGTAGAAAGGCTATCGAATTTAGAATTTGTAGATATAAAAAATGCAGGGAGATGAATGCTCCAGTATTATTTATATCCGATTTTGAAGATAGTAGAAAGTGACGAATTGATCGTGCTTAGATGAGGATTGTATTGAGCAAGATTCCATAAACGTACCACTTGATAAGGATTCAAAGACCACAGCACTACGTAGTTAATAATTATAATATATCTAACTATTATATTGAAAATTCCTAAATTGAAGAGCTATAATTTCAGAAAGGTAAATTTTTTGTTGCTTTATGAGGAACTATTTAACGATGTCGATGTTGATGAAGCATGGATTTTTTTCTATAAGATGTTATATGATTTTTTAATAGGGCCGTACCACTTTCTACTG
Source organism: Monochamus alternatus (assembly GCA_037114965.1). Classification (NCBI taxonomy): domain Eukaryota; kingdom Metazoa; phylum Arthropoda; class Insecta; order Coleoptera; family Cerambycidae; genus Monochamus; species Monochamus alternatus. The sequence goes on from CM073428.1 coordinate 823,243, forward strand.
TTATTCACAATGGAAATACATTTCATCCGTGATTCAATAGTGCGACATTAGATTGAAAAAGGAAATGTAGAGTGCATATAAGAAATATAAATATTCTGCAACGATTGACTCTTTTAAAAATTTAAGAAGAAGAAATTTTTTGTAGAATTAGTTGAAGCTGATATAAATATGGATACCAAAAAATTATAGTCTTATATATCTAATAAGCGTAAAAACAGATTTATACCAACTTGCATGTTTTTTTTTATTATAATGTTCAGGAATCAGGTCCTGCGGTGGTCGAGGTCTTTATTGGCTTTTTTAAATCAGCATATGTTTCTGATGTTGCTGGCAATGATTTTCTCGTTGATGGGATGTATTACGTTGGCAACGATAATATACAAAACATTCCACATGCCGATGATAATGATATCTTAAAGTGCATTAAAAGATTACAATCTAAAATCACTATGGGTCCGGATAATATTCCCGCTTTTTTTATTTGTGATTTAACATATGTTACGGAAGCTCACCTACCTTTTTAGTTTGTTAATTATGTTCCTGTTTGTGTTATAAATTATAATTTTTGTAATACCTTTATTTTGACGTTATCTAGAAGAGTCCAGGCTATATTCTATTTTATTCCTCGACACGTTCTCGATACCGCGGAAACTTCAAGAATCCTAAAAACCTATATAAGCGGATCGGTTTCGCCGTGACAGTCAGTTTATATTGAGCAGTCAAAGGCTATTGACAAACGTCAAAGTAAAGCGTTGACAGTTGTGAAATTCGTTTGAAGGATATTTCTTGTATAATCAAGAGTGACAATAAAGTTTGTTTGTCTACGTGGCGTGTTTCCACGCTAACCAAATTTAGAGGTTACAATATATTTTCTTGAAACCATTGAAAGTAATTTTCAATTTAATTATATTTAATAATATAATACCGAAAAAGTAGACATTTTTGCGTATATGCCCAGTCCCAATTATTATCAACAACTTTAGTAAAATATTTATTTTTCTTTTTTCGCAAAATCTTAAATAATCATGTAAAAAATACAGTTAGTATTAATCAACATTATTACACAATATTTGGATGGTCAGGTACAGGTGTATGTAATATATACCAATTTTTCCAAGGTATTTGATAAATTGCAGACATGAATTTTGTTACGTGGCTTAATAAATGTGGTACATTATAACGTATTTTTTATCATCATCATTTATCAGCAAATATGCTATAATGATTTTACTTCATTTACTTTTCCAGTTTTGTCAGGTGTTCCTCAGGAATGAATCCTGGGACCACTAGTATTTAATATATTTATTAATAACGTTGTCCGTAGCCTAAATGTACTTCATCTTTTATATACAGATGATATAAAGACTTATTTAAAGATAAGTACTCTACAAGATTATATTGTCTTGCAGGAGAGCCTTGATAGATTAAATTCCTAGTGTAAACTGAATAAGTTACCCCTAAATGTAATCCCTATGTTTCTATAGAATTTAGATCACATATGTCTTAAAACACCTAAAGTTATTAAGTTATTTTGGAGTTTACTTTAATTCGAAATTAAATTTGAATATCACGTTTGTTATACAGTTTCTGCACTTAACTGTATGCAATGCAGATACTGTAAAGCAAAGTACTCCGTGTTTTTGATAATGGCTGGAAATTTTACATTCAGTGAACAAGTTAACATATTAGTTGTGCTAGGTTTCTGTAAAGGAAACTGTAGAAGTATGGCAGAATATATAGGAGATTTCCAAATTATGCAAACTACATTGATTTATTAGAAAGAACCAAACGCAGGTTTCTAAAATTTTTAATTTTAAGAACACTAAAATATACCTTTTTTGTGGGATATCCTCAACACTTATTGCTTCAGCATTATGGATACAAATCTTTGAGACCGGCGGAACATACATAGCGTAATATTTATCAGTTGACTGCTGTTTCTCATCTCATCAAATGTCTTCTTATTTCTTTCCTTTATTTAATAATAAAACTATGTGAAACAAAAATCCATTGAACATTTCCTTTATTAGCAATGGTGCGGTAAAAATAACTTATAATAATAATTATGGAAGGGATGCAAGTTAAACTTGCAGAATTTCTCCACTGAACCGTAAATTTATAGTTACACCGACTTTGAGTGTGCATTGCTTAATTAAATTTACAAAATTTCGCAAGAGCTCCATTCGGATCCGAGACAATAATAAAACTGAAAACATTCCGATGCCATGTCATTCCGTGAGGCTTTGTTTTAAAGTCGTTGTCTGCTTTTTTCGAACCGGCACAATAGCAATCTACGTAGTTATATCAAATTACAGATGTTTGGGTAATGTTACACCAAATACACAGCCCAATGAAGACAAAGAAAAACCCCATATTTATACGCTGCCGACGACTTCACTCTTTAGTGAGCTTTACTGAAATTGTCCGTGTGCTCGAACGTGAAATTCGCCGAAGATTGCATTTTTGTGCAAGTGTCTGCAGGAATCACATGAAATATAATATAGTCATTTTGCTGCAGAGCGCTTCTTCCTGTGGTTCGCCGATTTTATATCTATTTTCTTTTCGTCATCTTAAAAATCATGAACTATCAAATAATCGATGAACAATGAATTCAATTGGAGTAATTCATGTTTTATCGCCATAATTTAGTACCTAATAATTTTAGTGTTGTTAGAATGATTTTGTCCCGATTAGGAAATATATGATGCTCCGAAATTAATGCAAAATAGAGCAATAGTACATCGACAAAATTTTATTTCAGCAAACAATTCAATTTATTTAAATTTATTCTCGAGAAACAAATCTATTTTGGTGTAATGCTTTTTTGTCAAATGTTAAATGAATTGATTTATTTGCTAAGAAAAATTTTTTGACGAACATTTATTTAAATGAAACAAATAGTTATTCGGTTTGAATATTTTATTATAATTTAAACAAATATTTTCAAATAAATATATTTTTTTCAGTGTTCTAAACAATTTGTTCAAATCTGTATAAAAATAATGTTGTGAAATAAAGAAATTATTTTTGACTACAATTAATGTACATTTCAAATCAAATAATGCGTTAGTTTACTTCAAAAATGCATATTTTTAATTGGAAAATATGTAATCTTTTAAATCTTTTTGTAAAGTTTTTAAATAAAGTTTTATTAGGTTATATAATCTTTAGAAAAACCGTAAATTAAAAAAACTCAATTTCCTAATATAGTCGTATCGTCTAAAAAAGTATTAGTTTGAAGAAAAAATTTGAATTGTTTTCTTATAAACAAAAAATAATTGTCAAAGGGTGGCTGCTAGTTGTCACTGTACTATATTTTGCTTACTCAGGTATGCTGGATTTAAGAGACAACAGTGTTAGTCGTCAGTTAACTCACCACTCGCCTGTGGCGTTCTGATGAGAGCTAATAAGCTGGAAATCGGTATATGTTGACTATTTGCTATAGATTTTCGCAAAAGATAATATCGGCCTCTGAACATGAACATTTTTTCAAATCAGGGGTAAAAGAATACTAACAAAATAAAATGTGTCTCTTATATTCAAAATAAATTAGTACTACTATTTTTTATGCACATTGTAATAAGTATATGTATCTTTTTTCGATTGTAATTTCTTTAATGTCGCCTTAAATCAAGTAGTGTTTCATTCCAACTTGCTGTTACTGTCAACAAATCCGTCGAGTTCAGACTAAAGGAATTTTATTGAAATTCCTTTAGATGTCGCAAATATTTTGTCCCTAAATCTTATAACAGTGAAGGCGACAATACGTGACGGATATGTTTTTCGGTGAAAGCTTGACAATGCAATGAGAACATGGCATCAAACTAACGAGTAAATTGAGTTATTTAATATTAACATACTGTTCTTCAGTTCTGGCGTTTTCGAAAATCGTCTGTAATATTTTTGCAGCAAGTTTTTTCGAGCAGTTTTACTGTATATTGCGACTTTTCGGTTGCAAAAAACCATCATAGATTTTATTTTTCTTATGTGCGCCGAAATGCCTCAATAAAAGTATAATATACAGTGAAATTCCTCGAAAAAACTTGAGGATGTGAAAAAAGTGTAAATATAAAAGTAGTAAATCTTTTTACAACTACAACTTTGCTATTTAACTTTTTTCCATAGAACTTGTAGTTTTGCCAGAAATCGAGGTAAACCGTTTTTTACCCTTAAAAACTCGCCCGTAAATTGTTTTTCCTCTCATTTTTGTTGTATTCTCTTCCTTTTCCAATGGGTTTCATCCTACTATTATTTTTTTTTGGTTTCAAAAATTATCGACCCTGGTCTATAGTTCTAACATCAAAAATATTATATAGCCCAAAATTTGTCTTGATTGTATTAAATTTCGAAAAATGTCGAGTACTTTTGGGAAATAACTACTGGTAAAAATACTTTTAACGTATTACATCTTGAAAATAAAAGATGATAGAGATAGGAAAATATTCTTATTTTTCTTAATGTCCCAATAACATTCTGGGTAGTAATGGAAGTGGAGTTTTAATATAATTGACATTGATAATAATCTGCTACAAGTGATTAACAATAATTATAGTATCAAAATTTTTATTTCATAAGTAGATGAGTCACCCAGAAATCTTATCCGCATTCTGTGCAGATTTTAACATAAAAGAATGGGCATACGCACTGCCTTAAATATTATGTGGTAAATTGTCTATTTTTCTGTAGTTCTTTCATATTTACGACAACATAATTAGGAGAAAAAATGTTATATATCCAAAGCCTCTGCTGAAGCTCGGACAGAAACTTTCGCAACATATTACATTTCCAGGAATATATGACAATTATCGGGAAAAATTGGTACCTTCTTCCCAGCGGAAAGTCATATATCTCGAGGCTCACATTTGCGTGGGCGAGAACACGAGCGGCCGTCCGCAGTAATATATGTTTATTTCTTGCGATAATCGCATCGAGGCCTAACGAAGGGGACAACAGGCCCAGACTAAACTATTGGAGTTAGGAAACGCTATCGATTGCGCAATAAAATTAGGTCGTTTCGATGCACATTGGGACATTATGAAAAATGCTGACATGACAAATACATTGGTCGTTTCTTGGTGTTTGTTGCTGTATTAAAAGTATGTTATAATCTATTTTGACATGCTCATTTTTAAATCAGACCTGGGGGTCTATTCTCGAATGTCCGCAGAATAATACGTATGCATGCACAACGGTAATTAAGAAAGACAGAACCATGCAATTCGCATACGGATTACTTTTCGAATGTCAAGAATAGATCCCCTGAGTGTATTTTAGCTTAATATTGGAAAATGTGGTACTGGTTGTGCGAAAAATACGTCACGAAGCTTTGAAAGATGATCTTATAGGTTATTCTTTCCATTTGATGTGCAAAGAAGCAGTCTCTTTGTCAATCAGGTTAGTTGCGCATTCAAGGTGATTCAGAAATCCTAGGAAAAAAATTAAGTACGGAATCTACGTGACAAACTATTTAACCCATATTGTTTTGTTTTTCTGATTTCACATTTTTGGGGCCCTTAAAATTGGACCTAAATTTTTTCATTTCGCAAATATGATTATCATATCAGAACCCCTAAGCCGATTTAATAGAATTTGGTATGAGCATAGACCTTATAAAGTCTATGGGTATGAGGTAGTCTATCTGAAGTAGTTTTGTCAAGTACCACAGAGGGCACTAGTTTTTCGTATTGCCACTCAGTTTTTTTGAAAAACTTTAGTTTGTTGTAGGTTAAGTTTCCTTTATAATAAATAGCAGTTTGTAATTGGATCAATATGATCTGTAGATTGTTTACCTATATATAATTATCATCAGTTTAGTCCATTGAGAAACATGATCGCAATTTTTTTTGCAGATGACGGTAAAATGTAATCGTTAATAATCAAACATAATTTAATGGTCAAGTTCTAATACTGACCATTGACTTTCAAAAATAAATTCATTCTTTCTATTCACTGGTGCCTGTTTTTGCTTCCTTTCGAGGAAATAAATTATATAGCTGCAAAGTACATTTTGAGATGAAGTACTGACCTACATAATTTTATTACTTGTATCAAACGGTTACAAGTAATAAAAGAATCAATCAAATTGTCTCCACCGCTATTTGTTTTGACGAAATCAAACGAGCCACATACGTCGCCGAGATTTGACAAAGTCTACAGCGGTCTCGCTTTCCTCAGTTTCCTTCCTCTTGGCTTCGTTTCAAATAAGTTGCATGAAATCGATTTAATGATCAACTGGTTCTTACGGATGGACTGAAATACGTATATTTTAATTTCTGCAGGATGTAATTTATTTTATGTGATGTTGTACTATTAATGTACAAGCCAGTGCAGATTAAGTTCGACCTAAATCTCTCTCAAAAAATAATCGTGATTTAGTAGACGATTATTATTAATACGAGTTGTATCCGCACTAAGTGAGGCATGATTGATCACTGACTGACAATTTTCCTTTGAACTAGCATTAATAGTGTATTTCTTTTATAAAGGCGAACGAATGCTTGTACAGACAGAATTACAGAGCAATGCAACAATCGTTTGAAGTGGGATTTTTAGTGATGGGAAATGATGTCAATGATAGTATTTATGTTTTAAGAGTAACATAAATGAGGACCGCCAAAAACTTGTCACTTATCTACTGTTATTTATTTATTTGAATAAACTGAGACAACAGACAAATGCCCATTTACAGGAGTATATCAAAAGGTACATGAGTGTTAGAAAGCAATAATAAATACACCAAAAATACTATTAAAATTAGTCATATAAAAAGAGAAAAAGTAAAAAGTTGAACAAGAGGAAAAAATATTTTCAGTTCAGCAACATAGAAAATAAATGTGTCTTAAATTGCTTTAAACTAACACAAAATATATCAGCAGTAATATAACTTTCAAAAATTCTACGAGCAATAGGACTACTGAAATGGTGGAATGAATTTCGAGTAAGTAAATAAAAAGTCTACTACTGCTTAAAGTAAACCTAAGTGTATGAAAGCATAACGCCTCAGTAAATCAGGTGAATCAACCAGATTATGTATGATCTTATACAGAAGTATTATACAAGTAACATTGCAATGTTTATACAAAGAAACGAACTTGAATTCATGAAAAAGCAATGAATACTCAAAACTTCTAGGAGGATATACATAATATTTTCTAAAATAAATATATTTTAAAAGTCTTATTTGTATAGAATCTATTATATCTATGACTTAGATGTTTGAGTATTCCAAATAGAGGAGCAGTATTCTAATTTACTCCTTACAAGAGTAAAATAGAGTTTGCAAATAGTGTCAATAGTTTCTTGGTAATGTTAGCTATGTGATTAGAATAGGTTAATTTGACATCAAAAGCTACACCTAAGTCCTGAACTTCATAAGTACGATTGAGTACAACATTGTCTAAGGTGTAATCATAATCGATGGTAATAAATATTCTATGAAATGTGAAGAATTTATATTTATCATTATTCAGATCTAAATTATTCTTATGACACGAATCATTCAAGCAAATCTTGCTCATATAATTGGAAATTATGCAAAGTTTTTATTTCCCTAAATCATCGCCAAAAAGCAATAGTTTTGAAGTAATAACGTTTCAAATATCAGAAATAAACAATAAAAACAATAGAGGCCTCGAATTTGACCCCTGGGGCACTCCTAAAGTCTAAATGAACATAGAACCTTAAATAAGTACAAATATTTTAATCAGCTCTCTGTGTAGAACACATAATTAATACTTTTTTACACAAAAAATCAAGAATAAAAAATTCTAATTTTAAATAAATTTCGTGATTTTTCAATAGAAAACTTGTTGAGGACCGCAGATTTTGGAGTTATGGTGAATGTGAATTCCACAGCGTTGTCAGTGTTACACTAATATCTTCGAATAGGCTCCAACAAAGTTAACTAGAATTTTTAGACATGTCAAAGAATGTTTGAAGTATATTTAGTTATAAAAATATTAATGGTCATCTCCTCCCCTTTACCATTCCTATACCTTACCAATAAATTGAAAATATAAACTAGATTCTCTACTCACAATCATAGTTATCCAGAATAATAATAATAACGTTATCGTTATCACTATCACTGATTCGTACTACTTCAAAAATATGCTTTTAACATGTCAACTTTTTCACTCTTTGAATAATGCGCCATATTTTATTTAATCACACTGTATTTCACGAAAAATGTTAATTAAATACACAAGAGAAAAACACCGGCCGTGAAAATAATAAGACGATTTAAATACGTTTCATACTATTAAAACGGACGCGTCAAGCAGTGTATTACTTAAAGAAACCATTAGTTTAGTTCGGTTTCAGAAGATGTAAAAGTATTTTATATTAACTTCAATTTACGTGTATTGAAATAATCAAATCACTTCACTCCACAAATTTTACACGTTTTCCACTTGCAACTTGCCATAGCTCATTCCTTTGCGCTGGACCATACTTGCCCACCGGTATCAAGTTGATACATAACCTCTTCGTCGACCTCGACTCAATCCTGGTACGGGACATTTCATCTACTGTTCGTGACATCTACCTGTTACCTGTGCCTACGGCATTATTTTTTTTGCATGCTATTGACTGTTTTTAAATATTTTACTTTGCCTTCTCTTGATATTGAACGCATACATCAAGCTAGTTATTTTGTTATTCCATGTTTGGTGTTTATTATTAAAATCTGTTTCATCCACTACGAAACTACGAAGTACGAAATGGTTAGCACTGACACGATTTTTATGTCAGGAGATTATGTGGCGAAAATTAACTCTAAAGTTTGTTTGAAAATCAAAGTTTTATTTGTTATTCTTCATAAAACAATTTAAAGGTATTTATATTTTGTGATAATCTTTCTAACAATGATATTAACTCCTGAAATGTGGATAACTGTTAAAATAGTTGGTTTTTCAGTAAGTAGGTGAGCTTTTATGTACGTTTATGGATAATTTTTGGAATCATTGAACAAAGTAACTTCCTGAACACTTTAATTCATAGTATAGTAACTTGCGAAATTTCATATTTTAATCGTTTATAATAATTTTATTTTACTTATTGTTAAAAATAAGTGAATTTGCGTTAAACAATTATTTATCTTACAGACGATATGGCAACCTCGCCTTCAGTAAATCATATGGTTTATTTTATTAGGTTTCGTCAGTCGCCATCTGGTCAGCGGTCCTCAAAATTTGGGTATTTTTAGAAAATATTAATATCTCTGTAAATATTTGAAATTTTTAAAAATGTCTTTCGCTAGACTTATCTATATGACGAACTACTCCTGCAGTTAAAATATGTGAACTTATTTAAGATTCACCCTGTATATGAGCTGGATTCTCACTCACGATGCATGAAGCTTCACTGCACTGTACTGAAGCAAAAAAAGAGAACTACTAAAATTGAACTATTATATGGGAATCTGTGCTTACTTACATGGTATACCACAGGTTTATTATTACTACACTAAACTAATGCCAGTGTCGCTGTTTATAAATTATTCATGTGTTCAAATTTATCTTTAAATGTATTAATTTTTTTCTTTCGAATCCAACTAAATTCTGAAAAATAAGATTATTCTTGGTCCTAGAAAAACGCTGTCTGTACAGTTATTAGTGTTCTAAATTATTATCCAAGTTATCCCTAATTTGTTAAGACTGCAACTATAAATTCTGGGTGATTTGTGGGACAAAAATTGGGGGGCGGAAAGTTTTCAGCCAGTATCCGGTCCTGACCAGTCGGGTGGGTAAATGACTGTATCACTTTGTCGAAAATTCGTATGCGGCGGCACGAGGCGGGAGGGTTTTGACCTTTCTTTATTTTTCTAGCCTTATATAACAATTGAACATCGGTATTTTTGTCGCTCGGTCGTTATTTTGCGACAACAGGGATATATTGTTTATTTATGCTATGCGGTTCAGAGACGCCGACGTGTGGGAGTTCTTAAGGGTCGTGAACCAGGCGCAGACTAACCTATATCATAAAAATTATCAGGGGGCCTTAGATTTTATCAGTGCATGAAATATAGCGAAGTCGGTGTTGAAACTAAAACGACGGAATATTTAATATCACTGCAAACCTCTGCAGACAGGAAATTAATGAATTGTTTATTATTAAATTCGTTCAAAAGCTAGATATGCTAAGAAAAATTCAATTATATAATTTATTTAACAAGTAGGAAACCCAACAGGATTAAAAATCCCAATAACAGGGTAACACTAAACATGTAACAAAGAACAAGGTGATGAACTACAATTTAAACATACACTAAACTATATACAAAAAAAAAATAAAACATAGCAGACGATATAGAAAAATAGAATAGAACTACTTTCCATATTTTCTTCTACAACCTGGACCATATCTTGTACCTTACTTCTTAATTAATTAATTTCCTCTTCAAATTCTTCAAATTCATTGAGTTTAACCCTAAAAGCCTCTTCTAACTTCTTATTATTTTATTGTAAATTGGTTTTCATTTCATTTCTTAATTCTTTCTATTTTCCATTTCTTCTAAACTGTTCTTCACTTTCTCTTAACTGTTATTCATTTCTTTCTTTAAGTCTCTCTTCATTTCGTCCTGGCTGTTCTTCATTTCTTTCTTTAAGTCGTCCTTCATTTTATTCTGGCTGCTATGGAACATCGCACTTTTGACACAATGTAACCTCTACGTTCAATATTATTAAAAAGGGTTTTTTATTCATCTTGCTCTAGTTGACTTGAAATACGTCACGTAGAAAAACAAACTTTATTGTCACTACTTGATTACACCCCAAATATCCTTTAAACAAATTTACAACTGTCAAAACTTTATTTTGATGTTTCTGACTTTTGCTTCACTTTTCGCTACTAGGATCAGCCAAAATCCCAAAACCCATTGTTATCGGAAGCTTACGAAATTTAGGTAACAGGCCGCTATTCAGCTATTACAAGGAAATTATCTTCAGCGAAGTACGTTACTATTCGTATAGGTATAATAATCGAGTAATGAGGAATTTGCATTAATTTCATATTGGTTAGAAATGTATTATAGGATAATCTTTCAAACATATTATCCAATAATAATTAAAATACTATCAGTATTAAATTGCCATGGAATGTAAGCAAAACCACATGGTCGAAAATGCCATATCATTGGTGTGGTGTCACATGACGTTCAGCGCGATTTGTTTCTGTAGATACATATGACAAGTGCAGTGTTACGGTGTTGATGATGTAATGAGGCGTTTGTTTTTTTGCGGTATTTTTGGGTCATAGATAATGTTAATACTATAGATAATGCTGTGCAAATTCCACGACGACGGAAGCATGTTTTGTGTAAGGATAATCGGACGATTACTATTAATTTGCCACGAGTGGATTCATTTAGTTTTATACTTATGAACTTTATTGATATTAACTACAACTTCATTAGTTCAGCACATACCGGGAGTCAAAGCAAGCAGGTGTCTATTATTTTCTGTTTTTAACATTGCCATAATTATTAGTGGTGATGTGCTGAAGTTAAAGTATTGTTAAATGTAAGGTATTTCTTTGTTTTTAAACAGGTGAATTAACAGAAACAGATAATAATTTCTTCTAGTAAAGTCCTATATCAAAATTTTATAAATGCCTCACATAACATTCCACATCTCTAGCTAATACAGAACATGTTATTTGGAATTGGAATGAAACGCTGAATAGAATAAATGAAAAGAAAATGTAAGTTTGCTTTACCATTGATTTTCGAAACGCTCTGTATACATTCCAGTAGCTTAATAGAAAAGTTTAATTGATTCTTTACATTTTAATTTTTTAGTTAAACCTACCTGCTTATGTATTGATAATGTTGTATTATGTAATGTTGATGTTGTTAAAGAGAAAAGTAGATAAAGCATCTACTGTGGATATATTGATAAGGGTTAAAGAATAAGTAATCTTTGTTGATAATTAAATTAGTTCAAATGTGTTCTATGATGCAAAAGGTATTTTTAAGTTCAATTCTTGAAAAACCGAAAAAAATAAGATGTTTCCATTTTAAATTGGTCACGCTGTACCTGTAGAATTTCAATTAAGGAAACGACGCAATTATCGTCCTATACTATCATTATTACGTGGTATACATGTTCTTCGCTATCATTATAGACGCTATAACTGACAGTGCTGATCTCTAAGAATTTTGCCCACATCCGACTAACCCGCTTTATTGATAGGACCATCAGCTAATGGGTTCAACATTAACTTTATATGATCTTGTCTCCGCTGACGAGGACTCATATTTAACAACAGTCAGTTATGTGTAAATAGATCACTTTCATATGAAAACATATCTGGAAGACTTTCATCTGGCCTCGATCGTATAATTCATGTTCTCGGCCGCGGTAATCGTAACATGTCATTTCACTCTGAAAGTGAAGTCTTCATTACTCAAGTTATTATATTCGATAAAGAATAATGATAAATGCCGCTATGAGAAATATAGTGGGCAGGAATTTAACTTTCTTGTGGCCATTACAAATAAATTACTTATAACGTCACCCCTACAAAAAAACGAGGATTATTACTAATAAAGAAAGGAAACGCATTAATTTTTAGATAGGGACAAGTCAGCGGCATCCGGTTCAATATAAGTTTAACGTTTCTTCATATTTTATCATAAAGTTTTTTCAATTCCTTTCTTTCTTAAAAACTTTTTGTACTGTTTTTTTTTCGTAATTATACAAGGTGCTAAAAAAAGAGTGTAAAATATTTCAGGAAGTAATAGTATGAACCAAAATAAGCAGAAAACTCTTAATAGACATGGGTTCGCAAAGTAACGGTTGCGGAGATATGGACCACTATTCGTTTTTCAAATATTTTATTTTATTAGGAATAACCCGACAAAGCAAGCTTTTAACAAACAAAAAACAAAGTTGCAGAAGATGTTCAAAGTGCCCTCCGTCCATTTCCAAGCAGGCACGACATCTTCGTCTCAACGATATTCGAACTCTTTCGAAAACACCCTCCTTGGTTTGGATTTCTTGACACTTTTGATTAATCCGTAGTTGCAGCTTTCATGCTATTTACAGGAGTACCATACACTAATGTGGTTCAGATCAGGCGATCTTGGAGGCCATACAACAGGTCCGGCCCTTCCTACCCATCTATGTAGAAAAGTTTGGTGTAAATGCTCTCTAACGGCCATGGAAAAATGAGCTGGAGCACCATCATGCTGGAATCACATTTGTTGCCTCTGATTCAAAGGAATGTCTTCCTAAAATTAATACAGTGTGTTTTGAACAAAGTTGAGGTAAGCAGCGCCTGTTAATCGGTTTGGTAAAACAACAGGACCTAGAAACCTGTCACCTACAATACCCATCCAAATGAAAAACGTGCCACATAGATGGGTAGGAAGGGCCGGACCTGTTTTATGGCTTCCAAGATCGCCTGATCTGAACCCTCTAGATCTCTTTGTTTGGGGATATTTGAAGACATTAGTGTATGGTACTCCTGTAAATAGCCTGGAAGAGCTGCAGCTACGGATTAATCAAAAGTGTCAAAAAATCCAAACCAAGGAGGGTGTTTTCGAAAGAGTTCGAATATCGTTGAGACGAAGATGTCGTGCCTGCTTGGAAATGGACGGAGAGCACTTTGAACATCTTCTGTAACTTTGTTTTTTGTTTGTTAAAAGCTTGCTTTGTCGGTTTATTCCTAATAAAATCAAATAATTGAAAAACGAATAGTGGTCCATATCTCCGCAACCGTTACTTTGCGAACCTATGTTTATTAAGACTTTTATGCTTATTTTGGCTCATACTATTACCTCCTGAAATATTTTACACTCTTTTTTAACACCCTGCAGTTACTATTTGTAAAAATGTTGTAGACATGCAAGTTTAATTTCCGTAAGTGGATAAAAGGTGATTAAAACGCGAATGGAATACAACATTTTATCCATAATCACAAGCCAAATTAGATTTTTAAGTTTCCACAAGAAAGTTCATTCAAAAAATGTTTTAATGTACAGGGGGCTCTTACAAATTCAATTTTGTAAAAAAAAAACAAAAAGGGCAGTTAGAAAATGATTGATGATACACTTAAAATATTTCTTCAAAATACTTCTAGAAATGAAATAGATTTTAGTTAATATATAGGGAGATTCTAATTTTATTTTCATTGTTATATATATATTTTTTAATTTGCATATTTATTGGTGTACAGTATGATAATGTAATAATGTATAATTTGTATAATTTATTATATTTGTTTTTTGTGTTGAGTAAATTTATTTGCTACTTACCTTTTAACTATGTAGGTCGCAACAAGTTTATGTTTAAACTTAAGTTGACGTTACTATGTTTATTGGTTGTTGTCTATTGCTGCATGATTTATATATTTTAAATGTTAAAACCAAATAAACGTTATTATTATTACTTCTGCACGGCACTGGAAGCTGGTCAACTGACAAGGCAAATCATGTAATCGGTGACCGGAAAAAAATTGAAAGAAATTTTCAAGAAAAGAAATAAATAACATTTTAAACACCTATTTTATACAGTAAATTCAACTGCTTTGGCCGCTATTATTAACAGAATTAATTTGTGGTTTTAATTAATAAAATCCTATTGAGAAAGGATTGATATAACTTTATAGAACAAATTATTCTGAATATTTGTTTCTTAGCAGTAGAACAGGGATATTTGTAAGATTTTAAATTTCTATTAACCCTCTAAACGTCTACATCAAAGACGGACAGTAGTTTTTTTACAAAAAAATTTAATTTTGATCCCTTTTCTGAGAAAAATTCGTTAGCAGATCGCCTTTTTCAGATGCTTTAATTTCTTGTAATCATAGTTATCTTATGGAATCACATATATGTGCATATTATTATTTCAAGCGGCTAAAAGTATTGCCTTATTTATTAAATTTAATATAAAACATATTTAAACTATTCATCAAAATTTGACCACTCAATATCACAAACAAAAAAATAGGAAAGAATGATATAACAAAGGCACCTACGATTAGTATGTTTCCATGGTTCTTCCCAAAATAATATTTCCAACGTTTAAGTGTTATTAATTTGAGCCACAACATATTGTCAGTTATAAATTGGACGTCTATTCTACACCCTTCACAGTGGGTGACAAAATTAGATTTAAGTGACAATTACTTGTATAAATTTGATATGGACTTGCCTGATGTATATATTGATAAATTAAGAATTCCATTCAATGAAATGTACCTTCCTGATGCCATAAATGTAGTTGGTCGTATCAACGTGGTGGTGTTAGATGGAAATCTGTGGCAGTGTGAGGCTTACACTGAGCTTCTAGAAAAATTTTTAAAAATGCAAACAACTATACTGGGCTACGAAGAAGATGAAGATATCTACTTTCTAACAAAATTTGAAAGGAAAAACTACCCAGTGTGCTTTGTTTCTAGTGATACCGAGCCAGTATACAGGCGTATTTTATCATTAGAAAATACATATAAAACGGAAAAGAATCCTGGATGCAACACTAAAAATCACTGCCCTAAAGATATGTTTTGCAAAAGCGGTCGGTGTTGGAAAGGGTGCGAACAAAATATTTGTGACGAGACTGCTATTTGTGTTAGTGACTCTCACGGGTTTTTTTGTCACTGTCCCAGAGGGAAAATAAAATTTAACATTGGAGCATGTAACAAGAAAAAGCATACATGTGTAGAAGTTTAAATATACTCTAATTATTATTCTTCTTCCAAAAATTAAATTATTTATAAAATAACACTATCTGTGGAATTATAACTCACAATGACGCTCGTATTTTTTTATTATTGTAGAATGTATTTGATATTTTCTGACGCTATTTATTTGTGGCATAGTTCTAGTATTTCTTTAGTTTAATAGGGTAATTTGTCAAACTTATGAAAAAATAAAGACTAATTGAATACACCCTTGCACCAAACGGATCAGTGAAGGGTTATTTTTGAAACTAGGTTTGCCTAACAAAAAAATAACTCACACTGAAATAGCAGATAAGCAAAAAATAACAAAAATCACATCACTTTTTTTTACTGTATTAGAAAGGTATTTTAACCTAATATATATCAAATCTCCTACAATTTCTATCAATGAAGTCATATGTATGCTCTCTGATACCAAACACCTAGGTATGCTAACGAACAATTTCACATACTACTGAAAAATTAGTCTAGTTGAATTTACTAACCTGGTTTAATGAAAACATTCTAAAAATGCAGAAATAGGTCAGATCTCATCTATTGTGGTTGAATTTTCGAGTTCCCACATTTTCAAGAGTGAACTTAGATATTTATAGAATATTTTCATTAAACCAGGTTAGTAAATTCAACTAGACTAATTTTTTGAGTAGAATAGAGCTTTGTCTGTGGAATTGTTCATTAGCATACCTAGATGTCTGGTATCAGAGAGCATACATATGACTTCATTGATAGGAATTGGAGGAAATTTGATATACAGGGTGTCCCTAAAAGGTTGGGACAACGTTTCGCCACATAAAGTATAGCTGACAATAAGTCGATTTAACTAAACTTGCCTTAGTTCAAAAGTTGATAATCACGCAGCTACAGGGTGCCAATAGTTAAAAAATAAATCGAATTTTCTTTAATAACTTTCGAGTGTTTCACGTTAATTTCACGAAATTTTGTATCCAGTGGTTTCTTGGGATGGCAAATTTTTCTGTTCCAAAATAATATGCAGGGTGGAACAAAAAAGTTGTAACGATTTAAATGGTTAGAAATCGTCGCCGGTGGCGCCCTCTAGAAGATATACCAAAATAGACAATAAAATTGAATTTATCCCGAGAAACCCCTGGATACAAAATTTCGTGAAATTAACAAGAAATAATCGAAAGTTATTAAAGAAAACCCGATTTAATTTTTAACCTTTGACACCGTGTAGTTCCGTGATTATCAACTTTTTGAGTAAAGCAAGTTTAGTTAAATCGACTTATTTTCAGCTATACTTTATAAGGCGAAACGCTGTCCCAACCTTTTAGGGACACCCTGTATATTAGCTTAAAATACCTTTCTAATACAGTAAAATATGTTACAAAAGCTAATAATAAAGACTATATGGGTAGATATTGTGGGTGTAATTCAATGCTGGTTGTTAATACCTAAAAATATATAAAAAAAAAATCACATCACTATCGCGCACTTCCGTATTTTTTGACGTTTCGAAAAACTGTTTTCGTTCTCAAAATAGCAAATGTATTAAAATTATATCAGGTTCGACAGTTTAAAATTTGTTTATCTGCTCCATAGAGATGTTAAATGATTTTTATTTTATTGTTACTTACTTCTTCTTGATACAACTGTAGCCAACAATGATCACTGTTTAGTGAACAGTTTGACACACATTTATCTCCGTTCAACAAAATAATCGCGGACTCTTTTAATTTTCATTTTGTTGTATTATCCTCCTTGTTTAATTTTTTTGCCGATCCCCATTGAATTAAATAACCGTTTTCCCAAGCGTGTTCGCAAATTTTTAATTTTTCAAATCCCGTTTTTTTTATATAATTTTATCGCCAATTTCAACTAATATGTTTATGGATTTTTGTTAAGAAAACTGTATTCAAAATATCAATTAAAAAATCTACTGTCTGGCGGAAATATGTAGATGACATTTTTGCAATTTGACCTTTTACTGCTGCAAAATTAAACGAATTTTTAAATGATATTAACAATAAAGAACCAACAATAAAATTCACTTTAGAAGAAGAGAATAACAATATGCTACCATTTTTAGATGTTTTAATTAAAAAAAAGAAAATTCTGTAGAAACAAGTGTTTATAGAGAGCAAACTCACACCAGCAGATATTTAAATTTTAGATTTAACCATCACATTAATATTAAGAAACGTATTGTTAAATGTTTATATGATAGAGCAAAATTAATTTTATCAAACAAAGAGATTTTTAACAACGAAGTAAAATTTATTAAAAATGTTTTAATAAATAATGAATACTCTCCAAATTTTGTTGATAGAACATTCAAAAATATTCAGAAGTCATATCAGAAAAAAAAAGAATAATAACGAATTCATGTTTTATTTTTAATAAAAAGGGCCATGACTTCTATTTTTTTTTTCGATAACAAATTGCGATAAAAAAGTCATTCAAACAACAGGATCATTTTATAGACAATAAACATCAGTACCTTCTGTTTAGTCTAAAGTTGAAGCTACCCAGATTTATTATTTTAAAGTCTTTATCATACAGGGTGTTAAAAATTTAATCATTAAGTTGTTAAGCTTAGTCTGCCCCTGGTAAACTCGAGGACACTATTTTAAGAGGTCCCTGCTAGTGTTCATCACATTAAATTTTTATTAAATCATATGAAGTACTTTAAAAGTTATTCAAGACAAACAGATTTCTAGCGGCATTTTTCAGGGACACGTATCTCCGTAGGAAAGGCCTGTAGGAAAGAAAAATATAGGGTCATCTTATTTTTTCATGTTCTATTTCAACTCGAGATATTTCCCTCAAATCAAACAAATTATAATCTTTATGTTAAGCTATTAAAGTTAATAAATAGGAGATAATTTTTTTGAAGATAATTTGCTATTAACCGGAGACATATTTATTGCTGAGATAAAAGTTTTATTGTACTTCTAACAGTAATAATTTGTGGGTATAATCAAACTGTGAAGAATATCTTTCTTCTTACTGTTTCATTTATATGTCAGAATAAAATACTTTATACATTCTAGACCAACCTACCTCTAAATTTTAAAAAATATCTCACCGTCTGGAGAATTAAAACGACTTCAAATATGTATTTAACATGTATTGTTTGTATGTAATAAGTGTTATTATTTTATAAATGCAATGTTATAATTGCAATTAAAATTATTTACTTTGCTTTACTGACTATATAATGCCAAATCTAGGTATACTTAAGTATATATTTATTTATACAATGTGTTTAAAAAAGGTTATACACTGAAAAATAATATAGGAGATTTACATGAAAATACAGGGTGTTCTGTAAAGAATGGGCTAGTTTTGTTGGAGAAAATTGATGTGAATTAAATCAACGTACCTTAGTACAACTTTGCTTGCTTAAGAAGTTATAGGTTTGAAAATGTATTTTTTATTAGCTGGGTAATTGTCCTCAAATTTTCCTCCTGTCCGAAAATGTGCCGTTTTGGTCTGTAAGTCGAAAATAATTTATTAACTTTATGTAATTTGACTTGTATAGACCCTACGTCGTTTTTTTGTTCGAGTTTTCCACATGTAAGCATTACGTCCAGTATTAGGAACAAATTTTTGCACTTATAACGCTTTGATGCCAAACAGGTATCAATATCTGAAACGTTACCAAAAATATTATATACCACTTTCTTCTTATTTTCTTTGGTATCTTCTATATAGCTCTCAATCATTGTGTTAGAGCGCCAATCAGGCATGCTCTTTACAGATAATAAATCGACTTTTAAATCTGCAAGCAACGACGCAGATGATCTAGGAAAACAATGTCTAGTATATTGTTGAGAATTTGGAAACCCCAGGAACAATGCTATATTACATGGCATTTCCCCAAAAGTACTGGCTGCTTGATTCATTTTCCATTTCTCTACCCCACAAAAAATCGAGTATGATCTGCGTTGCTTTATTTATTCCTTCAATGTTTCCATTTGTAATAAAAAAATGTCGTGATGTTTTTATTTTTGTAAATTGAATAATAATATGAATGTATTGTTCTTCATCTTTAACATTTTGTAGGTGCAGATTTGTCAATTCGCCTGCAGACACCTGCAAGCGACGCTATCAATGCAACTTTTATCATAAAATGAGTTCTATTGTCGGCTTTCAGCAAAAATTGAGTTATGTTTTCTTTTGTTAAAAATCTTAGATCATTTTGAGCGAAACCCTTCCGATTTTCTTTTTGGAAACGCAATTAAATGGACATACTAATATCCGTAATCTTCTTTATTGATATAACTGAAAGTGTTATTCTTGATTCCTTTCCATTTACATCAATCTACAGGTTTTGCATAACTTTGCTCGTACGTCTGTCTTAATTTTTTGGGAATGTAAGCTACTTCTATAATTGTATAATTCAAAATCTTTAATCACAAACTGGTGTTGGATTTACAAATATCTTCAAAAGTTGATAGCAAATTGTCTTCTCTGTCAATTACTTTTCTATATCATCGTAATCAGTAACTATAATAACTAATGCTTTTAAGATACGTGAACTGATATGCTACATCTCTGCGGATACCATTACTCTAACTTCTTAGGCGGTCTTATACAGGGATTTATTCTTACAGTAAGTGAGCAATCGACAACGCTTTGTGTAATGTATTCGATATCTGAAGGGACCCTTTCACTTTGACTTGACAACTAAGGTTGTTAAAGTCAAATTTAAAACAATCAATTACTGAGGTTATCATGACATCGTCAAATAAGAGTACCTAATAATTTTTAATTGCAATTTATGAAAACGTGATATTTTAAGATAAATCGAATCTGCCAATAAAATCTATTTGGACCGTCGTAGATTAAATTTTGAATGATACACTTTCTATATAAACTTTACTAATAAAACTTGTGTAGAATTAAAATTCATTCCATTGTCAATAGAAAATCTTAAATTAAGTAGATTTGACAAATACGGAAAACAATATTTTGTCAATGATTCATTATACCTTCTGAAATAAGACAGCTGAATCGAGAAAAGTTTAGTTCCAATTTTTTTCTTTCTATCAGAAGCTTTTCATCAGTAACCCATTTATTAACAGAAAAATGTTACACCACCGGAAAAAATCGTACTAACAGACATCCCCCAACAAATAAGTTAACTTATTCAACTTTTGTCGTCGATATACAACACTAACGGTGTTGTTCTTAGGTCTTCCTTAACCTAAAAATGTATTATGGAGTTTACATCACAAGAACTTTGCAGCTATGTGGCTCAACAATCTGTTTGTCTTGCATTACCACAATTTATAACCTCGTAAAAATGTTAACTCTTGGAAACTGCAAGTATGTGTTAGTGTAAGTATTTTTCGCCAGCTATAAAACATAAATTATAGGACTAGTTCTAGTCGCAAAATAAATTTCCGATGCCGGCGAGAAAGTATAAGGTAAAAAAAACTGATACACACAACTCTCTTCGTGTACGAAATCAATCAAACGGTGAGACCCAACTGTCTGAAGCTGTCGGTGGTAGATGAATGGATATTTCAACGCCATCTTTCCTAAAAAAATTAAATTGGACATTAATCAATTTGTATAACGAACACCAGCATAAAGATCATCAGATAATGCTTCGTTAGAAATTTATTTGTAGTGGTATGCAAATTAACACGATCAAGAATAGTTTCTCATATTGGTTTGATGGCACTAAACTGTGATTTTTTTTTGTTGAAATACAAAGAACTATTTCACAAACATTCTGTATAAATTTATATTAATTTTCATGTAAATTGTGAAACACAAATTGCTTGCATTTTATGCAGTGCTAAAAAAAATCACCACTAATTCGAATGTAAAGTTTCTATGCTATAAGTTATTTTTTAAAGACATATTATGTTTAATTACTAATCCTTGTATTTAATTATTTTGTTTATGTTGTTCAGTGAAAAAAATTTGTTTTTTATTACACTCATCTGTCATTCTACTACAGCGTTTTGTGATCATGTCAAGCATAAACGTTCAAATCGACGCCATATTTAGTCCATTTTCTGATATTCTGTTACGTTTTAAGCAACTCCTTTTTTATATTATTTTCAATCATATTTATTACAGACTGGATTACGAAGTAACTAGTTAATGCAATCCATTAAAATAGTTATTTATGAAACAAATGCAAAAAGTGTTTATTACACGTGACGTGAACTTGTGGACAACACGTCGAGTGCAATAAACACTTTTTATTCGAGTTGCATACAATATTTTTTCTACGTTTATGCAAAAACCAAAAAATATGTTGTAGTTCAGTTGATATTCAAAGAAAACTAATTTTATTTTTAGTAAATTGCATGTTCTAGTACCGCTGATGCTTCACTTTCGGATCATCCAATTGTTTCTATTGATAAAACACATATTTCTACAGCTCGTTCCTCTCATTCTTTGCAATTTCTATTGAGACACCAATATTTAAAAGACATGGAAATTTATTTTATTTTGAATTAACATAAATATTAAATGTACAGGATTATTAAAAATAGTTATTCCTGAAACTTGTGACACCAGCTCATTATTATTATTTGTAGTTTGCAAACTTATACGCGAGTTGGAAGTATGTGTAACGGTTGAAGTTAATGAATAACAATTTTTGCATTTTGATTTGACTGATTTGCAGATTTGCTTGGAAATATTATTTTTGTTTTCATGGAGTTTTCTAAATATCCCTTGGCCACCGTCGAATATCTCACGTAAGTAGCATCAGCTTCAGTATTGGCGAGTAAAGTTGCAGAAGTTTGCCTAAAACAGTAGCCAGTAAACTTCGAAGTTCTTCCGTCCAAGGTAACTAATATTGATATTCACCAATTTTGTGAATTCCAACAACTTGGCAAGCCCTTTTGATAACCTTAAAAACAGCTCGCAGCTTGCGATGCTGACCGGTCGAAGTCACTGAAATGAAATTTTATATTATGATGATTGGAATACTCGTCAAGCTACGCGAATTTATTACTCGCGGTCAGCGCCATATTTGTTTTGTGTCTCCTAGCAATGGCGGAGCAATAAAGATTTAGCTGATTGTGAATTGAAATGAAATTGAACTCTGGATATGAAGAATTATTTGGTGATATATGCTACTTAATTTTATAGGCCCTTATAAAACATGACATGTTTTATAAGGGCAACAAAAATACACAAAGAATAACACTAACGAGATACAAGATAAAAGAATGTACTGGTTAATCACACTGTACGCCAATGACGTGTTTACAAAGAAAATAATGATAAATTAAGAACACAGTTCATATCGTACGTGCAGATGATTGTCTCTCTCGCACCCACATACCTAAACAATGAAGTATTTCTTTGCTGAGTTTAATGTGCCTCCTTTTATCTGCTCCTAGGTTTGTCACTTTGTATGGATGCGCAGTGGATGCTAAGAGCATTCCACATCGTACATTTCAGCGGTCGAAGTCCTAGATACTTCCTATACAGAGAAATATAATCACGTGAAATGAAGTGTGAAGTGTGAAATTACGTTCTTCATGTGTTTTCGAATGAAAGAGTTCATCTTCAACATCTTCCACAGATTTTGTCATATGTCTGTAAAGCTCCAGAAATTCCTAAAGTCAAAATCACCTAAAAATAAAACAGTTATTTACATCCTCAAGTAAATGAAAATAACGTTCTCAATTTACCTTCCACAGTAAATACATAATCAACATCTGGGACATTCTTCAGGAAATAACTGATCTCTTGTCTACTAAACACTCCGGACTTTTTCGAGCGGTAATCTACTGATTTTCTCTTAGGAAATAGATATGTTTTTGATACTTTGAAATTAAGAAGTGAAATTTAGCCTATTTAGGCTGATGAAACTTCTTCTGGTCGAGTATTTATTATTTTCTTCGTCCTGTGATAAAGCGTAGCCCTGTATATTATACCCGATACCATAAATAAATAATAAAAACAAAGTAGTTTAAGTATAGAACAATTTCGATTGTTATTACAATTTATTTTTGATAATAGATATTTTAAATTTGAAAACACTTATTATAGACAGGTTTACGGATTGGGAATGGGAAATTGTTTGTCACCCATTTGTGTAGATATTGTTATGTCAGATTTACAAGAACAATGCATTTATCAATTAAATTTTGATGTTCCATTTTTTAAGAGATACGTGCATGACATCCTTACGTCAATACCAAAAAACAACATTACTGAAACGTTAAATGTTTTTAACAGTTTTCACCCTAAATCACCCTAAAATTTACTGTTGAGATTGAGGAACAAGGATCTATCCCATTTTTGGATTTGTTGGTAATAAGAACCACTAATAATAGAATTGTCACTGATTGGTATCATAAACCTACGTTTTCTGAACAGTTTTTAAATTTCCATTCTAACCACTCTTTCAAACAAAAAAATTAACATAATAAAAAATCTTAAAGACCGTGCTCTAAGACTGTCTCATAAACAATTTCATGAAAAAAATTTATATTGTATTAAATCATACGTAATTAAGAACAGCTATCCGGTAAGAATTATAAATAAAATCCTTTACAATCACAATCATGTACAAGAAAATAAGAATGATGGAGACAATATTACTACTAATAATAGCAAATATCAGAACATCGTTTTAATTTTCAACATAATTTTAGTTTTGAAGAAACAACTGTCATTGGAAGGCAACAAATACTGAAAAAAGACTGTTTAAGGAGATGATAAAAATAAAAAGAAATCAAAACTTTGTAGCTAACAAACAAGTCATTCAATATTTAAACCATACGTATTTTAATTTAATAAAAAGAATTGAACAGTAAGAATTGTGACCCAGTATATTCTTTTATTTGACACTAGATATTATTTTAAATACAATATTCGTTTTTTGATAAATTTTTATACACATTTTTGTCGTTTTTATTAACAGATTTCTTTGTCCTGTCTAGCACAAATTAAATTATTGTCGCTGATAACTTATTTGTAAATTGTCTTTCTCCCGTTATACTTTAAAATCCAGAGAGAAATTCTATTATATTCTTATTAATTTCCCAAATGAATGGATTACTTGTCTCCCTAAATTTAATTTTTGAGATATGTTCATATAGACTAAAAAAGACAAAAAATTTTCGGTAAGTACTGTCTGTTTTTTGATAATATATTTGGTATTATCTTTGTTTTTTAATTTGTTTGTAATTTTGTAGCATCCTGATGATGACATCATACATGTCGAAACGTTGATGATGTAAAATAGTCTTTTTGTAATTTTATGACCTCATTCCAACTACTTTTATCTTAAAAATAATTGAATAAGGCCACTATCCTGGAACTATAATAAAAACAAAAGTGAGTTAAAGTGGTACATTTAATGTGACAACCACAGATTAACAATGAGTTATCTTAACATATAGAGTAGTATATGATTCATCCTAGTATATTACCTTGTGTAATAGTATTGTAAAAAATGTTTCGAAAACCTTATAAGAATCGCAAATTTCTTGACGAACAAAACAGAATTTTCCTTTTCCACTTATGTCCCTGTTTCTCTCTATTCATTTTTTTAATGTAATTTTTATGTATGTAGTGAGTGTAATTTCTTTGAATGTATCTGTAAATTTATATGACAAAGGAAAATGAAAATAAAAATCTTGATTTAAAAACAAAATATTCTAATCACATAAGTGGATATTGCAACTCCGTTTTTTTTTTATAATAACGTAAAACTATGAAAAAATAGGCTAAAAGTATATGCAATATTTCAACTCCATGCCAAAAAACAGGTTATTAATTACAACATTTTTAGTAAATTATGATTTTGCTACTCTATGGCTTGAACGAGAGGCATCTGAATAATAATGGATATAAGAAAAATAAGTACTATTATTCTCGACCAAAGAACAGTGGTTAATACCGTGGTTGACTTTCTGAGCTTCCAGATTGCAAAATACAAGTATCTAAACCAACCACAAGGGGTTACTGAACCATTGAACCATAACAGAATACCTACTCAATGACTGTTAACAGAATGTACAGGAATATGCATGTATATATGTATGATATTTATGAGAAGCTCATGTCATAACACATCAAATCAGACATCCGATAAATTATTAGCTATATCCTGTTTACTGAGTTAGTTTGACTGGTGAATATCATAAATACTAGTATGTTCATTCTACTTTTACGTGCAATGTATATTAATACACATATACCACAACAATTATATTCACCGAATCTTTAACTAAATCAAGTAATTTATTCAATTTCACGATACTGAATCCGATGATTCGTGCATTTTTGGTGCCTTGTACGTGTTGAAGTTTCTAGATAAAATAATATTGATAACACAAGTATGTAAAAAATATAATAACGGCAACGGTAGTTTCTTGAACAGGTGTCAACTAAATTTGCATATCATGCTGTGCCATCTTCTGCTTCTCGAATTTCAAATTATACATTACTATGTTCATTCATGCAAACATTATTTGTTACTGAAGCATTTTAAATTGGTTATAACTTGAAAAGATATTTAATTACAGTCTCATTCTTTTAGAAAAAAATGTAGCAATAACTAAGTTGCTACATTTTTTAATTTTTTGCAAATTATTACTACTACCGTCTTATTTGCGTCAGAGAGTACTCTAATACTATCATATTTTAATTGTTTATTTCGTCATAATATACAGGTTGTTTTCAGATGTGAAATAGAGGACATCAGTTGCATTGAGCAACGTGTAGTCTAAATTGTGCTCCAAAAAATTTCTCCAAAATTATTACACGGGATAATCATGCATGTCACCACTAGATCAACCGATTACAATGCAATAATTAAATCAGGTTCTGTGTGAATATTTGCACAGTGCGGGCACAAAAAATTAAAAAATAAAAAATCAATGTATTGGCTTTAAAGTGCGTAATAATTCAATTATCCATCGAATTCTAATCCTAATTTTTTAACGTACTTGTTATCATATTTCTAATTTATTTATTTAAGTATTTAGGGACACAAACGGGATTAACCCATAAACAACATCTATAGATAAACATAACATAGCATCAATTACTTGACAATTTTATAATCTTTAAAATATATTTTTTTAATTTAACATAACTTTCCTGATAACTGAAATAGTAAAGTCTAAAGTACAAATAGGTGAATCTTATAACTAGTTCCTTTAAAAAGAAAATTAAACATAATGGGTGGTATGAATAAAAGTGAAGTAAGTGCTAATGCTACAAGTATAAGAATTTACTGAGAAGTATCCGTTTCAATATTTAAGAAGGTACTGTGCGTCAAAGTAGATACTGATATTTTTCCGGAAGTTGCTACAGTGAATAGTATTGGAAACTCTCGAAGTATTTACTACAGCAGTAAGTACATACTTGATGCTTCAAGTTTAGCAAGGACGGTAGTATTTACTTCGACTAATGCAAAGCTGGTATCGCACCAGTTGAAAGTAACGTAATGACCCAAAGACACAAAATTTTTATAATTTAAGGGTTAATCGTGATGATCATTTACAGTTGCTGTTTTTTTTTTGTCAACTTGTCAATATCAATTTGTCAACTTTTTTATTTTGGTATTCATATTATTATTTCTTAATATTTGTTTCATACCTAAATTTTGTTTTATATTTATGTTATAAAACTCTGTTAATTCCTTAAGAGCTGTGTCCACAAATCTAGATCTAGGTTTGTGGCTGTGTCTTTTGCCGTTTTAATGTCGGGTATCATTCTTTTGTCTAACATTATTTTAAAATTTCCCAGCATAATGACAAATGCTAATTGTAGGTCTTCATTTTGAAGTTCTTCTTGCGTCATTTCATCATCTGAAGACATCTTAGCTAACCTAGGTAGATATTTGATTAAATGAACAGGGGTACGATAAATAACAGCCAATTGTAAAGCAAAGCACTACTAACTTTCGCATGTCTACACTCGTAAACTGTTGATATCGGGTAGAGTGGAGGAGAATGCTATTTATTTTGTAGAATTTACTACTTGACAGGAGCAGATTCTTCATATAGCTTCTTCATATACCTCGCTGTATAGAATTTGCTATAGAAGATAGAGTAAGTACTACCGGAAATTACCGTTAACTACAGTATTAGTAAGTACTTGATTGTTATTCATACCACCAAATGTTTTAACATTTTGAGTAAATACATTAAAGTTTATAGTGGACAAGAGATCAGGGCAGTTAATATCATTACTTAGTATTTTATGTACAATTAATTTTTCATTTAGACTCGACGTTTAACAAGAGATGTAATATGTGACAAAGAAAGGTGAACACATATTACATTGTAATATTTTTTAGTACACAGGTTAAGGGCCATTTATTTATTGAATTGTTACATTTTCATCAAGATCAGAGAAGCTACTGCAGAAATTGGTTTAATAGTGTGCTGCGAATTCACGATTTCTAATAGACTCATTGATACGCCTGGTCTCTGATCTAATAAGGTCCTCGATAAATTCTAGGGATACCTCATTCCACTCTATCTGAACTTCATGGGTACGAGCTGCTAAAGTCTGTGGGGTGACAGATCCAGCGATCTTGGTGGTCAGGGTAAACGGTTGATTCATAAAAGATATTGTTTGTCTGGCAACATCAGCTTTAGCATTGTCATGATATATGGCATCATCACTTCCTGGATGCAGCGTTGGACGTTGCCTCTAATGAAACCAAGTCGTGTGACTGTGTGACTTTTTCATCCTTGCACGATCACCTGATCCCATTTTTGCTCCAACTCTTTACACATTTGTAAGTAGTTAACTAGATGTTGACGAGTGAGAGGCAACACCCAATATGGACGATAAGACAAGAGACCAGAACTTCATATTCAGCGATATACTGTTTCCCCATTTTTTCAAACCACTGATTTGCAATAGTCCGTCTGCTGTTAAAGCGGTCTCTAAGAGCTAAAAGTCGCAATCGATAATCTTCACGTGTTTCCTCTACGACGGCTGGTGCTTCTCACTCTGTGCCCACGGCCTTCCTTACTTCATGCCCACTAAAACCGTGTTTTGCTACGTAAAAATCTGTTAGTCCTTCTAGAAATTTATCTCATCGCCAAACCTGCTTCGCGCAACTCAATAATTTTCCCTCTCTCAAAGCCACTAAGCTGGGAAATTTGCCCAAACCTACATACTCCGGGCATAATTAATTAACGGAATTAAAAAAAAAATTGGAATCAAACATCACACTGACATCTCTTATCATATTAACTCAATATTAATATTAAGCAATATTAACATGGTCAAATTTGAATTAGAAACATAAACGTACACAAGACTAAACGAAAGAGTATAACATTTAGAAAAATTCAAAAACAAAAAATGCTTCTCAATCATCAGAAATTTGCAGTGTCTAAAACAGTTTTGTATATTATTTATATAAATAATGAATGGTAATGGTTTCAGATGAGATCTCTGCAAGACACCTGAGGACAAACCAAATAATGTAGACTTGCAATCCTCAAACTGAGGTCTATTTTTTATAGAGCATTCAATCCAATACAAAAGTGTTATTCACACCAACAACATCAAGTCTAAATAGTAGTACATATTAATTTTAAAATAGTATGCGATATGTCTGTTTATAGCTCTGTAGTGTGTTCCTGTGAAAAATAGTGTCTTGTTAAACTGACGTATCTAACATGAGTATACAATCATTTCCCTTTTTGACCAGTCAGTGGATTAGATTATATATAAAAGTATCCAACTGGAGATTAACGAGGGTCCCTACATTTTTTAAGTTCTGCTTCGTCAACTTTCATTATCGTCCTTTGTCACTGCTAAGTAAGGGACTGTTATAAAGTGAAGCGTCCTTAGTCCTTAAATTTATTTTGAAGGACAAGTTATATAGTTTTCGATTAATTTTCCCAATACAGGGTGAATCTTAAATAAGTACAAATATTTTAACTGCTGGTGTAGTTCGTCATTTAAATCAGTCTAGTGGAAGCCATTTTTAAAAATTTCTAATATTTACGGAGATATTAATTTAAAAAAAAAATACCCACATTTTGAGGACCGCTGGCTGATTTTTCATCCAACAACGTAATGAAACATATGATTTGTTGCGAGGTTGCCATATCTCCTCCAATATAAATATTACGTTTCCTTTAACGTAATAGTTCTATTTTAAAAATACTTGTTTTAAGCATAGGTACAGTAAAATTGGGTATGTAGTATGATACGCAGCAATATTAACATAAATTTTAACATCTGAACTAACCTTACTATACTTCAACGATTAAAAATGAATTTCCGCAAGTTCAATACTACCGTAAAATATTTAGGAAGATATTACGTGATATTACTATGTCCAATGTTCAAAAATTATACATAAACGTGCACACAAGCTTACCTGTTTGTTAAAAAATTAACTATTTAATCAGTAATCCACATTTCACAAGTTAAATGTCATTGTACACTGTTAGAAAGGGACACAAAACACAATTTCCTTAAGTTATTTTATGAAGAATAACGAAAAATTATGCACGCGTTTTTTATTTAAAATGGAAAAAATATCAACTTTTAGCAAATTTTATTGCTATTTTCATGCATTATGTGGGGTTAACAAGTTTGACTTGGGCTTCCGATAATCTGTCATGACAGTTTGATAATAAAAAATAATATAAAATGTTACACTTGACAAAATTCGCTAAAAGTTGAGATTGTTTCTTCCTTGAAGCAAAGACATTTGTGTAATACTGGCAACACTGTGAACCACACGTTCAGTCTGCAGCACTATGACTCATAAAAGTATGAAGGGTCGGTCTAGGCCAGCGGTCCTCAACAAGTTTTCTACTGAAAAATTACGAAATTTATTTAAAATTTCACTTTTTTATTTCTGATTTTTTTGTAAAAAAACTATTAATTATGTGTTCTACACACAAAACTATACTGCTGGTTAAAATATTTGTACTTATTTAAGATTCACCCTGTATAAATTATTTCTAAAATACGTCAGTGTTTACTAAAAATATCATTAAAGTAAACTAATTAAAACTGAATACAGGAAGAAATTTTCAAATCTAAAAATAGGGAACTTGATTGGGGACCGTGAAGTTGTCGTCTTTATTTGCATAATTTGTTTTAATTAATTCTGCTCAGTTATTTCTTAAACATCGGAGTTGTAATCTACATTATTAATATTTTCCATTGTCCTTCCTTCCATTTTGTTTGTCTTTGTTAAAATTTTAATGGTGAAAATTCATTTTAAACTTAACTTAAAAGTATAATTATATTTAAAGGTATATGAAGGAACATAGCTTAACAAATTAGATAAATACGAGTAGGAACTCTAGTGAAATTATTTCAAACTTAAATTACGAGACCAAAGTAATTATCGATTTTTGAATATGATAAATGTTTTAAAACAACTTATGATAAGAAGAACGACTTGAAAAAAAATTATATATAGTTGTACAAATTACATAACTATGGCCATGATCCCCAGGAGAAGGCTTTAGAGATCTTTCAAAAGGTTTACGGAGAACAGTTCGTATCGATTAGATTAGCTATCACTTATTTTGATACGAAAATTCCACAGAATTCCTTTAACAGCAACAGTAGGGATATTTAATTGTACTTTGACTTGTGAGAAGCTCAACACATACCACATGCCACTTCAACGATGTTTTTAAAGGCGGTGGTGGATTTGTCTTTTTGACTGTAAATATTTCATAATTCAATTGATTTTATGTTCAAATCCTTAAAAAGTTCTCTAAATTTTAGCGTAAACAAATAACGACACTAGCACGTGCAATTTTCTGTAACCGATTCATATTGTTTGAGCAAATTTTAACACAATTTTGCTTGAGGCTCACATGCCCATCTTAAATCAAATAAACTCATGTTTACATATAATACATTTTCATTTAGAAAGCATTAAATGCTTTTCAGTGTTCATATGTCTACTTTTAGTAAAATGATACTTCACATTTTCACATAACCAGAAAATGAAATTAGGCAAGATCACTTAACTTTCGAATTTCACAAAAGGCTAATACTACTAGTTTTCTAACTATTATTTACTGTACTTTGTTTAGTAATACTTAATTCATTCAAAATCACATCTTAACCGCTTTAACATATTTGCTTTTTTAATTTTATTTACAACTCTAATTGAAATATACATCATAATAAACTAACATAAATATTTTCACACTTGTGGCTATTCGAAAGATGATGACTGAGTGATTTTCGATCTTTACAAAGCTTTATAAATAAGCTGCCTTTTCAATAGATATTATTGACCTGATAGAATAACTACTTTTTCAATCCCACTTAATCATCTTTTGTCAGTAACAAAAGCCATGCCATTTTTTTACTGTTACGATTTACTTACGCTTCGCTAGTATCTCGAAAGTAAGGCTTGTCAATATCTGTATATATTTTTTTCAACAAGTTCAATATGATATATTATCGGTTAAATACCTAGCTGCTGCGGTTTCCATTTGAATAACCACTCTACAGAAAGTTTTCTTTCACTAACACTTGATTTATGAACGGTGTGGTCATGATGGAATTTTCAAAGTTCATAACAGAAAGTTGTCACTCTAAGTAAGATTATATCAAGTTATGATATAGGTACTACAAACTCGCCAGCCCTCAAAGAAATAGAGCTAAACTGTTAAAAAACTACGGAACTTTGAACAAAAAAAAATTGTATGAAGAGGATGAACTCCTTCAATTTTCTTTGTAAGACGTTTGTTTAAGAAATGTAGTAGAAAAATATAGTTGGATTTTCATTAATTTAAGAATTGGATATAAAGATCCTTTACATTGAAAATTAGTATTTTACAGAAAAAAATAAAATCGACAGAGCGGAAGGGTGTTTTTTTAATATCCTGAATTCAATATCCTACTAAAAAATTGCCAATAGTAAGTTGACGCTGAGTGAACCTAATGCTAATAAGCTCGAAACCTGTATATGTCTAGTGGGCTGCTGACGAGTGACTTTAGCTGTTTGCTATAGGTTTTTCAGGTGTAATTCAATGCTAGTCGGGGCATTAGCCCGCAGGGTAGTTGTTTTCTGGAATTCCGTGTTTGCAAAATATTGTTCCCGCCGAACGCGATAGAGGTCGATAGCTTTTAATGATGCCTACTGCTATGTAGAACGCTCCATGTCTGTGGCATGTTCCGCACGGGGTGGCCAATGGCCACTAGATGTAGCTTGTCTACATTCCCCTGTAATTTCGACGCATCAGTTAGTAGTAGTAATTGTCAAGCCGTATTATTGATGAAAAAGTTTTAAGTCAAATTTTGGAAGGATCGTAAAAACTCTAGGAATTAATTTAGGGAACAACGCTTTTGACAAGAAAAATAAAACCTTTTGTAGAATATTGTTCTAAAATCGCTGTTACAGCCTGAATGTGTATATTATATTAACTTTTCAAACATTGTTTTGATTTCAAATCCGAATTAGAAAATGAAAATATAAGTGGTTGCAATAGTACACATAGGTATGTTAATTTTTTACATAGTCACCATGCCGTTCCAAACACGTAACAAACTTTTACAAACTCACTGCCAATTTTGTACCAAATTTTGCAACAGTTTCCTGATAGGTACTATTCAAAATCAACAATCGTGAATGTTGAAATCAGGAATTGCTCAGCTTCTTTCAGCAATTTTCATCCAATAGTATTAACTAGTAACCACTACGTTGTCCTATACCTCAGAAATCGAGTCATTTGAAAAGTAACCTCAGTAGGTACCAAACTAAATACAGCCCCAGGCGTTGGAATGATATATGGTGATATAAGACCACAATTTTTCATGATGTATGTGTGTAGAATGACACGCTCTTTCAAATGGCATAGTCAAAATTGGGGGTTGCTATTTAAAAAATTGTCGATGACGTCATATCTCGAACAACGAAACAACGATGATGTCACAAATATGGGTCGTATGTCAAAATGTGCCTTTTTTAAAAACAAAACCGACGTGCTAGGGGACTTTTTCGAAAACTTCTCAATTTCAATAATAAAGAATTTATTCGTTACTTTTCGAAAACACTGTTATAATGTAGAGACACTTGCGATGAATGTCTTACACCTGACATATAGGTGGGTATACAAGTATCAGATAAAAATATACATTTAGTAGTTTTTTATCATTTCAGCAGTTTATGTTCAAATAGAATAGACAATAGCATTAAGAAAACGTTTACAAAGAAAGAAATAACAGTTTGTTACGTACATAAATTTAAATTTATTTCTAATTGTTCGGTCTTAAGTGAAACATTTTGATGTGAATAGTGAGCATCGTGGCAGCGGCATTCCAAGTCATATATGTATATTAGTGTAAAAAGCTCTAAAGTTCCAACGCTTTCCAAGTTTCTTTACAAGTTCTTCAGAAAAGGCAATTAATGCTTAATTAACAGGGAAATCATTTGTTTAATGACTCCCTACATCCTGCTATTCTGCATCATCGCACAAGTTTTTCTTGTTAGTGTAAAGAAAATTTTTATTCGTTTCCGAAGAACTTTTAAGGCAAATAAATTTTTGTCATTAATGATTGTCGGCGTAGCAAGAAACTATTTGTCTTACCAGCGGTTGTATAGTTTTATAAGCTTCGGTTCCAGATAAGTAACTAAATCGACGTTTGCTCACAAGTCTTGAAAATGTAACCGGATCTAGGGAGGTTTGTAATCGAGATGTTCATATCTAACAAATTACACATTTATCAATATTAGGTATTCATTATAGGCCTATTAGTAAGATAAATATTTTCAACAAAATTAAAAAAAAATAGTGTACAGTTTTCTTCTTAGTAAAGTAAAACCCAGTGTGATTGAAGAATAAGATGGTTTTTACCTAGGAGATCCATAGCAGATATTCTCGGAAATGAATAGTATCGCGGATTGTTCACTTATTCAACTTATTCTTGATCGATTTTTCTACTATTGTAGTATAAATAAATGCAGACATATCAGTAAACTTATTATTACAGTTTTAACCAAATTAATCTGAAAAATTAATAGTAAAATGTTATTTAATCTGAGCTCTTCTAGTGTGGCAGTGGCAGTAAATTTATAATTAGTTCAGTGCAGCAGAACTGAACCTAGACTCAATAAACTGCTTTTAAAAATAACCTTATATCACCTAAAATAGAAATGCAATATTTATTTTCTCAGCTAATATTTACTCTTTCTTATATTTATACTAGACTTCTTGCAGTAGCAATATTTCTTGTTTTGTCCCGTAACACTCTTATCTTATAAATCTTGTCTTAGAATTTAAGTTATATAATATTGTCTTGGTATTGGTCTTGTATCGGTCTTACCTTGGTCTTACATTGGTCTTGTCGTGGTCTTGTCTTGGTCTCCTCTTGGTCTTGTCTTGGTCTTGTCTTGCACTTGTCTTGGTCTTGTCTTGGTCTTGTCTTGGTCTTGTTTTGGTTTTGTCTTGGTCTTGTCTTGGTTTTGTCTTGGTCTTGTCTTGGTATTGTCTTGATCTTGTCTTGATATTGTCTTGTCTTGTCTTGTCTGGTCTTGTCTTGTCTTGTCTTGTCTTGTTAGACCAAGACAAGATCAAGAAAAAGCATGGATGGACATTTGATTAACCTACAAAAGTGTTAACCCAACTTACTTAAGTAAGAACTTGTCTAATGGTGTCACTTGGTCCTGATTGATTTTGAAATCAAGTAAAAACTTGAATTGCTCACTTATTTACTTCTGAAAGTAATTAGTTGCTTACCGACTGTTACATATTTTGTATGGAATCATTACAACTATTGGGTTGCATGTCTGAAAGTACGCTACAAATAAACATGAAGTTTGCAAATTTGACAACAAAATCACTTCATCTATGTTAGTTTTCCTCTACAAATCAATTACTTACATCTAAATACGTCTATAGAATGCAAACACTTACCTGTTTTTTTGTATCAACTGGCATCAACACATATCAAGTATAACATGTACATTTTTACCTTGCACTGAAGGTTTAACAGTACCTGCCTGGTCTTTAATTTAATTATTTTAATATTTTTGTGAAGAATTTGCTCGCTGCAACATAAAGGTCAAATCAGTACAGTAAAACATAACTAAAAAATAACTTACCCTCGACAACGACAACTTTAGAACTTATTCCAAGTTTCTTATTGCTTTGAATCGTATATTTATTATTTTTAATTTTAAAAACTTAATAATAAATGCGGCGAATCTCGTACAACAACAACAGTATATTTACACATCAGTAAAAAAAAGGAATGGAAAACAACGTGCAAATATGCTATCGTTAATTCTTGAAACTTATAAGTTTCGTTAAGGAACACCAACAATAATAACCGAGATTACTTTTCTTAATAATTTTGTTATGGAAGGTATAATATAGGAACACTGGTTTCATTTCCTCTAAAAGTTTTCCTCAATAGTAATTACTTTCACTTATTATTAAACCCTAGAATACTTTTACGATATTTTCCAAATACTAGATATGCCACGGTAAACTAAAATAATACTAAAACTACCTAGTTATTTTCTTTGAATTAATAATTTAAAGGATATTACTAGATTTAAAAATGAATCTGAACTTGCGTTCTCCATAAGATAATTTCTTCAGAAAAAATATCTCAACACAAAACATATCTAGTTTTGTTCAAACTGAGTATTATACATTTTTAGAAGTTTGCTTCGGAAACTGAAAATTACATGAATTGAAAAACTTTTCGCTTTCATTACATCGAGACAACAAATTTAACTGATAACTGCTAAATTAATTTCCTTCAGAATAAGAAGTTTTACTTTTTTTTTCATAATATTAAAACTAATTATAAGAAGCATTATTTCAAGAAGCCTGATGTGCCCCTTACCTGGAATATCGATATATGCAGGGTGTTCCATATAACAACCGACACAGAGCAGGTTCATGTAGGAGGTGCCAATATTTACCACATACCTATATACTAAATTGCACACAGGCGGAGTTAAAGGCCTTAAAAGTGGGGCCAAATATTTCGAAAAAAATTAATATCATTGAATTACTTTAACTTGGAATAATCAAATTTAGTATATGATTTAGGTTTATTATTGCTCTTCATTGACTATGAGTTCAAATAAACTAAAACACTACACGGTGTTCATTGAGGCTGAGTCACGTCTAAAATTATACCAAACTCTTTCCATTGATTGGATTTAAAAATAATGATAATATCCCGTGCAGAATTTAATTTAAAATATTTTAAGGTTTTTAAAAAGGTGCATTAATTAAAACAAGATTTTAATAGTATTTATTAAAGGAAATCAAAAAGTCTCTACCTTTAAAATGTGACAGTTAGTAATAAAACTATTTTATTTCTGCTACTGTTTGTTGTTGAAAATGGGAAAGTTTACATTCGGCGAACAAGTTGACATGTTACGTGTGCTATGTTTCTTTAAAGAAAACCGTAGAAAAAGTGTGGAAAAATATCTTAGGAGATTTCCAAATAAAGTGATTCTCCATAGAGAAACATTTTCTAATGTTGAATGACGTTGAAGTTTTTCAATATATCAGAGAACGTCCTAGTGTAGTAATGGTACAAGATGAAATCTTGTCTCTACAAAATCGAAATCAAAATTTACAAAATATTTTGTAGACGGTAGAAAATAAACCGGAAATAAGTACTAGATATTTATCTCAAGAAACTGAATTTTCAAGAACTTCTGATGTACACCGAATCCTTAAACGTAATTTACTACATCCATATCACATTTATAAAAGTGCAAGAGTTATTGCCTCAAGATTTGGATCGACCTTTTGCGACCTTTTCATGAATATTCCAATGTAAACTCCTATGCAGTAACTCCTAGACATTTTCAACACGAGTTTAAGATTGTATGTTTGGTATATATCGATAGTAATTTGATTGGATCAGTTATTTTTCGAAATCGATTTAATGGCGAAGGTTATTTGGAATTTCTGCAAAATGTTCTCCCCGATTTAATCGAGGATTTACCCTTGCAACTTAACGTGATGAGACACCACCTCATTTTAGTGCTGTTAGAGACTTTTTGAGTTTCCAATTAAATGGTTACGACAAGAAAATAATTGTCCTCAAAATTGACCACCACGATCACCAGACCTCAGAACATATCATTATTCGGTTTTTATGCGGACCACTCTGTATATAAAATTATTTAGTCAGCAAAAATGTTAAGAGAAGAATACGAAGATGTTGACCCAGGTAACTCCCATTATCTTCTTGTTATATATTCTATAAGACTTGCTATGGCCCATATTTCCCATAGTGAACTAAACTTTTGATGGCAATTATAATTAGCTACGACACAATGCACACATTTCTGAAATTACCGCGCTGTTGGCAAATATCTGGAATTAATGGGCCAGAAGAATGAGCAAGCCAATATTTTATATTACTTAACTAACAGTGGACAAACAAATAATTGCCAAAGCCAGTTGGTTGGTGTGGATTTGTCGTCAGCTCATTTGTGACATTCCAGGCTGGTTTCAAAACTGCACTTTTACGAGAGCACGAGTTGTGCTTAAGTGATATTCTCAGTGAGAGACGCTTGATGCTTGATGCAATTTTAAACATGTGCATACATGCAAAATGTTTCATTAGGAATGAGGTTAACACTGCTGAACTCAAAACAGAGAATCATTGAACTTTAAACTGAAAAATTCAGTACCTAGATGATTTTTAACAACACTTTCAACACCGCAGTAAATATGAAGACAAAATTACTGATACCTGACACTTTTGTACAATTTATTTTTCACGCGTCAACTTATGGATGACGTCTAAATTTTGCTGCAAAATTACTTATCCTGACAGTTAAAATTGTTCACATTTACTATGAATATAATAAAAGAATGTATTACTCAACAGATTTAGCAACAATCCAATTACAGGACAAGGAATTAAATAATAAAATAGGTACAGAGTAAATGTAGTAGTTAAAAATTCTTATTTGCCCTGCCAAAAAACATTATTGTGCCAATTTTTTTTATTACTCCAAGAGGTTTCAAAGTTATTGAAAAATTTCAAATTAAAATTCTAGCACTGAACGCCCTGCATTTTTTAAACCAGCAACATTCGGATGAGGCATATTTGGCTCAATCGACTTTTTTTGGTCACCAGTATCTCCAACTCCGAGATTTCCTGACCTTTCACAGACACCCTGTATATACATAGGGGAGTCAAATATCCGAATACGATATTTTCACAATATCGCGAGACTTATGTAGTGGAAAGTGTATTTTATATTCCGATTATTGTCATAAATCAAGCAAACAAGGAGAGATACTTTACTTTTCAGTAGACATAAGATACGCAAGCTATATAGAGTATTTACATAAATATGAAATAAAAACACAAATTGTAAAACTTGAAATAAAATACGTGAGGCGAATATATTCGGTATACATGGTTCTTTGGCTATTTCACTTTCCAATTAAAAGTGTTGATATGTATATTTGTTACAGCGTGTTACAAATAAAAGTTTGCTTTTTGATATTCATTTATTGAAGTTTTTTTGGTAAATATCAAAAAGTAAACTTTTCATTGTAACCTGGTCTGAATTTGCAAAGCACTATATATAAATTAGTGTCATCAAGGTATATGTTTAATAAATATAAAATTTTTAACTGAAAAAATTCATCAACAATTTTTATTGATCCTTTATGACATTAAAAGTATAGGACAAGTCAAAGTAGTTTTTTTACTGTATTAGAAAGGTATTTTAAGCTAATATATATCAAATCTCCTACAATTCATATCAATATGGGTAGATATTGTGGGTGTAATTCAACACTGGTTGGAGCTTTAGTCCACAGAGTAGTTAGTTTCACACAGTAATATATAAAAAAAAAGTCAAAGTAGGTTAAATTACAGGAACACAAGCAATTTACATATATATATATATATATACACATACATATGAGATATAAGACGTAAAAAAAGATATAGAATAAGTAATTAAAACTCTATGTGTCTAATGTTTAATAAATATTCTTGTAAACTTTAATAGCATTTTTCAAGTACAGAATTGAATTCGGCATCCCCGAAAATCCCCGAGTAACGAATTTGGAGCGATTTTCATGCACGCTGCCATTTCTCTCCCAATTCATCCCCCGCGCACCCCCACAGAGCCACCCTCGTGCATCTCCGGGTAATTCTAATGCCAGAATCGAGTTCGGCAGCCCCGAAAACCCCCGAGTAACGATTTCCGAGCGATTTTTCCGAGTTTCCAATCGTTCCTATAATGGTGCAAGTAATGATGCAATTGGAAAATGCATTTTTCAGTCCAGAAGGCATTTTTAAAAAAATGTCTAAACCAGACGATATAGACTTTTTTCCTGGAACCTTCCTGAACACAATGCAGAAAACCGCATCTCGATATCTGCTGTGCCTAAAAATTTCCGCTATTTTTCCTAACTTCCCTGGACTATATGTGATATTCACAATTGTAAGCTGAATGATATATTATCAAATGTAGCTCTATAAGTATTGTAATTAATTTTTAATGTTTTCTTTGTTATTGTTTTCTTGATTGTTTCTATTTATATTATATGTATCTTGTTTACACTATTATTTCAAATTTTGAATGTATTAAGTATTGCTCTGTAAATGGTGATTGTACACTATTGGGCAAATAAATCTATTATTATTGTTATTATTATTGACCAATATCCACTATAATTAATACTTTGAACAAACGTGACAGGATCTAGTATTTTGTATACCATTATTAATCAAGTCTAACATGAACCTATTGCACTTTTGAAAGGCTTTCAGAAATAGTTGCATCTCAAGAAGTCGGATAACGTCCACCAAATATATTTATACCTTTGTTTACTCTCGTATACTCGTACATTTAGTAGATGCAATTTTAGATGTGCGATAATCCTAATATATCGCCACGCTAATCTCTATTTACTACATTGTCCACATAAACTCCTGCAAAGCTTGTGCCCAATAAACGTCGGCAAAAATAAACAGCGAAAGACGTTACTGAACCAGTTAGCGGTAGGGCAGTTATACTGGCTGGGTTAATCGGTAACGGCAGTTCTAGTTTGAATATCTCTACACATCTAGTGTTTTATTCAGCACCTAGCTTGATATCAGGAGAGGTTTTGTGTAAACGGATCGGCATCTGGAGCCAAGTGTCCTGCAGGCTGTTCAACGACCTGTACGTGCTTTTTCCTTTGCATAGTTCGCACCATTTCTCTCAGTTTTATGAAACTTTATAAAGCGAGAAACAAGTACTTACCATGTTATTATAATGATATAAATTTTTTTTTTCTAATATACTTTGATATGCAGAGTTAGTATAATGGCTGTCGAAGGAGTTACAGGTAGAGATACAAATTTTCGTGAATTTGATATTTGTAATTATTCATTTGAATTTGTCCTTTGAAATTAAATGTGTTATTATTTTATGTTTACATGAAAGAAGATTCAATTCATAGTATTCCTCAAATTTTATTTGAAAGGATACATTGTCCAGACAGGACAATCCAATTATAGGGCAGGAGAAAATACAATAAGATTATTAACGTCAAAATAAAGCGATTGCGATGCCTTATTCATCGCTCCTTTTGATTCTACAGTGTGTTAAAGTTGAAACAATTTTTTTTCTAATTTTAAGAACGGATGGATCGATTATTTTGAAAATTTGTATTCTTATGTTTTTTGAGGTGGCAATTACGAATATACTGCCGATGTAAAATGTCTAACTTCACATATTTTACACTTTTGAATTTTTTCATAAGAAACTATTGAACTACCTTCAATTTTAAATAAAAAGATATGCCTGTTACAAATCGATACACTCAACCGTTTCCAAGAAACAGACGATTTAAGTTTTTGGGATTCGGCGGGAATTAAATTAGAAAATTAAAGAGTTAAGATATTAAAACAGAATTAACAATAAGACGAACACTACAACAACTGAAAGTTTTATTATGCAAATCTCAACAAATTATTAATCATAAAAGATTCTCGAAGTGAAGTGAAGTGAAGTGAAGTAGCGCTTCAATGCACTTTCTTAGCCCCTTATTTAAATTTTGTCTGACGAATAGTGCTATGTTGATTGATAATATTAACCGATTTATGAATTTTTTCCCACAGTTGTTTTTGACTATCAATAATGTATTTGTTAACTCCAGCGGATTTAAATCAGGACTACGTGCAGGCCAAGGAACTTCGCTGCCGCGTTCAATCCAACGGTGCGGAAAATTTCTATTAAGATATTCTTTTACTCGTCGGGGGTAATGCGCAGGTCCACCATCATGCAAAGAGCAGAAGTTCTGCGGTAAATTGAAGGAAATATCTTCAAGAAGCAGTGGCAAGTCATTAATTAGAAAATAATAATTTTCTCCGTTAAGTGGACGTGGTAGTACGAACGGTCCCACAATATTATCGGAGAGAATTCCGCACCAAATATTGACAGAGCACTTTTACCGAAAATACACTTGGTAGATAAGGATTTTCTAGTTCCCAAGAATGACTATTTCTACAATTAAAAATACCTCGTCGGGTAAATGTGGCTTCGTCCGTAAATAATATTTTATTAAAAAATGTTGGGTCATCATGTTGTTATTGGCGAAGAAACTGTGAAACTGTAACCTAGCTAGAGAGTCTTGTGGCGTTAAATGTTGAATTGGAGTAAAATGATAAGGATACAATTTTCCTTTGTGGAATATTCTGCTAACGGAAAACTGACTCATACCGGTAGCTGCCAAAATTTGACGTGTAGTGTTTTCAGCAATTCGCACAAAAACATCATTTTCTTGGTCCGCTGTTAATATTTTCGGTCTTCCAACACCTCTTTTAGGGGGAAATAATCCTATTTTACCTAATCTGTCGTACAATCTCTATAGTCTATGATCAGTACTTCGTTGCTGCAAGGCGACAACAAACATTTTCTTGGGCATATACACATATCATGTTTAATTTGTTAATATTATTTGAGGCTTTCACTCACGGCCCGTGCATATATATGTTGTTCAGGTTGTTACTCTAACCTCTACGTTTTCTGTTATTCCTTATTCCTATTGATAGTAACATCACACAACCCGTTGCTCTTTATTAATAATTGCTATAAAGACTCAAATACTTTAAAATTAACTTATACTTACTTTACTGATGACTAACTGCAAAGACTCGTAATTAGAGCAGGCTGTGATAACAGTATATGAATTTATATTTTATGTATAAACTAAAAACTTTCAATCTTTAAATAAAATTGGAAAATGTATGTAATACATATTATTAAATAATATAACCAAAATGGCTTCAACGCCAAGTAGCTAACAAGAATCAAAACAGAGGCAACTATATTAAAATCTTCTGAACAGTTATTACCAAATGTCATATAATAAATGGTCGATAAAGCGCAACTGAAAGCAGTCATTCAATCAAAGCTTCAAATATAAAAAATACAGTACCGAGAACCCGAATACATTATCCTTACTGGTGAAATGGATCCAACGTAGCATAAATGTTTTGAAAAATTTTATAAAATTTTGTCTATACGCAGAGCCTATGCTTGGTACTTAAAAAATATTTTTATATTTAGATCAGTACTATTTCAAAATATTCTATTAATTGTCTTAATAGATTATTTCTGTTAGCTTTCTGAAAGTTGTACTTTACAGAAACCATTTAAAACAATTATTTTAAGAAATGTTAATATTTTGTTGAGCTTGAGAACTATGAGACACCTTGTACACTAATAACAATACCGACCGTCTTTGAAAGTGACTTGTTCTTGTCAGAATGGTATGTAACAGTTATTCACGGAAATCTTCATAACCAGTCATCATTTATAACTGTTCTACAACGTGTTCCCATTTTAATAGTCTTGCGTCACAAAAAAAATTGGCAATAGCAATTTTAAACTTCTTTCGGCAAAGAAATACAGAGAATCAAAGAATCGTCATTTCTATTGTTGTTCGTAAGCAGAATAAATATAAATAATATTACAAAATTGTAACAG
Source organism: Monochamus alternatus (assembly GCA_037114965.1). Classification (NCBI taxonomy): domain Eukaryota; kingdom Metazoa; phylum Arthropoda; class Insecta; order Coleoptera; family Cerambycidae; genus Monochamus; species Monochamus alternatus. The sequence continues at coordinate 866,825 of CM073428.1, forward strand.
ACAATAAGGTTTTTCTTATTATCTATTATTACCAGCCATAGAAATAATAATAATTGTTAACATACGTATCAGTATTATATTACAATTCGAAGCAAATGAATTATAGGCTTCAAAAATAGTTAGTTATATGAACAAAAAAAAAATGATAGTAGATACCTTTCATATAGGATTGTTCGATGACCATGCTTCTAGCATAATTAGTATACAATTGTTATTGAAACTAGATCTGAAAAATGTATCTAAACTGAAAGGTGAAATAGAAAATATTATTTTAAGCAAAAGGTCATATGGGTAAGTACAGTGATCAGATGTAGATATTACCAAAGACTATATTTTTATACCTAAATAGACTACAAGATTCAAATGAAAGAGGACAGAATGAAAAATATTGTGGATGTAATTAGATAATTAAAAAATACTGAAATTTCTGAAAATGTAATAAATTCTGAAAATTCTCAAATAACGCAAAATGGCATCTTGTTGGATTCGCATGATTCAAGAATCAATTAAATATTTTAAACTGCATTGTAAAGGTATTTTAAGCTAATATAAATTAATTCTCCTACAATTCCTATCAATGAAGTCATATGTATGCTCTCTGATACCAAATATCTAGGTACGCTAATGAACAATTCCATAGAGAAAGCTGTATTTAATAATTATCTAGAATAAAAAATTAATCTAGCTTAAATTTACTAACCTTGTTTAATGAAATCATTCTATAAATACTTAAGATCTTATCTATTGTGGTTGAATTTTCGAGTTCCCACAGTTTCAAAAGTGAACTTATTCTATGTTTTTTTGTCTTCATCCAACAGTCTTCCAAAATTGGCTTCGTGGATTCACTACACTTCACCAAACCATTGGATCTCGTCAGATAGTAGGGAAACTGATAGATTTCTCTCTGAAGAAAACACTATTTCAAGAATATGGGACCCTTAAAGAGCTCAGATGAGAGATTGCTTCACATTCACCATATTTTTCTGATCTTGGTCTATCAGATTTCAATCCTATCATTCCTTCCTTCTTTCATTATCCAACAACCCTTGAAAATTGGCTTTGTAAATTCACTTAAATCATTGGATCTCATCAGGTGTGAAACAGAAAAACCGCTAGATGTTTCTTTGCAGAAAACAGTATTTCAAGAATACGGAGCTCTTAAAGACCTCGATTGAGGAATTCTTCCACATTCGTGTTATTTTCCTAATTTTAGTCTATCAAATTTCCATTCTCTCTGCTTTATCCAACAACCTTTGAAAATTGGCTTTATAAATTCAGTTTCAAACGATTGGCTCTCATCAAGTGTGGAATGGAAGAACTGCCAGATTTCTCTTTGTAGAAAACACTATTTCAAGAATAAGGGGCTCTTAAAGATCTCGATTGAGGAGTTCTTCCACATTTCCTAATTTTGGTCTATAAAATTTCCATTCTTTCTGCTTTATCCAACGACCTTTGAAAATTAGGTTTGTAAATTCACTTTCAAACGTCTTATCGTCATTTCCTAATTTTGGTCGATCAGATTTCCATCCCTTCTGCTCTTTATCCAATATCCTTTGAAAGTTGGCTTTATAAGTTCACTTCCAAACCATTGGATCTTATCAGGTGTGGAATAGAAAAAATGCCAGATTTATCTTTGTAGAAAACACTATTTCCAGAATAAGAAGCCCTTAAGAGCTCAATTGAGAAGTTCTTTCACATTTGTCTTATTTTTGAGCCATTCTTTTTCTCTTTATCCGACAGTCTTAAAGCCTCTTAAAGAGCTCAGTTGAGAAGTTCTTCCACATTCGTCTTATTTTCTTCATTTTGGTCCATTATTTTTGCTTTTTGTACAACAGCCTTAGAAAAATCATTGAATCTCATCAGGTGTAGAATAGAAAAACTGGTATATTGGTGGGAAGTAATTGTAAAAAGTGAAGTAGTTAATGTATTTTGTTTATTAAAAAGAAATCGCTAAGAACCAATATTTCAATTTAAATCAAGTAATTTTCATTGGTAATGAAATTAGTATAGAAAGAATGAGCAAAAAAATATATCTTCAGGATACGTGACAAAATGCGAAACATTTTCTACGTCCACATCGCAGCCATTTCCTCGATTTCCTCCCAAGAAGAAATCCTTAAACTAATGACACTAATTACACATAAAGTCAACCGATCCTATATTCAGTGCGTTCCCGTAAGGAGTCTCATTTCAGCCTATTCCGTATCCGTGGGAATCCCTCCACAGTTTTTCAATGTGCATCTCGGCCTGCCATCAAATTCTATAGCATTATTACCCGTATTCCCGCAATAAAACATATTGCCTACGTACTAAAATGAGAAGTTGAGAATCGCTACGAATCCCGTAAAATTATTTAATTGTATAATTATATGTTCGCAAAAACGGCCGTGACGTGAGACAATGTCAAGTTTGCCGTAATGGAGTGCAGACGTGGACGAAGTAAAGAGTAAAATTAAGAAAACCAGTTCCGCCGTATTAGTGCTTATTAGAGCATTAAGCGAAGAAGCACACTGATTGATATATTAGTTGATTGGCCTGCCATGCGGTCTTCCTGGCACTTAACGTATTCATAGACTGTTAATTAATTTTGACTTGCCTCAACCTCGGCGATAGATAAAATGCAAATAGTATCGAATTTGAACGTAAAGAAGTTGACACAAAAATGTTACTTGTTCCCTATATATCAAACTGATCTGACAGACAGTAATGTATGAAGCATGTTAGTACACAATTTTTTTTGTGTTTCATGAATCTTTTTAAATCTTATATGACAACATCGTCATAACCTGAATATCAAATTTTCTTAAACGCACCTACGGGTATATTTTTTTAATATACACATGCTGTGACATAAATATATTATTTTCAAAGAGAATAAATAAACTGTAACATGGTATAAGTAACATCTTCAAGAAACATAATTTTAGAATCATTTTTCGTTCTATTGTGTCGTAACGTGAATAGACCAAAGTTTGAAAAATTGTGTCCAACGCAAAACAAATCTTTTTTTTATTTGTAAGTACTGAATATTTTCCGTAAATGTTTCAGAAACGTTGTTAGCATTTTAAACTAGTCTATATAATAATCACAAAAATCTCTAGATATACTTAACGTGAATGGTTTTCGTAGAGCTTTTGTCACAACGCAGAATAAAGTCTGAAATAACTATAATAATATGTTCAAAGTAACTGACGTTACTCTCTGTTTTTTTCCATTTCTCTTCATTAATCTACAACCATTACTGTTTTATTTTTACTATCTTACTATCTTGTTGATATTGTTCCTTGTGAAAAGAAAACTATTCCCGCAGATAAATTCATTTTCATCTTCAAATTTATACTGAGTGAGTTGAGAGAAAGGCATCAAACTCCAGTGGAGTGGATACTACATGTCAAAATAATAAGAAAAAACTCAAAAGTTGTTATGCGATTTTCATTTGTTTTCAAGATATGTCGTACATTTCAATAATACAAATTAATTTATTGATATTCTATAAATCATAGCGTTTTTTTAATAATATGTTCAAAAACACCAGCATTGACGTCGAAACACATTATGTGTTTCGTTTATGATGTACGTTTGACTCCTGACTGCTGTGTCTTGATGATACGTCGAATTAGTACTTTGAAAACAATTGAACATCGCATAACAACAATTACATTTTTTCTTATTACTTTGACATATATATAATACTTAACATAATTACATGTAATTCATTTTATTTTTTCAAAGATATAGAAATAACTTTTGTAGGCTATGTTAATAATATAACGTGGAAATAAAATGACAAATGTTGATTTTTCTGTCAATAATATACCTTTACTTTTATTTTATATCACTAATATGTAGTACAACCACTAATATAAATGGAATGAAATAAGAAAAATTACATTAACGAAAAAACAGGCAATACATGATGTGCATTTCATGAATTACAGTACAATATATACAATTTTCTGTAGATTAATATTGTAACAATTAGTAAAATGATGATAGACAATAATAATAATAATAATAATAATATTTATTCATCCTTCTAGATCATACAGCAATGATATAAGATAAGTCAATGTTAGAGAGTACAATAATTGTTTAACACAATTTACAAACACATCAACCATAGTAACAGCAACACACAATAACAGCCACAATATTATCAGTCAACAAAGTTTAAAATTTCTTATCCATAAATTCCGAGACGCTATAGTAACATCCATCAGACAAAAATTGTCTTAGTTTACGTTTAAAAGCCTTTGGATTAATCTCCAATCTCACACATTCGGGCAGATGGTTAAAGAGTTTGATACCCATATAGACTGGGCTCCGTTCATATAAACTAGTAGCATGTTTAGGTGGCCTAATAGAATTAGAGGCCCTAGTAAAATGATCATGATAATCAGAGTTTCTATAAAAATCTATATAATGACTCTTAACATATAGAACGCACTTGTAAATGTATATAGAATAAAATGTGAGGATATTATATTTTTTAAAATGTGCTCTACAGGTTTCCCTATATTTTAAATTAAAGATCAATCTTAGAATCCTCTTTTGAGACACAAAAACTCCAGAGGCAGCCCCTACACTTCCCCACATAATAATATTATACGAAATATGAGGGTAAACAATTGCATAATAAACATTTATTAATTGAAAAGGATTAAAGATATTCTTCAGTTGTAAAATAGCATAGTAGCTACGATTTAATTTTTTACAGACTTGGTTTACGTTTGTACTCCAGCTCATATTGCTGTCCACAACCAAACCTAAAAATTTTATAGATTTTGAAAAATGTATTTTAGTATCGTTAACTAAGATTTCTCCACAGTCGGAAAGCTGTCCCCTGGAAACAAATTGCATACAGGTAGTTTTAGTTGCATTTACAATCAGTGAATTCCTCTCGCACCACCATTTTTATAATGAGATCTTCGTGAGAATCAGCATCAGTTGCCAGAGTGGTATCGTCAGCATATAGGACTAAGTGCCTTGTACTTACAAACTTTGACAAATCATTTATATGTAATAAAAAAATTAAGGGGCCAAGTATAGACCCCTGATATTCAATCAAATTTGTCATACAAGTGTAAGAAAACGATGAAGCGGCATAGCTGGCTTATGGAGATTTTTCTGGGAACCATAAGTCTAAATTGCAGGGTTTTATGGATTCACATATTGATTTGAACGAAGAACAAGGATCCAGAGCAACTTTACCAAGGTAGGTGGGATATACTGAGATGCCAGAAAAAAGACGAAAGACGGCCATTACACAGATATTTTAAGTGCACGAAAGCTAGGTATCATAAAGGAAACGCTTTTATGCATCGTTTACAGAGTTAAGATTATGGGTGTTACTGGGATTATACTGGGGTTATCAGTTTAAATTGATGATAATAGAGTAAAATAAAATGAAGTTGGAATTCAATACCAGTGACCCCAAAAACATAAATCTGCGATGGTTTGCTCCATTTGCATCCCTATCATTCGATTTAATCTTGGGATGATCTTGAACAATCTCAAATCGATAAACATATGATGGTTTTGTCCATTTACATATTCCTTTTTCGATTTGGTCTTAAAACAACACTGAAATTGACGTGGAAATAAACTCTGGAGTCAGATCGAGCGATTCCAAAAACATCAATATATGATGATTTGCTTCATTTGTAATTATTGTCGAATTTGATTGTATCACTTATGAAAGAATCAATAGTGGTCCAAAGCAGCAACCCTGATGAACTTCAGATGTAGGAATTTTACGCTAATGCTACGGACTTTAACAAACATTTGTTCGCTCAGATATATAGAACATTAACATACTAATCATGCTATCAAAAACACCTATTATATCAAGGTTTTAAACAGAATACCGTGATTAAGTATGACAAATGCTTTACTGCAATTAGTGTAGGTGACTATTGTCAGAAAAATAGCAGAATGGTTGTGGTGGATATTTCTTTCATACATCCATATAGAACCAAAGTAGTTATCGTGACTATAGATTATATTGTCATCAGATTTACCCCGAACACCCCTATTACCATGTCCGTCAGTTATGACATGCCTTCGAAATGCTACGGAATTAATCGAGTCTACACTCTGGATTTTTCTAGAAGATTTGAGATGTTCTCGACGATTCGATTGTATCTATTTAAGTAATAACAAAGATTAGAGTGAATCAGAATTGAATAGTGATAGAGATTAATTGAATATACTACTAATACTATACAATGAGATAACCCTGTACATTTTTATTCTATAGGTTAATAAAATTTGTGAAAATTAAGTTATTTTTTTGTAAGTTCATGAAAACCCATAACAACATCCCATGTACAACAGTTTTGAAAACACACATTCTTACTACCTTTTTTATGAATCTCTTGGAATTTTCTATATGCCAGGAAAAGTCATCCTGAATATTCTCTTACGAATTTTTCAATGAATTGCTGAACACGTAACCCGAGAAATAGAATATTCTACAAGTGCCTTCTACTTTTCGCTCTTGCCGAATTTATTTCCAGGATTATCGAATGCGAAATAAAAGAACCGTTTGTATTCGTTAAAGTTACATTCGACCGCTAAACGATTTAAATATGATGGCTTTTACAGCCGCGCCATGTGCGAACTTGGAAATAAAGAGACTGCGAATCGATATAACTTGGCAATTTGATCGAAAAGAGAACAAAACCGTAAAGTCTATTACACGGCGTCGCGTGTAAAGCGCTATCGTTTAGAAGATCCCGAGATTTTCGGGCAATGCATGCGAATATATCACCGTAAAACTGCAATGAATTTGAATTACTAGTCGGTAATTTCCTGGACTGCGTAATAAACTTCAGAGTTATGTAAATCTATCCATGGAGTTATTAAGCTTCGTGTAATTTGTCTCTCTGGTGATACAGAAAATTTAACGCAACTTTCAGATATCTCTATCTGTCGTAATTTTTTCAAAGGGATCTCAAATAAACGGAAACAAAAACTTGAACTCATGGTATCAAATGAGACTCAATAGAATCCATATTGAACCTAGAATATTGTTTTTCAGAATGGGAAAATTGCATGATTTTTACAAATACGCGCAGGAGAAAGAATGACGTTTGTGGAAAAATAAGCATAAAACTGGTATTCAAAAAGTTAGTCTGGCCACATCCCCACAAAACGGTCGCCGCTACAGCATAGACCTGTGACGTCAGACGCCGTTCTTATGTGTATACCTAAATACAGCAGTGTACCTTAGTTCATATCTATATACGATTTCCATGCCTTCGGGCAACGCAGTACATACGATTAGAAGAGTTAGTTTGTCATTTGTGATATTATTAAATGTGATTGTGTTATAGACATTGATATTCCTTAAAGTTGCAAAATAGACTCGTAAAATGGACACAAAAAATTCCGGGCAAATGGAATAAATATTTCATTATGCCATTATCTACAAATACAGCGCCTCTTAAAAAATATTTCGCCGTGCCAAAAAATTAAAAGAAAAGTGTGGTGTAGAGTGATGAAGCGCGACGAAATAAAGTATTGCGACATTGTTTTTGAGTGAAGACCAATGTAACTTGGAAAATGTAATTGGAAATACAGGTAGGTTTAAGTTCATCGAGCACATTAAAATGTAAAATTGTAAAGAACACAGGTCCACAAAAAAAAGTGGTGTCTGCTGAGGGTCCCATTATATTTTTTTCACGTATTTTTTCCTGCTGAACACGAATCTGAAGTCAAAAGGGGGGTCGCACAGCATTTCTCATTGTTTCAGTTTTAGAGAGCATCATACAGAATAAATTACGAGAAAGTAATTTTTATCGATTTTTTTTAAGTTTTCTCAAATATTTGCTGTGTAACCCCCAATGTTAACTTCAGATTCGTGTTCAGCGGGAAAAAATACAAAAGAAAAATATAGTCTAACTCCCAGCACACATGACTTTTTTTGTGGATCTGTGTAAACTTTTGATGTGATTTTTATCGTTTTTATGGGTTTTCTCTAAAATTTGCTATGTATTGTCCGAAAGTAACACGGGTTGGTTGTAACAGTAAGCCTATTGTTTTTCTAAAGAGGTTTGTCTATAATATTATATCATCATAGAGTCGGTAGCGAAATCTACATTAACTTATTTGAACAACAATATCCGTAGTGTGTTTTAGTTTGAGTTAAGACCTGCACGGTGCAAAATGATATGCAATGTAAGTTTTCATTCTTTATCTTAATATATCATAATCCTAGAACTCAACGTTATTTTGATTTATTTTATTGGCTTCTTCAGTTAATACCAATATTGGCTATAACCTAAGCATGGTATTTTAATTAAAAATAATCGTTAAAAAAAGTTTTAAGCAAGTATCCTGTCAATCGCATGAAAAATGCGTAATGGGACGATTGTAACAATGCCATAGGGGGACGATTGTAACATGTTACAACCGTCTCTCATATTTAATACCTATGATCGTATTTGTCATATTTAAAATGATAATTCTGTAGATATCCAGATAATTACTTCAGTATTTGTTATACTGTGTGGCAATATACAAATTCATTCTCTTTATTTATGATATCTAACAAAAGACAACGAACAACAGATCGTGGGAAACATTGTTATGGATTGGGAAAAACTTGGTTCATCCCAAATATGGAATATGAACGAGTCTGGCAACAGACAACCGTGCAAAAGCCAGATAGGGAAATGTATTATCATTTTATATTTTTGTTTCATTATTCTATTTTTTTTATTTATTAATTTTTTTTAAATAAAAAAATATATTATGTACCTACACTATAACTTACTTTTATATAGATATAATCAATAAACAAATACCTTGTAAATTCTAACTTTCTATACCTAGTTATTACCTATTATTCATATGTTACAAACGTCCCCATGTTCTGTTACTTTTGACGCATACCATTGGGTAGGTTGTAACGACGTACACTCTCTACTTTTTTATTAATTGTACATCAATATGAACTTTAATTACTTCAATATTACTTTTCTTCTATATATAAAATGCCAAGGAAACGACTAATAGTAAGTAAATTTATATAACTTTGTTATTTTTTTATTTATCCGGCTTTACAAAAATATGTTACTTTCCTACCTGGTCTCCCCTAATGCTGCTAAACAAGTTGGAAATGCGTAGGGATATAATACAAAAAACTGAAAATGTTTATAACAAGAAGAATAACAAAAATATTAAAAAAAAATAGAAAAAAGTTTCAACATCATGTATGACAAGTTTAAAAAATTGAGAGCATCATCATTATTTTAATGAATAATAAAATATATTTTGACAAGTTAAATAAATTTAAAGTAAAAATGTTTCATATTTAAAAACGTTATTTGATAAAAGAATCCGGTGTTTAAAGTTTGCCGCTTGGTTGTTACACCCTGTATATACGGTTTGATGTAGATAATAATAAACCCTGCGAATTATAATCACAATAAAAAATGTAAGTGTTTTCGAGTTATATATAAATTCTTGGGGAATACAGACTTCCAGAAGCAATTAACCTGATTGAATATATATGTAAATTTCTTATTTATAGTTATTACTTTTACGTGTATTTAATATGAGGCCAATTAAGAACGACATCTTTATAAAATACATAAATATCGTTTATTATATGAAATAACACGTTTAAGCCGTTATTCGCTAATTTCATATCATTTTAATCAAAAGATGATAATTAAATTAGGTGGGACCGTATACAGCGTGTTTTAAAAAATGGTGCATACATTCAGAAGCTAAATGGCTCTTTCCTCAATGTCCTGGATTTCGAAATACAATAGGCACGTTATCCTTAGAAACATTTTCCTTAGTTTTGAACATTCTAAGACCCAATCACGTTTTATGGATATGTATTTGATTTTAAAAAAATATGTAAATAAAGTCATTTACGTTACTTTATTATTCAATTATATTAGTTTTATTACAGAAAATAAAAAAATTATTCTTAAAGTTACACTAAAATAACACTCAACAGCCGTATTTATAAACACTCAGTGTGAATTTATCCAAAACACAGTGTACAAATTTTAAGTTGATCTGAAAATATATTAGGAACATACGAGGGCAAATATGGTGTATTATTATTTTTTTTAATAACTGCTTTGGATATTTCAAGAATTTTATGAATATAAGGGTTTTAGAGAGCGCTGATTCATGCTATGTTGTCAAATTTCCAATAAAAAAAATCGAAAATCTGTAGTCTCGAAAAATTGCTATGAAAAAAGTCGCAACAGTCCTTGGAAGGGTAAACTGATCGTTATTCTGACTTGAATAAGTATATCTGTCGATAATTTAGTTGCAAAAAAAATTACAATCCAAATAGCTATAGTCTTCAGGGTGTAAATAAATAAGTGCGAAAAAATTGGGGTAATTTCCTTTGAAAAAGTAATGTGTCTTTCATATAAAAAAATTTATTTAAGCATCTCCGATATAATCCCTTAAAGGGGCGCCAAAAGGGTAGTTTTTAATGCTTTTCTGAAATATCAAAAAAGTGACAGAAATAAAATTAAGTAGACACTATCGAGAAGGCACTCATTGATTAATTTTCGTAAAATTAACTATTTCTGAGCAAAAAATTACTTAAAATCAGTTACATGGCATAAGTTAATAATGTTATGCAAATGGGTTTCAGTAGAGGTAAAAAATCCAGAGGTGTATTCTGTTGCCAAAAATAAGGGTGTTTTGTTATATAAACGTGGGGTGTTAGGTCAGCCATTGTCCAGCTACAGCGTGTCAACAATTAAAAAAAAATCAGTTTTTAATTTCTAATTTGCTTTCATTTCACCAAATTACATAAAAAATAAATTAGCATATAAGCTATGTATTTATTTCAAATCGATTAACAATAAAATTGATTTATTTGATCAAATGTTTTATTGAATTAAATCAACATCTACATACGTTAGAAGACAGACTTCTCTATTCCAAAAATATATATTTATAAAAACTTACTAATTGGTTTGTATGCTCATAAAATCAAAATTTAGATTCTGGATATATCCTATTAATATATCTACTTTAAAATATGGTAGACATCTGGATATTTATTATACTTAAATATATCATTGCTTTTCAATTTTTTCTTATTTTTTACCATAAATATGTCACTATTTCAGCTAAAAATTTAGAAATCTAAAGTGAAATTATAATGAAGAGGTTTTTCTTAAAAATACGTTTTATTTTAGAAGCACTACCTTTGATGTTTTTCTTAGTTTCACATAAATAATTTATATTACCTCTTGAAAATCTCGTAAATAATAATGCTCGAGTAAAAAAATATGTGCTACCTGTTCTTATTATATTAATTATGTAAAAAATAAAGATATAAATAATATGTCAACTTATATTTGGAAACTTATAATTTAAGTTCGTTCGTATAACATGATACAACATGAAAATACGATTTGGGCTAAATTTTATCTTTTCTCACCTATAAGTGAGTGAATTTTGAAAGAAAAAACATCGAGGAATAAGAATTAATGATTAAAAAATTAATAAAGCAGAACAGAAAAATGTTGTCACGATTTAAATACATTTGAAGTACTGCAGGTGGCATCCTCTACAATTTACAGCAAATTCGAGACCATATTTCAATTTCTCGTGCCAAAAAACACCCCACTACCAAGTTTTATGTATTTACTACAATTAATAACAAAGTTATTGAGGAAAAACTAAAATAAAACTTTTCCATTTTTTTCAATCTTTTACAGACACTATGTTCTTTCTAGCGTATTATTATTGTTCGATTTTGGATGCAGTAAATCTATCTATTTAAATGTACAAATTTCGTAAGGCTTTGCTTAATGTTAGTCCTTAATTTCTTTGACAGAATAAATTGTTGAATTCATATTTACTAGAATGAAGAGATTGATGGGTGACCAGTGTTTAATTTATATTCTGAACAATAGGCCAACAATTTTTTATTTCCTTATCAGCCATCAAAAACATATCGTTGTTCCCTTTGCACGGGTTTAAGAGACGTGTGAGATACGCCTACGGCAAAAAATTGATAAGGTTACATTAATCTAGTTTTATGAAACCGGTAAACACGAACTAAGCCGTTAATTAAATATTTTTTGTATAGTTTAATAATCATAGGAGAAGAATCGCTGTGCCTCAATCACTCAAAGCTTAGAATTCGGCATCTCTTCGCATACAACGTTAGATACTGTGTTGTCAGTTTGCTAATTATACTATTTTAATTGCCATGTTTTCCAAGTCAAATTTCTTGATTATTTAATTATAAGTTATCAGCTTTAACATATTTATTTTGTCTGTAATATTTTTTTTTTCAGTTTTTTAATGATTTATAATTCTTTTATATATATATATATATATATATATATATATATATATATATATATATATATATATATATATATATTGCAACGAATTTGAAATATGCATGTAGAAAATCACATGAAAGTAATACCTGACCGATCTTAAAGTTGAATAAAATTAATAATTATTAGTGCAGATTTATAAAAAAAATATATAAAGAAATTGTTAATATGGATATCCTGGAAATAAATTTAGTAACAATAAATAATATTACACAGCATAAGAATAATAATTTTATAATTTTATTATGAAGGATAAAATAAATTTTCATAAAATTGCATGACGTTGACAATTGTTATCACTCAATACATAGCGAAAAAGGAATTTAAACCCAAAGCAACTTATGTTGAATGAAATGTGAAAGTTTATAGATTAATCTGATATACATATTGTAGGCAGACGTGTATCATTAGTGAAGATATATCCATTCAAAGTAAACCATATCATGAAAAATAATATTAAATGTCAAATTTTAGGATTAATTCCAGAGATGTCAAGACTAAAGATGGCTTTGCAAGAATCCCTTGTAAATGACCTAAAATACAAAATAAAGAGTATTTTCATTAATAAAAAAATAAAATTGTACAATAAAAACAAAAGGACATTCATAATTTATTAGTTATAAAAAGTTTTGTGATAAAGTGCATAAAAAAGGACATCCAAAGACTGTGAAAACTCATGTGAAAGGGCCTTCAACATGGAAATCTCCAGAAAGGAAGAAAAACAAAGAAATTGTTGATTAGTTTTTGGGTTTTGAAAAGGTGCAGCATCGCGAGATAGCTCCCAAAAATTTGCAAATTATTCCAGAAAAAAACAAGTTTAAATAAGAAAATATCAACTCACCAGCGAAATTTACAAGTCTCCATACTCTAGAAAAGTTATTTTGCCAATACATAAAAATTTTCAACCATCTCCAGGGAAATTGCAGTTCCAAAGGACCCTACAGGACGTTTACCAGTTTCCAGAAATGAAAATTATAAATTTTCCAACCTCAGGTACCTTTAAAAGTAAATAAAACAGGTTTTATTTCTTCCTAATCTTTGCAAAGTATAAAGAATCACCCACAGGACTTGTATAAAAATAAGTTTAACCCAGGCAATAGAAACAACAATATTTTATAAAATTGCACAAGAATTATCTTATATGTCACTAATATCGCCATTTTGCTGTAATAAAAGTGAAATCTATAATATAATTTAAAGAAATACTCCCTGGAAGATATGCAACAATAAATATAAGTAGAAGAATATCAATTTGCATAACTCATAAAATTGTAATTTAAATTCAATAACAAAGTTTCTACCTTATATTAGTTTGTTGAAATTCTCGAGAGAGGAGAAATTTAGTAATAAGAAAATATTTATTAACCAAATTTATTTTGAAAAAAAAAAACATTAATCTTTAAATGTGTTACTATATTACAAAAATAAAACCCTGTAAACAATTTGAATTGACTTTTGAGTTTAAGTTTCTTTTGCTGTTTTGATTTTCTGAAACGGTGTCTAGCAAGGGATAGTCAGAATGAAAAAAAGTAAATAAGGTAAGACAGAAAAAAATTAAATAAAAGGTTTGTATTGAACAAATTACAGCTTAATAACAAAGACACAATATACACTAAGAAAACATAACACATCAATTATATCAAGGCGCTCAACAAAATTAATATTGAAAATTTGACATCACAAAATTTAAACAAATTAAATAAAAATTAAATATTAAAAATATTTTAATTAGCACACCCCAATAAAATATTACAATATATATTAAATTTTTCATTAAAATAGCTCTCAAATGTTAGGAATTTATGAAATGACACTATCGTCAGACAAAACAAATACCGCAGATATTATTTTTTTCCTAAAATCACATTTACTGTCAATTTTCAGTGCTGATAGCAACTTACCATTCGCTGACTTTGGACAACTAGCAGCAAAAGCTGAAAATTACATCAGGGCACGACATGATATTATTGAAAGATTTCTGTCACTGTTATTTTAAACATGGAAAAAGTGATGCAACTCAAAATTTACCTAGATAATACAAAAATTATAACCCTTATATACATCATCTTTACATCCCATCTACCTTGGTAGCGTCGATTCATTTTCTTCATATTTTGATAAGATCAAGAATTAGCATCATTAAATAAAATGTTTATTAAAGCAAAGGGTAAGGAAAAAAATAATCAGTATATCAAAATAATGGACGTTACCAGAGTAGATGGTTGACTGTGGTTAGAAGAGACAAAATGTTGTGAAAGAAAAGAAGCGTATATCATTCCACATATCATTCTAAGACAAGAGGGTACGAGAACACCAACGATTATAAGCTATGCGGCCATTTACCTGTCCGAGTTCTATTATTTTGACTAAATTGTCGTCATGGTTACCTATCTGGACTGCTGCATCTCTCCTTCTTAGGGCTATGCGGTTTCTGTCGTCTGCTTTATAGATTCTCGTCTGGACTATGTGCTTATCGTGAGATTGGAAGACTAAGTTTATCGAAACAAGATTTGTCAGTGATGGATTCCCGATCCAAATCATCTTAGTTCGTTTTATTTCTGCATTATGATATTAGATGGTAATCTGGCCACAGGAGCCACTTAGGTAAAGTATTGCGGAGTTATAGTTTAAACGTTTACTGTTGGTAGTTATAGCTGTATTGATTGTTCAAAGTCTTTTTCACTCTCGAAAAAATCCTGGCATGTAGGGATTAAACTTGCTTGTGATTCGGTTTTTGTGGGTCTGTTATACATATATCTTAGCTGTCAAAATGGATTTTCGAAAGCCGGTTTCGAATTTAGAATGCGTTATGTAATTTATTACTGAATACATAGACACAGAAGCTGATATATACTCTTCAAAAGGTTTTGACCGCGAACATTGCAGATGGTGTTAAAGATTGATTCGATTGAAGACTCCTGACAAACTTTTATTTGTTAAAGACTTATAAAAAAAATATTTTATGAAATTACTAATTTAAGAGATAAGATGAGATATACATAATATTAGAAGCTCAAATTTGCAGTATTGAAAAGTGATGTAATTTTAATAAACTGAAAATTGCAATTGCAATTGAAAATGTTGCAGTGTAGAATAGTCACTTATTCGGCTTCGTAAAGTTAGTCACTTCTTTGTTGCCCAATTTGGAATCACTTTGTCAACAATTAGTAAGTATTTGTAACCAAAAATAAAGATTTGTATTTGTTAGTCTGTTGGTCAATAAAACGTGTTTATCGTATTTATTACCTCTTGAATTGCAGTTAACTAATGATGACTACCTTAATGATATATTTAAAAAATATGTTATATATTTATTCAAATAAATAACTCTGCCTTCTTATTTAAATCACAAGCTATTTCAATTGTATGTTGTACAAAGCAATGCCTCTTAACTAGATACCCAACAGTCACCAATAACTCGTCTAAACCAATGTATACTTTTTAAATTTAAACTGGGTTAACAATGGGGCGCCAATAACTGATACAAATCTACACTGGATGTGTCTTAATTTCAATCCACTAATAAAGAAACTGACTGAGACTTCGGTACAACTAGAAGTGCCAAATCACCGACTGTAATTATTTTGTTCATTGGCCACAGTACAGATGAAATAATCAACTAATTCTTTAGCAAAATAGAACCAAATATAGCTTCTTTCAAAAATTCCATTGCACTGAACCGACATATACTGAGTGTGCCATCTTTTATTAAGCACCATTGGTGTTTTATGATATACCGGGTGCGTTAAGTTTAAATAGTGAAACTTTAGAAATAGATTAAATACGAAATTTTAACAAAATAATGCAAATACAACATACGCGCTCTCTTCAACAGAAAAACAAGGTGATCGAGTTGAGGGAAAACATCAAATTTACTCGGTTAGTAGAAAATGGCAGGAGCCACTTTCCTAAAATTTTGCAGGTACTTATTATCATGGACCATCTCATGAACTAAAAACAGGAATCAAATTATATCCAGTGTTGTAGATATGAAAGGCCTACAACATCCTTTGAAAAAAAATATTTGAAACGCCACTGAGCAGGGTAAAAAACATACGATTTTTGAAATGTTCAATCTCTTTACTAAATAAAATGTCTCTAGTAAGAAATTTGTCAAACCGTTTTCCCGTAAAAATACTTTTGTGACAACTGTATATTAAATGTAAAATTTAACAAATACATAAAACATCGGAGTAGGCTCCCTTTGAAACAACTACTATCCAATGTCAAAGTACAATCAATGTTAAATGTCACAAAATGATTTATTAAATATTGTCCGTTAGATTACTATTTCCAGGAGGCATTTGCGGCCAGGAAATGAAACATTACAGTATCTGATACCGTAATGTGTGTTGCCTAGGAACATTAATATTTTGCTTAATTTTATTCAAGTTGAAATTATATTAATACTTTATAGGAATGCATGTCCATCTATTTATAAAATGATTTTTTCTTGTGTGATTGTCACGTTGCTTCTGCGATTTATTTAAAATCTTCTCCAAAATTTCTATAATACAAAACAATGAAAAAATGATATTATATTTGACAGTGACAAGTAAAATATTGCCAATTAATATTTTTTAGTCTTAATAATTATAACTTTTTATCTACAGCTACTGTTTTCCGTGGATTAAAGATCTTTTAACACACTAATGGAATAGAAATCATAATATCACGCTTCTATTTTGTAGCATTTTATTTATAATTAATATTATTAACATTTATCTCAAGATCGATCTTGTCATTTTGACCGAGATTATTTAAATTCATTCGATAAAGAGTTTCTGAAGGACTGGAGGGGCTCAAAACTTCGCCAGGTAAAATTTGTTCAGCAATTACCATCTTGCTCGACAGTGAATCTGCAATTATTCAATATAACTTCCAACCACCATGACGCTTCACAGTGGTAATATCACCCCCAGAATTGGCCGGTAATGTTGCCGAAGAACGCCTCATTCCATGTTCGGTAAAACTTTCTGGATCAGGAAGCCCTAGAAATACAACCACTTTTGAAAACGTTTTCGAAATTGTGTTGATGTTCATATGTTGTGTAATAAATTTTCCATCCACATACCGCAAAATAAATCTTCCACCGACATTTTTAGGTAGCAGATTGATGTATTTTCGACACATTTCTACAGCATTGACTGAAAAAGCTTATTCCATGATCGTGAAACTTTTTAAAATATGTGTTTTCGTATCCGGAATGAGTACGTAAAGGCCTTTGTCTTGGACATGGATGGGTGATATCCAAAACGAGTAATTCATTGCATCGGCAAGCAGCTGCAACTCCCATGATCGGTGCAACCTGTAAATAGTTCAAAATAAATCACTCAATGCATAAATTGAAATATTAAAATCGTGTATTTTCTACTTTAAGTTGTAAATATTCCTCATCTGGTGTTTTTTTCAAAAATTCTTCGATTTGGTTTCTTTCCAGTATCTTTGCCTTCTTTGGTTTATAATTTCTTGATTCTACTTTCAAATATGAAGTAAGTTTAACAAACTTCTAATTATCAATGCCTTTTGTGCACTTTCGACATTGATTTTAATATGGAATATTTTGTCCGCATCAAAGAGGACGTAATGTTACTTCTTGGGCTTCTTATAGGATTTCAGCCGAAATGCAGAAATTCACAGTATTCTCACTCATTTTTTGTGTCGATTTTGCAATTTTTTCCACTCGAAACAACGTTACTCTCGGCTGCGCCTTGAGTCCATTTTTTCTCGTGGAATAAAGGCTTGTTAATTCCCTTATATAATTATTAATAACTATCATTTTAAAACGGATTCTAAAGACTGTATGGAATAAAATGTTATATAGTACACGTGCGTTCCGTCATTACAGTAGTCCTTTATATTGCAGACTCGGTCCTTACATCGCCCACTTCGTTAGTAAAACAGCTCGTCCTGTAATAAGTCACTTACCGGACTTATACCGTAAATTGCGATTGCGATAACTGGTTGTAATTTTTTCCTTGAACTTCTGTCGGAGAGCGAGATAGAAGGTATGTTGTATTTATATTTTTTACTCCAAATCTAGGAGTCTATTCCTAAAGTTTGACTATTTAAACTTGGCTCACTCTGTATTTCTATTGACGGAAACAACACAAACCGGAAAATCATAACGCAAGAATAATTTGCTACTGTATTTAGTAAATTTAAAGAAAAGTTTTAAGAAATCACTATTCTACTGTACTATTACGTATGCTAACCTATTTACTTTACATTATCAGCTACTACTACTACCATACT
Source organism: Monochamus alternatus (assembly GCA_037114965.1). NCBI lineage: Eukaryota > Metazoa > Arthropoda > Insecta > Coleoptera > Cerambycidae > Monochamus > Monochamus alternatus. The sequence continues at coordinate 885,424 of CM073428.1, forward strand.
AAGAATTTATTGATAATGCCAACTTAAACTGGACTTTCTGCAATTGCTTCAGTAGTTTTTGCAAACGAACAACATCCTAACACGTTCAAATGAAGAAATGTTACCAGGTGACAGAGAGATTCTAAAAAATCCGTGCGATTCCTAGATGTGCGATGTCCGATTCAAGATGTGACTTGAACACGCAACTACGTTTCGCAGAATTTTAATCTTATGATACGGTCCCGATACATAAATCTATGTTTATGTGACAGGGTTGAAGATTTGCTTGCCTAATATCAATCACTGTAAATGACTTTATCTGATTCCATAGATATCAAATGGTGTATCTTTATTCACAATGCGTGTTTACTAAACATGTTTCGGAGTTATTTTTTACTATTCGATATATCGTTCAATCTGAGGTTACGCAAAATAGAGAGGCAGTTGTTTATGTAAATTATCAGATATTTTATAATCTCAACATAAATGTTCTAAAACATAATGAGGTTTACATTTTCCTTCCTAGGAAAATACCTTGGACAAACTAGTTATTTTCCGAACTAGTGCAGAAAATGATACTTTCTAGCATGCCGACAGCCGACTCCCCTTCGAGTCGTTCGGGCCCAGTTGCCCAGTGCGGGAAAGTCACTTACCGCACGAGTTAAGAACAATATTTTTTCTATGAATATCTAATAGTAACAGTAACTGTAACTTAACGATAATTGTAATTTCTTGTCTTGTAAGTAATTCTGAACAGACCATAATTTAACTAATTTTAATTTCTTAAATACATGATTTAAGGTACCTCAAATTCCCTTGATTTACTTTAAACGACAAATCAAATTTATTGTTCAGAATATAGTTGCTTGCTACATGTAACAGAATTATGCAGGAAGGAGATAATTTAATACCAAATCACTTACGTACATCAAATACCTATTATTTAAATATTAACCTCACTATTTTTTTTTCACCTCACTGTCTATTTATTTTTGCATTTAGGAGTGGCAATTACTTCATCTATATAGATGCTATATTTGATCATGTTTATTGAATCCATTCCTTTTTAGGCAACCTTTTCAATATCTTAATTAATCAACTATGACTCTTTATTTTAAATGCGCTTGCCAAATATTAATAGTAACGAAAACAAATGCTTGGGAATTCAATTTTTCCTTCAGTCATCTTTCCTAAACTGTCGATGAAGTGACAGTTGAATAATACGTGGTTATAAATCTATGTAAAAAGGATCCGTCAAAAAATATACGATGGAGGCAAATATAACTAAAAAGAATGGTACGGAAAAATATTTTTAAATTTTTTTCTTATGTGTATGCCAAAAATCTATAAATAAATTGGCCAACTTTTGACAACACGGGAGGCGTACCTTTCCATGTATAGATATAAAAAGAACTACGTTTTCGAAACAAAGAAACTGTTGTAACAAGTGAGAAAAACAATGTCTCCTTTGTAGGTAGTATTTGTTACAGGTTTAAAACATATGATAATTATGTATACAAAAAATTAAATTTACATAACAGAAATGTAGTAATTAATGGAATAATATGCCATATCGTTTGCTAAACAGTATGTATAAAATTTTTAATATACCTGAATCTTACAAAGGTTATAATTTCAGTGAAGGAAAGGTACAAGATTTCCTTACGCGTGCCCATATTGCAGATAAAGGTCTCATATACTATTTTAGTGAACAACAATAACCAATTATTTGGAAAACCTAAAACATCAATGAAATGCCAAGGAGTTAAATTTACAATAGTTTTTATTGTAGTTCGAGATTTTATTTTCTTAAGTGGATAAAACACGACTGTAATACCTACAATGTTTTATCTACAATCACCAACAAAAGTTAATCGAGTTTAATTAAAAGAAAACGACATATTTGAACGTCAACAAGGAACTTTCTTGTTGACGTCAACGTCAAAGGAACAAAAACATTCTTTGTTGACGTTTAGGTGTAATAAAGGTGCAATATAGCAACCTGGAAACATGACTGAAATTTGCCTTTGAATACATGCAGCTGAATGAGTAAAAAACTCATTGTGATCCAAGGAATTCCATATGAAATATGTATTAGCTTACCATCGGTACAAAAATTAATACCAAGAAAAAAATTACCTAGTTTAACACATGAGATGGTATTATTAGTTTAATTTTAACACGAAGCAAAGGCTCTGTTTCATGTTACGCACTGTTTATCATTAAGGAAACATTTTGACGTAAATAAGTTTACAAATCCTATACAAATTTTCAAGAGAAAAGGAGAAGGTTATCCGGCAAGAAGATCAAAAGTTTAAAAAACAATAGTTTTTAACATATTTGAAGGAAGCTGATGACGATATACACCTAATATCAATATTAGCTCTTCGCCAATCTTTTTGCTGAAAACGTAAGCATTGAAAGTAACTGCTTTAAAGTGGCAGCGACAAAAAAGAGCTTGTGAGCTTTCTGAGCCATTGAAGGAATAAATATGGTGGACATTATAAGGAAGTATGTCAAATTTCATCCAAAGAATACTGGTCATACAAGATTTTGTTTCATGTAACCACTAGAAATAAATACCTTCCGAAAAACATTGAAATTTTCATCCCCTACCATTTTAGCAGGTAAAGAGGCAGATTTGCTAACCTAGAAGAGACATAGAGGGTGGAAATCAATTTTAGGTGAAGAAATTGAAAGGAATAACGAACAAATTTTAAAAACCAGCAATATATTGAAATCGAAGCAGTCACTATAAGGGATTAATTTAATAAATTATAGCAATGGGGAGATTGCATGATTTTTTCAGATATGTGCTGAAGAAAGATGGTATTTTTTTAATCGAAATGATGTTTGCCTTCGACAATTTAGTGCAAAAATAAGCCTAAAAGGGCTATTTAAAATTTCTATTTGGCCTCGTTTCCAGAAAACGGTCGCCGCCACAGCGAATACCTGTAACATCAGACGCCGTTCGCACGTGTATACTTAATACAACCTTGTGCTATATCTCTCTATCTGGACGTAACCAACAGCATTGTTGCTGTAATTTCCACAACCGGATCTATATAGTAAATAAATAAATAAATAAGTTACGTTTAACAATACCGTAAGTTCACCACATCACCACTAACAATTATGATAATGTTAAAAATGGAAAATAGACATCTGCTTGTTTTGACTCATAGCTTTGGGCTAATTAATCCACTCGTGGCAAATTGTTCGATTATGCTTACACAAAACCCGATTCCGTCATCGATGCGCAGCATTACCTACACAAAAATGCAAAAACACAAGAAACAAACACCTGTTTACACCATCAACACCGTAACACTGCACCTGTATCTACGGAAACCTAAAACGCGCTAAACATCGTGTAATCTCACACCAATGATATCATATTTTCGACCACGTGGTTTTGTTTACATTGCAAGGCAATTTTTTAATGTTAATATTTTAATTATTTTGCGATTATTACAGTCAGACAAATGTTCTGACCTTTCAATATGTTAAGATTACCCTTTAATATATTTCAAACCAATATAAATTTCATGCTACTTCTCCATTGTACAAATTAATATGTTTTAAAATTAACTGTCTTGTTATTGACTAAAATTATTAGATGAAGTAATATTATAAAATTTGAGAATATTGACGATTTTTCTTGAATTTAATTGTTCCATTTAAATAATAATTAAAATAAATTTATAAAGCATGTTCTTATTCACTTTAGTAGCAAAAACAGTTTTTCTCACTAAATTACAAATATTTATAAATAGTATAGGAACTAACCATACAAATTTATTAACATTTAATTTATAATATATGTATCACGAAACGCTAAAGAAATTGATATTTTCAAAATTCGAGACGCCATTAAAGTGTGACTTATAAAACCACAATAAAACGAGTTCACTCTGTATAATTGACAGCGCCAAATATTTTAAATACGAGTTGATTGACAGTAAGAGTCATGACATTCAAAAGCGTGAGTTAACACATTTTTCAAGCATTGTTATAATTCATAATAATAGATGTACGCCCGTCAGTCCATAAGTAGTTATAAAAGGTGGTTTTAATTTAAACAACAAATCTACATCGCCTTCGATTTAATATGAGGCATTTGAATATCATTCAGTTTATGGCACAAACAAGGTAATCCTTAAAAACATAAACAGACAACCGAAATTTAAATCTAAACGATAGTCCTAACTAAAGATGAACTAGTTATTAGTTAATGCTGGCAATTTGAAGGGTGGTAGTGCAAGAGCGCACAAAGAACGTTCAACCAGGTTCTTAGTAGTATATTATTTTTAATTAAACTGAATCATTTCCTTTAATTGTTGGAGAAAAAATGCGCTAGAAAACACGACTCTTCATTGAAAGATCAGGAATGAGCGCTATGGATCCCTTTCTCGATATAATTACAACTCTTCTTGAATTTGTTTGTGACTCGCCGTAAATTAGCAACATATCAAGTTTTTGTGAATGAGCAAACATTTGTAAGCACAAAAGTTATACGTTTAACGTTCGTATTGAGTAATGATAACTTTTAAACGGGAATTAATATAGACAAATTTCTCTAATAAAAATTTATTAGAAGAAAGAGAGCTTTTTAATAGGAAAAATAATTGGGTATGTCATTAGTCATTTCTATCAAATCCCATAGATATTATCTACTTTCGATTGAAAATGGAAGTTACCTCATCCCATTTAACACAACGTGTCTCAAATTTTATTTAATTTTTTTTTATCCTCACAGTAGGCCCCTACTATCGAGTTTGAGGTACTTTGTACTTAATAATTATTTACATTAATTTAAATATTACTATTTTTTTACGAATTCTGCTGGGTGTAATAATGTTTTTCCACGCTCGGGAGTAGAAATCAGTTTCTATGACATCAAAACTAAAACAGAAGTAGTCGATCATTCCCAAGGGAGAAAAAAGATAACATTGAAATTATTTAATGACATTTAAATTAAATGTTACATTTGTACAATTTTCAAAATTAATATTAGAAGGAATATTACTTTCGCTTACATTTACAGTTTTTGTGATTGCGCTAGTAGTGGTACCTACTAAAACCTGATTAGCAATTTTGGTCTTATTTTCAATGGAGTTCTCGACATAACCCTCAGCGACTGTCGTTGATTTCCAACCAGCACGACGCTTTATTGTCGTGATATCCACACCAGCATCTGCCAGTAATGTCGCTGAAGATCTTCGTAAGCAGTGACCAGTATAACATGCAGCATCAGGTAATTTTAAATACGAAGCTACTACACTCGGAATTTTTCCCATGGTATTCTTGCCAACTGGCTGCGAACTACATTTTCCTGCTTTGTAGTACAAAAAAAGGCGCTTATGCTTGACATGGGGAGGACGAAGGGACAGGTATTTTCGAAACAATTCAAGCATATTTCCCACATCGGTAACCAGAAAGGTTCGTGGAATCTTTGTCTTAGTGTTTGGAATTTTTACAATCAAGGAAGAGCCTACATCCTCAATATCATCTACAGTTAAATTGACTAGTTCATAAGTTCGACAAGCACCGGCAATCCCCAGAATTAATCCAACCTATAAAAAATCAAAATACTTAATAATTGAAATACCTAACAACAAAAGTAATCTTACCTTAATCATTAAGAATTCTTTATCATCTGCACTTGATAGAAAACGGTCGATTTCACCCTTTGTCAATATTTTCGATTTTTTCGCTTGATATCCGTCACCGGTTCTTTTCAAAAATGCGATCAGCTTGGGGAATTTGCTTATATCTATGTTGTCGTAAATTATCAAGCATGACTTAACCATAGAATATTGCGCCCATAATGTGGAAGACTTGTAATTCCTTGCATTTTCACTGAAGTATGCCAACAAAACATTCTCGCTGTATACTTGAACATTTTTCCCGGCGCACCACTTTTTGAACCGATTGTAGGCTATATCGTATAAAGATCTTGACTTCGTAGGCAGCAAATTGCAATATTTGCAGCCTCCGCAATCTCTTCCGACTCACAATTATTCATTGTGCACTAAACAAACTTTAAACTAAACCAAACTAGCACCTTAATTTGACAATTCTTTTTGTTTGTTTATTTTGTAGTTATGACAATAACTCAACGACTACTAAATAAATGCTCAAATCCGAATACAATAATTCTGGTGCTACTTACTTCATAATGACAAAATATGTGTTTTTAAGTTAATGAGACCGTGGAAAAAATAGTATATACCATTCGGGAGAGATGCTATTTTGTCCTCGGTGCATTGTAGCCCTCGGGCTTCAAATTGCACCTTTGCCAAAATAACGCATTTCTCTTCCTTATAGTATAATGTACTATTACAAATACTGTATATAATTTTCTTAGTGTGCAGTTGGCGTGTAATATTCAAGGAACGTTATGTTGAAACATAACAGGTGCTCCTTTTTTATTCTAAAAGACTATAATTTGTTTTACGTACATCACGGAGAAAACTAGCATATTGGCACGAGACAATTTTTCTAAATTGCCTAAATTTCTTCTAAATACATAATTCATGGAATATATCTTGAAATGTATCTGTTAAATGATATTATTTTTGTTTAACAAATCTTATCTAGAATTTGATAATACAACATTAAAAATATAATGTTAAGCAAAAAAATAATGTCAGATGAATATATTGTCAAGTTATAACTTTGAGTGCTTAGAGCTATTGGATTTGAGATGTGGGCCATCGATTTTTATTTTATAGGAACAGGTGTAGAAAGTTTGAACTTCTGAGAAAATTGTTTAAACTTGTCAAGTACACAAAGCTACATATATAGGTAGATTTATGATGCTCAATCACATTGCTGACAGATATGAGCACAGATAAATCAATCTTGAGATTCGCCAGTAAATTGATTATAATAGACCCATATCGAAAATGTAGTGGTCTGGTATCATCAAAGGAGTTCGTGTAAGAATATAGTACTGATATAATTCAAAATAACTGTGAAAGATTATGTTATAAAATAATATAAATTTTACTTTTTCAAATTAACTTATTCGAGTAATACATCTCATCAAATAGCAAAAAATGCGTATTTATAATATATTTCTTTTATACCTCAAACAGCTTTGATTCATGAAAACAAATTGCTACCAATTTCATGAAGATCCAGAAAGGAACACTGACAAATTTTAATTGAGTACTAGGAAATAGTTTGTAATCATAATAAGAAAATTAATACTAAATCTGAACTATATGGGGTTTACTATACTACTATATACTATATATAGTAATAATACTAGTACTATATATACTACTACTACTTAAGGGTTAACTATGATACGCGCTATGACGCACTTGTTTTTGAAACCACTCTTTATAGCGTGTCCCAGGACTGATGGAAAGAATATGAAAAGATGGATTCTATAAGTAGATAATGAGAGTATTTCTTCTATAAATATATTTTCTAAAACGCACCTCTTCAATACTATAGATTTTTATAAAAATCAGTATATGATTCATCAACCTAACGTAAAGTGTGTCGGGAGTAAATTCCTGATTTTATTTTCTAAATTAATTTTTAGGCCATTTCAGAGATGTACTTGAATTGTACTTGATCTATTTTAAATCAATACACAATACCATTTTATTCTTCTGGAAAACTCGTCTATAATATCATTTATATATACAGTGTGATTCAGAACTTATCCAAACACAAATTTTAATAACTATAAGGATTTTACAAAAAAAAAAAAGATATTGACTCCATTTTTCCTGACGCATATATTCCCAGTTTTTTTGGATAAGTTGCGAATCCCCTGTATAAAATAGAAAGCAGTTTTCAATAATTTCCTCGAATAATTGAATCAATTCTGTATGAGTAGGAAAAAATGAGTGGCACCTAATCAATGTCGTCGTGCTATTTATAAGCAACGATAGGGAATTTTAAAATCGGGAATTGTTAAGCTTCACGATAACATACGTATGCGTATTGTTACATCTGCACAATCAACAACTCAAATGGAAGCTTTATGATCAATCCCTATCTATAGTCTTCATCGGTAATTACCTTACATCTCAGCAATCCAGGAAATTGAAAAGTTAGACACAAATTTACAACCTCAGTCGACGGAATGTTATAAGGAGAGTTCGTAAAAGCTTATTTTACGATGACATGGTGACTATGTAAAGAAATGTTGTAACTATGCTTGGAATTAGAACATTTTCTCATCTGTTTTCATATAATCGATTAGTTCGTATTAAAGTTCGTTTCGTAATTTGTCTAATATCTTAACTTCCAGTTTCTCACAAAGTATTTAAAGGCAAATGTTTATACAAGAAAATAGTCTTCAATTTGGACGAATAACACTCCCCTTTAGATTCCATACTACACTATTTCCTGCATGTATATGTCAATTGAAAACATGTTACGACAACTGCTTCAGCTAACTAAAGTAAACAACCTTATCGTCTTCTCTTATATAGACACATATCCGTTACTCATGTAATTTCATCGTTTCATTGTATTGGTAATACTAGCATTTAAAGAACTATAGGCTATTCTATAAAATTATCTAGGCAGATCAGATCTTGTCAACTCAGAACCGTGTGCGGTAAAAGAAACCAAACGACAACCTAAAAAATGTTGGCTTGGAAACACTGACCACCCCGAACATACATTCAGAACTCTCCAGTACCCGATACGTGTTGCCAAAAATGACGCTATAATTTGTCATAATCACATTCCATGCGCATTCCATCTACATATAAGCAACGGACCGCTTTTTCAATTAAGCGATGGTACGAGTAATATGGTAGTGCCACAGGCATTAACATGAAAGGATTACATTTGGGATTCCAAGTGCAAGTTCGCTGAGGAATCGACATACATTTTATTTAAATTTCTTTTAAGGTGCGCAGTTTTTGCTTGTAATGCTTGAAGATGCTTTTAATTCAGCAGCAGCTTTGTTTTAATAATAACAGATTAATAAATAAGTACACTATACCAAAACAATTTTCATTTTATTTTAAAAGTATTAAGCTATTTCAAATCAATTCTTCTGCAATTATCACATGAATTCATGTATGTTCTTTGACATCAGTAACATGTGTAGGTGAAAACTGACATGTTTATGTATTTCAAGAAACTGCTTCGTTAAATGGCCTTCTTTTTAAATAAAATTTATAAAGTGGATATTAAATATATATTTGAAAAATGGAATTTTGGAGCAAAATCAAAAGTAATGATCAATTGCTCAGATTAATATGAATTCAAAACCATTTACCTATTTCTTGAAATTTTAATGATAATAACTTGGATATGGCCTCTGACGCCTAATAATACTTCGTTTATCTCATTTTGAGCCATTTCTGTCTTCAACAACCACACAAAATGACACCAAAGAATAAATAAATGTTGACACCACGATAATAACAATAACAATAATAATATCTCTACTTCTCATTCTAATCACGAGGAAGCGGGTCGCATTTGCGCTTAGGAACGACTTACGTTGGAAGGCCCTAACTATTCAGGAATGAGACCTGGAAACCCCCCTAAATTAGGGAGGTGGTCAGACGACGACTGATATCACTCTCTCACGTTGACCCAAACCAACATAGGGTGCCAATCAGTTTCACGAATACAGCTGATCTACGGTCTACCAGCCGCGGGATTTGATTCCATGGCGGACTGACCACATCGATTGAAGTACTGACGCCTTAAACGGCTCGACCACTGACAGACCAAATTATGAGGATGACAGCACAATGACAACCCAAAAATATAACTTTGTTTAATAATCAAATTCCATAGAAACAAATAAAATAACATTTTATCGTCACGTATAAAAAATAACTATTAGTGATAAGTGATTAGTTTAGCTAGACGGTCATACTAGAACATTTTCTTAGTCGAAAATCGAAGTGTAACATATTCGAAAAGTTTTCGCTGTTCAATTACAAGTAAAACTTTTAAAATATCATTAACTATACACCTTTTTGCTGTGGGTAGATTTAGATATTGTGAATATTAGCCACAGTGTTATTGTCTCCAATATATATAAGTAAATTGTTTCCCAACAACAATAAATGTGAAGTAAGTTTAGCAATATTTATCCAGCTGAACCAACTTAGTGGAACTTTTGCATAAACTTGCACTGTGCTTTGGAACTAAACCAGAATTAAATTAAATGTTATGAAACCCCCGTTAACACAACTAAACAATTATTTAGAACTTATAACTTTGAGCACGCTAAGATGATCAAATATGCAAATAGGAAACGAGAAACTTTTATTGAAAGTTATGAAAGCTCTTATGATATCCTATAGTGTTCGGTAATAAATTAATAAAATTGAATTGTTCTTTGGATACATGATTTTTATTTCAGAACGTGTAATTTCAATTTCAATGTGGTCGTGTGTATTTTACAGTCAATTCTATCTCAAAATGGTTAGTTATGCTTGAGGGAATGTCAATAAGAATCAAATATATTTTAAAATTCACCTGTACTAGTTTGCATGCATTGCAAAAAATGTATATAACAGTATCGATTTTCGATTCGTCAAAAAAATCGATAGGTATAGATTAATCGAATCGCATAATTTTATTATCGAGTCAAATCGATTCGAAACAATCAAATAAAATAGTTGACAGAACAACTTAGTGGAACTTCACCAACACCGTAACCTCCATCTGCATCCACGGAAAGAAACATAAACTGCGCTGAACGTCATGTGACGTCACATCATAGATATCACGTTTTCGGCCACGTGGTTTTGTTTACATTCTATGGCAATTTATTAATGTTAATATTTTAATTGTTATGTGACTATTGCCGCCAGACACATGTTCTGACCTTTCAAAAAGCATCAGGATTCAAGGAAATTGAAACGTTAAAAATCAAACAACTAGATACATGAAGTTAAGTTTGTAAAAATTCGTTCCATGATATCTAAAGTATTTAGAGCATATACAGGGTGTTAAAAAAAGAGTGTAAAATATTTCAGGAGGTAATAGTATGAACCAAAACAAGCAGAAAAGTCTTAATAAACATAGGTCCGCAAAGTAACGGTTGCGGAGATATGGACCACTATTCGTTTTTCAAACATTTTATTTTATTAGGAATAAACCGACAAAGGAAGCTTTTAACAAACAAAAAACAAAATTACAGAAGATATTCAAAGTGCACTCCGTCCATTTCCAAGCAGGCACGACATCTTCGTCTCAACGATATTCGAACTCTTTCGAAAAACCCTCCTTGGTTTGGATTTCTTGACACTTTTGATTAAACCGTAACTGCAGCTCTTCCAGGCTATTTACAGGAGTACCATACACTAATGTCTTCAAATATCCCCAAACAAATAAATCTAGACGGTTCATATCAGGCGATTTTGGAGGCCATAAAAAAGGTCCGGCCCTTCCTATCCATCTATGTGGAAAAGTTTGGTGTAAATGCTCTATAACGGCCATGAAAAAATGAGCTGGAGTACCATCATGCTGGAACCACATTTGTTGCCACTGATTCAAACGAATGTCTTCCAAAAACTCATACAGTGTGTTCTGCAGAAAGTTGAGGTAAGCAGCGCCTGCTAATCGGTTTGGTAAAACAACAGAACCTAGAAACCTGTCACCTACAATACCCATCCAAATATTTAATGAAAAACGTGCCTGATGTCCAGATTCTATTAGCATTTACACCAAACTTTTCCACATAGATGGGTTGGAAGGGCCGGACCTGTTTTATGGCCTCCAAGATCGCCTGTTCTGAACCCTCTAGATTTCTTTGTTTGGGGATATTTGAAGACATTAGTGTATGGTACTCCTGTAAATAGCTAGAAGAGCTGCAGCTACGGATTAATCAAAAGTGTCAAGAAATCCAAACCAAGGAGGATGTTTTCGAAAGAGTTCGAATATCGTTGAGACGAAGATGTCGTGCCTGCTTGGAAATGGATGGAAGGTACTTTGAACATCTTCTGTAACTTTGTTTTTTGTTTGTTAAAAGCTTCCTTTGTCGGTTTATTCGTAATAAAATGAAATGTTTGAAAAACGAATAGTGGTCCACATCTCCGCAACTGTTACTTTGCGGACCCATGATTATTATGACTTTTCTGCTTATTTTGGTTCATACTATTACCTCCTGAAATATTTTACACTCTTTATTTAACACCCTGTATGTATTGCAAATTATGGTTACACATACAGTATATTTTCTGCTCAACTTAAAATTGATCTATCGAGGCGCTGATTTTTCCTTTATCTAACCTCTCGTATGAATGTTGTATGATTGTGTACTCATAAACAAACCTTCACGATACTTCAACATCGCACCCTCCGTTCTCTTATAGATAGCCAACCTGCATCATCCCCGCGCGTGGCCTTATGCGTTTGAAGAATGTGCCTGAAGAGTGACACGGCCGGTTCCGATTCGAGCCAGAGGTGCAGGCGGTATGGCCATCACCGACGAGGAGCTGTCAAGCGATGAACGGCCTCGCCGCAGCGGTCTTTCGCGGTCCAGGAGCCTGCCGCAACTGTCTCACCACGATTCCGGGCTCGGAAGTTATTATGGGGTTTGTCTTTGCCGAACCGGAAGGCCCGTAGGGGTTAAAATGGAAATTTCTCTTTATTTGATTTGAAAGGCAAACAAGATTTTTGGCTAAGAGCCTAGAAGGTTCAATTCGCCAGATGGGAAGTGAGATTACACAATTTGCAAAACACCCAATAAAAATTTAAGCAAAACGTCATCATCAGTAGTATAATATATTACCAAGTACCTACGGATACAAAAAACGACTAATGACGCCCACGATTATATTTTCTCAGAAACATACGTAATTTTTTTTTTCCTGTTATAAAGCTTTTTTTTCTCATAAACCTTTATTAGAGAATTGTTTCTGTTGTACTTCTAATTTAAAAGTTATAAGCAATATCGTCCTAGAGTTTGCAAAAAAATACCACCTGAAAATCACAGTAGCGGTGGAAGGATCAAGTAGTCTTTGGAAAATAATTGAATGTTAGTTGTTTAAAGTGTATAAATATCACAAAATACTTGCCATTACTCAATACTAACGTCAAATGTATAACATTTATGCTTACAAAACGTTTTGTCATTCAGTAAAAGTTGATAATATGTTGCTAATTTACGGCGAGTCACAAAAAATTAAAGAAGAGCTGTAAAGTTATATGAAGAAAGGTATCCAGAGCGCATCATTCCTGATCATAGACACAACAAGATTGTAGGTGACCTTGCGACATAGACCTTATAAATCATGGACGCGCCCGAAACCGTTTTCTGCCTATACAAATCGTTGATGCTCAGATGTGTGCGACAGAGATAGAGCTAGTCCGGGCAAAAACCCACAGATCATTGGGCGAAAAAACAAAAACCGTAAATGACAGACGTATGACAGACCGAATTATATTGGATATATACTCATTTATTCAGAAATTTTATTTATAATTACATTTTGATAATAACAACTTGTAAGGAAGATTTTAATTATTTAGGAAAGGTTTTGTCAGGTTATGTTTATATATTTTTCTGTCATAGAACATCTGTTTTTGCCCGGACTAGCTTCGTCCCTCTTGTACACATCAGGACAGCGGACCTCTCTTTCTAGGGCCGGATCATGATTTATAAGGTTCGGACGAATCTAATCATTACCCGAAGGGTAAGCAACAATGTTAATACAACTAGACTGTTACACTATTTCGAACAAAATCCACTAAATTCTATACGGCAGGCTAGCTGGGAATAGAATTTAGATAAATCAACCGTGCAACGAATTTTAAAGACCATTGGGTGTCATGACTACAAAATTCACAATTTTGAGTATTTGCCTGAGCGTCACATTGAAAATAGACTTAAGCTATAGATTTAAATTTTGTACTTTAAAGTAATGCGGTATTTAAATAGGGGCAAAACAAATATTCATGATAATGGTGGACATTTCGATCGGTTATTAAAGTAGTTTTTACTATAACAATGTTGTAAATTTGTTGCTCATTGTTAAACTATTTATTTAAAATTTTTGTTGTAGTTGAAGTTAGAATATCTCGAAAACGGGGCTGTTTATTGAAATTAAACAAGTATACCTTTTTTGCTTATAAATTATTGGGGATTCATTTCTGTTATAAGGGACATTTTTAAATCCTATTACATCAGCAAAACATACTGTAAACAGTGTTTTTTATGTAGTATATTAAAATTCAGCTTACTAAATGATATGCCCCTCAAAAAAATCTCCATATACCGAATTTCAAAGAAAAGTCTCTAAAACTTTTTGAAATATTGAAGAAAAACTAATATGAAAATGTTCGCTTCTACACCATGTATCTTTTTTAATATTGATATTCGGACTAAGACAATATGGTTCACACGGTATATTTTAATATCTAGAATCTACAGTTAGTCTATGAAGCATTCATTACCGAACAATCTGAATAAAACAAATAGAAATGGCATAATACTTAAGTAAATATCAATTCCCACCAAAAAATTTTCATTCTTATACTAAATCTAGTAGTCTATGTAAAATTATAGTTTCAGTTATTTTCTAGTAACTTAAGGGCCACTGTACTCCTATTTATGAGCAAATTGTCATAAATTTTCTTCATAAAATTTTAAACGACGTCAGTTGTTATTGACGAGTTGAGTCGTAAATTCGATTGCAATCGCCGACAACGTAAAGTGAATTGTATAAGATTACTCAAAGCATGTTCATTTTTAAAGTTGAACTGATTTATTTAACTTGTCTGCTTCTTTTATTTAAACGTGCCGAAACATGTAGCTGATCTACACAGCAAAATGGCGATAATATTGAACGATATATTACTTATATTGCTAAATTTTTTTTTAAGACAGACATATACAGTTTTAATCTGTTTGATTGTCCGATAATGCCTATCCATGTTTTCATTTTATTTGGTATCGAAATTCGCAGGAGACAACGCTTTCAAATAAAAAAAAATTAAATCTAGATATTTCAACATTCTTTGTGAAAAAAATAGTAAGGAATTTATCGAGTCTATACTTCGTTTTATATATCGGTTATCGGGCATTTCTTATTGAGATTTGTTGGAAAAGTTTTAGGCAGTATCGGAATACATAAAAATAAATAATTTTTCATTTCAAGTTACCAGAATATGTTAGCCGACAAAATAGAAGTCATGGTCAAACTGTGAGTCCAATAGTATTTGAAATTAGTAATAAATTATACTATTATAATTAATAATTCATGTTTGTAATATATCTTATTATAAAGTTTAATGTATGTAGTTTCAATCGTCGTCAATATTTTAATGAAAATTATTCTACACTTCTTAACTGTTGTTGAAGAATGTATAAGGCGTTCGTGAATTAGGTTGCATATACTGACGTTGATTTTTTGTATAACTTTGACTAAAAAAGTTAATATTTGCATCTACAGTTGAATTTAAAAAAAAATACGTATTTTGAAAGATTTCTGTACCTAAAAATTTATTGGTTAGACCGTTTTCAGCCGTTATATATTATACGGCGACCTTAATGAAGGAATCACTATTATTTTTTCTTACTCTATCTTTTCCCCAAGTTAAGAATGAAAACATGGGGACACCCTGTATAAATTGAGCTTCATTTAAATTCGCATTTGTCACTGGCCGTGTAAATGCGTTCCTTGTTTTGCATGAAATATAAATCATTACAAGCAATTACTTTAACGGCGAGATATTTCTAGAAGACAATTATAATTTATGGACAAACTAATTAGCGAAGACGAATTTTTCGTGCACATTTTTTAAACCTGCTGGAAATGCTGGACTGCATCTATTGCCTTATATCACTGAGACAAATTTCCATTTTTAACCCGGTACCGAACACACAGTGCGTCTTATCCGCTTTATTAAAATTAGCTACAACTGTTCGTAATTATATCTGCCTGTGGTTGGTATGTTGCTAGTTGCGTTACTCGAATGAATTATAGTCCCAGAAAGCGTGTTACAAAATGATTTATTGGTGGCAGAAGACGTGGACGTCTGCACCGTGATTTAATCGGAAATTTAGTGCCCATAAAAACGTTTGAGACGATGTAAATTTATTTAAAAGCGGATGCCACTGCCTCCATTCCGATCATTAAGTAGAGGATTTTAAACTATAGAGTTCAGATCAATGCAATGTCAAGAAATAGCAATCAGTAGCAAACCTATCAATAACAATAATTCTAATTTTGTTAATACAGGGTGTTAACGATAAGTTTAATCACTCGGTGGACTTCAGCGATGTATTCTACCCATGAAAATAATTAGAGTTTGTCACAAAACAATTTTTAATACAAAACTTTATAAAGGAGTTGCAGGATTGCTTACTTACCAAATTTTTGTGAAACAGGCAATGATTTTAAAGTAAGTAGTGAATTTCAGATATTTTCTGCAATGGGGGAATTGCATGATTTTTCTAAATATGTGCAGAAGAAGAAATGTATTATTTTAAGGGAAATGGCGTTTGTCCTAGACAATTTTGTGGAAAAATAAGCCAAAAAAGCGGCATTTAAAATTATATTCTGGCCACGTCCCACAAAACGATGACCGCCACAGACCTGACGTCAGACGACCTAATACAGCATTCTGCTTTATATCTGTATACAATTTCCATTTTCAAACAATGCAGAACATACGTTTAGAAGAATTAATTTGTCATTTCTGATACTATTAAGTGTTATTGTGTTAAATAGACATTGGTATTGAATAAAGTTGGAAAATAGCCTCGTAAAATGAGCACAGAAAGTGCATCTCACCTGGAAAATGGAAGAAGTATTTCATTATGTTATTATGTACGAATACAGCATACAGTGCATATTAAAAAATATTTCACCGTGTCAAAAGATTAATACTAATGCGTTATAATAATAATGATGCTTAATTGCCCAACAGATTCCCATTTACAAGGCAATTTACAAAATAATACAACTTAAGAAATATAAACCAAGAAAAATAGAAAATAGAGAAAAGAAAAATTACAAAATATATAAGCAGATACATATACCTCAATATACATATACAAGTGTGTTAATATTACAACGACATAAATTCAATTCAAAAGTGGAACATTCAAATAAAAATAATCATTGCCTTGCAGCGTTCAATAAGGTATGTAAAGAACAAAAAAATATATCACACGAGTTACACAATCGGCTAAAATTGTCACACATGATATAAACCGGTGATTTACATAAAATATAAGTATTTGGCGTTGCAAGTTTAAAGGCGTTAGTAGTAAAGTTTATAGCAGCAAGCAAATCAGCACAGTCAATAGTGCAATAACTTATATAAAAAAAGTGAGTGACATACAAATTCTACGAGAATTCAGTGTTTAAACATCAAATCTACTGACTTAAAGGTCGTAATTAAGTCCTATTTCAGGATAAATCCCATCAACTTTGTAATCTAAATATTTTAAGAACTTTTTTTGGACTCTTTCAATTTGCCACTTTTGAATATTGTTATAAGGATACCATACCAGAGCACCATATTCAAGCCTAGAGCGAATATAAGCAAAATATAGTATTTTAATAGCTCCAAGATTAATATTAAAAGAAAAATGTGGTATAGGACATCGTCCTATAGGACGAGGTATAGGACGATGAAGCGAGATGGAAGGAAAACGTTAAGCGTTGCTGAAAGCCATTTTAATGTAAGTTTAATTGGAAATAAAGTATGTAGGTTTAAATTCATCGAAAAAAATAAAATGTAAAGTTGTAAAGAATCAAACTTTTCTATTAAGCTACCAGAATATATACAGGGCGTTTAGAAAATTAAAGGTAAAGTAAACTTATATTGTTTTTCAGTTATTGTATTCAGCGCTTCATTCCGATTCTAAATGTTTTGTATTTGCTCCTACCATTTATAGGATGTAGAATGTTATTTAAGGTATTTATAAAATTTTGCTTTTTATAAAAGTGTGACAGGTGCACTGTTATAGTGTTAATAATGTAAACGCCTGTTTAAATAATCAACACTATAACACTGCAGTTGTCATTTGTATTTATGGACATAACATAACATAAACCGCGGTGAACGTCATGTGACGTCATACCAATGATTTTGCGTTTGCGGCCACGTACTTTTGTTTACATGATAATTTATGAATTTCAATATTTGAATTATTATGTCTCAAGTTCTGGCTAATTGGCATGCCCAAAGCCACAATTCATTCAAACACACACAATTATTATGTGATTATTGTCGCCAGACACATGTTCTAACCTTTAAATATATTTGAAAGATTACCCTAGAGCATATTTCCAAACAATATTAAACTTATGCAACTTCCTCATTATGTATTTGTGACATTCTTTAATTTTATTTGTTTAATTGGGTATTCCTGCCACTGAAATATAAAAATGTTGACAAATAACCTCTTGCGCTTAATGAATAAGTCAAGGGATTGGTTTTACAAATTTTGTTTGGTCTAAAAAACAAAATGTCACACTAAGCAAGTATTTAATTTCACTAACACAACTACTACCTAATTCCGCTATTTTCGTTATCAAAATTTGTCAAAGTCAGATATGACGTTACATAACATAGAAACTTACCAGTGGTGGAGGTGTGGGAATCATCGATCATTATTTGTCAAAAAATATATATCACCTGCATAATATGGCAAATCACATGTTAACTTGTACCGATGCGATACTAATTATTACATTACTTAAAATAATAACAAAATAATGAATTAACAATGGAATTACTTGAACATGATTTATTATAACAAATGTTGGAAATGGCCACCTTCAGCCAAAATGCATGCTTCAGATCATCACATCATAACCAGCTATAATTTGTTGACGTAAGTGCTCCTTAGATTGAATGTGAACCTTGTAAACTGATATCTTGAGGTATTCCCAAACGCCCCCAAATCTATAGGGTTCATATCGGGTGATCTGGGCGGCTAAGGTTGACCTGGTTTTTGAGTGTCCCGTCCAATCACGTTATTACCGAATCTTTCATTTAAAAATTCACGAGCAGTCAAACTAAAATGTGGGGGAGCCGCGTCGTGAATAAACCACATTCTGTGTCTTAGTGTATAGGAAACATTATCAAGTAATTCAGATAAAACGTTTTCAAGAAAATGTCTGTAGGAGGCACCGGTTAAAGTTCTTGGTAAAAAGTAAGGCCCAACAAGAAAATTTCCAGTAATACCCACCCATGCATTTCAGAATATGATGTTAAAATCGAGATTCTATGACGGCATTAGAGTTTTCATAAAATCAAAACTATTTATTGTGGAAGTTTATTATAGAATCTCTCTCTGAACATTTTTGGATTTAGAATCGAATGATTTGGAAATCTTTTCATATAAATTTGCCTAATCTTAGTTACATTTCCATCAGCCAGGGTATAAATGTAAACCATATTGGCCGTTTCAGCATTTGAATATGCATAAGCCATTATAAAAACTTAATATTCTTAAAAATAAGCTTAATTTGAAAATACACAATATTAGATAAGATGTTAGCTTCTTATTATTATTGTTTTGCATGGCCATAGAACCATATAAACGTTTGGCAGTCGTATTGAAACTCACCCTATATGAAATTCCACAATAAACAAAGTATGAATTTCAGTTTTCATTCAAAGCTCATCTACTTACTAGAAGAAACTTGAATGCCAGCGGGTACTTTTTATTTAAGGATGTTATAGTCTAGTATTTATTATCCGAGAATTCAGAGAATTGCTCTCACAAAAATAATTACATCCGTCACGGTTGATTAGCCTTCCTTCCGAGACTAATTTTCTTGATTGCTCCAGACACTTTACAGACTTTGTTTTTCTTGACTTTTTACGAACAATAACGGTGTTTTCCTGGCTATACGAAGATAGCCACCCGTACTTTAAACTTTAATGAGTTTTGCTTTTCCAAACTGAAGTGAGCGATTGCTAATACAGTTTATTACTTATATGTATCTTATGACTAAATGTCTATTTTCGTTGATATAAGAGTAATTATTACTTTATTTGAGATGGAAGTAATACATCTAGTTTCCTTTTGGCCGAAATATATTTTAACATGCATGTTTAACACATTTCATCCCAATATTTTATTTATGTTTCTTAGTTAATTCATAAATATCCTAAATGTATTATATTTGACTCTTTATTATAGCCATGTATAATTTGTTCAACATATTGCTTAGGATTATTAACATGCATTGTTTCTGCAAATTTGATTCAGCAAGGAATATCAAGCTGTTTATTATAGCAAAGACCAATTAAGAAATCACCTATTGTACTTATCCAGACATTTACTGAAAACTGATCAATGTTGATTGCTGATCAGTGCTGATTCAATTCTGGAATTACACCTAAAAACTAGCTTATTAGCTCTCGTCAGTTTGCCATATGCGCAAAATATTGTTCTCGCCGAACGCGATAGATGTCGATAGTTTTCAATAGTGTCTAATGCTCATTTTATTGTCAATAATAAATTGACTTATTAGTAAGAAAATTTCATTTTTTTTTTTAGAGTATTTGTTTAAATGAAACAAATAGTTATTATATCGATTATAATGAAACAAATAGTTATTATATCGGAACATCTTATGAAAACTTAATAATTTTCAAATAAATATATATATTATTTTCATTCCTCTAAACAATTTAATCAAATCTATACAAAAATAACGTTTTTAAATAAAATGTTTTTTATTGAAATGAATGTGCATTTCGAATTAAATAATGTATTTATTTAATTCAAAAATGCATATTTTTTTATTGTGGGATATGGAAAAGTAAAATATATCTATTATTTTTTTGTAATTTTTTTAAATCAAGTTTTATTCAGTTATATAATATTTTTAAAAACTGTAAATTAAACAGTGAAATTTCCTAATATAGTCGTATCTTCGAAAAAAGTATTTGTTTGAAAGGAAAAAATTCTAAACAAAAAATAATTGTCAATAAGGGCCCGCTAGATGTCGCTGTGCTATATTTCGCATACTCAGGTATGTCGGATTTGAGTGCCAAGAACAGCCAGGGCTAGTTGTCAGTTAACTCATCACTCACTTGTGTCGTACAGATGAGAGCTAATAAGCTCGAAACCGGTAAATGTTGCCAATTTGCTATAGACTTTTCAGATGTAATTCAACGGTGATCGAGGTATTAACCCGCAATTGTATTCTGAAATTCCTGAGCAATAAGTTATTGACTTAAATATGCAGTTGCTAATTGGAAAAAAAATTTTATAGAATGTAAATCAACACCGGAAGTGTATCATTGAACAAGAAATAATGTTATTTTATGGAAACAAATACTTTCTTTACACAAAATAACTGTATCTTTGCGTTCAAAAAATGATTTTTTTATCAGAAAATAAATATTTTTATTAAATATTTTTTTTACAGTCACTAATTGTTTTTTATTTGTAAAACCAACTTCTTCTGATCCATTAGGCGCAAGGGATTTTTTGTCAATATTTTCATATTTCAGTAGCAGGAATACCCAATTAAACAAAAAAAAGTAATACTTGTTTAGCTTTATTTAAATTTTGATTTGCTTTGCCATAAATAAACTGCATGCCATTTCTAAATTGGTGTACATAATTTTAACCTCTTTAAAGTTACAATGGTAACACACAGATGTAAAAATAATGGTTTGACCCAAGAAATATATGACAGAAATTAAAAATACACCCTATACCTTTTTCAAAGAGTATTTAAGACCATACCAGCCTCAACAAAGATATTTTACGAACAGTCGTGATCGCGTACTTGAACTCGATGCGTCGTAGGGCTCTGGTGTGGATGAACCTCCAGCGAGTCGGGCAGCAAGACTGGTGGCCGACTTGCGTCAATTGCTGACCCTCAAGCAACACTACTACCCGGAGGGCGGCTGGGGATGGGTAGTGCTCGTGTGCGCAGTCCTTGTCCACATTCTCAGCCACGGAATGGTCAACTCTGCCGGCCTCTTCTACGTCGAGATCGTCAGAAAGTTCGGCACGGCCGTAGCAGAACCAACAGGTAGAGGATCTAGGTATTCCGGATAATACTTATTTGGAATTTTGTTTTAGGTGTTAGGGAAACGCGAGAGAAATATACAGGGTGGCCAGATGAAAATGAAGCAGAGCTATTTTCAGAAACTGCGACAAGGTTGTAGAAAAACGCTCAGATCCGTCGATTTTAGATTAAAGGGGGACAATCTTTGCTGTTTTTTTTACTCTGCCACTTTCACCCCCAAGTAAGGGTAAGCATCATCCCAAAATATTTAAATGGCATTGGAAGTTGAGTAATATTTATTTTAAAGCTTTTAAATTTCTCTTTACAACAGACTTTAAATTTTATAATTCCGCCCAATATTTAATAAGAATTTTGATTTTAAAGTTAAAGCTTATGTACAAACAATTAGTAACGGTAAAAGTGTCACTCCTTCGAGTGATTTTTTTTTGTGAGGATACTTAAAAAGTTAAATCTATCTCAGCCAGCGTCGCTGCAAGATTTGCGTAAAAAAATTGTCAATGAATGCCGTCGAATCACTCCGGAAATGCTTCAGAATGTGTGCGAATCTTTCGAACAAAATCTTTATTCTTATATGGAAGCGGGCGGTCATCAGTTTAAATAATTTAATCAATTAAGTAGTAAGTTAGCAACTAAACAAATTTTAAAATGTAAATTTTTTCAAAGTATTGGGCGGAATTATAAAATTTAAAGTCTGTTGTAAAGAGAATTGTAAGAGCTTTCAAAATAAATATTACTCAACTCCCAATTCAATTTAAATATTTTGGGGTGATGCTTACCCTTGCTTAGGGGTGAAAGTCGCGGAGTCAAAAATACCAGCAAAGAATGTCCCACTTTAATCTAAAATCGACGGGTCTGAGCATTTTCTGCAATCTTGACGCAGTTCCTGAAAATGGCTCTGTTTCGTTTTCATTTGGCCGCCCTGTATATATATATATCAGTGTTATCTTGATTTGTATTGTATGATTGCAAACCAAAGAATTGTGTTCTTACAACTAATGTAAACTTTATATTTTTTCTCATAACAATGTTTTAGATGCATCCTGGACCATAAGTATACGCGCTGGCTAAAACTGTACACCTACATTAATTTATAAATTTTTGTATAATGTACTGGAAATTCTTATTGAATCCTAACATATTCCTATAAATTTCAGTACATCCTAGTATTTTATAAATGTCCTTTACATCCTAGTAAACCTTCAAGTAATTTCCTATATGTCCTTATAATCCTTAATATTTTAAAGTTTATATTATTATAAATAGATTCCGGACACTTAAGAACGTCATAGAAACGATATGGGATATGACTACAGGGTGGTCTGTGGATATGACTAAAAGTATTTCAAATTATCTTAAACCTTTAAAATTATTACATCGAAGCCGAAAATACTCTAATCACCGTCTTCCCCACTTTTAAAAAGCTAAGTTAAACTCTTTATAATTTTGCATTTACAATACGTATAAAAACGCCCTCGTAACAAAACATGCAATTATATTTAAAATTTCGAAATTTAAAAATTTCGATGTGTTGTGTCATGTTTAAAAAATATTAGACCGTAAAATATAGTAGATGCAGTGTGTCCCGTTAATATTCAAAGGGAGTTTTCTTGAACAAAAATAAGAAAAGCTATGAAGCTTTCTGCGGAAATGCTTCGTTTTAGAGATACAGGGTGTTGAAATTTAATAAAAATATAGGGTTCTTATAAATATCTGAAGAACCCTAATTCCGATTTGTTTTAAATTTCATATGTTTGTTTGTATAAACCATACACATCTTCTGACTTAATTTGATTTATTTTGTCTACTCCAGTAGCGTCCAGGGGATTATTTCTTTTGATATTACTATAAAAATATGAGACGCCACTACTTTTCCTTTGGTTTCACATTGTTTTCTAATTATGCGATTAAAAATAAAACTTTTTTGTCTCTTAACCTTGTTTGTTGTCTTAATTTTTGAGCAAAAAATTAATAAATTATTCAAATTAGAAAAGCAGTGGCGCCTCATATTTTTACGTATTAATATCAACTCCCCGAACGCCACTGGAGTAGATAAAATAAATCAAATTAAACCAGAAGATGTCTATAGTTTTTATAAACAAACATACGAAATTTTAAAAAAACGGATTTAGAGTTCAGATATTAATAAAAACTCTATATATTTTTTATTTTAACACCCTGTATTTCCGAAACGAAGCATTTCCGGACACAAGTTCATAGGAACTATTTTTGTTCAAGGAAACTCCCGCTTCGCAATATTAACGAGACACATGTAGTAACTCAAAGATATCAAACTGAAAAATCAGAGGGAATATCTTCAAATAATTTCATATAAGCTATTTTCTAATTCTGACTGTTTTTTTTATGGCCTCATAATTTCTTCCACAGTATTAAGAAATAAAAAGAAATCTAGAATTATATTTATTAGTGGCTATATGGACAAGGTTCTGAACTTATAAATTAATATTATAGAGGAGAATGTCTGAGATTACGTCATGTTCTTAGATATATGATTTCATTGATAGGAATTGTAGGAGATTTGATATATATTAGCTTAAAATACCTTTCTAATACAGTAAAAAATTTAGTGTCTAATTATAATAATATATAGGTAACTGTTTAAAGTTGTTATTTATATGAAAGGTATTGTAATGAATATTCATTTTTTTTCTGTATAGGATCGTCCAGGTTTTGCTTGAATAAGTTGGTCAGGTAGTAGAATAATTTATTTGAAGCCAAGAATTCCATAACACTGTAGGTCGTAGAGCGTACTGTAGGTATCAAAAGTTATAAAAAATTATTAATTATTCGTCTTAAAAGTATCGTGAAGGACAATCAAAATTTCTATGCTCTTGAATTTTTTAACTTTTTAAATATTGTTTTGATGTTACTTATATCGATTTAAAGAAGCCAGTAAAAGTTGCATCAAAATTTGTCGTGTTTCAAGTATAAGTAGAGTGTAAGCTACACAGCAGGTGCACTGAACGAAGAAAGAACGAATTGCTTACTAAGGAAAGACAAAACAAGTAGAATCGTATTTTCAAATAAATGGCGAATGCGCCAGTTATAAGGCAAATCTTTATGGCTACCTGAAACCATCGAGTACGAAGTTTATTTATACAATGCCTAAACATAGTAATATGTATCAATTTTCAATTAGTCATAAATAATTGTTTTTTAGAACAGTACTTAGCTTAAGAAATTCAAATATCGACAGGTAGTAAACCACGTTTTTAACTTTAAATACACGCAACGTCAAAAGTCTTAGACCCCCTTCATTCATGTTAAAGAAATCTTTTTGTCAGAAAAACCAAATACATTTATATAAGTATATTATTTTCTGAATCTTTTTTTTTTTTGTGAAAAGAATATGTTCGATAAACAAGCAAAATTAAATCAAAGAGAAGTAACAAAGCAAGTTATCTACTTGACTAATAGTCGATATGACCTCCACCACATTCCAATAGCATATTGGCCCGTCTGTGCATTGAGATAATCAAGCAGTTAAAAATCTGTTGCGGAATATTATTCCATTCCTCTTCTGCCGCCACGACTAACTCATCTGCAGTCTGAAGTGGAGGAACATGATTATGAATGGCTCTAGCAATGAAATCCCACATGCAAGTGTCTCTTGAACCCTTTTTGCGGCATGTGGTTGAGCGTTGTCGTCCATAAAACAAAATTTTCACCTAATTCATTACATAGGGGGTAGATAATGTGCGAAATAACTTGTTCGATGTAAATTTGACTGGTCTTATTCTGTGGTACGCGAATGGGGTGCGGCGGTGGAACATTATTCCACCCCAAAACATTAAGGTTCCCTTTTCATACGGAGCAACTTCACGGGGAAAATAAAGTCGCTGATGACGACCTGGTTCTCTCCAGACTCTTTGTCGATTGTCATCAGTAACCAGCCCGATTCTGGTTTCGTTTGTAAATAAGACCCACAGCCACTGGCGTAGAAGCCAACCCCTATGCTCTCGCACCCACCGGAAATGGGGAGCACGATGTCTTAAGAGGTAAAGTGGGAACCGTAATGGTCTTCTAGCACGTAAATTTGCGTTGCGGAGTCGTTTTCTAATAGTAGGTGTCGATATAACACGGCGAAACGTACCTTGAAAGTGGGCCCTGAGAGCTGAAGTTGAAGATGTGCGGTGTCTACGGGCATTATTGCACCAAATACCGATTCATTAGATACTCGAGGACGTCCACTACGTGGTCTGTTTTCCACTGTTTTTCAAATTCTTCATATCTATGTACTATTCGTACAACAGATGATCTAGGAATGCCCAACATGTTCGATATCTGATGATTAGGATTAGAATGTCCTGCATCAGTCATTTCTTGCTTGGGTAAACGCAGAAATTTCATATCCTGGCATTATAATGTACAAGAATTCAAAGGAACTCTTGGCTGAATGCACTGCCGAACTGACCAAATTTATAAAAACATTGGTAATAAAATAAAGGTGTTCATAGTCTGCAATTTTTTATTGGCTTTTTTGTTACATAAGTGCATGTACTTTTTTACCACATTGAGAAAAACCACTAGGTTTAATCGAATCATTTTATATACAGGGGGCCAAGCTTTTGACGTTGTGTGTAGATAGATAGATATACATAGTACTATATCCGCAATAATTTTTTAAATGTAATTCATCTAGCTTTTTACAGATAAATTTTAGATTTCTTATTTAGAAATTTTATAATTTGTTTTATGTTTATGTGAGTCTCTTTCTAATTCAAGTATTTTTACTGGCATTTTTGGCAGTACCTAAATCTTTAGATGTGAATTTGAAAGAACTGCCCAATATTTAAGATATTAGCAATATTTATTATTATAAAAATAGTTTATTTCTGAATTAAATTTTTTAAAAACGTTGATATAGGATTTATGTAAAAGTATAGTGTACCGAACAAATTTCAATTTCATTTCTATTACCTTCAAATTTCATAGAAAGATGATTGAATGATGAAATTCTAAATTGTAAAATTTATACACATAAAAATGTTAACGAATTTTTATGTTCACTAGTTTTAAAATTAGGCTAATGCAGGCACACAGGGAAAATTTTATAATAGGAAAATATAATTTCAATATTAACCGAAATGCAATGAATTTTTCCTTTAAAAAGTCCACCCTGATACCTGACCAATCTTATAGTATATCGCATTGGAAGCGACATGTACCGGAAATGGGATTTCCTACTTTGATGTACTCTTTTTCCTTTCAGGATGGCTAGGTGCCATGTCTACAGGAGTAGCCCTCCTTATATCGCCAGTGACCATAGCCTTTTGCCGACGCAAATCGACGAGAGTGACGGCGGTGATGGGCGGCCTCATAACCGCTCTCGGATGTCTTTTTACTTCCTTTGCCACACAGTTTCATCAGCTGTTCTTCAGGTAAGTTCCTTATAGCGACCTTTTTAGCTAAATGTCTACACTTCTTTTCATTCAGTTTATAAACGAAATAAGCAAATCGTCGATTTAGAGTGATAACTTGTTACCAAATTTTACAGGGGATGGATAAAACATTATATATTTTTTTAAGTAATATACAGGGTGTCTGTGAAAGGTTAGGAAATCTCGGAGCTGGAGATATTGTGACCAAAATAAGTCGATTGAGCCAAATATGCCTTATCCGAATGTTGCTGGGTTCAAAAATACAGGGCGTTCAATGCTAGAATTTTATTTTGAAATATCTCAAAAACTTTGAAACCTGTCGGAGTACTAAAAAAAAAATTGGCACATTATGTTTTTTGGCACGGCAAATAAGAATTTTTAACTAATTTTGGCGTTGCTTATATAGGGCGTCAGTTATGCCCTGTTCCTTGTATAAAAAGGGAGAAAAAAAAATTATATTTAGAAATACGGACATCATGTTTTGAAAATAGGAAAAAACGTGTTTTGCTTCATAAAAAAATTATTCCTGGTCGATTTCGATATCTCACTTGGTTATCGAGATATTTGCATATACAAATTTCAATACATTTCGTTTTTTAGCAACTTGTAATCCTTAAATTAAATGAATGCGTGTTAACGGCTAGTGTGAAGCAAATTATTTACAGTTTTTTAAATAGCAATTTAAAGGGAAAAGAGAACAAAAAGCACTTAAGGAGAAAATACAAACAAATCAGAAAAAATTGGAAACTTAAGAAATATCTACTTATGATTAAAAATTAATAATTGCCTACTATAAAAATAGTTCAAAATGAGCACCGCCTTGCCTAATACACTCACGAGCACGTCTAAATAATGACGGTTGTACTCTCCAAATCATCTGGATATTATTTTTTATTTCCTGGCTATGGTGGAAAATCCTTCGCCGCAGTTCATTTTCACATTCCACAGGAGTTACGTAAACACGTGTTTTCAAGTCACCCCACAACAAGAAGAGCAAAATAAGTTATAGTAATCTAAAACTTCAAAGTGATTTTCGTAAAGCTCTAATATTTTTAAGAGTTATAGTTCTGATTAGCTTTATCACAATTATCAGCAATATTTAATAGGTAGGTACTTACCTCAATTTAAATTTAAATATCCATCCATATCCATTTGAACACTGCGAACGAGAATTGCGAACACAACAACGCAACACAACCAAACTAACGAGTGTGACTGCTTCCGTAGGTCCTACACCTGCGCAGTTGTGCGCAACCAATCTGGCGTAGGGATATAGACACAAAGGTGTGTTAAGTTAACAGGAACTGGGGTACTTTTAACACATTATTAGTAAATATTACTAAAATGTAGTATATTTTATTATAATACTAATAATTTTAAGACATTTTGTGTAAAATGTATAAAAAGGCCAGATTGTATAAAACTGTTAACACGGAAATTTTACACATCGTGATTGACACAGTGGAACATCTCATTTACTCAGCATCTTTTTTGCAGTCATTATAATGCTTGATTTAAATTTGAGTCTTTCATTATAACTTATTTAACTCACTCCAAAGCTTCCGTATCAGCACTTCGTCTGTGGGTAAAAAATTCCCAGAAATCTTCGAATCTCAGTTTTTAAAATACTTCGCCATTTGGAGTGTACCTCAAAGTTCGAATGCCGTGACATATTCAATTCCGTTTTATAAAACGAAATTTCATGTTTCGCATAATTCGAAAAGCACCCTTCTAGGTATTCTAGGTAATATTTTATCCTGTGTCGTAGCAACAAGAATGAATGAATTGTTCTACAAATCTCTATATTTTTGTTTCCGCGAGTCTCCTCACTCACATACACTCGTATTAATGAACTGCATAGTTCAATCTCTTACACTCATATTTTGGTTACGCGCCTTAAATCCTTAATACGTCATTTGTTATCCGATATTCCTCGCTTGTTAGATATACCCGAATTTTCTCATACACACGCCCTTGGTAACTCTGCAGATGGAAATGGCTCTATTTTAGGACCTCTTCTATTTAATATATTCACCGTTGATTTGTCTAAACTTTGCCTTAATTCTAAACTTAGTATGTATACTGACGATATACAGCTTCTTTCTAGCTTTCGGCCATCTGAATTATATATTGCAGTAGAAGTTATTATGATTGGACTCAACAAAATACTCTGTTAGTGAATCCCGTTAAAAGCCAGAATATTCTTTTTGGGACATCTTATCAATTAAGACATATAGATATAGATGAAATAAGTATTAAAATCAATAACGATAACATCCCTTTTTGTAATGTAGTAAAGAATCTTGGTGTTTTTTGACTCCACTTTAAGCTTTTATAATCATCAACAAATATTTGCCGGAAAGCATATCTTGCCTAAAACTGCTGCATTTCTTTAAAAAAGATTTAGATTCGCA
The DNA here is from genome assembly GCA_037114965.1 of Monochamus alternatus. Classification (NCBI taxonomy): domain Eukaryota; kingdom Metazoa; phylum Arthropoda; class Insecta; order Coleoptera; family Cerambycidae; genus Monochamus; species Monochamus alternatus. Next base: position 915,184 of record CM073428.1, read on the forward strand.
TACCAAGATTTTGCTTATTGAAACTATGGTTCTTTCTCACTTACATTATGCAGACGTTGTTTATGGTCCCTGTATAAGTCAAGCTGACAATCATTATTTACAAAGAGTTCAGAACTCTTGTGTCAGATATTTTACTACTGTTCCACAATATAGTCATATTTCTCCTTATATGCGCAATTATAATTTGTTGAACATGTCTGAAAGGAGATTCATTCATATTGTTGGCTTCATTTTGAATGTATTGAATAGCAATAGGCCTGCATATCTATATAGCAAAATTAACTGGAGATCAGAAATTCACTCAAGAGATTTGAGGCAGGTCGAAAAAAAATTTGTATTCCTTCTCATAAGAGCGAAAGATTTAAATGTTCTTTTTCTTATAAGAATTCATAAATTCTTGATATTCTGCCGGCTCACTATCACAATCTCTCGGTAGCGACTATAAAAAATAAGTTAAAATTGGACATACTTTCTTCTGTTTTTTATTCATTATTTGACTTTTATTATTTTGTTTGTATTCTTGATGGAAGTGATGTAAATCAACTTGTTAACACACCTTCCGTTTGTGAAAACTGTTTCGTACTTTTTTTACAATAAACCTTTTATTATCATTATTATTAAATGTATAAAATAGGTATATCCATTTAAAACAAAAGTTGACGGGTCTGAGTGTTTTTCACCTCTCCAGATTATCCTGTTTTAAATTTGCAGTCAAATACCTTCATCACATGAGGTTTTTCTATGCTTGCTAAACTACTACATTTTTTTGTTCTTAGCTATATCTAACGGTCTTGCCTACGTATGTGCGAATACCTACCCACTTAAAGTAATAATACCGGTATATAAAATAATGCTAAATTTAAAAAATGTAAAGAAAAGAATATTTACGATACGTATTATACATATATCTTTAACCACTGACAGCTAGAACATACCAAGAAAGTAAAAAGTGGATGTTGCAACTTAACACTACAAGTCTGACAAGTGCAGAAGAAAATCCTGCACTTTGTGTAGTTTTGTAAGCAATTATAATTGCGTAAAGTCTTGCATAGTTTTCAGAATACCTAATTAAGAGTATTAATAAATGTAATTTTACTTATTTAATTTATTTTCAAATACTTAAGCTGAATTGTAAATTATATTCTTTATCGTGAAGTGAATTTATATTCACTATCCTGTGCTTTGGAATTATTGTTTTAATGCAAAAGTAAAAAATTTAGTACTCAGGCTTGTCACATAAACACAGAAAAAAATCAGGAGAGTTAAACAATATTGCGAAAGAACTTATCTCGAAAACAAATGAGCATCGCTTTTTTTTTCCTATAGAATAACTGTTTGCTTTTAGATGCTGCGGTACAAAGCTTGTTCTGGATTACAATGTTATAAACTCTGGTATATCGCAAGTAATGAAATAAATGCAGTCTCAAGCGTCTTGAGTTTTTTTAAAAAATTATGGCTTACTTAACGATATTTCAGACGAAAGTACAGTATTGAGCAATCTTAATTAAAGTTAATCTTAATTTATTTAACAGTGTATACTGAGAAAAAAAATATTATAACCTTAATAAAATTTTTGTATACTATATGGAACTATAAGTACTCGAGTATTTACTTTTGCAATTAAGATGTCAAATGTGGTGCATGCACGATGGTGTTCCACCGCATTTTAGTGTTAATGTATGAGATTTCTTGAGCAGTTCCTAAATAGATGGATAGAACGAGGAAACAATTTTCCAGAAAATTGGCCACCAAGATTACTAGATCTAAATAAATGTGATTTCTTTCTCTGAGGGGTTTTAAAAGAATTTGTTTATTTTACGCCGATTGTATTTGATGCTTATTTATGGAATCATATAAATTCAACGCCGTAAAAAATAATCCACAGTTATTGTGCAGAGTAGACTTTAAGGGGTACATTTCTGTATTAGAGAAAATGGTGGCCATTTTCTACAGTTATTGTAATGCTATTTAACGATGTCAGAAGTTCGTTGTGATTAAAGTTGCATTTGTTGAATGTTTTGTTTGTAAGATTCCTATGTTTTAAATATGTTAGACAGAGAATCTAAGTTAACGAAATTGCTTTCTTTTGGTACTTTTTTGTCAACGTCAAAAATAGACTCGGTGGTCCTGTACAGTTCGTTGACAATTACCCTCTTAAAACCCCAATACTAACAACATGTCAACTTTTTCACAAAATAAATAAGTAAATAATAATAAATTTTACAGGCATTTCCCAAGACGATGGAATAGTACGTGGTAATGTGCAGCCTTTGTAAACGTCAAAAATGAAACATGAGATCATAGTAAAACTGCATGCTTTACTTTTTGTCCGATTCAATTAGTAATGACGCTGTTTCACAAAATCCCAATTTTCTTAAAAACCTTTATTTTTTCGAAAAATTTGTTAAAGTTTTAAAATTAAATTTCCTGTAATAATGATAAAATTATTTAATAATTGGTATATTTATAAAAAAAAATGGTCCTAGCCCTAGTCCGGCCCTTATTTAGATTTTCAACAACCTGATATTTTTATCAATTAAACATAACAATAAACGCAATTCATATACCAAATTTGGTTGCTCTATGTTAAGGTATTGCTGAAATATTGTTTTTCAAAATTTAACACTAATCTTCAGAGGCTATTATCCCTTCAACGGTACATCCCAGAAAAAAATGTTACATAACAAAGCTGCATATTTTAAGATCCTCTACCGTACCTGCTCTGTGTCGGTTGAGATGTGAAACACCCCGTATAATTAGTACACCCACTTGTTGACATAGTTGCATATAAAGTGAATTTTTGCTGCCAGCTGAAGTTTTATTGACCTACATCAAACATCTAAATGTTATATTTTTTTAAATCCTGTAACTTTTTTTAATTTACATTACCTATTAAGTTTGCACTTTGAATTGGTAAATTGAATTACTTTGCAATTTCATTAAAAAAAAACATTAGATTCTATAAATTCAGCTTCAATCCCAAGTTGGCTGTAACGTTTTCACCTGATTCAAAAAGGTACAAATGGGGATCAAGCTTTTCATACATATAAAGAAAACGCTTCAAAGTGTTAATACATCATTAACACAACATTCATTAATTCGTAGAGATAATAAACTTCCATATGTCAGAGTTGCTCTTCAGTGGAAGGTATGGCTGTTAAGCAAATATATGTAATATTAATAGTTTAAAGTCCCATCATAAAATAATTGTATAGTTCTTAAATTGGCAGTTGGAGTTCACTTCACGTTTTAATAGCTTGCAGATCCATCGCTATTCCGTTGTGGTTCATACAGATTTCTTACCATTAATATACTTAGATGGAATCAGCGACAATTACGACCATGAAATTATTATGGTCGGTACTAGATAAATCATCTTAATGCCAGTGGAAGCTAGTGGTAATGACATTTTGATCGTGAACGATTAAAAATGCAGGTGCTACTTGCTACTTTCTAAAATTAAAGATGATAATATTTTATGTAGGTATCTATATTTAATGCTAAGAAATAAACATGTAAGGTACAGATACAATTCATTCTTACTCATACCTGAAAATTTTAGCTCACCATACATTAATTAATATACTTCTGGTTCCTTCTGATGTACCATCATACCAAGGCATATGTGAGACAATTTAATGCCGTTTAATAAATATATCACATCACAATTTGTATAACTGCATTGTTTTTGTTGTCAACAAATTTTCGATACTTTGTCGTTTTAAAAACAATATTTTTTTTGTATATTTAGTGTAATATATAGCGCAAACATTTAGTGTAGTATATAGTTTTTTATCTCAGTTGCACATTCTTAAATATTTTGATGAAATGAATTATTCATTTGTTTGTATGACGTAGGTCGTGTGCATTTTTGCCCCAACTATATACACACGATGGCTACGTGAAAATTCATATGTTCAATAAAATTTTGTAGATTCATATACAGAGTGTCCCATAATGAATGGGTCCAAACATGCCTTAGTAAAAGGTAACTTGTTTAAGAGAAAATACGTAATAATTTCAAAACGGGTAATGTTATTAGAGCCAAAATTGGTATATATTTATAAAAAATATTACACATTAAATGGCATATGAGGAAGCTTAAAAATCAATATTTTACCTATAATACTTTTCTATTATAGTCTGTTTGGAAATGAAAGAGAGTAATAAAACCTCGAAATAAGAATCGGCCATGGGCGTGGTAATATTTTGTTTCAGGTAATTATCGGGTAACACTAATGTTAACAGGTAATGGGTGTACATTAGTATACAGGGTGTTAAAAAAAGAGTGTAAAATATTTCAGGAGGTAATAGTATGAACCAAAATAAGCAGAAAAGTCTTAATAAACATGGGTCCGCAAAGTAACGGTTGCGGAGATATGGACCACTATTCGTTTTTCAAACATTAATCAAAAGTGTCAAGAAATCCAAACCATGGAGGGTGTTTTCGAAAGAGTTCGAATATCGTTGAGACGAAGATGTCATGCCTGCTTGGAAATGGACGGAGGGCACTTTGAACATCTTCTGTAACTTTGTTTTTTTTTGTTAAAAGCTTCCTTTGTCGATTTATTCCTAATAAAATAAAATGTTTGAAAAACGAATAGTGGTCCATATCTCCGCAACCGTTACTTTGCGGACCCATGTTTATTAAGACTTTTCTGCTTATTTTGGTTCATACTATTACCTTCTGAAATATTTTACACTCTTTTTCTAACATCCTGTATGTGGTATCACCACGAGGCCCACCACCACTCAAAGGGAGACAAGTAACTGCTTGGTTAAGTGATCATTTTCCAAATAAATGGATAGGGCATCAAGGTCCAATAGCATGGCCATCGCATTCTCCAGATTTAAATCTTGTCTACCATGTTGAAATCACGGCATCAGTTACTTGAAAGATTGACTTGATGTGAGGCTTACATTCTAGCCAAGGGTGGACATTTTGAACATTTCTTTAATCTTAAGATTTGTTAATTTGATTAATAAATGTTAATTAATGTTTAAACACAAATAATAATTATTGTTATAGCAACCATCATTTTTATTTATCAGGTTATTCTGACTGAAATATAAAATGATATTTTTTAAAATACTTGTAACTTCTAAACAAAAACGAATCAGACCTACGTTCATATAGGAAAAAATGTTTTATTTTCACCCAGCTACCATCTGCCAAAGTTTGTCATATATCTTGTAGAACACTCTGTATATCTATTAATAACGTCGAAATAACGATTTTTTTATTTCAGCTACGGTACTGTTGTCGGCATCGGTGTAGGCATAACTCGAGACTGCTCAACCTTGATGGTGGCTCAATACTTCAAAAGAAGAAGGGAATTCGTAGAAATTTTTATAGTATCAGGTAGCGGACTAGGAATAGCTACTATGTCCCTCATCATAAGAAGCACTATTGGGTAAGTTTTTACTATTTTAATTTTACATGTTTTTCCTCGTAGCTAATATGATCCTAAATACGTAAGTGATTAATACATTATTAATTTTCAGTGGTACCCATAAAAAATTACATTGCGCTTGAAAGAATATTAATACAAGTGAAATAAATTCCTTCAGACATTCTCAAGCAGCCGAAAAGGGCACAGACTTCTTATAAATATGCTAATGAGGGCTTTTCAAAACAAAACTATAAAATTAATTTTATTGTTATAGCCTGGGTATCCAGTTATCTGGGGGATTATTTCTGTGTAACGATCCATTTAACTTCTTGAGACACTTTTATGTATCGCATTTAATAGCCACTGTTCAGATCATCTAAATACTTGATACTAACCTTTTTACAAAAACCAAAGTATTGGTATTTCATATGTACAAGGTGATTTAAAACTTTTGAGTATAATATTAAGTGGTTCTACGTCTGGCATAAACTAAATTTAATTTTAATAAATCTTCCGCCTTTCTGTACGCATTAAATGTCAGCATCAGTATCAATCACTGTCAAATTCTTCAAAGTAATTTATTTCTCAAAATACTCAGTGAGATAAAGGTCAAGATACCGGGGAGACCACAAGTTCCGTATAAGCCCAATCTATCGCACACAGAATATTAGTATCATATTTTCTTTAAATTATGATGACCACTTGTCCGCCACACATGTGCCTAAAAAAATAATTGTTGACAAGTAAAAATAATTGTTGACAAGTATTGACACGATCTAGCATTGATTCTCCCAAAATTCAATAGATGACACTTTTACAAGTAATATACGTGTTAGGTTGGAAAACGTACCTAATCGAGAAAATTCCTTACATTAAGACAGAAAAGAGAATCCCATCATCTAAGAAACGTCATCCTTAAAAGTCAGCTAGAGACGCATCTTCAAGAAGACCGAGGAAATCAATGTGCACAAGCTACAACGTTTGACCAATTAAACGAGCATCAACAATTCCTGTCCAAAAATTCAAATCTACTATGAACCTGAAGATTCTTCTTATGCTTTTGCGGCAACCACTCACCAGATCTAACTCTTAGATGATATGCCATATTGATTTCTGTTGATGCAGTGCATAGTGCATTGTGTCGCGGTCCGTCAATAGTTCTCTATTTTCTATTGTTTAATATTCATCATTATTTCTTCACAGTTCGCAATGCATGCAGTATGAATTGGCAATGATTGTTAACCTTCAGCAAACAAAATTTGTATAACAATATGTTATCAAACTTGAACACATTTTAGACAAAAAATTAGAGTTAAAATGTTTTAAATTATCAGCTATAATATCCCTAGGACATTGATAATGTACAAAATAATTGTATGGCAATCGAAAGCACGTTGCCAAAGACGGAGGGCTGTTACCAAGCAACGTGCTTGAGAAATTTGACTTAAAATTATGAGACATTTGTCAATGTCGGAGGAATATTCGGTCAGATTTTTTTTTAATAAAATAAATCGCAACACAACGAAATATCTATTTATTTATTAAAAAGTACAGTTATTTAAAAATTAACGCAACATTAGACTTTCTATTTTTGTCTACTATTGAAGATTTATTATCACGCATAGTATTTATGATCTTATTGTGTTCTTAGTCGCTGTTTAAATATAATTTGGATTGTTATTGCCGTATACTGTGGTTATTGCTAACAGCAGTTGACCTGTTGTTATCTTCTTGTCCTTTACATTCAGGCCAATAGCTTCAGCAGACGATTTAGTCCAGCCATTAATAGTATTTCTTCCAATAGGCACATTGTCGTACTAATTGTCGATTTCCGTTTTCTAGTGTCGATTAGGTTTTAAGAATAGCAATTTGTTAAAAAGCCATCGTTCTATCTCTTAGAGGCAGGCAACTGCCTCGCCTCCTCTCCACGCTAACTCTATAGCAGCCATATTATAGAATTTACGCATAAGACCTTCAAGGGTATTTTCATCCCGATATTATTCGGTTTACTTCTGACAAACTTAACGAAACTGAGCTGGTCTTTTACATTTACATGGATCTGTTTGCAGTTTTTTCCTGGTTGTATCGCGAGCATCTCGGACAGGTTTAAATACTATGCTGTTAAACGAGTCAAACATAATCTTATAGTCATTATAATACTTCTCCTGTAGAAGTTTGCATGAAATATTCCACATAGTCTTTACTATTGCTTCTTTGAATTACGTCCCATCCACAATGTACCCCTTCTTTTTTCCTCATATTGACCGCCCAATCTTTTAGTATCAATACCAGTTCTTCTATACTTCTATGCTATCCTCACGTGTATTTGTAGTATTTTTTGGAATTTCTTCTTTAATTATCACGTTAATAAATTGAAAAATCGCTTTGCCAAAACGTGACAATTTGAAATTTATTACAAATATGAAGCTGTCAAACTTAAGCAATCTAGGTGTCATAGTGATTGAAAACATCCCTGAATGCTGTTAACAGTTAAATGTTTAAATTATTGGGTGATGACAAAAAATAACGAAATTTAAATGGCTGTTAGAACTGTCAACAAATTTTCAAAGCTGATTCCTGCAACGGTTACAATGTCACTTACAAATTCAACTGAGTGATTACAATTGGTTTCAAGGCTAGTCTGATTATGGATGGATCCATCTACCTTGCTTTTCTCAGAAAATAAATCAAAATTTTATTATAAGCGCCATGCATTTAATACTTTCTGAAACGACTTATATGTCTGAATTAAAACTATTATGAAATATAATTGATGATTGTATTTTAAAGTGTGTGATGACACACAGTTTTTCATTTTCTGTAACATCCTAGTAAATATGCGAAGTTACAAACATTCTGGAGAATTCTGAAGTGCAGGAGCATAATATGTATTTTATGCAACTTGTATAAAACTTCTCCAATACATTACCTTAGGATATTTAATATGATTTACACTAAAAATAGAGTTAATATGAGATGTTTTTAAGATAAATGAAAAACTTTATATTTACATATCTTCTTCACAGCACAAAGCTATGTTTAAACAGAACTACTCTGCGTTTATTTGATTCATGTCACGTATTGGTAAGGTCAGACATTTAAAAAAAATCTGAAGTTTTAGGTTTAGAACGGTTACATATTCTGTTACAAATTTGATGACAGTGGAAGATCAAGGAGCGCAGAATATAAAAATTAATATAATTGCGTAGTCAGTAGGTTGGATTAGCTCACGCATAGTACAGGTGGTACAGCAGTGTAGTCGAAAACTAATTAAGGAAAATGGTGCGGTATGAATCCATCTTATTATTTTTAAGTAAATATGTTTTGCTTCTAATAGTCACGCCGCAGAAAAATAAAGTTGAAGACATTGTGCAGAAGTAGTGTGCAGTTACCTTATAGATATATGCATGTGATATCCTATGAACATACTGGTTAACTAAAATGCATTAATATTACTGATTGCAGATTTATAACTCTAAGAATTAACCTTTACACTACGAAGTTTCATACAATTACATATATATTACATATATTACATCATATTTAAAAAAAATTATTGTGAAGTATTATGCAGGGTGTCCGGAAATTATGCGTCAAGACTTCAGGCAATTCGTCACAAAAAATTAGGGTCACAAAGTCCTATAACAATTTTTCTAAAACTCAATATTAACGGAAATACAGGGTGTCAAAAATATTTTTTTTTTAGTTTTTCTTAGATTTTTTTTTATTTGTGATTTGATTTTTTTCCAAGTCTTTCCTGTGTATTACTAGTGCCCTTGTAGATTTATGTTTCAAATATGATGCAAATAATCCAGTGCCAAAGGGCCTAACCTGATCTTAATCTTCGATTTATGGCCCACAACTTTTTTGTTTTCACCGTTTTATAAATTTGAACAGCACCAGGTTAAAGAGTATCAAATATTATTTAAAAAAGTATCTCTTGTTGCGATACAATAACATGAACCGTTTCTGAGAAAAACGACTTGAAACATTTTCATGTGTTAACACTGTTTTAAACTGATATTCACAGTTTCAACTCATCAATACAAAATTTATTCACTAACTACATTATTAAGTAACATTTTTATTTAATCTATGCTCTTATAATAAGTTCTCGAAATGTTTTCCTTCCACTTCGACACACAAGTTCATTCTTCTCAGAAAGTTGCGACGAACACTGAATAATATGCCGTCTTTTGCTCTTACTATTGCAAAACTGTCAATAATTCGTTGTATCAGCTCTTCCACGTTATTCACAGGCCTTCTGTATACCAGTGACTTAACATAGCCCCAAACGAAAAAGTCGATCGGGTTCAAGTCGGGCGATCTGGCAGCCCACTCTATGAATCCACCACGGCCTATCCACCTCTCAGGGAAAATTTCATTGAGGTGCTCTCTCACCATTAAACTGTAATGAGGCGGTGCACCGTCATGCAGTAACCACATTGCACGTCGCACTCCAATAGGAACGTTTTCCAATAAAACTGGCAGATCACTTTGTAAAAAGTGTAGGTAAGCCTCGCCACCAAGCCTTTGAGGAAAGAAATGTGGCCCAACTAAATGATCTCCCACGATGCCAGCCCATACATTCACAGAAAATTTATTCTGGAACCCACGTTCCACCACTAAATCAGGATTCTCCTCACACCAATAATGTTTATTATGTAGATTTATTACACCATCATGCTGAATCCAGCTTCATCCATGAAAAGAATTGAATTGATGAAATTTCTGTTGCCATCATAGATATTTATAATTATCCTGCAACAATTCAGTCGTGCAATCGGATCTCTAGAGAGTAGGGCTTGGATCTTTTGATAGTGGAATGGATGCAGGAATTGTTCCTGCAAAATTTCATGGACTGAACTTTTGGGAATATTTTCCTGCGATGCAATTAACCTGACGCGTATATCAGGATTATTATCAACCACATCCAAAACACGAAATTCAGCCCCAGGAGTTCGAGATCGTCGACCGACATCAAACCGCCTCGTCTTAAAAGAGTCAAACTTACCTAATCTCTGATGGACAGTACTGAACAACTGCGGTCGTGGGATTCTTCTATTTGGAACTGCATCTCGATACAAACGTTTTGCTCTTGATGCATTTCCCGCAGCTAAACCATAATAATAATGCATGTCGCGCAGCTCCTCATTCGAATATTTATTATAATTATTATTGTTATTATTATTATTCATTTTATCCGTTTTAATCACGATACTTATTACACACAAATGATCACAACAGAATAATTCACATAAATATTATCTGTCAAAAGTAGCTAAGGCAACATTAAGTTATTGTTTTCAAAGCCTCCTTTGTAAATCTTAAAAATCAGTTTAGTACTGTCTGATAGAGAATTAAACGATCTTTCAGAATCCATTGCCATTTAAAAAAAAATCGATGACGTCATTACTCGAAAACAAATGACATTTGAAAATCGCATTTTACGCTAAAATGTGTATTTTTTAAATTAAAAATCGACCTGTTCGAGGATTTTTCCCAAAAAATAATTGTTTCGTTTTTATTGAATTCATTCCATACTTTTGGCGCATACTGTATGTGGTCTGTGACTGACATTTATGCTTCTGTCAGAGATTAAAAGCTACGCACAAGAAGTCACAAGCGAGGTTTTAACTCTTGAGAAAACTTATTTAACATTTCTTACAGCTGTTTTTTGCTTAGTGATATATAAAAGTGACTGATTACAATTCAAATTGCTCCTGTATTGTAAAAGGCTTTTGCAAATGGCAAGCCATAATTAGGTAAAAAAATATAATGATCCGATCAAATTTTAGTTTCTCATATAAACTTTTCAAATTGATCTCAGATACAAGACATCCGTGCAAATAAATGGTATAGTTACGTGTCGGTGCATCGGCTTTTTTTGAACAGACTATCTTGTCCATCAAGCGGAGACAGTTTTATGGAGTAATAAGATTCAGTTTATATCTAGTCTAACGATACACATCTAGCTAACAGCCTCGCTAAATTACGAGCCGATTGATACGCGGGTTCCTTGTGGAACGCAGATAATATCCGCGCTCTTTGCGGCGTCGATACCGACTAGAAGTAATGAACAAGTTCCAGACAACCAACGGAGGGATTTTGTATCCGTGTCGATAAGCCTTATTAGGAAGTCAACCCTTTGGCAATCTTAATTTCAAAACTGCCGCAACTTTCTTATCGTTTATTAAGTTTTACAACAAGTGGATCATGCAATCACCGTCTTGATATATTCTAATAAGTTGTCGTCTCACTCTTCACTTAGCGCTTACAATTTCCCTTAAAAATAAAAATAAATAAATCTTTATTGTGAACACACAAAAGGTATTAATTCGGCAATGCCGTTCTTCCATTCCACCAATAACGAGCAAATACATATATGTAGGTACACAACTAAATAATTAATACAATATTATTTATCATATTTACTAAACTAATATAATATTTTATTCACTACCACTATCAATTAATTTCACGTGTAGTAAGCATTTCAATATGTCTAATGAACTATACATGCGACAAGTTGATTTCCTATAAAACATTATTTAAAAAAGTAGGAGCAATATATGGAATGAAGCTCATGTTATTCCAGTCCCTAGAAATAATAATCCAAATAATATTTCTAACTTCAGACCTATCAGTATTTTGCCTACGCAGATGAGCTATATAGAGCCAGGGATAATCACAAAAATACCTTTTTAGTGCTTCTTGATTATAGTAAAGCCTTCGATGCACTAGTACCTTCTACATTATGTTAAAGCTTAAATATTTTGGCGCTAGTGATTTAGTTGTTACGTTTTTTTCAAATTATCTTTCTGCGAGGCGCCAAAAAGTTTGTTTAGATGAATCATTTTCTGATATTTCTGAAATATACAGAGGTGTGCCTCAGGGAAGCATTTTGGGGCCGCTTTTGTTTTCAGTTTATACTGCTTCTCGACATTTTTGCAATAGTCGCATCAATATGCTGATGATTATCAAATATTTTATCATTTTTCCATCTCGGACATTGATTTTGCAATGGAGCATATCAACTCCGATTTAAATATTATCTCTACTGTGTCTAATGCTCATTGTTTAGTTTTGAATGAGAAAAAGAGTGAGTTACTAATTTTCGGACCTCGTCGGGATGACATAGTTAATTACCCTAATCTTAACATTGCCCTAAATAGTAAAGCTTTAGTTTCGTCTACGTGTTGCCGGGATTTAGGTATCTACCTTGATACTGACCTCAGGTTTCAGAAACATGTGTCTAATTTGATTCAGAAGTCTTACTGGAAATTGTAAACACTTTATCTTTTTAAAGAAGTTCTTAGAACTAATGTCAAATTAAAGTTGTGTGATACCTTAATTCCTAGTTATGTAGCCTACTGTGATATAGTTATTGGCCTGCTATATTAAATAGGGACAAGGAAAGTCTTCAGAGGCTTCAGAACACTTGTTTAAGATTTGCGTATTGTGTTAGAAAATTTGATCACATAAGTGACAAGTATGAGCAATCCAAATGGTTAAAACTTAATGAGCGTTATATGGTTCATATGGCGTCTCTTGTCTATAAAATTAATAAATTGGGTTCTCCTAAATATCTTTTTGATAAACTTGTTAAAGGTCAGCATAAACGATCTACTAGATTTTCTGATCTGTACACTGTCCCACGTCATAGTACTGCTCAATTTCAAAGGTCATTTAGTTATAATGCCGTTAAAATTTATAATAAACTCCCCTCTGCTATTAAGTCTGCTTCTAGTTGCCAAGTTCTGAAAAAACAGGTCAAAAATATGTTACCAATTTAAGTTAAATATGTATGTATTTATGCTTTATCATGTATGCTTTTCATTTATATATAGTTTGTAATTTCTCTGTTTTTTTTTACAGTTTTACTTTGTATCGTGTTCTTTAAAGGGAGTGGTTAGGTAGCAGAGCAACAATTATGTTGAACCTCGCCACTTCTTTAATAACATTTCTTCACTATGTATAGTTTGAATGTTAATAAAGACACATTGTTCTCATATTAACATTATGAATGTCAGATCGTTTTTTTAAAGAGCTATGTATATAGCTACTTTATAAAAGCGAAGAGTCATTTAAACGTGGATTTTATTTAAACCTTTGTGTGTAGGTTTATTTAGCTATTATTAAAAACTTACCTAAGCAATGCTCTTTCAGTTCTTAGGAAAAGTTTCTTGATAAACATTCTAAAAATTAAGGAAATCAATGTTGCGTTAGAAATCCCTCATACTATTATTACTGTTAATCGTAAAATTAAACAGAATATATTCTAAATAATAGTAAAATGTTTTCTCCATTTCCTCATAATGTACTTTTGGGGCATGTGACATTTCTGCATACACTGATTCAATTATTTTCTCCAAGGCAGATTTTTTTTCCGTCACAGTACAACGTGCCACGAACTCGTGCCGTAAATATTTCAGAACCACCTCGTTGACCTGAATTGTTACTGCTGCCACTAATAAATTGCGGATGGACAGAAATTTACATCTTGCCTAAAACCCTGCCTTTGTAATACCCATATGTCTTCCAATTTTGCACTCTTTCCCACAACCGGTGTCCTTTGGATGAAAGATCGAGCTGAGTCGATCGCGGCACGATTTATGCCTTAAAAGCCATGCCATTATGTGAATTCTGACTGAAATCCATCAGATCTCCAGTCCAGTGGCATGTGGACGGCCCTACATGGCGGATTTATGGGTAGCCAGAGGCGGCTAGTCGTTAGAAGCCACCAATAACTGTATTATACGAACATGTTTATAATAATAAATAGATAAAAAATATTGAATTGTCTTTAATTGATTCTAGCCAGAAAAGCGCTTATCTATTGTCAAAATAGTATTACTAAACATATTGCAAGTGAAAATATAAAAGATACCTTAATTTTAGTCTGCCTTAACAGAACTGAAACATGATGTATAGTATTGTCTGAAGCTATTTATTTGTGGCATAATTTTAGTTTTTCTTAAGTTTTATTGGGTTTTTGCCACACTTCTGAAAAATAATAAGAGATCAAATGAAAGATGCAGAAATTAAAACGATACATATCTTTCAAATTCGCATCTGAAAGCGTATTTGAACAGCAATTACAAGAATTTAAGTCAAATTTGACATAAACATTATGAGTAAGATGCAACCGCGTATTGGCGAGTGGATCCATAAGTCGACTTTAAAAAAATTGCAGTGTATTTTCTTTATTACAAAAAAAAAAACAAAAAAATAATAGGATAATACACTTACCAATTCTTCATTTTGTTGCAGGTATACAGAGTAGGAGTTGATTCGATAACAGTTTCAAAGATTTAGAATATAAACTACCCCAAATAATTTATACAGTATCTTATTATAGATTCAGTATGTTATTCTACGTTTAATTTTAAGCAAAAAATTTCCTATGAACTTAGGTCTGGAAACGTTTCGTTTAGGATACACAGGACGCCAAATTAAAAAAAAATAATTACATTTTGTTTAATAGCTTCTTGGGACGGAAAAATCAAATTTTATGCACAATTGGCTGTATCACCAAGAGTTTTTAACTGAAACGGCTGCTCCTAGAGAGTTCAATAAAGTGTACATATATTAAGTAAAAAAGGCATGGGAAAATGTTTTTCTATTCCGAAATGACAGACACAGTCCTAAACGAAGTGTTTCTAGACCTAAGTTCATAGGAATTTTTTTACTTAAAATTAAACGTAGAACAACATACTGAAGTATGTACATCTCCTCCTAAAACACCCTGTATAAAAATAACGTTAGTTCAAACTGTTCATGTTATTCTTAGAACTATTCTAAGAATTAATACTATTTCTTGTATTGTAAAATACTCTTCAATAAAATTTGAAATAAAAACCAATTTGATCGTAGAAGAAATGTTGTGTACGTCATGTGCAAAAAGGACATTTGTTGCATTCAATGAAACTTCATACATCGTGCAACAAATCCACACTTTTTGCACTAGTTCCCTGAATACGTGGTGGTTTTTGTACTTAATCTTAGGTAACCCTGTAGATAAATTAATTTGTAAATTAGCGTTTAGTGTGTTGTATTCGTGCATTTAAGAGTCGAGTTTTTTTATAAAAGGACTTAACCGTATCAGTCCGCACAGCCGCCGCTATACGAGTAGTTGTTCAATGGTTGTTCATTAACGTTCGTTTCACAAGACGCTTTTTAATACCAGTCGTCATGCGGTCGATCGCAATTTATTTCGAAATGGCATCGCTTTTGAGAAAAAGTAAAATTAAAATAATTATAGCTGTAAGAATCTGGAAAAATTTAATCACGGTTTAAGGAATTTTCTTTTTAGCATCATTAGCTCGTCGAACGTATTTGGCGTTTTATTGGCACGGAGCCGCATCATTAGTTTCCAATTGAATGTATGAGAATGCCATAATAATACATGAGTTAACGAGAATTCCTTGTTTTCCAGAGCCACTGATTGATTTTGTCGTATAACATGTGCCATATCGGCGTCTGATTTCAATAATTAATTGCGTTGTACGCAACTAATTAATCATTAATAAATTCCTGATGGTAAGCAATTATAGATATATGAGGTAGTGAAAGCAGAGAAGTGGTTGAGTCTTATTATTGCCGCGGTATGCATAAAAAAATTGTTCCATCTAACGGATAAGTATGGAATGTTCTAGAATAAACGGAAATAGTAAAAATTTTGAAATGAAGGAAATTCATTTATTTCATATTTTGGTTTTAATTTTATTTTGCTATTATATGTATTTAGGTTATGTTCATTTCTTTATCTTCGCCTATAGAATAAATGTCACTTATCCCACTTATTTTGAGTGGGATCAAACTTTTGAAGTTTTTAGGCCATTTAGGATCAAAACTTATTAAATAGTAATATGAACTATGTATATTATTTATTGTAAACATTAACAACATGTTTGCATTTTGAATAACTTATTCCAGAGAAGGACAATTCGTTCGAAGTTTTGTTGATTTCTAAATTGCTAATGTCGTTACTAGTTGAAACATCTATCTGCATATTCTTTACTCCCAAAATGTTTATAGCAACTCGTTTCTTATTTTCTTAATTTTAATCCACGTTTCAATATTATTACGGGTTCCCAACCCGACTTTTTCTTTTACCAGAAAAACGAACAGTTAATTTGTACTGATATTTATTAACACTCTGTACACTACTGAATACTAATTAAAACTCAACTAAACACTATTTAATATCACTATCTAAATCGCTCTGAATCTCCAATTGATCTCACTGAACCATCCAAATGAAAACTCTAATTCAAGACTGACTGAATCGGTCATTTATTTTTCTTTTATAGACCAAACGAATATTCCAGGTATTTTCGAGCAGCTCTAGATCCATTTATCGAAAGATTCTCTTAGATTCTCAATATTCCAGTCGCGCCTCGATACACGACATTATTTTGTTTGTTTACCAGCATCGCGTAGGGGCGATCAGGGCAATCTAGCGTTTTGCGCTACTAGTCGTCGAATTGGGTGCCAGCGGGGCAAATTCTGTGACAATATATCCTTCAGCCACCCTGTTACTTTTCCAGCTTCCATGCTATTTGACTGTTAAAGGTTTGCTCCTGAATTTGCAAACAAGTTGTTGACGATCTTCGAAAGCATTGCCCGGTGAAAGTTATCAGCATGGTGCCCACTGGCTGTTTTATACATTTGCCATTCTTATATCCAACAAAAAACCTTCCATGATCGCAAATTGAAGCACGCAGTGCTATGTATTTTCGAATTACTTCTACTAAATTGATTCCTTCAAAGTCACCAGTAGTTACAACAAATTAACGCGAAATCTTTGTCTTTGTATTGGATATTATGATGCAGAATTGCCTTCGTCTTTTACCTGCATTTAAGTGAATTCTTCCTTCCTAGATGCATCTTTAAGTACCAAAATGAGTACAACGTTAAATTGTTTGTTTAGGTATATAAATCTATGATCTAAATAATTTACCTTTGTTAGTACTGAACTTGAATTGTTTTTTTGTTTATAGGTTGATACTGTTAACTTTTAGAAATTTTATTAACAAATTTATTGCTTGGAAGTTTAAATTTTGCATTATGGTATCAATTGACATTGGATTTTTCCCACTTTATGTTAACTCGTGTTATAATCTATCTCGGATATAATGTTTATTGGACATTCCAATAATATGTGATTTAACTCGCTTATTTGGCCACATTTACAGTGAGGATGTTCTCATATGCCTATTATATATACATGTTTATTTGTTATTTATAAGTGCCAAGAGTGACATTTTATTTTGTGAGAAGAAAAATTTTGGAACACAATATCAAATCATTTTTAGCACATTCTTCATACATTATTTTTTCCCGATTGCCCCTACGCGATTCAAACAAAGTAATGCCGTGTATCGATGCGCGACTGGAAAATTTAGAATCGACGAGAATCGTTCGAGAAATGGATTTAGAGATGCTAGAAAATACCTGGAATATTCATTTGGTCTATAAAAGAATAAACAGCCGAGTCAGTCAGTCTTGAATAACAGTCTTAAATTAGAGAGTTGTTATTTGGATATTTCGGAGAGATCAATTAGAATTCAGAGCAATTTAAATAGCGACTAATTAAATATTGTTTAGTTGAGTTGTAATTAGTATTCGGTAGTGTACAGAGTGTGTAATAAATATCGGTAAAAATTAACGGATTGTTTTTCTGGTAGTAGAAAAAGTCGGATTGGGAAATTCGTGACAATATAATTTTGAAATCCAATTGTTCATGAAGTTTATTGTTGCTAAGGTAATGACAATTCAATCGTTTGTTGGCAATCAAGAAGATGAATTCATCCCGGTGGAAATCGAAGAAGCTGCTAATAAAACCACTTTAGAGTTATTGCCTATAAGGCAAAGCAACAGTACGTGTTTTTATACAGTTGTTTCTTGAGATGGTGTGATCTGCTTTTTGCATACTTTGAAGAAAAGTCCAAAATATGGAAATCGTCAACGTTTTGGTCTAATTGCTTAATATTGAAGGCGATGATGAACATAAAGACTCAGAATATAAGTAAATATTGCAAGTTTGTTGCTTTTTGAAGAGAAAAGGCGAGGGATACCAACTGAAAAAGTGGAAAGTAAGATTACCCTAACTTTCGGAGTATTTGAGGCCTAATTTTATAGTTCCAGGATAGTGACCTTATTCAATTATTTTTAAGGTAAATGTAGTTGGATAAATATACTAAAAGACTTTTTATTTTACGTCATCAGCGTTTCGACATGTATGATGTCATCATTAGGATGCTAAAATTTTTGTTTTTTTATTAGTCTAAATGAATTAAATTTAATTGTTGACATATATTCATTTAGACTAATAAAAGACAACATTTTTATCATCCTGATGATGACATCATACATGTTGTAACGTTGATGATGTAAAATAAAAAGTCTTTTACAAAAACTAATGTGCAGTGAACTTTCATTATTGCTGGTACATTATACTTGAACTATTATCAAAAGTATATAGCCATTCGCGAACAAGAATTTTCATAATACATTAGATTAAGAATAAATGTGCCGCGACTAAAATTAGGATTTGACAGGTGCCTACCAATATTGCTGAATTTCTAAATTTGTCTGATTCTCACCTTTATACTGGACATTACTTCCGACGATCTTCGACTTCGACTTGTTGGAAGACTCTGGTGTTAATCTTACCACAATTAAGAGATACGGTGGATAGAAGTCTAGTACAGTAGCGGAGGGTTATAGAAGATTCGTTACAAAACGAGATGAGCATCGCTCATCAGCCTGGTACAAGTTTCATGCTCTTAATGATATTGGTTATGGAATTACTTATTCTAATTGTAATTTCTCACAAACTGTACATTTAATTAAGTAAATAAATATTACTTTGATTTAAAATGTCTTAATTGTTTTCTATTTTCGCACCAATGTTAAAAATAAATCACGTAATTTAATTTTTGGCACAAGTGCTAAAAGTGAGTTACTTTTGTCACTACTGCCTTAAAATGACATTTTGGACACTGATAGCATGCATTAAAAATTATACTTTTACTAACGATCGTGGAAAAAAATAATTTAGCGTATTTAGAGACGATTTAAAATCAGTATAAAATTTTTCATCAGTATATTAGCCATTTATAATAGCGTAGCGTAGCGACTAGAAAAAAATATATTGTTTTATTGAAAATTATAGCTAAAAAAGGCCCAAACAGCTTTATCATCAACTACATATTTAAGGATGCGTCACTATACTAATGAAGGAAACTATAATATAATTTATGGAGAGTATAAACATTTGTTATATTCTTGGTTTGTTCTACAATTGTATACTTTGTCCTATTATTGATGGATTTGACTGTTGGATAAATTATTTTAAATAAATAAAATACTTCTTGTAACAGTAAAACTGTATGCTACGTAGACGTTATCTAAATAATAACATTAACACCCGAACACTTTTATTTGCAGATATATTTTACAGTTTTGGTTTGGAAAATAAACTCACTAGAAGTTATGCAGCATGTAAAAAATAATTTAAACAGTGTACGTCCACAACTTTAAAAAAGTTTGAATCAGGTGTATTATACCATAGTAACTGCAAGCATTATAAATAAGTATCGTGTGTTTCTAAATTTTAATAAAATCAGAAAAGATATTCACTTGATTTTTAAATTACTTCGGTTCAAGCTCTCGATCGTTTCACGTTTTATATAAAACGATCAAAACGGAGGACAAGTCACCAGTATATCTACTACACTGAGATTTTATTCATAAACTCGAATCTCATCTGTAACCAGTGATCCAAACCAGTCATCTTTTTATATGAACTTATTTCATTTCATCGAATATTTCATTTTAAGTGCTGGCAGCTGTAAGATTTCATTAAGTGGTTTCTTAAAACTGTATTTTAAAATGGATTTTCGATATTCAACAACTTGATGAAATTTATTTTAATGAAAAAAATTAAATCAATTTTAAGTTTTTTTTATTATAAATATACAGGATGACTCATTAAAAATATGCAGTTTCTAAAGTCTAAACTGAAGATAGGTAACATCAAAATATAATGATTAAGTCCAATATGTCTTAAGTTTAAGGTTAAATGATACATACAAGGCGATACTAATTGAACTGTTATTTTGAAATATCGTAATAATTTTGAAGATATTAATATTTGACTTGTTATTGTCGTATTTTTAAATTTGTGTAGTGTAGTTTTCGTGTTACGATAAATACTTAATCATTTTAAATAAAACGGCTGTTTCTATGGCGGTATATTGCTTTTTAAAGTATGTTTAAAAATGTAATACATTGAATACGAAGGAACAAATATCAGTAAAATTTTCGTCAAAATATTAGTTATCTCTGAGATGTTGTTGCCAAATTGCTAACAAATTGTAATTTTTTTTACAATATGTACCTAACAATTTCAATAAAAGCTATTATCGGCCAAAGAGTAGGTATATCTCTTAAAAATACATGAACCACATTGCCTAAGAGCATACAAACAATTTGACAAACAAACAAGCATTCGCAAAATGTTAGCTATATATCAGCAAGAATTTGGTAAATGTCACACAATTCATTTCTAAAATATGGACAGGCGGTCTTAGGTTGATATCATATACACTGACATGTCGAAGATATTCGACAGACTTATTGTTACAGAAATTATTATTGTGTGGTTTGTCATTAAATTTAATTCATTTGTTAATTTCTTATTTGAGGGGCAGAAAACAGTATGTCATTTTCAATAGATTTAAATCATTCAATAGAATACGTAGCTTCATCTGGAGTGCCTCGGGGAAGAAATCTGGGAGCTTTGTTATTCGATATTTTTATAAATGACAGTTACTGTTACAGATGTTCCATGCTTTCTTTATGCAGATGATTTGAAAACTACCATGAGATTCACTCCGAGGCCGATTGAGTTCAATTATATGATAATTTGAAATGCGTTGAAGATTGGTGCACATTAAATCATCTCAAGCTTAATGTCGAAGAGTGTAACGTAATGCCATATTCCTTCAAAAAAGATAAGATCTATTTTGATTACAAGATGAATAATATTATTGAAAGGTCAGAAACTGTACCTGATTTAGGAGTAATATTTGATAAACATCTGTCTTTCAATGAACATATTGATAACATCGTTTCTAAATCCAATTGTATGTACGGATTTATAGCGTGTTACAGTAAAAACTTATCTAATACTTAAACTTTAAAAATATTATACTACACTTGTGTGAGGTCAAAGCTAGAGTAGAGCCTCAGTAGTTTGGAATCCTCACGATCAAATTGTTTTTTTTTTTAATAGTGGCATTTACCCTGACGTTAGTATACCTCATGATTCTTTACTAAAAGCTAAAGTATTCGTAGACAGTGTCATTCATATATTTTCGTTTAAAGTAATGAACAATGCTGTACATTATTCCAAATGACAGCAGGAACAGATAAGGTTTTATGAGCAAACGGGACGTTCTCTTGAGTAAGATGAAGGTTTTCTGTTCCCAAGAAACCATGATTTTGCTTGTTAACATAACCAGAAAGCCAAAAATTTGTAACGATTGGTGTGCATTGCACGTCTTTAAATATCAATTGAAAACAGTTTCAATTTTGTATAGATACATAAATATGCAAGTCTAAGTACAATATCTCCTGAAACTCCTCTCAGACAACCCTAATTTTTGGTTCTGCCTGAACATCAGCTCCAACAAGCTCAATATTTTCGTTTAAACGACCATATCGCGGTCTTAGCAGGCTCTCTCCGCGGCACTCAACCTTCCTCCGGCAGTGCTTAGCAGGCTCTCTCCGCGGCACTCAACCTTCCTCTACCCCAGGGTGCTTAGCAGGTAATTTCCGCGGCACTCTACCTTCCTCTAGGTGTCCTGAGCGTTTAGCAGGTAATCTCCGCGGCGCTCGAGGTCTTGCCCGTACTCCATCGACTCCGAGTACTTAGCAGGTGTTACTCCGTGGTACTCGACGTCGTCCCCGTGGTCTTCGACACTGGGTGTTTAGCAGGCTCTTTCCGCGACACTCAGCGTCTGCACCGTATATTGCTTACCGCCCTATTTGTTATTTTGTAATTTTATATTATTATTTCAGGTTTTATTTTATTTATGTTGGGGAATTATTATTAGTATTATTTGTTTACAGGGTGACATTTTATTTTATGAAATAAATATTTCATTTTGGATACCGACTCTTTTAATATTCCTGAACCTTGGACGTAACTTCTCCACCGAGTGAACCCGGACTGATTAAAGTGGCTGTACTAGTTCGGCATCTGCGACCGAACACTGAAAGTACGTCACAAAGTGCATTTTTACGATACTCGTTACATTACTTAAAATAAAAATAAAATAAATAATTAACAATGGATTTACTATGAACAAGTGTTGGAAATGACCACCTTCAGCCAAAATACAAGCTTCAGATCTTCTTGAAATTACAACTCGAACACGTGCAGAAATTCCTCAGATTCAATGTGAACCTTGTAAACTAATATCTTGAGATGTCCCCAAACAAAAAAATCAATGGGGTTCATATCAGGTGATCTGGGTGGCCAAGGTTGACCTGGTTCTTGAGTAATTCGTCCAATCACGTTATTACTTTCATCAAAAAATTCACGACCAGTCGTGCATAAACCACATTCGTTATCTTAGCGCATAAAGAACATCGTCAAGTAGTTCAAATAAAACGTTTTCAAGAAAATGTCTGTAGGAGGCACCGGTTAAAGTTCTTGGTAGAAAGTAAGATCCAACAAGAAAATTTCCAATAATAATCATCCATACATTCAACGAAAACTGATGTTGAATGAGATTCCATTATAGCATTAGGGTTTTCATCAGACAAAATGTTTTTATTGTGGAAATTCATTAAAGCTTCGTCGCTAAACAATATTCCAGCGGTAAAGTCAACATTTTGTTAAATTTTTCCCAAAATCCGGCGGCAAAATTATAGTCAAGCAGAATAGTCTTGCGGCAATAAAGCTTGAACTATTTATATGTGATTCGGATATAATTGTTGATGCTTCAGAACGGACCAAACTAAATATAATTAACATCAAGATTTGCAGCGATCTTTCTAGTACTAGTATTTGAGTCTTCTTAAATTTCGTGTAGAGTACCTTCTTCGAACTCAGACGTACCTTTCTGAAATTACATTTTTTCAATTTTGACACGCTGTAGCTGAACAATAGCTGTTCTAAGCTGTCCTTATATAACAAAAAAATCCTTATTGTTGGCCACAGAATACGCCTCTGGATTGTTGACCTCAACTGAAGAAACACCTTGTATAAGTTGATAGAAATGAATGTAGATAAGTAAACTGTTTTAGCTTTAAAAAGTTAATTCCTATTATAACCAAAACACCTTGTTTTTCTGCAGTGGCAGTTGTAATAGGTAAATACTGATTTAGGTTTTTTATTGTGTCAAGAGACTCTTGATTTATCTTCAGAAGTTATTCTGAAGAAGGTGATATATATTTCTAAATATCAAGAAAGCTAATCTGGCGACGTAGTAACCAATCCGTACAGTCAGTAACTGTGACCATTATTTATTGTTTCAGTGCTCTTGGATGGAGATTGGGACTTCAAGTCGTCACCGGTGCCATCTCGGTAACGTTCATACTGGGAACGTTTTACCGATCAGCCTCACTCTACCACCCCCAAAGACGAGCGATACTGCACATAAAAAACCAAAAACGAAAAATTAAGGATAAGAATAAAATCGAAGACAAAGTGCCATTTTTTGATTTCAGTACATTAAAGAGTAAAACCGTCCGGATACTGCTCGTGTCGACTGGAATAAGTGCTTTTGGCATTAACACACCCCTGTTCTATCTGGCCTACCAGGCGGAAGAAGAAGGACTGGGCGACTCCACCGTGTTCCTCCAGATGTACCTGGGACTGGCGTGGACTGTGGGGTGCGTGGTGTTCAGTACCCTCGTCCTGCATAATTCTACGGAATGCAGGATCGCGAGGCAGTACCTTTGCCAGACTGCGGTGTTTATGTGTGGGTTGTCAATATTAGCTTTTACTGTAGTCAGTGGCAACTACCACGCATACGTCATGTTTGCCTGGATATATGGTAAGTACAACAGTCTGAAACAATAGATAGGAGTATTCTCATTTTGCTGTACAGTAGTAAATGCATTGCGGAAAATATCTCTTGTCCTGGCCCAGGGCCGAAGTCAATTTTTTTTTTTTTTTTTCGGAGGGTGTAGAATATTTTTTTAAGCCAAACTGACAACATAAATATTTGTAAATTGTAACAATGATGTCGTTGTCTCCAACTAAACAAAATCAGCAACTCTAGTTTTAATAACAAATACTACCACTAATTAGAGACATTTTACCTACATGTTCAGGGGGACTTTTCCTCCGGAAGCATAAAATTTACTCCCTTAATAATTGTGAAATTTCCCTTAAAATGCCCATATTTCGATAGTGTTGTTGAAGAGACAATTAATTATTGTTGCATGAGTAGGTATGTCTGAAACCCTCTCAATAATAACTAACAACAGTGGCAACCACTAGGCCATGCAATAAACCTTACAGAATATCTGCCTTGCACCCATATCTTTTTATTATTCATTTTATCTTATTAGGGATGTCTGTAGACGACTGAATGGACCCATCTTGGAATATTAATGTCGTCATATATCACGTTGTCATCAATATATGCGAAAGAATGCGTGCCTAATACATTTTTCGCATAGTAAGATCTCGATAGTCTATTTCATGGAAATTCAATTCGAAACGACAGCACTTTATACCGAAATATGTCATTTGAGAATACAAGATTTTTGAAAACTAATTACCTTTAACGTACCCAACATATTCTTTAATAGGATATATCTTTGTTACAGGTATTTTTTGTGGAGGATATCATTACTCACTGAAAATGTACACTTATGAAAGAGTTCGAGCGAGGAACTTCGCTAGGACTTGGGGTTTTGTCCAGTGTTCACAAGCTATACCAATTGTCATCGGAGTGCCGTTTTCAGGTATGTATGTTTCATGTAATAATGAGAAATCTAGTGGAAAATTTTCAAAGACGACCAAAATGTAATAACAAAAAACACTAGGAGATTGAAAATAAAATTTTCTAGTCTACAGGGTGATTTTAAAATTGACACATTTATTTTAATAGAACTTAAATGGCAATGAATCTAGATTTAAAAAAGTTGCAGACTCAAAGAACTTACATATAGAGTGTCTGGAAGCTCTTCGCAGAAAATTTAGGGATGATACTACTCGAAAAAATAATGTGTCATGTAACATTTTCTCGAAAAGTCGAGAACGGAGTTACGTAGCCTTCAAGTTATTTTGTTAAATTGATTTTTTGTCTATAACTTTTTTAAAACTAAAACGATTTTTTCAAATTTGGCACACTTTTATAGTTTCAAGTAAAATATTTCTAAAATTGTAGCGCCCTAGGGGGTAGAAAGGGCACGTACTAGGTAAAAAAATGATCGATCATAACTCTTTTGTTTTTAATTTTATTGAAATTTTGATGATTTTCCTTCGTCGAAGAATTTCATATACTTGTTTGAAGTTGAAAAAACTAACCGTTTCCGAGGAAATCGACATTTAAATTGGAATTTGACAGAAACGAAAGCGCTCTTTTTTATAATAAACTTTATCGCAATATTTATATATTTATAAGCAATATCGTCATAAAGAGTCTCAAAAGAAATACCACCTAAAAATCACATTAGCGGTGGAAGCATCAAGTAGTCGTGGGAAAATAATTGTATAATTGAATGTTCGTTATTTAAAGTGCATATTAAGAATAAATAAAAGGATTAAACCGAAGGAGATGATAACAATAACTATAAACTTATAAAATGAAGCAAACGCCCTCATACAACATACGAAGTGTGGCAATTAAGTTCCGGGAATTTAGTTATAACTCGGAAACTGGCAACACTGCATCGTTCGTCAACGTTTCTCTAGAACCTTTTACTTTCAGTCCAAGGTTGAAGTCGATAGCACGTTTAGTTTGTGTTTTATGTGTATTTTTTGTAACTGTGTAACTTTTTTAGTGAAAATGAGTGACTCAAGCAACGTGTTGTGATTCAATTTTTAGTGAAATCTGGCGAAAAACCCTCGGATATCCTTCGAAAATTGCAGGTGGTGTATAATAGAGACGAGTGGATGTCGAAAACACGCGTGTTTGAATGGGTAAAACGGTTCAAGGAGGAGCGTGAATCGGTAGAAGGCGATCCACGTGAAGGAGCTCCAGTTACCTCTCGTACTGACGCGAATGTTGACCGTTTGCGTGCATTCGTGCGTTGTCTGACGAGTTAAACGTCATCAAAGAAACCGTTCGCGAGATGGTACATGAAAATTTGAATATGCGAAAGATTTGCGCAAAGATGGTGCCAAAAGTTTTCACCCGTGAAGAGAAGAGAAAAATCGATCTGCGAGGATTTGTTGTCCCCCATTTGAAGCGACGGAGACTGGATGAGTCGGGTAGTCACTGTAGATGAGACCTTTATATGACCCCGAGACCCGTAAACAAAGTCAGCAGTGGGTGGAAAAGGGTGGAGAGCGGCCAACGAAAGCGAGGATGTCCAAGTCACGGCTGAAGGCAATGTTGATTGTTTTTTTTCGATATCCACGGCATCATTCATCGTGAATATGTTCCTGCCGGTCAGACAGTGACTGAACAGTTCTATGTTGGCGTCCTGGAACGGCTGCGGGCCCGCGTTTTCCGTGTGCGACACTAACTCGCCGAGAACGGCTGGATCTTGCACAACGACAACGCGCCATGGCTGCAGCCCATTTCTCGTTCATTGTGCCAAGAGTTTTTGGCAGAAAAAGGCATTCCAACGTTGCCGCACCCACCCTATAGCCCCGATATTGCCCCCTGCGATTTTTTTTATTCCCCAAGATGAAGTCGCACCTCAAGGAAACTTACCATGGCGGCGTACAGGAGGTCAAAGAAGCTGTAACCGTGATGCTAAACGGGTGCTTCCAATCGTGGGAGCAACGTTGGAATCGTTGTGTAGAGTTAGAGACTATTGTCAAGGTCAATGTCAATTTGCTTGTTTTCTGATTAACAAATTCCCGGAGTTTAATTGCCATACCTCGAACATATTACAATCTATTCTCTATATGACCTCCTATCATTTCAAGGCACATATCCAATCGTCTACTGACTTCTTTGTGGGCTGCGTTTTTCTTTAGTTTTATTGGGTTTTTGCCACACTTCTGAAAAAATAATAAAGATTAATTAAATAATCCCTTGCGCTAAACGGAACAGTCAAGGGTTATTTTTGAAACTACGTTTGCCTAACCAAAAAATCTCACACTGAAAAAAGCAGATAAGTAATGTGATTTTTGTTATTTTTTACTTATCTGCTTTTTTCAGTGTGATTTTTTGGTTAGGCAAACGTAGTTTCAAAAATAACCCTTGACTGTTCCGTTTGGCGCAAGGACTTATTTAATTAATCTTTATTATTTTTTCAGAAGTGTGGCAAAAACCCAATAAAACTAAAGAAAAACTAAAATTATGCCACATATAAATAGCTCCAGACAATATTTCGCCGTTTAACTTATTACAAGCGTTTGTGATTTTTTCTTTCAAATTACTAATATCTCGCGCAGGTGTTTTGTAATGCGGAGATTTTTAATGAACCAGTAGTGATCGTAGCGCCTGTTTGGCAAACCATTACTGACACACCGGCTTTCGTCCGTCCAAAAAGTGCCGAAAAGGGTTCTGATCAACAGTTTGTACATTTACTACAATTTGAGCTATAAAATTAAATCTGTTTTTAATGTGACGCTCAGGCAAATACTCCAAATTGTGAATTTTGTAGTCATATACCCATTGGTGTTTAAAATTTGTTGAAGGGTTGATTTATCCAAATTCAATTCCCGGTTAGCCTGCCGTATAAAATTTCGTCTTGCTATATTAACATAGTTGCTTACCATCATTTATTTGATTCGTCCGAACAGAAAATGCATCTTCATTTTGTCGCTCTGGATACCTTTCTCGATATAACTCTACAGCTCTTCTTCAATTTTTTTTTACTCTTCGAAAATTACCAATATATCAAGGATAAGGAGAAAACATTTTGTAAGCACAAAAGTCGTATGTTTCACGTTCGTATTTAGTAATGACAAGTGTTTTGTGATATTTATGCACTTTATGATTTTTGGTGGTATTTCTTTAGCGACTCTTTAGGACGATATAACTTTTTAAACGGGAAGTAACACAGAAAAAATTCTCTAATAAAAGTTTATTAGAAAAAAAGAGCTTTTTAACTGGTTAAAAATCTGGAAAAATATAATTAATGGCGTCATTAGTCGTTTCTGTCAAATCCCAAAAATTTTCGATTGAAAATGGAGCTTACTTCATCCCATTTAACATCACGTGTCCCAAATTGTATTTAAATTTTTTGTATTCCTCACAGTAGGGCCGTACCATGCTGTCCCAAAGCAGCTGATATGTTTTCTTGTTATTTCAGGTTATATGAACGAAAAATGCGGGGATCGTGCAGGGTACTACTTTAGTTCAACGTGCGTTTTAGTGGGAAGTCTAACTCTGTTCCTGATAGACTTACACAGAAGAAAAATTTCGCGCCACAAACATACCAGGGAGAATGGCACCCGCCACCTTTGTGTTTCGGAGACTTGTCCACAGAGAAGGAAACTTTCGTTTTCGCAGGAACCCGACAACAAAGACGGTGGCGTCACTCCAGGAGCAGCTGCGGCTGCTCTGGTACTTGGTACTGACTTGGGGGCTACCCAAGGTAGCGGACTTATAGACAATATTGTTGTATCCAATGAAAAGCCTGAGTTAACTTGTATTTCAGAAGAAGGTAGGATATAGATAATAATAGGTCTGTTCCAACACCCCTCGAGAATTAGTTCAGAACTATCAGAAATGACCAACTCAGTCTTAGTCGTATTTGCCGAAAGTACATTATCAGCTGAACTGACTGAATAGTTGGATGGACTGGACGGTTCGGAATCAATTCTTGCTGTTGTTGGAACAAATCCATTAATTCCAGTTTATTTACTGAATTCCAAGTAATGTTTTTAATAAGTTTATCAATCAATTGTTTTCTTAATGTTGCCCTAATCTTTTCCTCACAAACAGAACTTGGTCTAGCTCTTCTGCTGCTTTGGGAAAAATGTCACCTCTTATGTTTTATTATACAGGATGTGTGACAAATTAATATGTTTTAAAATTAAACGTCTTGTTATTTACTGCAAAATGATTTAATGAAGTTAATTGTCACATTTAACTAATAATTAAAATAAAATTATAAACCGTTGTCTTATTCACTAGTGGGAAAATAGCAGCTTTTCTCACTAAATTACAAATATTTTTAAATATTAAAAAATTGTCGATGCCGTCATATCTCGAACAACGATGACGTCACACATGTGGGTAGTATGTCAAAAAGTGCCTTAAACAAAATCAACGTTCCAGGGGATTTTTTCGAAAACTTTCAATTTCAAAAATAATGAATTCATTTGTTACTTTTCGAAAGCACTGTATATCAAAAAATAACATAAGAAAATTTGATCCGTAAACTTAATAGCAGGTAGTTTTTTCGGTTCATAGAAATTACACTTGTTTCTTGTCGCGTCGCGTTGACACTTTTTGCCAAATATATTTTTTTCGTGCTATTAAATGAAATCAGATAAAATTTTGTACAATATTCTTTACAACACTTGCATTGTAAATAACTATTATACATATACACATCACCATCATCATTACTATTTGTATTGTACTGATAAGTGCTGTATAAAAAATTTATTATTTTTATTTCAGGTATAGCAGACATGGATCTTCCAGATAACCTTTTAGATGACTTAGATTACATAGGAGACTGCATCACGTCGTGTAATAAAGTAGAAAACTATTTAATGCTTAGTGAATTCGAAAATAATTTAATAGCGGAAATGCCTGTGATATTAGACAGGAGAGGTAGGCGCTGGTCTCTTGCGAGGCCAAAGCTGTCGCAGAACGAAGAGACCCCAACCGAAGAAGAAAATGGCGTATCTAAGGGGAACGGAAAGTGGAAAGTTTTTCCGAACCGCGTAATTACTGTAATAGATGAATCGTCCGTTTAGATTTTTTTATATTTTACTGTTGAATATACTGCCATTAGGAACGTAAAGACTCTACCTCATAGATACCGTCATAGAGAACAGAGTACGTAAGTGGAAAGTACAATAATGAATTTTTGGTTAGTGTAACATTTGTAGTGAAAATGCTGTGTAATTAAATTGTAGTAATTTATATATTCTAAATATATATTATTATCCATTGTCTGTTTTATTTTAAATATGTTTTCTTATTGCTCCTTCTTATTTGCTTTATTTGAAAAATGGATCAACATTGTAAAGCTTCATTCACATAAGATTAGTGCAGTTGCATTGGTACTGCAGAAAAGTTATTAAAAAGGGCGCCGTATTCTTGAAATAGTGTTTTCTACAAAATACAAATAATTTTAGACATTTAATAACTGAATAATCTAGAGTTTAGCAAATAATAGGAATGTGAACTCATCCCACCTGCATATATTCAAAGATACTGAAGTAAAACGGCGAGAAATACGGGTGACTTTTGTAACGTTCAGATAAACTTAACAGTAACGCCTTTGTACTGCAGTTGTATGGCAGAAGCTAAAAGCATTTTAGCTTTTACCAATCCTTTTCCAACAATCACACAAGGACCAATCAGAAAACTGCTTTTTTGACAGTAAACAGAAGATTCACATTTTTGCAGGATAAGTTTTTAAATTAGATTCTAATTTAGATATTTAATTTAGAATGGATTTGTTTCTAAAAAAATGGATGAAAAGGACTGTTTGCTTTAGAAACAGTTACTTTTGCTGCTCTTATTCGCAGCGACGTCAATATGTATAAAAACTATACATGCAAAAAAAATGAAAAGAAGAACTCGGAGATGGTGGGTGCGACCTATTAACCGCAGAGAGCACATGCAAGGTGATTTCTATAATTTATATAAAGAAATGCGAAATGAGAATGCCGATTATTTTTTCATTTCACCCGAATGACAGTGGCAGTGTTTGATGACTTGCTGAAATTAGTGGGGCCTCATTTAACCCACAGTATACTAGTATCCTGTGATTTAACCAAACATTCAAATAGACCATCTATTCCTGCAGATTGTAGGCTTATATTTTATCTAGGGTAGGCTTTTAATTACTATTCGGCAAATGATAAAAACGAACAATTTCCGTAGATAGGGACGCAGTTGACAAAACATAAACATAACCTCTCTGAAGGTCAAGAATCTTGAGTTTTTGCATGTCGCCAACTTACAGCGGAAATATTCCCCAACTTCTTAAGTCTACAGTAATTTTATGTAAACAGAGTAAATAATATTTAACACCATACAATTACAATACAACAGTACAACTGCAGTGCCATTGCACTAACGTTTATCTGAACGTTACTTAATACAAACCCAACATAACATTTTCGATATTTTGCCGGATGCGCCGGTTTCATAATTCCCTGATGCCTAATCTAAAATTTCAGTTTTACTGGCTTCTGATGGTCAATTTAAACAAAAATCCTAATAGTATTTTAGAAAAATAGTAGAACTCTTAAAAATAGGTTGATTTAACAAAAATTGCCTTTGCATACCTCTCTGGAGGGCTCCAAGTTTTGACAAAAATAAAACCACTATATATCTCGTATAATTCGAGAATATTATGTATATAATCGATTTAAAAGCAGTATTTTTCATTGCTTTGTACGTTTGATTGGCGATTTATTTACAGTACTGTCAACAAATTTTCCCTTATCTCCACGAATAAAATATTCGTTATCCATGTGTTTCCTAGCTACAGCAGCTACAGTCGCTGTTGCTAACTGGAGTCACACTGTAGCCTCATCTTTTGTGAACATTTTTTTTTAATCACGACATCTCTGTTTTTATTGGAGATATACTGTTTTAAAACGAACGCCTCGGAAAAAAACAAAAAACAAGTCAAACATTATCATCCTCGGTAGGTGTAGTAATGCACCATAAAAAAAATACCTAATTATTATCAAGAGAATTAAATCATCGTCGCTGCTAAATTGCGTCGCCGAAAAGGCACGGCTGCTCCGATTTAGCCGACGATGATTTATTTAAACGTGATGGAAATCTGTATGGTTTTAGTGGAGCACTTGAATGTATCTACGAAGTGATCTATGACAAATTATGAATTTTGCTTTATATGTAAATCATAATGAAACTAAATTCAACATTCATGCCACTTTGAACATGTATGCTTACAATAAATACTGTAAGTACCTAAAATTTTAATTTGACATTAAACAGGCGTAAAGTGGAGACCTAGTTTAGTCCCGAAATAATAAAAACTGTTCACTAAATATCTAGGTTATCATAATTCATCAAGACCTAAATTATATCAAAGGACTTTTACACCGTGCCAGTGAAAAATATAATTTTTGATATTTTGCTGGAGACAAACATTTTTCAGTTTTGTCGGATACATTATAGTCAGCCGTCGAAATTGTAGAGAGTGGCTAATAGATAATATAAAAACACTATTACTATTTAGCGTATAATATTTTTATAAGAGATTACACATTATTTACCTCATTATTATTGTGCCGCTTTCTATGCGCAGCGATACTATACTCACATTTACGGCACCACGATAAAGACTCAGTCAAACTGAAGCGATGCATTCTCTATCTCTGTTTATTGCATTGTGGAAAACAATATTTTGGTGTGCGTAAACCGTGAGCGTTAGTACATGGCTTTGCCGAGGTTAGAACGCCATTAGAATATGGGTACGTTGGGGGATTTGCTGTTATTTCTATAGTTACATTAAATTATAAAAATAAATTATTGCAACCGTGAAGTTAACAGATAACAGTTAAAAATGGATCAGTACCAGTTCTAGTAAAATGTCTGTTAGTAATCGACATAATCTATGTAACGGACAATATTGATAATAATAAAAAACGTATACGAAGGAATTCGAGCGCGAAACATAAGTGTTAATGAAGCTGTTAATATGTGTAGTTAGTTAACACAAGTGTCAGTTTCTAGTGTATATCATGCTATAAAAAAAGGTGTGGAAGTAAATCCAAAAAAGAAAAACATAGAAACGCGGGAAAGGAAATAAACAGAAGTCAATGATGACGTAAAATTCATGGGTAAACGAAGGTTATACGGTATCAAAAGTTTGGCAGGATGGTAACGTTCGAAGTAAAAGAGAAGCATTTTTAGATGGATTTTCTACAGGATTAAAGGCGCCTTCTGGAAAAGGACGTAGGTTAATAATAACACATATTGGAAGCGATTCGAGATTTTTTGAAAATGGTTTGCATGTTTTTGAATCACGTACCGAAGTAGCACGAAATAATACCACCTTTAAATTAAGTGATGTGAAGTTATTATACTCGCGACAAGAATTCAGAGACGACTTACGTCATACGAACAAATGAATAATTCATTACATTTTCATCAAAATATTTAAGAAACTGCAAGTGAGAATAATAAAACTATATACTACAGTAAAAGTTTGCATTGTGTATCGCACTAAATTGAATAAAATTATTGTTTTTAACGCGACCATATATCGAAAATTACGTTGTCAATAAAAACAATTGCGTAACGTCAGTCGTGACGTAAGACATCTGAATTCTTGTCGCGAGTATATTACAGGAGGCCATTAATCATGTCACTGCTGAAACATGGCGTAAGTGTATTGGGCATGTCCAGAAGAAGGAGCAACGTATGTGGGATCTAGATACAACAGTAGATGTTTTGAATAGACCCACTCATTATCCATTTAGGGGAAGATGATTCAAGTGACAGTAATAGCAACATCTCTACTGATAGTGATAATACAATGAAGTGAAAACTTTGCTACATAGTGACAGTAAGGCAAAAGTGTTACAGTGAAGATTAAATTGTGATAGTAAAGTGAATATGTGACAGTGATGTGAAAGTGTGATAATGAAATAAAAGTGTTATGTTATAGTGAAGTGGATGTGACACCGAAGTGAATGTGTGGTTATTTTAATAAATAGTGAACATACAGTAATAGTGAAGTTTGTTATGATTCTGACTAATTTAGTGATAATGATAATATTCCTGTAAAACAATTACCTATATGAAATGTATAAAGAGTCAACTCTTGTGGTCATCGATGCCCAAGAGGGCATCGTTTTAAAGGATATATTTACAATGTTGGTAAGAATGTTTTCAGTTTGTCTTGATAAAGTTTCTAAATTAACTTAGGTACACCGATATACAAGACAAAAACTATAAATTTTGAAATATTCTTATTATTTTTATTATCTAACGCCTCGAAATTGATAAAAACCGTTATATTACTGTTTCTACTCTAAAAATAATGGATACTATGTAATGCAATTATTTTTATATATATTTTATAACTGATCGCATTCAAATTTAGTACGCCTATGAAATTTTGCTCCCCGCGCGCTTGTCTACAAGCTAGCGATTAGTCACTCTCTACAATTTTGGAAGTCAACTATAGTGAAAATTAACATTTTCCATTTTTGCTGAGTGCGTTAGTGATAAATAAAATTTTCGACACTGCATGCCAAGGAAAAGATAACAGGTTCAATGTTTGCCGAATGCGTCGGTAAACGAAATTTTCGATTTTGCTCTCGGATGCGTCGATGATAAGTTGGTAATAGTTTCAATTGCCTGATGCACCAGTGATAAAACACATTTTTTTTTTCAAACATGAATGAAATATACAGTTTTAGAATGACTTTTGCCGGACGGAACTGAAAAATAAAATTTTTAGTCTTTCCCGAATTGGTCACAGAAAAATAAATTTTTATTGTCGGAGATAAAACAAAATTTTTAACCGGTTGGCAGGCAATAGAATATTCATTTAACGAACGCGCAGGTGACAATGTAAAAATTTAAATTTTGCCGAACGCGTCAGTGAAAAATAAGTTTCGATTTGTACCAAATGCGTCGGTGGAAAATAAAATTTTCGACTTCTGCCGGATGGCACAGAAAAATAAAAAAAATTATCGTTCCCTTATGCGTCAGTTAAAAATAAAATTTTCAATTGTCAGATGCATTGAAGACAAAATGAAACTTTTAATTTTTCCCGGATATGTCAGTTAATAGAATTTTCGTTGTCGAATCCACAGGTGACGAAATAAAAGTTTAGATTTTTACCGCATGTATGAGTGAAAAAATGCGTCAGTGGAATATGTTCGTGTTTTCCCGGACCCCTCACTAAAATATGTAATTTTCCAGCCTAATATAATTTTTGATTGCCTGTATGTCGGTGATACATTAAAATTTTCGACTTGCCGAATGCATCAACGAAAAATAAAATTTTCATTTTCCGCAGATGCGTCAGTGGAAAATACAATTTTCGATATCTTCTCGAATACGCCAATGGCGAAATAATAGTCTCGATTTTTGCCGTATACATCAGTGAATCAAATGCCTTAGTGAAAAATATGAGTTTCGGGCTTTCCCAGATGCGTCAATAAAAAATAAAGTTTTCGATATTTTGTCGAATGCGGCGATGACGAAATAGTAGTTTCGATTTTTATCGCATTCATCGGGGAAAAATAAGTTTCATTTTTTTAACCGAATGCGTCAACAAATAAAATTTTCAAGCTTTTCCGAATGAGTTAGTGAAAAATAAAATGTTTAATTTGTCCCGGATGATTCAGTGAAAGAAAATTATCGATTGCCGTATGCGCCGATGTCAATAAAATATTTAATCCATCCCGCATGGCTTTTTGAAACAGAATTTTCGATATTTATCGAATCCAACGATGACGAATTAATAGTTTCGATTTTTGTCGCATACATCAGTGAACAATAAGTTTCAATTTTTTTACCCGATGCGTCAGTGAATAAAATTTTCAAGCTTTTCCGAATGGATTAGTGAAAAATAATTTGTTTACCATTTCACCTAATGTGATCATTATTTTCGTGAAGGCGCCACTAAAAAGATTGGATTTTTTACAATTAGCGCAT
This sequence comes from Monochamus alternatus, assembly GCA_037114965.1. Taxonomy (NCBI): domain Eukaryota; kingdom Metazoa; phylum Arthropoda; class Insecta; order Coleoptera; family Cerambycidae; genus Monochamus; species Monochamus alternatus. The sequence continues at coordinate 951,575 of CM073428.1, forward strand.
CCGGCGAGACAATTTTATTTTTTCCGTTGCCTTGGAAAAATAGATTTTATATTCTCACTGTTGCATCCCACAAAAAATAAAACAATTTGTTTCCAATGCATTTGGCAAAACACAAAAATATTAAAATACATCGCATTAGAGCTGGTCAACTTACATGTCACACAAGGAAGGGAATGACTTTACTTGATTCAAACAAAATACATATATTCAAAAAAATTTATTTTTAAAAACTCTACAATATTTCTTTACTTCTAAATCTTAAAGCTAACTTTATTCCTAAGTCAACTTTGTACAAATTACAATGACACAATATGAAAATACTTTATTTTTGGTGTAAATAGTTACTGTACAGAATTGCACAATTGTTTTTTCTCGAGATCAAAACACTTTCAGTGCAAATATACCTTGGTACAGTCTGTTATTAAAAAATATCGCTGAGCTGACAAATCATAGAGAGCAGAGTAATACTGCTATATTAACTGTAAATATAGAAACAATGTTTTTTTTTTCATAATTATACTTATGACGCAAAATTAACATATGAAATTTGTACTTTATATGTGATATGGTATAAAGAATATGATCTATAAATGGCATAAAATTACATGATTAAAATTATTGAGAAAATGCGCATCTGCATTAAAATAAATTAAGGAGGACCACTGAAACCAAATATGGTTAACATTCAGTATGTTTGTTGACTTACAAATTTATAATGGGAAAAAATCAAAGAGCATTGAATTTATTTTGAAAATTATAAAGAATCTAGGTGAATATTTTAATTTTGCAACTTTTAAGTCAATCAATCTCAATCAAATCAACCAATTTAATTTGTGAACGTTTCTGTCAAAATTTATTTATTTTTTTTACCTAAGTTTGTATTATACTCACAAAGTTGAAAATAGGTATTCATTAAGTTTTAGATGTTCAATTATTTTCATTTAGTTTTGAAAGTGGTGTACTATTTGTTATGTAAATAAAGCCACAGGGATTTAACGCCACTGTGATAATGGGAATATTTAAACATACTAGAATAAAATGTAGAATTATTGCTGCTCTATTACGAAGGGTTTACAAGTAAATAAAAAATATAATAATTTCAAAATTTGATGAACTTTTAAATATGACTGTATAAATCACCCCTTCCAAGGATGCCAGTAATACCTGAGACACCCTGTATATTTAGTCCTACTTAATTGAAAGTAAACCAAAAAAAATTGCTAAATGTTAATGTCATTTCAAACTAAAAACTATGTCCTTTAAAATTAAAAATGTTGAAGATAAAACTAAGACCCACCTTCAATTTTTATTTCTGCGTAATAGTCTTTACAGTATATTCTACTTCCCTAAAAGCTTTACACCTTAGAGTGACTTAGAGTGAGGAAACATGTTTTTATTATGTTGTAATGTGTTTAAAATTTGATTACTGAGGCTGTATTAGTTTTTCTTTAGCAATAAATTTTAATTTATTTAATATTAAGTACATTGTGTGTAGTAAAAATCTAAATAACACAAGTACTATTAAGTAATATTTCGCTAACTTGTTATTGTTGTTTTATTTTTAACATTTTAATTTTAAAATAGGCTTTTAGTTTCAAAACATTAACATTCACATTCAAATAGGCCTAAATATATACTGAACTGAAAATATTGTACATTTTTTGCTCTTTAACATGCTTTTTATTTAAACAGAACATCTTTAAAAACCAAGAAGCTACAGTTTAACACAAACCTCTGTAAATTGAAAAATTGGCTCACATACCAATACAAAATGCCTGCTGAAAAAAAACTGAACATCTAAAAACATTATAAATACCTGTTTTCAACTTTCTGGATTTAGTACAAACATACATAAATAATAATAATCAGCAAGCATCATTGGTTGATTGGATATGGATTGACCCCACTTCATAATTTGGAATTGGCATTAAAATTACCAAAATGGCGTCCACTTATATATTTTTTCAATTGAGCATTCCACCACACTATTACAAAGAAGAATTTAGACATCTAAAATTGTTTAGCACCAAAAGTATCACTTAAGGGTTAATTTTTTTTACATTTTAACGAACAAGAAATTACACATCGAGAAAACAGATAAATGTTCATCAAGTCAAACATTTTTTCTAGTGTGGCGAAATACCCATTAAAAATCAAATTACTAGAAGTCACAAATAAATAATTATAGACAATTTGTTGATAAATTATTGCTGGCGGATAAAAGGTCCTACACAAAAAACAGCTAAATTAATAGGGGTTCAACAAACCATTAATTACCCACAACCTTTACAAGAGTATATAATTTATAATATTCTTATATGAGAAGATACGACTTAAAGGAAATCACAGTTAAGGTAAACTTTGTTGTCTCTAGGCAGTTATTTAGTATAACAATTGGTTTTGAGCAATTAATTACAAAAACGTGAAATGGTCAACAATTAATCATAGAGTCCAATAAAAATTGTTTATTCATAAATATTTTACTCGAAATGTATTTCAAAACTTGTTAGATAATACTTTTTTTACATTAAACAATCTTTAAAAAAATTTTTTTTTTAATCTGGGTTTTCATTTCCTTCAATATATTTCCTTCTTCAGGCCATTAACGATATTTCTGTTATTTATAATTCCTAGTATGATCATTTAGAAATATATCCTAATAAGTCAGCTAACTTCTTTGATATGGTCAAATATATCATTTTTTTTGCAGTAAGTCATAAATCATTGTACTAAAAATTTTGCCGCTAATTACTGAAATGTTGCTATACTAGTTATTAAAATACATATTAATTAAAAATTGCAATACAGCAGAATAACTTGTTATATTTTCGAAAAAAAAAACACTTGTGTATTATTATACAGGATGATTCATTAACAATGGGCAATCTCTAAACTGAAGATACTACACACCAAAATATGATGATTGAGCTGAGAGAACAAATATTGCAGGTTTACGAGATACAGGGTGTTCCAAGTTGGAATCTTACATTGAAATTCCTCAATAATTTTGAAATTTTTAACAGAACCAACTCTAAATTGGAAAGTTTTATGTTTTTTGATATGAAAATGACGAATTTGATGTTGAATTTACAACTTTCAGTACAGGGCGTTAGCTAAACCCTGTTACTTCAATAAATCAGAACACATTTTTTTTTTGTCTAATGAATTATGGCTCAAGTGAAAATCTAAAAGGCAGTTCAATTTAAGATAGAAAAGGTACTTTAATTCATCTAACACTATCGGTTTTTGAGGTATTTGCATTTTAATTAATGAAATATTTGTGCTTGGATGAAACTTATTGAAAATTCGGTTCCATCAAACCTTGCCGATTTTCTTGTAATTTTGCATGTCATCATAATTTACCATTCTAAATATCTTTTTCAAGTAACATTTTGCTGTATTTTCAGCAGAAAAGGCTATTTATCTGAAACCAAAACAGTTTTTACTCGGTGTACTGAATATTTTAAATAGGATTATTTCAAGAACGAATAGATCTAACAACTTCAACAAGGTTTACCTGTTTCAGACAAAAAAGGTAGGAGAACTGACTGTTTCAGATTGACACACTAAGCCGCAAAAAAGTTCTGTCATTTAAAAGAAAAGAAGCATGATGTGCCATAAGGGGCGTCTTCTACTAGTGACGCCAAAATTAGAAACAAATTTGAATTTCTCACCCCCAAAAAACCCGATTTCCAAAGTGTATGCAAATATTTGGATTTTTTTTTTTAAATTATTTACAAATATCGAAAATAAAATTTTAACTTTGACATCCTGTATCTTTTTAAACATCAACTTTTGGCTAAGGTAAGTTTGGCAACATCGCATTATTTTGTATCAGGGATCTACTCCTACTCTATGTTGCATTTATTTCCGAACACCCTGTATATGTGGAACACTGCGTAATGTAGTTTGCAACAAATTCCTGACATCATTAGCAAGAAGGACATGTTCGCCACAAAATGAGGAGTGCGCCGACATATTAGAATATCTCTAGATGTCATACAATATAGTTCAGTTATATAATAAAATTAAAATAATATGATTGTCAGATTATATCGTAAATAAATTAGTATGTGATGTAAAAAATTCTTATAAGTATTTAACACCGAAATTTTTATACGATCAGACCACATTTTCTCAAAAAAAATATATGTGTAAATATTACACAATTACTTATTATATCTATATAATAAAAATGTATTAAATCTTTGAGATAAATCAATAAAATAAAATATTTCAAAACTGATTATACTTGAATATAATTAAAAACTACATAAATATATAAGGTAGTAAAACAATCCATCTAAAAAGAACACTCTAAATATCTTCAATCCGTTCGTAACATAAACAGATAAAACATGAAAAGATGAAAAAATTGTACTCAATATGCTCTCTTCTAAATATATAAATAATTATATACTCAAATGTACAAATCATCTTTAAATGTTAATTACTTCAAAATCATTACGATCTAATAAACCTTAGGTATAAGTACATGTTTCACCCTGTTACAGTATCTGTCCCAGGCAGCTCCGTACTTTAATCGGCACCGCGCGTTGTCTCTTACGGAGCGATGGATCAATAGTAAGATCAGACCGAGTGGATACAAAATGGGTGGGGCACACCAAACAAACGGGAGGAAAGATAAGTGCATTAATATGTCGCCCAAGTAGTTGGGGTGCCTAACAACGCCCCAAAATCCAGAAACAAGAAGTTTCTTACCTTGCGTTGTTGGAATCGTTTCCAAATCTGAAAAAAATATATAAATCTAATTATAGTATCTATTATAGTTGTTTTATTTCCAATATGCCAAACAAACACAAAAAAGTTTATACCGACGTGTGTTTGAAAATGCCCCCCTGTGACCGTTTAAAGGCGGCCATTAACACATAATTTTATTACAATATCTCAAAAATGCTTAGCAAGATGGGTTATCAAATTTGATATCTCGTCATTTAGGAATAACATCACATTCAGCAACTAAGTGCAACAGACTAAATAATCTTAAATTTCCAATCTATATCCTATTATTAAATTAGAAAATTTAATTGATTCAAGTATTCACACTTTGCAATGGTAAGCAAATATTGAAATCAATAAACGTGTTCAAAAATGAAAAGTAAACAAGGAAGGACTTGAAGTATTAGATTTCACAAAATTGAAAATTTTAATCTAACAAATGAGCAATTTCAGATCATGACATGTATGAAGGGATTAGGGCGCGAGGCCAAATATGAGTGTGATGTGTGATTGAAATACTCGTATATAATTCATTAACAAAAATGTCTGTGAGTAGTGTACTCGTATATAGTGCAATAAGAGTGGCAAAGAACATACAACTGAAATAGAAAATAGTAGAAATAGCAATTTAGATAAATTAATATTTTTACATACGAATAGCAATTTATCGTCTTTTGTCTACATCTAAATCTGCTTGTCAGAACGAAAATGTTTGTTTTATATTAGTCTATTATGTGTTCATTGTTCATATCATATTTATGAATACTTATGTTTTTGTTTATATTTATTTTCTGTTATAGCCGTAAACATGTATAATGTTAACATAGATGCTAAATATCATACAGTAAAATTAAGTTGACGGAGAGTTTAGTTTTAATTTAATTCCATTTCTTAATACAAATATATTATTCCTATTACTAATTCAAAAATTAGGATGTGTAAATCATGCATAAGTTACAATCACGTGTGATCTACGGTTACGTGTGATTGATGAGCGTCGTGATTCATGGACTCACACATGAAGTGGACAGCCACTTATAATTCACGTGTGATCAAAGTTTTCAACTTATATACTCAACAGGTGGAACTCACCCCATGTTGGACGTGAACGGGTATGTGAAACTAGTCACTTGCCCACCTCTAGTTTGAGGTGAATAATAGTAATTTTTTAAACTCAATTTACTCGAAAATAGTTGCCAATACCAATTTAAACAAAGACAGCTGTTTTACGTAAAACTGTTAAAAAATTATGAATTTGTCGAAACAATTGAAAAAAGTTGAATGAAAAAATTTACAGGTCTAACACTCTTTTCACCCCATAAACGGGACACGTCTATGATTTGGATAACGAAAAATGGACGATGTTAAAAAGTTAAGTGTGTTCCGTAATTTTGTCTCTCTACTTCTTCTACTTCTATCCACTTTTGACTGTTTTGTCAATAACAGAAAAAATGTTCTTACATTTGTACTCCTTTAAGAGCACATGTAAGTTGTTAAGGGTACATTTTAAGCCACAGAACTTTTTGGCTTATTTTAACGAGTTCTATACACAGAAGTTTGGTTCAATGATTTGACTTGATGATGACTTTATTCTCCGTTAACAAGAATGGTAAGAATCGGTAACAGTCTTCAGATGGATTTCTTTGGTTTGTCTTTTACTAATTTCAGAAAGCAAGTTGTGGATTACTGCCTCAATGATGTGTAAAGGCCTTTGATTGTCTGAGTCATGTGCTATGTTTATGTTTGTATACATTTATTGTTTTTTATTGTTCTTTTATATGTGTTTTTGATATGCCTATGTAACTTTTTGTAATATGTACTGTAATGGGGGTCTCTCACTGAAATAAATAAATAAAATAAATAAATTCTATGAGTTGGCAAAACTGTATCACATCGTACCATGACGTCATTGCAAACTTACAATAAGACTTTAAAACTGTATTTTTAACAGTATTTTAAAGATTGTTATTGTATATCTTATAACATTTTTGACGACTTTACCTCATAAATAAGGGAACTTCGTTTTGTCAACGTTTATACTGAAAAACTACTGCCAATCGAAAAACAGTCAACAGTAAAATGTTTGGATTTTTTGTTAAAATGTTGATTAAGTGGCAGTCATCTTAAATGCTCTCACTATATCCACATATTATGAAAAAATTAAAATCCAAAATTAGAATTACGGATCTCTGACAAAATGTTGCTATTAAAAACATTGCTCGATCTGTTACATATATCTAACCACCAAACTAAATTAATATTTAAATATACTTACGAGATAAAGCTGGACTGTACGGATTCTTCCTGAAGGCATCCTTCTGATTGTTGCTAGCTCTGTATAAAATATAACCCAAAGAGAACGCGATAGATATAAGCACCAGTTTCCAAGGAGCCAGTTCCACTCCATGATTAACGATATATTTCGGTATTAATGATGTTACAAAAGGATACGTCAAATAGCCCATTACTACCATATATCCAAAGGCTTCTTGTCCAGCGTCCAACGAACTCACCCAAGCTGACTCAAAGATAAGTGTGTCCAGAGCAATAATAGAATGCAATAAAACATATACCAGTAACGTTGGTTGCAAGTGAAGAAGTTTTGGGTCAAACTTATTCTCAGGCCCATTTATAGCTGATGAAATATCCAAACTGGTATACAAGTAGGCAAAATCGATGAAAAGCTGTAAATTATATTTCTAATTGTACAAATTTGTGGCTCGAAAATTACCTATATAGATATTTCTTTGCCAAGTTTAAATATTTTTTTAGTATTGAACATCACAAATAAACAGTTGCATTGACTATTTTTGAAACTGTTTTTTTCTTCCTCACTTCGGCCAATAATAATTCAAAATGTTTAAAATATGTAATGAATGTTATACATTATTTTTTTAAATTATCCAATTAACATATTAAAATGCTATCAATGCCCAGCAAGAATCTCAAGGAGATTGGAGCATAACTCGCCAAAAAAAAAAAAACATTTAAAACAGCCTGTATCACATTGAAGTTGTTTTGCCAGTGCCCTGCAAATTTTCGTCATGGTATCACAGACCCGGTGCCGCAAATATGTTGATTATGATATATGTTGATCATTTCAATATATTCAAAATTCATATAATTAGCTATAATAACCAATATACAAAACAATTTGAGATAAACTAAAGGTTGAATTGTTCTGTTCATGTATCCCCCTTCATATGTGTAGTGTTATCTCCAAATTTGTGGGAAACAAATGCGGAAGAAGCGATTGACAGTAGTAGATTTAAATAAACACCCTGAAGTGTTAAACAATATTATACACCAGGAGTTATAAGTTGATTTGCTTCTATTTTAAAAGGACGAGTTAATTTTTTTTTCGATTTTGTTTTAAGCCCGAATATGTGGTTAAAATTAATGACGTTATAACTGAATCACCCTGTATAAATAAATGAGATGAACCAAAGTTCAAAATTGTTACTAAACTGTTATCGTTCTCGAATTTCTTCTAAAAGTAATTTTTTTATCGATTTTTTTATTTTATCCTTGGTTCCATTTTTTTACCAAAACACTCCCCTGGATCTCATTTTCAATTTCATCAGTAGTGAAAATACATTCCTAATAGTTTATTACAAAAGTGTCAAAAAGTGGAGTTCTACTTACCACTCCAAATACGCTGCTTCTGAAGAATAACAACTTCAAGTCGATCGAGGAAAAAATTCTCGGGTTAACCTCCCTACCCATATAAAATCCATAAACTCCAGGTTTTCCAACAACATAGGCATTAAGGGCGCTAACAGGAACGTAAAAACTTCTAAGATAAGCATATACGGAGACTGCAATTCCGCAAACAATTGAGGCAATCGATAAAGGCAAAATGTGTTCTATCATAAAATCAGCAACGGGAACACTGCTTAGTTCCAATGCACAACCTGTCAACAGTAAGATACTACATCCCAGGAGACCATTCATAACGTAATAAAATTTGCCGTGTTTATTTGGTAAAGCAGCAACTTTAGACCCACCGAAAGGTAGAGCAGATAGTAAAGACACCAAAGTCAGATATGCTACAACGCACAGACTTGCAGTAGCATTAAAATAAGTCGATAGTGACTTAAACTTCTTCAGGCTAGGTAGCTTTGAAAAGGAGCAATGTTCCTCGTTACAAATAACATTCAGAGCTACGACAGAAATAGGCAACGCTACTATAGAAATCAAGGCACCATAAAAACCACCAAACTCCACTAAACTTTTGGTGTCACTGAACTCTTTAAGTTCTGTCTGTGATTTTTTTACCAGAACATCATCTTCATCTGAAAATTCACCGAGCCGTTTGGTGACTGTTACCGAATCGAAATGTTTTAAATGAACTACTCGTTCGATTTCGCGGTTTTGTGATGCACGTGTAAAACGATGGACCAGCCCTATCGCATCCTTGCCTTCTGTTTCTACTGGCTTCAAATCACCCTACAAAGAAAAGATTATTTAATAATATTTCATGTTTTTTTTATTTATACTAACCTTCTCCTCGGGTTCAATTTCAAAATCTTTCCGGCGAGATCGGCCTCTTACCATTGCTTTTGGTTTTTCTAACTTCTCTGGTACACTTTCTGCATTATCTGAATCAGTGTCTGTATCAATGATAATTTTTTGTTTTCTAGGACGTACCAACGGAATATCTATAAAATTGTACAACAGCAAGGAAGATTAAAAAAATACAATAGTGATGTCAAAATAAATTTTTTATATTGACAATTTCTGGCACTTCATAATGAAATTAGATATGTGTAATGCATCAAATTTATCACATAACTTCATAAATTTATTTCATTATTGACAGAAAATTTTTCATCAACTTCTTCGTTAAGATCAGAAGTACCAACAAAATAAATAGTAACCTTGTGTTCACATATTTATGTCAGCAAGTTTTTATAGACAATCATACTTGACTAGCAAAGTAGAATTATAATTTTCTTCATATTATCTAATAAAACATAATCCTCAAACATAATCAAGAAAATCTATCTGCTGTCTATTGGACTTTTTTTGTTGCGATTTTACAGCAGACAGAAGCCAATTTTTTTGGAAGAAATTCATTAGGTATAAAATCAAATCATACATGACAAATCCATCAACACTTCATCAATTTATTCATTAATAAATTGTCAATATAACGCAGCTACAATTCAGTGTTTTGCAATTTTAAGTTAAAAAAAGTTAATGCCTCCAGTATTTAACAGAGAACTCCATTTAAGCTTCCAAAATATAAATTAAGAATACCAAGATGTAAATTATATTTGAAAAAAGAAGCATAATTAAAAGCTTCACAATGCAGTCTGGAGAACATGTGCACTTGATAATCTTTTGTTTTTTTTTTACCAAAGTTTTCTGGTCAACAACTGTTAGATTCAATATTAACTATCTCGACAATATAAGATGCAAGTACCTACACTACTGCAAGAATAAACGTAACACAATTTTTAATAATCTGATACCTAGTGAATTAATTAATTTTGTTAATGTATGTAGAAGGTGTTTCAAATAGATATGACAATATTGCTATGGCTGATAGAAAATTGAAAAATAAGTGGGGCTTGCTTAATAAAAATATGTCCTAGAGCCACTCATGTTTGGGATAGGAATGTAAGATAATTTTTAAAAAATATATTTCAGACGTAATTTTTTTTAAGACCAACAGATTTGATTAAAACACGCTTGTGTTATTTTTGTACAAAATAAATTCCGCTACCAATTAATTTTCTAACTTATTTTAAGTTGGGTCATTCTGAGCCTTTTATAATAAGTAAAATTTTATTTTACACAAAAAAAGGTGCTTTTAGTAAATTTTTTAATAACACACCTTTTTCGAGGAAAATGCAAAATAAGTATGGTTAAGTCAACAAGATCTCTGTAATAGTACTTATTTATCAAGTGTGTATGTGTCAAACCTTGAACTCTTCCATTGATATCTCATATTAGGTCTGTTCAAGTGTTCAAGCATTGTCTGCTAAATCACTTCGCCTATGTAATACTTGTCTGTCAAATCACCTGAATTTCAATCTAGAATTCTGCAACGTGCTGTAGTGTTTTTTACTGTATTAGAAAGGTATTTTAAGCTAATATAATATACCTTTCTAACATAGTAAAAAATGTTACAAAATCTAATAATAAGGAATATATGGGTAGATATTGTGGGTGTAATTCAACACTGGGGCTTTTGTCCACAGAGTAGTTAGTTTCACACAATATTATTAATACCTAAAAATATATAAAAAGTGCAAAAAAATGCATCCTGCGGAAAACCTTGAGGTGGATATAAACCATCAATAAAAAATGTAGTCTATTTGAAGAATCGGCGTTGAATTTTCTCAATAGACATTACGTGTGTAGCATAGATAGGTGTCCAAACCACAGAGGCATACTCAAGCTTCGATCTAACAAACGTGTTAAATAATAAACATAGAGTATCTAGCTTTTTGAAGTTGTTCTTTATTATTTTTCCTTTATACGTTCGACTTAACAAATGTAGTTACAAAATGTAATGCTCAGTTTTTTGCAGACGATACTCAGCTTTATCATCACTTTGCAGTTGACAAATTTGACCAGGCTATGGAAATTATAAGCGATGATTTACTTAATATCAGTAACTATTCTACAAATCATAATCTACGCCTAAATCCTAATAACTCTAAAGTTATCTTATTTTGCACAAAGAAAAGACGAGCAAACATCCATATTAATATCGATGGTCAAGCAATTCCGTTTGTTACCACTACAAAAAATTTAGGCGTATATTTTGACGATTTGAAATTCATGGACCATGTCACAAATGTTACTAGGGAGTGTTACATGAGATTAAAATTGTTATATGCTAATAAAAATCTGTTGACATATAAGATGATGAAACGGTTGTGCGAGAGTTTAGTATTGTTCAAAATATCTTACTGCAATATAGTATTTTATCCATGCTTAGATAAAGTTACTAGCAATAGGTTACAAAAAATTCAAAACTGTTGTTGTAAACTAATTAATAATCTTAGAATCATATATCAGACCATATATCTGCCGCTTTTTCAAATTTAAATTGGTTGAAAATCAACAACACATTTAAATATAATTTCCTTTCCTTTGTATTTCGTATACTGAGCTCTTCATCTCCCAAGTACTTAAAGGAGAAGCTAATATGTCGGAACACAGTACATAATCTGAATTTACGAAACCAAACATCACTAACTATGCCTCACCATAAGACAGCTATGTTTCAGCGTTCATTTACATTTAACACAGTTAAATTATATAATTCCTTAGATTTTAATATTAAAGGCATCTTTTAAAAGATATTTAAAACAGTATTTGCTACTTTTGCAATAATAAATGTGATGTTGATCACTATTTGTTATTATATTATATTATTTTTTCTCTGTTTCTGTTTTATCATAGGATTACTAGTGTATTAATTAGGTATAAGTATTAGGTAGGAAGGGTTAAGTATGAATGGCCATTAGGCTAGACTTCTACCCATTGTAAATTTCTCTTTGTAAAACTTGCAATAAAGACGTTTTATTATTATATATTATTATTATTCATGTTGCGAACAATAAAACCCAAACTTTTATAAGTATTTTTTTCAACATGTTCAATGTGCTTAGTGAAAGATAGTTTCGGATCAAAAAGTACACCCAAATCTTTAACAAGGTCGGGTTGCTGAAGGACAAACCCATTTAGCCTGTAATCATACTGTATTTGGTCACATCTTCTACTGAAGGTCATAACATTACATTTGGTAGAATTCAAGGGCAGTTTGTTAACAGTGCACCAGGAGTTCAATAAATCAAGATTTCTTTGGAGATTCATGGTGTCTAAAACATTATCGATGGAGCAAAATATTTTTATATCATCTGCGTACAATAAATATCTCACATTTAACTGAGAAGCAACATCATTGATGTATAATGCAAACATTAACGGTCCAAGGATAGAACCCTGCGGAACACCTGACCTTTGGACAAACTCAACAGATTGAACTCTAAGAATCTGAACAAACTGAGTTCTGTCAGATAAATATGAATACATAAGTGCGAGTAAGTCTGACGAAAGCCCAAACGAACTCAGCTTAGTCAGTAGCAATCCATGATCAAGATGGTCGAATGTCTTCGAAAAATCTGTATAGACAACATCTACTTGGCTTCCCCGATCAATAGCCTCGCTAATAAACTGATGCATACCAAGTTAGTAACTGTCGAGCGCATGCTGTTCCGGCAATATAACATTTTTCAATTGAAAAGAAAGAACACGATGTAAAGCAATCTCAAAAATTTTACTAAAATTAGATAGATTTGCAATAGGTCTATAATTGGTGACATCATTTTTTCTTCCTTTTTTATATACGGGGCATATTCATGAAATTTTCCACTGATCAGGGAATATACATATAGATAGAATTAAATTAATGACTTATGTCCTACTACTGCAGATTGTTATAATATATATACACAATAATGGCTACTTCACTTTCACCATGGAAAACACAATACTTCATTATTTTAACACATTAACAGAAATGTACACTCAACAGATATTTGAAATCCATCATAATTTTTAAGAAACGTCAAATTACTGATAGAAACATTTGACAACTATGACATGTGCTGTAGTGCTGCCTCTCGCGGTGAGTTACTGCAAACGGACAAAGGAACAAACTAGAAAAAGGTGATCACTATGATTTAGCAGACAATGGTTCAAGAAAGGAATCCTGGAATGGTTTGAAACTGTCAGAAATACTATTAATATTTAATAATATTCTTTTTCTAATTTATTTTAATGTGAGTTACATCTATTAAAGTTACCACATAAAAAACCACGTCCACTACAGAATATAAACTTTCACGTTGATTGTTATCAATTTGTATAAATCTATATCATGGTTTATATTAAATTGTTTTTGATTTTTCTTTACACTTTGGTTATTTTTTACGCGTTCCTGTTTTCCAGTACCGATACATCAGTAGTACGTGTTTTCACAGTACATAACGCTATTGCTTTGCATTCACTGCAAGCAATTCGTTACTATCAAAATCTAGCTGGACAACTATGACATGTAAAATTGATGTGTCATTAAAATTGATACTAAGGGTAAATGATACATAATATGGATACAATAACTGCAGATTTATTGACACAAAGGAAAACCATTCCCACAACAGATAATATTAAACCAGATAGACTTGTAAAATATGTAACAAAAGCTCAAATGTGCTGTTCGGGTAGGGTCGATATTCTTAGAAAGATGGAAAGCAATAAATAGTTACAGTAGTAACCTCAGCTGAAAACTGATTGCCTAATGTAGCTATCTAAAAATAGTCTGTGCTTACCTCTCTCTTTATCTTCAGATGGTTCCTTCACGTTCCTTGCTGGAGACCTACGAATAGGGCTCCTTCTGGATGGAGTAAGAACTGGAGCCGATCTTGGAGTGGACGTTGTTGGTGATGCATTTCTAAGCCTAGCTGGGCTTCTAGTTCTAGTGCTTGATCGTGTTGGTGTTTCCGACGTGGCTTTTATAGTTTCAGATTTAGTTCTGCTAGGACTAGTCCTTGCTGGACTTTTCGTTCTCCCTGGACTTTTCGCTCTACCAGGACTTTTCTGTCTACCTGGACTTTTCTTTCGTTTTGTTTCAAGATTAGCTTGATCAGAAGTTTTAGTTCTTCCCACCATTCTGTAAAGTAAGAAACATGGTTTAGTATATATTTACTTGTTTGGAACACATTTTAAAATGTAAACAGAAAGGTCAACAAGAGTTCACATGAGGTTATTTTATTTATTTAACAAATGGCGCCAAAACATATTTCAACGTGCAATATATAATAAGAATTATTTTATTTAGGGCGTAAAATATCTCATTTCAATGTACTTACTTTTCCAAATACAAATAAAATAAATGTTCCGTCAAAAATAATTATAACAATCCACGCTCTCTTTTCTTTTACTAACGAAGCGACGCCGTCAACGACGTAGAAGGGGGGATTAACGCCAGAAATAATTATCGTTTAAAATTCTTTTAGGTGATTGGATAATTTGCACCGCAGTAATCGAAAAGGAGATTATACAAAATTTTGTGCTCAATGCATAATTTGAAAATAAACTCTAGTAAAGTTTTAATAAGATCCTTAAATAGGTTTTCGTAGAAAATGTATGTGTTTTTGTGCAATTAAGTTTATTTCTTCACAAATACAGTTATGAATGTAGTAGGTTTGTTTACTGGCACGTGGTAATCTGTCAACAATAATAAAGAATTTGTCAAATTTTTAAAGAAGTAGATTTATATTTGTGCTGGTTAAAATGGCATTGATTTTTAGGTAATAATTATACAAATTAAGAGAAACAGGAGCTAAGGAATAAAATTCGTTAGAAATGTATAAATATATAAATAATTTTATTATGTAATATTTTTAGGTTAGCAGGTAATAGATTCGGATCCCAAATTTTAAATGCTGAAAGAACTGGTTTATATAATTTTGTACGTCCCGTAACTCTAAAAGCACAACCAGCTGTAGCTGAACGAGAAGAAAGTCACGATGAGAGGAATATGAGGTTAAAGAGACCTCAGTCTCCACACTTGACTATTTATGCTCCGCAGTTGACAAGCATGTTGTCAATTACCCACAGATTTACAGGTTTGAATATAAAATCTCGAAAACATTAAATATACTGCTATAAACATAAAATTATAGTCTAAAACTTTCTTCAATATATTTTTTTTTACTTTTTTTAGGTATGACACTAGCTGGATATGCTGTTGCTCTTGGGCTAGGTGCTGTGGTCCTCCCAGAATCAATTCCGTATTATATTGAAGAACTAGAATGTGCTCAGTTAGGTGCAGCTGTCATATCTTCCCTTAAATTTCTCTTAGCGTTTCCTTTAACCTACCATTTCTGGAATGGAATTAGACATCTTTTGTGGGATACTGGTAGATTCCTTACAATCAAAGAAGTTTACATTACTGGCTATATAATGTTAGCTTTGGCAATCTCATCAGCTATTGCACTTTCTGCTATGTAATTTATAATTTTCTTTTGTTAATTTATGTCTGTATTTTAATATATATCGAATTTTAAATGTGTTTTTTATTTTATATCAAGACTTGGACAATAATTTAATTTATCAAGCATCCATTTTATAATCAATTTCTCTATTATTTTTTTGACATAGGAGAACAGTGTATGAATAGAAATTATAAGCACTGAATTCACTTTATATGCCTGTAGGAAATGTTTTGATTTTTTTACCAGAAAAACTAAATAAAAATAATTGAAGTATGAATAACAGGTTTATTAATATTAATGATGGATACATACACAGATCAGACAAGAAGATATATAAGTATATACTCAGAGCTTACATGAAGTTGATATTTTGTTAGAATTTATAATGATACTGATAAAATAAATATTATACTAGTACTATGTAGTTATAATTTATTGAATAATTTCAATTACGGGCCTGGAATTTTTGCACCACTCAATCTTAAAATCTAGGAACTTTATTACACCATAATGCACGTGTCTCGAAAGCGACATCTTAAATATAACTGTCGAATCATTTACCTATTTGACAGGTACCTACCTTACCGAACGTATCAAGCAAAAATTTTATTGTCACACACTGTCAAAAATGTGAATTGAATATAAATAAGTTATATTTAACCAATTTTAGAACGTATTGTAGTTTCTAATGTGGCTATTGTATATAATTTGTAAAGGTAAATTTGATTTTGATATTAAGTACATCAACTTCAGACATAATTATCAAGATATGTTAATTTATCCACACCAGATTTTCGCATTAGCTGTTATGATTTACCTGAAGACAGTAAACAATATTTTAGGTCACAAAATGAATCTATATTTAGCACATTTCCTTTTATCCGTAAATATATCCCGTGTAACAAAATATTAAGTGATTTATTCTTTTTTTCAGAACATTAACATCTGGTAGCAATGCCTTTTAAACTCAAACTGAAAAAGTCAAGACATTACAGTGTGGTATCCAAATCTTTATATGTAATATCTGTAGAAATATTGGATGGTACAATTGTAGAGTGCACACTTTCTTCGGAAAGTACAGGCCAAGATTGCCTTGATGTCGTTTGTCAGAAATTGAGTCTAAATCAACCAAAATTCTTTGGCTTACAGTATGTAAGTCGAAACAACGACAGCAACTTATGTTGGCTGGAATTGGATAGGCCTATAAAAAGGCAGCTGGATAAATACGCGAGAGGACTTGTCGTGCATCTGAGAGTTATGTATTATGTTATTTCTGGAGTTAGACTTATTAGTGATGAAGTAACAAGGTAGGACTAATTTATTATCTCATATACCTTCAATTTCAGAAGGCACATTAAAAAAATAAAATTCTGAGCTGTTGGACAAGTTCTAATATTAATTTGTTAAGTCCTAAAGAATGAAAATCAATGTTTTATATGTTGAATTGTAATGACTTAGAAAATGGAAAATTCTTAAATGCCCTCTCCTCTAGTACGTAAAAGTGAACTACAACTGAGACTACAATACAACATTACCTTCATGACATTTTAAATTTTCTTAAAATGATTTTTTTAAACAGCAAGTACATGTACAACAAATAAAGAAATCATTTCAAATTAAATCAAATATGTAATTAATTATATCCATAAGATGCATCATAATTCGAATGAAATAACTAATTTGCACCATGATTATCGGAATTCCTTTAACTAATAAATAAATCAGATAAAACTTATCAACCCATTAAGATTAAAAACTATTTTAAAGAAATCCGAAATAGCTATTACTTAAGTAAATAAACAAATAACAGAATTCCTGAAATTTCAAATGTCTGAATTTAATATCGATGAGAAAAGTCATTATCTTTGGGTCTATAGATATAATAAGAAACATTATACTGAAACCAAATAAAAGAAAATACAATTTTTGGAAAAATTAAATAACCACGAATTGGTTTTTCCAGTAGATATGTAGGTATTTAAAGCATTGATTTTGTTAAAACATGAAACTCAAGTTAAATCTTATTATAGCCAAGTACTTATTGTTTTATTAATTTTGTCTTTTCAGCAGCTATGATTTTTATTTTATCATTATTATACAAAGAGCATAATTTTATAGCTTGTAATATGGTGTCCTTTATTTTATTTTCTTGTAGGTACCATTACTTTTTGCAACTGAAGCAAGATGTTATTGAAGGAAGAATTTCTTGCACACCCCAACAAGCCGTTGAACTTGCTAGTTATTCCATGCAAGCAGAATTCGGTAACTTTGATGCTGAAAGACATACTGCTCACTATTTGAAAGATTTTCAGTTATTCCCAAAGGTATACATGTGTTTGAATTTATTTAGATAATGTTGTTTTCCAATGTGACGTTAAGTAGAAAGCAATATGCTATTTTGAAAAATGTTTAAAATATTTTGCTTTTTTGTTATTTTCTTTGTGTCTATTTTTACAGGAAATAATAAGTTACTATTGTACTTAAGACTTAATATACACACACTGCTTAAAATCAAGTTAAATCGTGAAACTGTATATTCAAAGTGTGGTATAAATAACTACAAATACTAAAATATATATATTTAGACTATTTAGTGTGAACAGTTCTTTAATTTCATAACAAACATAGAATATAGTTGTTTGTTATTCGTCAATTAATTTTACATCTGTTTGTTGTATGCTATATCATTGTTGTAAATAATTATTCCCTGGAGAGGTGGACTGTTTATTAGTATGACGTTAATGTAAAGATTTTCCAATGCTTTAGTTTTCATTAATGGTTTTAGTAGATTATTTCTCCACCAACACATTACTAATCTACACAGTAATTCTAAATAGAAGTTAAAATTGAATGTGTACGTCATATATTACAGTTCGTATAAAATTTGTTTGTAGTACAGATAACAGTATAATAATTTTTATTGCAGACATTCACAGACCCATCTCTATTAGAAACATTAACAGAAGCAGCGAGTAGGCAACACGCAGCCCTACACAATCTACCTCAAGGAACGGCAGAAGAATATTATATTTGCGCTTGTCAAAGATTGGAAGGATATGGACAAGAAGTGTACTCCGTAAAGGACAGTGATGGTACAGACACGTTAATCAGCATTTGTTTGACGGGAGTTTATGTGGGTTATCCTGGAGGACGAGAAGGTAGACATTTTGGGTGAGTTTTCTCGTATTACAGTGTGAGATTTACAGGGTGTCCGGAATATGTGTGCCGTTATTTTAAGGGCTTATACAGGGTTAACTATGACTTAGTACAAATATTTTAAGAGGGGATAGGGAAAAATAAGAATTAACGGAATAACCTTCAAAAAAATTCCAAACTTATTTAGAAAGCCAAAAAATTTTTTTTTTGATATTATTTTAAATCCTTATTTAACGCTGCCAATGTTTACTTGCTTGTTGGTTGCATGCTCTACAAGCATTCAACAGTCGCTCATCAGTCAGTATCGCTGTCATGTCATAATTGAATTCCTGTGTTTACGTTGTAATTTTGTGTTCTTCTTCAGTTTTTAGTGCCTTATTTTAATTTTTAAACGTTTTATAGTTATTAAATAAAGACATTTGTGTTGGGTGCAAATACTTTCCCACAATATAGTTTGCCGGTTTGGTTTTCTAGGTTATGGGACAAGACTGCCGCGTGCCGCGGTTTCATTAAAATGTCTATTATCTATTCCTCTCATTCGATTTTGTTATAATAAATAGGCATTTTATCAAATTGTACCTACGGCAAGGGTCTTTTATCGGTAGTGAGTGGCTATAATGAGCGAATATGTAGTTCTACCAGTTTATAACGAAATAATGGAAAAACGTATGCAAAATACTGGAGCTAAGTGGATTAACTGTTACCTATATATCAGGTATTATTACTAATAAGAATGTTAGTTTTTGTCGTTTCTACATTTAGAAACGCTACAAAAAGACGACGATGGTAGTAGATATTGTTGACAGATGTAAGTTTTATTTATGGATCTAAGCCATCTCAGTTGGTTCTTATCATAGGCGCCGACTTTCCGTAGGAAAAAAGGGTTTTGCCCCATTTTTTAAATATCGAGCTAAAATTCTGGAATCATTTTTTTATTGTCTTTTAGGCTTCCCTGAGCATGTGGTTAAATTTTTTGCACTTAGTCTTAGTTAACCCTGTATATCTGACTAAAAGCAATAAAAAATTCTATTGAAAAAATGTCTTTTGTAATAATAGGCAAAACTATGTTACGAAATTACAAACTAAGGTACAATTAAGGTTAAGTAAAAGCACCTATAATGTAATTTGTTCATAATTTGATTATTTATCAGTATTAATGAAGTAAACAATTGAAGTTTCCAAAAAACTCTTTAAAACTGTAACGTTCGACAACATTGCAGTATCAGGCTGCTGGTGATATCCTAAAAGTAATATTAGTAATGGGGCGAACAGCTAGTGCAATTCATTTTAGTCTAGTTTTTCTTTGATGTTTGTGAGTGTATATAAACAAAAATGGAACAATTTATAGTAACCATAACCAGCTGCATGGCATGTTAATTTACGGCGAATCTAGGCAAAACTCTAGTTACGAGACGTCTGTACGGTAAACGCGTCTTGCTAGGAACATAAGTCATTTTAAACACTTGCAACTATTATTCTCTGTTTGAAAACAGCTCTAAGAGAATTATTCACAATAAGTACCTAGGTTTATAATTATTATGTATAAATTCTTAACAATCCTAAGATAGCACTTAAGCGACGTAGTTCAAGACCCTTTTGATGTCATAATTCTGTCAGAGAAAAAAAATTGTTAAATCAAATATGTTTTGTGTGGTACAACTTATCATATGGCAAAATTAAGGCACTCATATTCCGGACACCCTGTATATTTGTAGGGTATCTTTTTGGATTGTATTAGTTTGTTAAATTAATCCCATATTTATTTTCTTGTGATTAACTTTTAATAAATTACACATTTGTTTCAGTTGGTCTGATATAAGTAACGTTATAAATCACAAACGAGATTTCACCATAGAGTCCGTCGGAGGTAATGAAAAAGCTGATTTCCATTTTAGTGATGTAGAAAGTGCCAAAAATGCTTGGCGTTTCTGTGTTCTTCAGCATATATTTTATCGACAGTATGAAATGAACAGTGGTGGGGATCAGGCCGACAAAGGATTACCGCAGCCTCCAGTATTTCAGCAGAGTGAGGTATGAACTATTTAGATTATTTATAGTTTATTGTTATTATGGATTTATTTTTATTTGTTTTGTTTGTTTAAAAATAGATTAGGAATATTGTCTATAAAACAATTTAAACAATTTATGAAATATTTGAGATTAGATAAAATTCCTTTCACGGTACTTGAAAGTTTTAGCATTTTTTAAATAATTAACATAGTAACCAGATTTGTTAAGTGAGTATTGGTATTTGAGAAAAGACTATCAAACATTTGCTCTTCTGTTATTTCATTATTAGTAAATTTACTGATTTCGTTCTTTTATTATGGGGGGTTTATGCGAATGTCGTTCTTGATAAAATGTTTTGTTCATTTTGACATACTATGAGTTGTGGTCAAACTTCTGATGAGAAAATTATGAATTGGTTAGAATTAGCTTAAGCCAAGTATTCTTATTCTTTATTTTAATAAAAATAAAAAAATAACAAAGTTGTAAGAAAGTTAAAGAGATCCTTTAATGTGAAGTTTAATTAAAAATTAACAAAAATCACTCTTTATTAACAAATATGTGGCATTTTTTTAACCTTCCTATTTTATGTATTTATTTATAGAGAAAATATATATTTGGTAAAAGTGTAAATATAAATTTGTTACTTTGGTATTGACAGAAAAATACATATACTTGGCAATATTTTATTAAACTTCTGCTTATACCTCGAACAATGTATTGAATACAAAAGAGATTTCTCTTATTTTTAACAGTTTTAAAATTTGAATTGAATCTAATCCCAGTTGCTGCCACTAGACAATAGACTATCTATTTAAAAAAATTTGACGACTGTTTTTAACAAATTAAAACATAAAAGTACTTGGTTTTAGGCACATTTGACATTTTGTAATATTTAAAGATTCTGTATAATTATTTTATCGAAAATTTTACCACTGATCAATGGGTTTTCAAGATTTTCCCAAAAAATCAACAATAAGAAAATTCATCTTGTAAGTATTCTTAATGTTGGTTTTTCGAGAAAATATACTTCCTAATTAAATGTGTGGTTATCTTGAGATGCCATGAGTAACTGTCAAGCTTATGGTGAAATATTAACAATCTTTACAATTATTAATTTTAATAACATATTGAGAAGGCCTAATGAACTTGAAAATCGAAAAAAAAATTAATGCGACCTTTTAAAAGAGCAGCAAATCAACCCCCAACTCCCGGTAAGATTCCTGGTACGCTACATATTTTCTGATGATGTAGTTATATGGCATTTGAGTGTTGAAGCAAAATAGTGCTGCCATGTCAGGCCCTCATTTCTCGTAAATTTGGAGATTGCACCACACATATGGACGGGGGGGGATATGTACAGAGAAAAAAGCAGTACAAATAGAACCCGCAATTTACAGCAATTGTTTTATGTTTTGGATTGTTTCTTGTGTCAGTTGCATCAGTCACAATGCAGATATACGAAAGTACTATGGACAGATGTGTTTTGTTGTTTTATACGTGCTGGCATTTTAAGTTCCTAGGTATATGTAGTGACAAACTGAATAATGAATTAAACATAATACTAAAACTTCATATTCAATTATAAATAGGTAATGGAGACGTATTAAGAATAATAAATTCTAATAACCTAACATTCGGAAACAATTATCTCTTTATCTAGGTATATTTGTTTCTCTAACAAATAAATAAAATTTTGAGGTAAAGTATCTTATTCATTTATATATCTAGATAACAAGGTCTGTTTACTGCTTGTCACTGGCTATTATTATTATTATTATTATTATTATTATTATTATTATTATTATTATGGTTGGTCAAGATTCACTGTTGCCATCTCGTTTATCACTAAATGTGTCACCACAGACTATATTTTGTTGATAACACAAGTATTACTCAGTCAGTATTTAAATACAAAAAACTTTTCAGGCTCTCTTATAATTTTACCTAGTGAGTATTGGTTTTTTATCTTACTGCTTATATAATGAAATGTAAATGGTTTATTATTTGATCTATTGGAATCGTGTAACTTCAATATCAAATATTTGGACTGAAACTTAATATGTTAATTTTATACTTTCAAAAAATAATTTATAACCGGACCCCCCCTTCAAAGTTACACCCTGTATATTCTATTATTACAATATTAGGAAAATATTGAAATTTGACAACGTTGCATCAGGTCAACACCGAGTTGAACTGGGAGGTGTGAATGAATTGAGGCTGCAAGGGTCAGTTGCAATCTGAAAAGGGCTTTAAATAATGATTTGTAAATATTTTTTTCGGCATTTAAAAATTTTTTAATTGCATATTTGTATTATACTGATTTTCCCCTATCTTCTATTAAAATTAATGACATTACCCTGTATAAGGTTGTAACGACTTCACGTTTTCGGGAAAGGTATGATATGTTCGTTACATTCTAACTGTTGAAACGCCATCCAACACTTAGAAAAAGATTTTTTTTTTTTTTACTGAATTATTCATTATTTCCTGGGTTTGACACGAAATAAAGTTTTTGACAAAAATAAAAAATAAGAGTATGTACTTAAGTTTTAGGAACATTTGTCAATTAAAAATTTTTTAAGACTGTATTTTATCAGAAATTTGAAAACTGCTGTATATTGATATATTTCCACTTCAAGATAAGGAAGTAATACTTTACTTTTAAGCAAATTTTTATTTTTAGGATAAATTGAGACAGATGGACAGTTACGAGGATGTAACGAATTCGTCTCATCAGTGGGACAAACCGACTTTATCTTCCACGCAAAGTCTTAGTCAGAGGGCCCAGTCGACCTCGTGCCTTGATTTGAACAAACAGACGGATCTAGAAACATTAAGAAGTCTCTTACCTTCATACCGACCGGCCCCTGACTATGAAACGGCAATTCAGCAAAAGTACAGGAATTCATCAAGTGCCATCACATCAAGAGAGCCATTACATAACACACATGCCATTTTGTACAGTTCGCAACCCGAAATCCATCAAACAGAAGCTTATGCCGCCCATCTGTGTTATCCGGACGTTACACACAACAATATCGAACAGAAGAATCTCGTTTACAATTCCGCTTTCACTCAGTCGCAGATTCTGGCTAACGAGAATCGGCGGCTAGATTTTACAGATAACATCGGAATGCTACATATGTACAAGTCCCCTCCGCCGTACCCCAGTAATAAAATCAATTCTAACTCCACACCAGACTTGGCCGGCATATCGCAGCATGGTAAACCGCAGAGCAACTTCATAAATAGCATAGTGAGCGGTTCGAGTCCGGATTTGGTGTCAACGGGGAACTTTTACTTAAAACACTACGGGCAGTTATACTCTAACCATCAACAGCATCCCATACATCGCTCGCAGAGTTACTTGCCTCCACAGCATGGCACTTACGAGAATCTTGCCTCGATTTTTAACAACAACATGCTGGGCCGACCACAAGCCGTTATAGTTGAGAACCCGAATATCACTAAGCACATAAAGAAGGTTTACGATGAGCACGGCAACATCATCTACTGTATGCCCGCGAACATGAAGCAGATCCTGCAAGAGAACCAGTTGCCAAGCACAGGCTTTGTCGTGACTCGTAATCAGAATGCTATGGTGGCTCATGATCCTCATTTAAATAACTCGACGGAGCCTATTTATGAAAATATCCCGTTGCCCTGGCAGAACGAAGGGGAGATTCGGGCGAGAACTCAGAGCATCCACTCCGCGCCAGAGATAAGTCAAGTTGTTAATCATTCGGTGGTCAATGCTGTTCAGTCACAGTTGCAGCAGTTGAATATAAAAAATCAGCAACAAGGTAATGTTTTTTTTTGTTTGCTGCTTGTTTTTGTTTTGTTTTAGAACTTGTTATTTGTACAGGGTGTAATTTAGTACATAAAAACATTTCAGGAAGAGATTATTTGGCTCGTTTTAAGAAGTAGTTCATATGAACATATTATGCTTTAAACAAACAATACTCTAGTGCTGAACGAATAGAAAGTATCATTAATAACTAAAATGACAATTCAATAATTTGATAAAAATAATTACCATCATTCTCTGCTTGTAAATATTTTTTTCACTCAGTGCAGAGAGTAATGATGCTATATTCCTATTTTTATCTTTGTTTGTTATCATGTAACAAAAAGAAAGAAAGATTCTAATAATAATAATAAATTACCAAATTTAACAGAAACTTATAACCAATGTGTATCAGGAAATTCAAGAATTAAATGTGCATATGTTAGTGAATGATGCTGTGGAAAGGTGCATGAAACAGTTATTTTGTATTACTGCACTTCTTGGGTAAATACTGTTAATGTAAAATTTTAATGAGGAAATGTGTTAGTTCTTTTAACGGGTTTAGCAGATCGTCCAACTCTTAAATACAAATGGAGTATACTTGTTTTTTTCCCACATATTTAACGTTTTGTGAGATTTTTTAATTTAAAATTATTGTTTTTTTAAGAAACTTAAAGATATCGATGACAATTTTTTTTAAATTTTAATAACTTACATTACTAGTTGATGTAATTGAATGCAAATTCAAAGAATTTTTACCTTAGTTCAGGTATTAGTCATTTCATAAATTAATATCTAACATCTTTTGACATTTTACATAAATGTAATATTTTTCAAAAATGTTCACACCTGTTATCTAGAAAAATTAAGCTGTTTGCAGTATAACTTCTATATAAATTATTTGATATGAATAGTTTTACTTTACTTGCATCCTGTATATACGTCATATGAAAGTCAAAGAAAATTGAAAAAAACAGAAAATATATTTTAGTTTTACATTCCTAAACGAAGTATGATCGATAAATCATAAATTAAACAGTCATAAATCTATATAAAGATATTTAATTACATTAAATAAACATAAAAATTTAATTTGTATTCCTTATGTATGATTAGGGAGTGCTAAAAAGGTCGAAAGTATCAGTAAAATGTATTAGTAAAACTTTGTTCTAACCGTTGTCAACATTTTGATTGGTGACTGCTGATTATATTATTTAAGTGAGTGACTGTGATTAATCAAAAAAGACAAATGTAGCTTAGATAGTTTGAAAAGGTAACCAGTTTATTATTAATTTTAACAAACAAATTATTGTGAATCTACGGTGTATCCAAACATCCATAGATACTTATATGTACAGAGTTAACTATGACTAAGTACAAATATTTTAAGAGATAGAGCAAAATAAGAATTAACGGAATTACTGTTACAAAAATTTTCAATTTTATTTATAAACCATACAAACATTTTTCCAAAACTACATTAAATCCTTATTTATCGACAACTATAGGCAACTATCTGCCACAAGGTTATTTATTTGGCACGTTTGACATTTGGAGAGTACGACAACCAGCTACACAACTACAGACATTGAACAAGATTTTATAATTAACGACTCTAAACCACCTTGGACGATGGTTATCATAGGAGCCATTTTTTTAAACATCGAGCTAGAATTCTGAATTTTTTTATTGTGTTTTAGGTCTCGCTGAACACGTGGTTAAAATTTTTGTACTTAGTGGTAGTTAGCCGTGTGTAGTATATAAAAACAACAAATGACATTCAAATATTTGTGTTTAAATAGGAATAGACAAAATAGAACATATTTGGAAACTACAAAATTGTAAATCCTGACCCTATCATTATTTTTAGATACAATTTTTGTATTAAAAACCCGTAATAACAAAATTTTATGATAACTTTGTTCTGAACCCCTTGTATTTTTTTTTAGTTAATTAAAATTAATTGTAAGAAAAAGGATATGAAACTAGTTTCAGCAAAAAAATTTTTCAACATTAATTCTAAAACTAAACTAAAACAAATAAAATAATGGGATGTTTTTTGCCTTTTTAAATATGTGTGTCGTTAGGGAATCTTTGATAGAAATATAATCGATCTTTGTATTTATTACTTCATATTGTTGCATTAGTCTATAGCTTAAATGCTTCTTCTTTCTTTACAGATAATAAAGAAAACTTATACGCCAACATTGAACATGGCAGCGTTAAATCGTCAAAAACTGAATTAAATACTCATAATTCGAGCACTCAAAATTTGAGCGATACTAACAGTATTTTAAACCGGTCTGCTCAGAATATAAACACGTCCCACATGTCAACCAGTACTAATATAAGCGTAGGTGAATCGGCCGGCACCTTAGGAAGAAAAAGTACTTTTGTACAGAACAAAAATACATCCCTTAATACCACCGCAACCAGTGGATCGTCTTACGGAGACAAAGGAAATCTTACAAATGAAACTTACACAGACGCAAGTTCAACCTCGAATACTAGTGCGAATAAGTCGAAAAAGAAACGTTGGGGCATATTAATAGGAAGAAGTAAATCTGGGGAGAAGGTTAAGAGCGCCACTTTGGGGAGAGAAAAGAAGAAAGAGGATAAGAATGAGACGAATAATAAGCATCGTTGGTCGACAGGATTACCAAGATTTAATCCGTTACCTCCCTCTATTAGTAAAGAAACAATGGTATGTATAAAACTATTCAAATTATGTTTGTAGTGTAACAAAATACATGTATTTAACAACATTTTTCATCGGGAATTACTTTGTAAATTGAAATATGAAAATATTTTTTGTTTTCCCTCTTGTCTACTCTGAGACATGTATTTTCTATACAGGGTGTCCGGAAGATAAATGCAACATAGTGCAAGAGTAGATCCCTGACGATAAAATAATGCGATGTTGCCAAACTTACCTTAGTCAAAAGTTGATGGCTAAAAAGATACAGGGTGTCAAAGTTAAAATTTTATTTTTGATATTTGTAAATAACTTTTTAAAAAATCCAAATATTTGTATATATTTTGGAGATTGGGGGTTTTGGGGGCCAAAAATTCGAATTTGTTTCTAATTTTGGCTTCATTAGTAGAAGGTGCCACTTCTGGTACATCATGTTTCTTTCAAATGACAGAACTCTTGTGGCTTAGTGTATCCATCTTATTATTGAAACAGTCGATTCTACTACCCTTTTTATCTGAAAAAGGTATACCTTGTTGAAGTCGATAGGAGTAACAATTTTTGAAATAATCCTATTTGAAATCTTCAGTGCACTGAGTAGAAACTATCTTAGTTTCAGGTAAACAGCTTTTTCTGTTGAAAATACAGCAAATTTTTACTTGGAAAAGTTATTCAGAATGGTAAACTATGACGAAGTGCAAAATTGCAAGAAGATTGGCCTGCTTTGATGACATCTTTGTGCTTCGATGAAACCGTTATTGAAAATTTGGTTTCATCAAACCTTGCTGATCTTACAATTTTGCATGTCATCATAATTTACCATTCTGAATAACTTTTTCAAATAACATTTTGCTGTATTTTTACAGGAAAATGTTTTTTACCTGTAAACAAAACAGTTTCTACTTGGTGCACTTTCAAATAGAATTATTTAAAAAAGGGTTGCTCCTAACGACTTCAACAAGGTATACTTTTTATAAAAAAGGTATGAGTATCGACTATTTAAATAGTCAGATGAGATGGGTACACTAAGCTGCAAAAAAGTTAAGTGTTAAAAGAAGCATGTTGTGCCATAAGTGACGCCCTCTAGAAGTGACTTCAAAGTTAGAAACAAATTTGAATGTTTCGCCCCCAAAAACCCCCGATCTCCAGTGTGTGCAATTATTTGGATTTTTAAAAAAGTTTACAAATAGTGAAAATAAAATTTTTATTTTGACACTCAGTATATTTTTAACCATTAACTTTTGACTAAGGTAAGTTTGGCAACATCGCATTATTTTGTCATCAAGGATCTACTCTTGCTTTATGTTGCATTTATTTCCGGAGACCCTCCATTAGAGTTTTTCTATTCACTATTACACTATTCATTATTTTTTTTATTATACTTATTCTTTGTTATATTTTAATATTTCTTAAAACTTTAAACAGTAAATAGTATTTTACCTAAACTACAAATTTTAAGTTGGAAACTTTTTGTCCATAGCTGTACATAATTTGTTGATGTACTTGTCTTAGAATGGTTCTGAAGAAGTCATCCAAATGGTCAATTATTTAGTTGTTTCAGAATCATTCGCTATGGGAAGTAAAGAAAGTCTAACAGTATCTTTTTTTTTAGTGTCAGCTATTAGAAAATAAATTAGCAGATAGTCAATTGTTTTTCGAATTCGACAAAATTCCTAAGAAAAAACAGAATGCAGAATTCACAACTGCCCTTCATCCCGACAATGCAGCTTTCAATCGTTTTAAAGACGTACTTCCTTACGAGGACAATAGACTTAGGTTAACCCCTTCCAGAAATAATAAATATGGATATATTAATGCGTCTCACATAACGGTAAGTGATTTTATACAAAATTACACTACAGATATTAATTGTATGTCTGTTCCCCTATTCAGGCAACCGTTGGCAGCAAACAGAGGTTTTATATTGCAGCTCAGGGACCAACTAGACAGACACTTCCTTATTTTTGGCAGTGCGTTTGGGAAGCCGAGGTCTACTTAATGGTGCAGCTCACTGATCTTACAGAAGATATTAATTATCTTCCAGATGCCGATGAAAGGTGTATCGATGTGGATCAGGTAACATAACCACCACTCCTATAATAAAATTAATAGTAATAGTCACTTAAAAGTTGATGAGAATATGATCGGTCACTTTTGGTTTAAAAATTTATACTTGCTTGAATAATAAGATATCAAGAATGTTGGTTTTAGGTGCAAATATTAGGTTGTTATTGTAAAAGTAGCTCAGTTATCCATAAGATTCAGATTTTATGATCCATTGTGCATGTCGTCAGTAGTGAAGTTCAAAGCAGGCCCAAGTGCTAGCTCTACAAAAGTCTATTCAATATTCTGACGAAAGAAATGCTGCTTTAAGTATTTGTGTCTTTTTATTAACACTGAAGACAGGAATGTGTGTGGAATCCTTGTCCTTGGATTGTTACAATAAAGCAGTGACATACTATTTTATTTAAAAAAATATGCCAATACTACAGTTTAGATATGCTAACAGTTGAACCTCTTTTTATACCCCACCTCTCTTTCTCCCCTCCGCTAATCCACTTCCCCTTCTCTCCCAACTGAACATCAACGACCGATCATCGGATATTTATTGGGTCTGTCTGATACTCAACGTACTGTGAAACAGTTGTACTGGGTGCACGTAATAAATTTTGAGTGAGTTAAATTTATTGATCAGTAACAATTGATTATCATGAATCATACTATAGACTTGATGATTGTAAAACTAATGTGTATAATACATTTATAATAGTATCTATTAACAGGAATTCAAATTTATTAATTATAGTTATAGTTACGGCAAGAATTCAGACGACTTATGTCATACGAATAAATGAATAATTCATTATGGTTTATTTATTTATTTACGAGCCGAAGCCCAATTGTGGAAAAGATTACAATCAAATACATGAAATAATGAGTGATTCAGTTACTAGGGATATAATACAAACGTTTCTAAAACAGGTATATAATAAAAAACAGTACAGAAAACAAAAACAAGACCAATAGCCAAAATAATACTAAAATTCACACAAAAATAAATCACTAACGAAAGCAGAATAAGAAGCAAAGAAATCTAAATAATTAGAAAAATTATTAGCCATTAATGAACAGAAAGTGACAAGAAGTGGAAATAAGCTAACAAATCATGGACATCATCATATTGAAGGCTAGTTTGAAATTGTATTTGTTCAAGTTTTTAAATATGATAATCGTAATAAGACCATACAGAGGAGGCGTAGTTCGGATGAGAACGTACTAACGAAAAATAAAAAATGTTATTAGAGTCGATATTGGAAAAATCACTAGTGATTCTTCTAAAGAAACCCAACTGTTTTAATGCTTTCGAGATGACATTAGAAATATGAAAGTTAAAAGATTGAAAGGCAACTTCTAGGAGTGTTATTAATGTGGTAAATATATTCACTCTTACTCTGGTCTTAAAAAAAGTTATTGCATGACATTTGTATGGATTCATTTCCATACCGTTTCTGAGATACCAGCTGGAAAGATTACTGATATCATGCTGTAATTCAGCAAAATTGAATTTATCATTTATAGCTAAGAATATTTTCAAATCATTCGCAAACAGTAAGAATCTACGATAGGAGAAACATGAATCTTATTTATAAAGATGTTAAAGAACAAAGGCCCCAAGTGTGAACCTTGGGGCACACCAGACACGACTGCAATTTCACTGGGTATGAAGTTCCCAAATCTAACCATTTGATGTCTCTCTGAGAAATAGCTCTTTATCCAGTTAAGAAGAAAACCACAAATCCCCATTTTCATCTAGATATTTAAGAAACTGCAACTGAGAATAATAAAACTATGCAATACTTGCACAAAATGCACTATATATTTTACCAAATTACAAAAAAATTATTGTTTTTAAACTATCGGAAATTATGTTGCCAATAAAAATAATTGTGTAATGTCGGCCTTGACGTAAGTTGTCTGAATTCTTGCCACAACTATACCAATATGTATCATTTTTTATTTTATCATAAAGTGTTGTGCTGTATTAGTTAAAATGTTTATAATGCCTTATAAGTTCTATTATACATAAATATACATTTTGAAGGTGTCAGTAATGAAAAGATAGCTTAGTGGGCTTTGTCGGAGAGCATAAATTTGCCAAACTAACACCTGAAGAGGTCTATAGGCGTATAAGAATATGTGCTGTGCATTTCAATTATGAATCATTTACTAATCTTAAATTACAAATTGTACAGAATTTTTAATTAAAAAATGTTAACAAAATCCCAATTACCAATATACATCACAGTTAAAATTTGTTAATAGAAATTTTAGGATCTAGCACAGCTGTATTATAAATAACCCTCGTATATGTTCTGCTGTAGCTAATATGAAATAGAACTTGTTGATGTCCCGTAACACACCTGTCAATTTGATTTATGACTTTAGGCAAAAAAAACGTGTCGGCTCTGGTCACATAGAAGAAGTGATTTAACTGTTTATATTTAAACTGTGCCAATACATTGTACCTTTAAATTTTAGGAAAACAATTCAGAATTTGGACAATTTTTCATATGCCCAAATTATTCCACTCGCTAGTTATTAAAATTTTCATGAAATTGTAGCTTCAATACATTTATTTCTATTTAGGACTATCAAGTTTGGTGGGAATTTTCTCAGAAGACAGGGCATTGTGTAACCAGTAAAGTAAGGTTATGTCACGTGAGCTCTCGCAGGTACCGAACAATATGGCACCTGCATTACACGGACTGGGGAGATCAGGGTTGTCCGAATTCAGTGGCACACTTTTTGGGTTTTTTAGAAGAGATGCAGTCGGTGCATCAGCATTCTATGGGGGAGATTCCTCCGGGACACAACAAGAATCCGCCTATATTGGTGCACTGTACGGCTGGTGTTGGTAGGACTGGTCTCACGATTCTAAGTGATTTATTACTTTACACTGTAGACCATAACCAAGTAAGTGAACATTGTGTTGACCATTCAATTTCATTCTGTCGATGTTTCTGTGTAAATTGAACTCATAGAGGCACAGGAAACAAACATATTTCATCTTTATGCAGAACTAGCCTATGTACAATGTTCATTTTTATCACAAATTGTCTGTCTATTCCATTTAGTATATAGTAGAAAATTGATTTTTGATAAAAATGGACATAGACTACACCCAACGGTCAAAAATCTAGAAGGTGACTCATCGCTAGCTTGTTGATAAACACGAAGGGCGAAGCGTGCCAGGAGCAACATTTCACAAAAATGATGAAAATAATTGCATTACATCATTATTTTAATAGAAACAGTGATATAAAAGTTTTTGCCAATTTTGAGGCATTACATAATAAAAATGATAGAGTTATTTCCAAATTTAATGTTTTTATCTTGTATTATCAATTACCCGAGGTCGAAAATAATAGAGACTGACTACCTCGCAGATATCACACTTAAGCCTTGTCCTCATGAACGCGAAATTCACGGATTGTTGAACGAATTTTGCAATTTCTGTTTCATTTATTTTTAGGGCGAGAAAATCTCAACTATTGACAAATTTTGCAAAATGGTAAAACACTACATATATTATTGCTACTTTCATTATTATGTGGTGTTAATAAATTTGTTTTGAGTTTCTGAAAATCTACCATGGCAGTTTCATGTTAAAAGTGATAGAAAATGTTATAACAAAATTTGTTACAAGTAAGATTTTCCCACCATTAAATAATTCCCGCAAATATTCGCGAATTTCGCATCCAAAAGGACCAAAGGCTTTAGAATGGGCGGGAATAGATATACAAACTATTCAATATTCACTAGCACTGTCACTATAACGGTCACACATTATACTTATATCGTACCACCTTCCGTATGAACTTCATGTAGCCATTAGGGGTGGGCGATAATGGTTTGGAACTATCGATTATCGATAATTAAAATAAAATATTAAATATTTATATGTATATTAAAATAAACCGATATTATTGATTTCGATAAATTTTTATCTGTATTATTATCGATTATTATCGATAATTATCAATATATCGATAAATATTCCCAACCCTACTCAAAAGATGTCGCCCACTTCGTGATTGTTACCTAAATTTTAAGTTACTTACCAAAAACTGTTCAGTGAACGAAAATGTTTACATGTAAGTCGCTTAAATCATTATTGGCTTCAAGCTACAGCTAAACGTGATTCTTCGTGAGTCAAAATATTATCAATATTTTCAAAACTATCGGTAGCAACCGATATTATCGTTACTATAACAATAATATTGAAAATTATCGATAATTCGATAATTTTTTATCCGTATTATTATCAATATTATTGATAAATATTCCCAACCCTAGTAGCCATGTTTCATCAAAAGTTAACATATTCTTCGATCCAGATTCGGACCTTTTAATATTTATTTTAAATAGTTTCTTTGCCATGTCACTATTTCGTCTTTTTCTATCAGTATACTCTTTTTGTTTTCGTTTATAGGGAAATTCACATCACCGCATAATTCGCAAAAGCACCGTTCTATATATTCTAGGCAAAGTTCAGCTTGTAAGATATATTTAGCAACCCAATTTTTTTTTATCGAAAACTCGTTTTTAAAATACCATCTTCCTTCCACGAGTTTCCACTATTTTCCATTTCGCAGTTGTACTTCTTTAATCACTCTTTCTTGCACTATATATACTCATATATGCTATTCAAGTAGATTCTGGTTAATGAACTACATATTTCACTTACACTCATATTTTGATCTCGCGCCCTAAACCCTTCATACATGTCATCATCCGATATTTCTCATTTGTTAGATTAGAGCATTTACGATTTTGAGCATACGGTGTAGAGCTTGAATTATTCTCTATTCTTAAGAACACAAAATCACTAATAAATTAATTACATTCATAATTAAATTAGCGAAAAGATATACCCGAAATGGAATACGTGAATCCGTTAATTCGCAACAGCCAATAGAAAGCTGCAGCACATGCGTAGTTCCTGCAGCAGAAGCTGTGCAATCGGGTATGCTCTCAGAGATATGTGGCACAGGATTTTATAGGAAAAGTATACGGACTGCATGTATGTTTCTCTGTGTCGACTGCTATAAATTGTGAGCGGGTTTATAACATGAATCACTCTCTAGATTTTCGCCCGTCGAGTATAGTCTGTATTAAGGTAACGTATATCCCACCCTCAGAAGTGATGTTATATTAAACTTAATTTGTTTTCTTTAGGAGGTGTGTATTCCCAGAGTAGTTGGACTTCTTCGACACCAGAGGGCATTTATGATACAAACAATTGCGCAATACCGATTTGTATATTCGTTACTAATACATTATCTAAAACAAACCCGTCTCATATAGCATTTTGTATATTTTATGTACTGATGCCATTGTTTTTTTATCTATTAAGTGTGCAAATATTTGTGGTTTAACTTCACATTATGAACATATCTTGTACTTAACAAGGGAGCTACTAATCTCTTAAAAGAGAATTCTGTACTCTCGTCTGTCTTCTTTCAGTATTGTGGCTTACAATATTTTATGTACTTAATTTTCTTTCTCATTGGACTTAGTTTCTATAATTTGGAAATTTATTGATAAGTCTGATCGTAGTTTTAAGTGTACAAATATTTATCTTTCAGTAAGTAATTATTAACGGGGCGATCTAAGGCAAATGTAAAACAGATAGATAAAAAAAATGAGAATATCGCGAGTATTAGAAAAAATA
This sequence comes from Monochamus alternatus, assembly GCA_037114965.1. NCBI lineage: Eukaryota > Metazoa > Arthropoda > Insecta > Coleoptera > Cerambycidae > Monochamus > Monochamus alternatus. Next base: position 986,719 of record CM073428.1, read on the forward strand.
ATCTCGAAATATTTTTTAATTATTTATTTGAGGGAGTTGTTGTCCTAGTCATGACAGATAAGTATGTTTCCAAATTCTGAAAATTAATTTCTTAACTTTTTGTATATCAGGTATTTTTTTAAAGTAACTCAAGGTGCTATTTCATAACTTTGTGATAGAAATCCAATCAATGCTGCTATAATTAAGATTAATTTCTTTATAATTCATTGCCACTATTTTTTCATTCAATTACATTTTCAGTTAACTTATTATTGAATTTTAAATTGAAATCAATGATAAAAAAAATAAATTAGATCATGTCAACCCTTATTGAATAAGTATTATATTGTTCCATTACAGTATTTTCCTTAGAAATTGTTTCAGTATTTTTTGTTATATAGGGCGTCTCTAAAGGATCTGTACAAAACAGTATCATATATTCCTGATAGTGATAGTGTCCATGATAGAGGGTGTCAAAGTTATAGTATTGTTTCAGTTTTTTTTAACAGTATTTGTATAAAATTTTGCAAAGGAAACATTTCTAGGATGATATTATTCGTCTATGAATTTTACCAAAAATAAGTATACCAGGTAAATATTTTGATTTAAAATGTTTTCTACCATCATCTTACTTACCTTTTGTGTTATTCTTATAGCTCTTGGGTCATTTGTTTCTTATATTCTTGTTAGTTGACTCGTCTTAAAATATTTATTGCTTTTGGCTCGTTGGCTTTTATCATAGTTCGGACATGTCTTAAATCTAGATAAATTGTAAAGGCGGTGACAAGTTTGAGTATAAAATAAAATTTTTAAATTTAAAATATCTAAAAAAAAAAACAGTTGCTGAAAATGACTTCTACCAGATGCCTATAATTTTTTTTGGTGAAAGATCGGAGAATCTGAATTTTTGACTAGGATTTTAGTATACTGCAGCACGTAAAATTATAGTGTTTACTGCATATGGTGCCCTTTGCAATGCACATCAAGATTATTAGATAATTATCTTGAAAAACTGAAAATTGTAAATTGACATCCTGTATCTTTGGACACTACGGATGCGAGGTCTGATAATTATGTTCGCAAATTTTATACCGCAAACTTACATGGTACACAGTACTATACAGATTAGTTGGTAATTTTTTTGATCTTGGTATGTCAATGTTCTACAGTTGTGTTTGTGTTAGGTACAGTTGTCACTACTGAGGGGAGTTCATTTTTGTTGTATGTTTTTGTGCGTTGGCTCAAGAGTGTCGGAACTTAAAATAGAGCAACGAACATAAAATTTTTTGATACACTTGGCAGTAGTGGAAATGAAATCAGGCACATGTTAGTCGAAGTTTATGGCCACAACGCTATGAAGAAAACAAATGGATTAAATAATTTTCTGAGGGCAGAAGCAATATCGGGACACAAAAACATGCAACAATAACAATGAATGACAAAAATTACTAACCTGTTTGTATAATGTTGTCAATATATGTGTATGGTGGTAAGTGCGTGAATTGTCAAATCTTGTATTTCAACAGACGTTTTAAAGATACCCTGTACATTAATATACAGGGTGTTTCCTAATTGCATGCAAAATATCCAGAGGTGTATTCTAAGGGAATTTTGTTAATAAGCAATGGATGCCAAGGTAGTCGTTTCCAAGTTATAGGGTTTTCAAAAAAGTAAATTTAAAACTTCTAACCACCTTGTGATATTCTTAGCAAATTTGGCATAATTTTTTAGTATATTGGCAGGTACCTACAAAATATAAAATTTGCAGGTTATGTAAAGTACCATTGGTAGGGTTATTGGTCATGACTTTTGCCACAAGAAAATTAAAATTGGTTTTCATATGTTTCATTACATTCTCATAATGCATGCACATTTTTTTTATTTCTAGCTGTTTAAAGACAAATTTGATTTTCTTAACACCACTGATACTTTATGTAAGCTGCTATTTTATATTTTATACCAATAATATACTAAAACATTATGCCAAATTTCCAAAATTCGCAAGGGGTTTAAATGTGAATTTTAAAATGATTTTTTTTTTACCAGCTTTGGAAACTCTATATCTCGGAAATGCTTATTTAACAAAATTACCTTCATTTTAGCCATAGAATATGTCCCTGAATTTTCTGCACGCAATTATGAGACACCCTGTATATGTAGTTCGAACTGTACCTAATTTCTCATTAAAATGTGCAATATTTTTTGTATTATATTTTAGTTCTATTGAAAGTATCTAAATAAAGAATACCTATACCTATTTTTAATGCAATCTTAACTGTATTTATTTAGGCCGATCGCAGATTGATACAACAGGTGACGTGTGTTTTGTACATTACATATTTGGATATTTGGCACATAAGAATGTTCTAAACAAAACTATGTGCAAAGTTAAAAAACTGTCGAAAATAGTAGTGTTGGCAGTACTTCACAATCTGCGACTGGCCTTTTCATATATTGATAAATTAGAACAGTTCAGTATTCTATAAAAAATATATATTTAATACTTTGTATTTGTTCAAGATCGCCTTCAAAATTTTAATGCTCTTATAATTTCTATTTCTTTTTTTTTATTTTTACAAAAAGGCTGTGTATATATATTATATTTGATATTTTAACACATTATTTTTTTCATAGTAATTAATGTTATTGTGATTTATAATCAGTGCCTTATTTATAAAATATGTACCATTTTAAAATTGTGTAGTATTACAAATTGTCTAATATGATTAAAACTATTAAAATCCGATATTTTTTATTTTGTTTTGTTTCTTTATCAAGTTCTGAAAAAATCAGAGAATGATAAGTAGGAACTTAAATCGATTTAAAAGTGAGAAATAATTTGTATTGGCATAAGAATTGTATTTTATTAGACAATGATAAATTTTTGATCATTTGGATTGCAATTAATAAGGATCGATGATCATTCTACATCCACATTCATGATATTTCAGTTATTAATCAATCAAAAGTCATCATGAAAAGAGTATAAGAATTTTTTGTTTAATTTGACAATGATGCGGGGACTAAAGACTAGTCCTAATTGGGCTCGAAAGAGTTTAGAAGGATAAGTATATTATATATGTGCTGCCCCTTAAATTTCCCAGGTGATGCCTTAAAAAGATTTTTTATGACAGTTAGGGGTTTTATACGAGACAGTGCTCCATGCACTCTGTGAGCGCGCTGCCATCTCGTCAACAAGAGAGTCCGTGTTGGGAGAGCGATGGCCTTCTATGGCCTACATTAGAGAGATCCCCCTGAGCAGCGTCACCACCTTTTTCTCCTTATTAGGTTGGCTGACGGCTTAGGTGGACTGATCTCCTAATGGGAGGAGGTACAATGGGGCCTAAGTGCTGTAGCCATTTCGCTACCCTCCCCCTTAATTCCAGATAGGGGTTTTATGAAAAATTCAAAGTATTTTTTCTCTAGAACTGCTTGTCCGACTATGATGCCCAAAAAACATATCATGGAATTTGATCGGGCAACACTAAAAACATTACTGAACTTTTTTCCAACAAAGAAAATATTTTTCTATCACATATACTGCAGATACTCCATCACCACGTTCTACCACAAATATGTTTGATTTATATTAAACTGATTGAAAGAGTATTTCATAGTTTAACTTTGGGAAATGATAAAATATGAAAAAATAACAGTTGTCTTTCCTATAACATTTTTCTCTATGACAGTTTTTCTAATACAGGATGTAAACTCTGAACCCCCTAAAAATAATAAATCCAAATTTGCATTATGAGAACTACTTGAAATCTGCTTTTTCTACAAAACACATTCACCAATGAGAACTAGTCTTGATTTTCTGTTAAAAAATGTTAGATCACTGTATTTGAAGTTTTCAGTGAATTTTCAGGTCAAAGTAGGAAGCTTTCACACTGCGTGTAAATTCTATTGGTTTGTTCCTAACCAATGAAATCAGTGGCAGTGCATTGTATTACTACAAATTTTAAAAGTTTACTAATGACTGTAGAAAGAATAATTTTTAATATATCTAAATCATGCACTAAAATATGTTATATGGAAATATTTTTTCTATTTGTTAAAACATCAATCAAACAGAACGATACAAGTTGTATAGGTAAGTAGTGTATTTAATACATGTGTTTTTGGTGATTTAAGAGTATTGGCATAATGTTGGGTCAAAAAAAAGCTTAGAATTAAGCACAGTATGGCTTCGATGTAGCTGCACAGCAGTTGGTTTTCGATTCTCTCACCCACAAGTTGTATATGATTTGTGCTGCCACCTATTCAGGATTAAATTTTAAATGAGGATCAGATGAAGGTAGATAGTCCCGACCCCTTACTTATGGTCAATATATTTTCTTATGAAATGACAACTTAAAGTTCTATTTAAAATGACAAATTTGGCTAAAATGAATATCTAAGTACAAATATAGGGTGTCCCGAAATAAATGCAACATAGAACAATAAGACTATAGATCCCTGACGAGAAAATATTATTATTATTAGTCAAAAGTTGATGGTTAAAAAGATACAGGGTGTCAAAGTTAAAATTTCAATTTTGATATTTGTAAATAACTTTAAAAAATTCAAATATTTGCATACATTTTGTAGATCGGGGATTTTTGAGAGCGAGAAATTCAAATTTTTTTATAATTTTGACGTCACCAGTAGAGAGGGCGTCACTTATGGCATATCATGCTTCTTTTAAATGACAGAGCTTTTTTGCAGTTTAGTGCATGTATCCATCTGACTATTGAAACAGTCGATTCTACTACCTTTTTTATCTAAAAAGCTATACCTTTTTGAAGTCGTTAGGAGTAACTGTTTTTAAAATAATCCTATTTGAAATATTCAGTGTACCAAATAGAAACTGTTCTGATTTCATTTAAAGAGCCCTTTCCGCTAAAAATATAGCAAAATGTTACTTGAAAAAGTTATTGAGAATGGTAAATTATGACAACGTGCAAAATTACAAGAACATCGTCAGTAAGGTTTGATTCTTGCTTTATGTTGAATTTATTTCGGAACACCCTGTATAGGTACATTCAATAAAGCATCATTAAAGTTAAATGACTTGAGATATTTTAGTTAGAACTTCAGCAAGTTGTTATCGAACAAGTTTTCAAAATAGAGAAATTTTGAATTTTCCAAAAATATCTTTTTCATTATACTGAGAGAGTAGCAAATGCTCTTAATACAATGGCATACATATATCACAATGATGTGACGTCATATCAATACATATTTGTCATGTCCCACTCATTTTGCTGTTCATTTATTTCAATTTTCACATCATCCTCGCCCGTCATTGTATATACAGATAATAAAGCTTCAGGAACCTCTTTTTCATTCTCTGTATATCCTGTATTGTCATCCAGATCTACCTCTTGTTTGATTTCCTGCTCAAGTGGATTGTGTGCAGAAATTATCTGAATAAAAAAAATAAATATTTGAAATAACATATGCTAAAAACTTACATCTTCCATACATTTTGTTTCGATATCAAAGTGTTTGGGAATTTTGCATGGTATACTGCCCTCGGGCAAATTTACTGAAGGTATTGCATTCCATCTTAAATAGTTATTATGGTATTTATCTGAAAATTTTAAGCTTATAAATATTCTTTGCAATATATAGGTATGTTAACATTTAAGGACTACCTAATAATATGATAAGATATACTACCTGATTTCATAGGTTTAAAATCATCTGATGTGAAATGTAAAGAGCAAACTTTCATGTACTTTGATGGTACTTTAGACATTTTCAAATTTAATATCCAGGCTTTATGTATGTCAATTTTTTCTAAACTTCCCAATTTGTTTATAATATATACTTTACGTTTGCCTTGCGGGGGGAACACATGAAAACTTAATGTTCTATTCCTCTTAGCCTTAGAACTGCATCCAAATACGCAGCAAAAGGTTTTACTATTACTTGGTGCTTTCGCTTCGAACTCCATAATAAACAAACCTGAAACCTTAAAAAGTATACTAAATTTTACACAAATGAATGTGGAAAAAAATCAGATTAATGCACCTTCTCTTTATAATATTCAATCTAACTTATATATTTATAGAACACGATTTCATAAAAGATAAATATTTATATAATTTAGTTTATTTGAAGGAACTAATAATCAGCACATGACACATATGTCACAATACAATCCTATCAAATAAATCAAATACCCAAAAAGCTCTCTAAATATAGTTTCAATTTTTGTCATGAGAGGGTGATACCTTACTAGTTACTATAGCCATTAGCCACCTGCCGGATCTTGGATCACAAAATGACAAACAAAGCCATCAGTAACTTTATATTTTTTGTTTTATATTTTCTACATTTCTACAACACAACGACCTACGGTATATTCAGCCGAGTTATTAGCCGCTGAATCGCTTAGAAATCCAGACCAATCAAATGCATGCATTTAGCTGGATTTAGCCACTGAAATGTACGATGTGGAATGCTCTTAGTTCCATTGTGCATCCATATAAAAAAACCCGAATTTTTTTAAGCCAACCACAAGTAACTATAGCCGATTTCAAGCGAATGAGCAGTAATAACTGCGGTTATTCTCACAGAAGCCCTTATTGCGATGAAGAGAATGAGTCTTGCGATCACCTAGTGGAACGCACTCTGCATTCGAAAACGAGTCGACCGCACAAAACTAATTTTAGATTAATGTTAAGCTGGAGAGGTTTTCGTTATTGTAAATAATTACCTTTAGAACTGTTCTAGATTTATTCAAATTTGAATGTGATAAGTGATAGCTGTTGTTTAAAAATATTTTTGAAATTTAGGTTGATGTTGGCATTTATTGTATAGGAAACTTGAATTTATGTTGGCTCTACTGACTGATTCTATCTCACATCCGTCTTGCGTCTGTCGTTTGTGTCCTTTTTTACAGCGTGTCATGGTGGAGTAGAAGGTGCGTGAAGTTATTATAACTTTAGGATTATAAATTAAGGTATTTTAGGTCATTTCTGTATTTAATTGTTATTTTATTAATTCTACTGTAAAACTGTCATATCATTTTATAATACTGATTATTGTATGTACTTTATTTATGCGTAACATCAATGACCACATGGTGTTAAATATATATTTAACATTATTGTTTTGTGTTAAATGTATATATCTATTTACTTTTAAGTAAATACTTTGCTACTTTGGTAGATGTTATAAAGTGTTAGTGAAGCCTCTATGAATATGACTATTTTAGTCAAAGGTTATGTTTGAAACATTCAGGTAAGTAAATTCTGTTTAACTATTACCTATGTGTTATAGAACAAGGGTTATAGTCATATTCAAAGAGTCTTACCATAAAATTGAATATGATTATAATCACGTTTTGTAAACAATTTTTATTTTCGTTGTTTCAGCTATCAAAATGCCACAAAACGAATATATTGAACGGCATCGCAAACTGTATGGCCGTAGGCTTGACTATGAAGAACGTAAGAGAAAAAAAGAGGCACGTGAGCCACATAAGAGAGCTCAAATTGCTAGAAGCCTTCGTGGTATTAAAGCTAAAATATTTAATAAAGAACGAAGGAATGAGAAGATACAAATGAAAAAGAAGATAAAGGCACATGAAGAAAAGAACATTAAGAAAACCACAGAAAAAGTTCCCGAAGGAGCCTTACCAGTATATTTGCTTGATCGTGATGTTCAGTCCAGGGCGAAGGTTTTGTCAAACATGATAAAACAAAAACGTAAAGAAAAAGCTGGTAAATGGGATGTACCTATCCCTAAAGTTAGAGCACAAGCTGATTCAGAAGTACTTAGAGTGGTTAAATCAGGTAAAAGTAAAAGAAAAGCATGGAAGAGGATGGTGACCAAAGTTACGTTTGTTGGGGAAGGATTTACTAGGAAGCCACCAAAGTTTGAAAGGTTTATTAGACCTATGGCATTGAGGTTCAAAAAGGCCCACGTGACACATCCAGAATTGAAAGCTACTTTTTGCCTACCTATTATAGGTGTCAAAAAGAATCCAAGTTCGCCAATGTTTACAAGTTTAGGTGTTATTACTAAAGGTACTGTTATAGAAGTTAATATTTCTGAATTAGGTCTAGTTACTCAAGCTGGTAAAGTAGTATGGGGGAAATATGCACAAGTAACAAACAATCCAGAAAATGACGGATGTATAAATGCTGTTCTTTTAGTTTAATAAGCTGTTATACGTACATTGTATTTATATATTGAAAATAAAGATTAATTTCTTTATGTTTTCCTTTTCTTTTTCCTTAAAAGTTCCTATTATGAACATTTAAAAAGTATCCTCCATATTCAAATAATGTATGTAGCTATTTATATAGGTGTACTATGTTTGTTTCAAAACATGATGTAATGAAATGAACTTATTTTTATAATTTACTATTACTGCAGTTTATAATTTTAAAAACAAATTTTTGGTTATAGAGATACAGTGTGTCCTTAGTGTGTTAAAACTTGTGATGAAATATACAGGTTGTCGAAAAAACAGGAAATGTCAAATTTCCATTGAACAAAGTACTGTTGATTTTTATTTTTGTCAAAAATTATTCAGAAGATACTAGTACTTAAATACATTATTAAAAAAATAATAGTGGAGTAGCAGTTAATTAAATTTTATGTTTGTGTTTACTAACCATTTTTTAAATGAGTTTTTGAGCTTCTGTATTATAGTTTTAATAGCTTTCCATAAATTCATAGATTTTTATTTTAGAAAACTTTTTGGATTTGTATATACAGGGTGATCAAGTGAACTCATTAGATTCAGCCATAACTGATTTTTCACAATTTATTAAAAAAATTTATTAGTGAAATCATACTTCAAAGATATTGACTTTGTTTTTTTACTTATGAAAAACTATTAAAATTATGAAATTATTTTTTAATCACCGATATCTCACAAACAGTAAAAGGTAACCCATTTCATGTTTATATGAATGCAATCGGGAAAACATGGGTATTCCAAAAATATAATAATATCCAGTTTCATAAAAAAAAAAAATGTCTTCAGTTTATTAATATATTAAGGTAAAACATGCTTAAATTTAATTTTTATACGTTACTTCAATTCTGTAAAATGTTTTATTAATATATTAATTACTCACTAACATTTTTAACTAATAAAATTTTTACTTTGAAACAGTACCACCTTGTTAACTTATGTGTTTACGTACTAATTGTGCACACTTGTATTATATGAAAAAAAAAAAAAAATGTATGCATGAACTTTATTGTTGCAAAAAACAATTTGGCTCGTAAAAACACCAGGTTAATTCAGATTACAAATTACAACATACATAATTGTAAATAAATCACTGTTCTAATTGTTGACGGATTTAAAGTACTGAGGATACGGAATACGAATTGACAAAATTGCATTTTGTATCTACTTCCACATATACATACTCAAGATGGATGTTTTTTTGCAGTTAACTCCACAGGATGCAGATTTTTGTAAAAACTTTGACGGGTAAGACCATCACCCTTGAGGTCGAACCTTCGGATACCATCGAGAATGTTAAAGCAAAAATCCAAGACAAAGAAGGTATCCCCCCTGATCAGCAGCGTCTCATATTCGCCGGAAAACAATTGGAAGATGGCCGTACGTTGTCCGACTATAACATTCAGAAGGAATCAACACTCCATCTGGTGTTGAGACTCCGTGGTGGTGCAAAGAAACGTAAGAAGAAGAATTACTCCACACCCAAAAAAATCAAGCATAAGAAGAAGAAGGTTAAGCTAGCCGTATTGAAATTTTACAAAGTACGTAAAACATAATTTTCAAGTTTAAATTAGTTTAGTTGATTCTTTGCAAAATATTTTTTTGTGATATGGAAGTTAGAGCCTTGTTTTCTTTACAGGTTGATGAAAACGGTAAAATCCACAGATTGAGACGTGAATGCCCTGGAGAACAGTGTGGCGCTGGTGTCTTTATGGCAGCCATGGAGGACCGCCATTACTGCGGCAAATGTGGTTACACATTGGTATTCTCCAAGCCAGAAGATAAGTAATGTGACTTGTATATTATTAAGAGATAATACTTATTAAAAAAACAGCCTTGTTTTATTTGTATGCAATAAAATATTTCAAGGAAATGATTTTATTTATTGTTTTTTTTTGTTTGAATTTTTTAATTCTTAGTGAATGAATATTGCGAAATTATCAAAAAAGAATCAGTAATTGTAGTTACATTGAAATGATTGATTTTAGTATTTTTATAATATGTGAATTTTACCATACGTTTTTATTTTTGAATTGTACAGGGTGTTTTTAACATTATGCTACCAAATTGAGACAGGAGCAAGAAAATGGCATAATAAGCAAATTGTTTCATACTTGGGTCCAAAAATCTTGTGGAGAAATATAATTTTCATCATATGCAGTGGTGGTGATTTGGTATTTTGTTATGAATAATAAAATGTGTGGCATTTTTGGTAAAACATTTTACTGAGAGTATCTGAAAAGTTACAAAAAGTATTTTTTATTATTAGGTAAATAAAAAGTGCAAAATTTGAATTACAGATTTTATATCGATATCTTCAGGAAGTTATCAAGGTAAAATCTGTTAGACCTTATACAGTGTGCTTTCCGATATACCTAACTATACCTGTAAACTTTAATTTCACATTTTTTTTTGAAAAATGTAATTTCAAAAAATATTTGCTTGTGTTGAAACGTACATAGCAACGGTGAAAATGACATTGAAAATACAGTGTTAGCAAACATTTGAGTCAAGAGTAAACAGCAGTTTTTTTTAAGAAGAAATTAACAATGTTATAGTCAGAAATTGTTTCTAATGCCAATATAGCCTCAGATATGAACTTTGAGCATTGTATTGAAAATTATTATTTTTGTTTTATTAAGATCGAACATATAATTATACAGGGTGATTCAGGTTTAATCTTGATAACTTCAGGAATCGATAGAACAGGTTAAAATAATGTTCATTTGTGATATAAACTTATTTCCTAAAACGCATCGTTTCCGAGATAGAGGGCGTTGAAGTAAGAATTTTTTTCTCGTTTTTGCCTCCTAACTTTTCAACCACTTATCCGATTTAAGTGAAATTCGGAACACAAACACTCCTTATGATCTTGATAAGCTTCTTAAGTTTGAACTACCTACCCCTCTTAGAAGTGTATTTTGTATACTACCCCCCTCTTACTTTATTTCAAAACTACAAAAAAATAATTAATTTCAATAAAACATCTACACACCACTTTGACCTGATTAATTTCGAAACTTTTTCGTATCTTGTTTGTTTTCGATGTTTGGTCTTGTTTCTGAGATATTCAAAGAAATTGATGACAGTGTAACGCACCAGCCGCGTAAATTTCATTTAACGTTATAGCAACCCATGATAACAACTCGGTGATTTGTGTAAACTGACGTATGTGAAAATCATCAAAAGTATTATTTAAAGAGAATTGCGCGGAAAAAAATAAGAATTGTTTTCCTTACTCTAAACATTTTTTCGTCACTGGTTACTGATAACCGCAGTAGGCGGTTGCTATGTTGATGTTTCTCTGTTGTCTTGTGAAACAAATCGCCATTAGGTCTATAATTGACAGTTTTTGCAAATATTTCTAATCAAGGAATTCCTATAATTGTTACCAATCGTGCCGTATGCATGTTTCGTCAATTTATTCGTTAATATTTGTACGGAAGTGTCAGTTGTTTACAAATATTTGCAAAAACTGTCAAAACTGATTTGTTTGACGAGACAACAGAGAAACATCAACATATCAACCGCCTACTGCGATTATCAGTAACCGGTGACGAAAAGATGTTTAGAGTAAGAAAAACTATTTTTATTTTTTTCCGCGCAAACTGTTGGTTGTATGAAAAAATTACAAGATGGAAAAAAGTACTAAAATTATATGTAGTATTTAAAAAAAAGTTTTGTTGAAATCGGCCATTGCAGGAAAAAGTTCTAAAAGAAATAAATCTAGGGGTTGCTTATTCCCGTCCTCCAGAAACATAAGCCAAGGAATAGACACCACCACAAAATAGCTTTTGATTAGCTGATAGTGTGTACCAAAATTGAAATTTCTAAATGTAACCGTTTTTAAGGAAAAATAAAAAAACTATTTTTTTCCGCCATTTTGACACTCGAATATCTCAACAGGGAGGACCCAAATTGAAAAATTTCATATAAAGATCCCACCCTGAAATGGCTTGTGGAATACACTGGTAAAATATTTGACTATAATTCTGGAAGACCCTGTATAGAGTCATGTATCTCAAGACAAACCATAATTGCATATAATGATAAATATAGGGAGCAGTGGCAGCACGTGACTTTAAATTAGTGTGGTAAAGCAAGCTGGGACTGTTCCAAATACAAACTACATAATTTTTTGGAAACTTAATCATTATTTATAGATAAATTAGAAAATACAAATACAGGTATATTTGAAATTGCTCTACTTTGATTTTTAGAAATTTTTTAACTATTTGACGATTTTCTCGAACTTTCAAATTAATTAATTTTTCATTTCTATATTTTACGCGCATCATCCAATGCTGATATAATATTTTATTTACTTGTACTTATCAATGTTAATTTGGAGTTGGAAAAAATACGATGAGTAATTTTATTATGAAACATTAATAAATATCACACCCTTTTTAAATCAGAATGTTCTTTTTTGCCAATGTTGAAAATACGCACTTATTTATTGAATAATTAATAATATCGTTAGCATATTACTACTCATTGGTTCTGGGCATTATACACATCTGAAACTTAACGAAATAGAATCAAAAACGACAATAAAATTTTAATTACAGTGCACTGAAATTTTAAATATATTAACAGCAGAAAAATAAACACGAAATAACCGTATAATATGGCAAACTATATTAGATTGTCTCTGGTACAGTGTTGCACGCTCATAGACACGAGGCATCCCTCTGAAGGGCCTCTCCCACAATTGGCTACCAACAGATTCCATGCTCTTCATCTCTTTCATACCTATATATGTTAGTGGTATGAGGTATACCTTAGATGAGTCCTTATTTATCTTATTGTGCTTATGAACGTATTGAAGATTGGCTATACACATTATTGCATACTATTAATTAGTAGCGGTATTACAATACACAAAGAGGCAAATTCAAAAGTGTTTCAACATCACTGTCTACAGTAATTTATAGAGATACATACACTCGCCGGCCACTAAAAACTAGTCCCAATTTTAAAGTTGGCTTCCTCGCGAACCGCTCATTTGATTTTGGTGATCTTTTTTTAAATTGTACATTGATTTCTCAGGAATAGATGCTGCGCTTTGTATATGCTCAAATTAAATTTCGAATAAAATTTTTGTGATGTAGCATCCGTTCCTGCGAAATCAATGTACAAAAGAGATCATCAAAATCAAATGAGCAGTTCGCGAGGAAACCAACTTTAAAATTGGGGCTAGTTTTTAGTGGCTGTTTTTTTCGGTCAGTTTAGATATATTACATATCCAATATTTTCTAACATTACTGGATGTAATAAATTGATTAGATGATTCATGGTGATTCTTATTGTTACTTATTATTACTTTCAAATATTTACTGAGGTACTGCCTCATTGTATTGGCCGCCACTGATAGTGGTGATATTTCAACTGTTTTATTGTTTTGTGAAAATCCCTAAAAATGAAACTTTTCTGCCATTAAATAATTTAAATCCCAATTTAAACTACCCAATTCGTGCGAATATTCTCGCGAATTTCGCGTCTATCAGGACAAGGCTTTAGGCGTCAAAAGATATATTCTTCGTTGAGGTTTAGGACCCATAAAAATATAAATCCGCCACTGTGTTACCATTCAAAGGTTTTTGTCGATGTTTATGTGCTAAAAATACAATTACTGAAAATACGTTATAGATATTTGTAGTGGAAAAATATATGGATGCCAACACATCTCTGTAAATTGATATTGTTGTTGCCGTTAAGCATTTAGTATCTAAAAATAATCATGAATTTGTGGTAGTTATTACGTTACACGTACTGGGCACACATTAAAGAATTGTTATTACTTCTGTAAAAATTATACACATTTAGAGAGGTTGACCAAGGTTATAAAAGTAATACCAAGGTATTACTCTTAAGTTTAGTGACCTAACATTACAAATCAAGTGCGCGAGGTTTTAATATATTAATATAAATCGCGATGAGTAACCCTTTCAGTAAGTTCTTACGGCAGTTGAATCGCGCAGAGATGAACCTTAAATACGTGTTTTTATCCGGCGGGTTAATAATATTGCTCATAACAGCAGCAAAATGCTGGTACAGTACAAAGTGCAAGGACCTAAAGTTTTGTGATAAACTTCGCAACAGAACGCAGTCAAACTACACGCTGAAAGTTTCAAGCAAATTAAATTGTTCTTTAATAGGAAAATTGGTAAATAAAGTCACCGACAAGCACTTTGACTTCTTCCTTACAGCACTAGCAGGAGGGAAATTTAGTATTTACATAAACGACCCTATAAACTTGAGATATCAAGTCAACGATTCTTTACCAGAAATGCCCTTAGAAACCGACATGACGGTCAATGTTAATATGCTCGATGTCGGTGAACTGGTGGTCATAGAGTTCGAGGATATCAAAGTCAATCTTTTCACTGATCCCTTCAATTTAACGGTGTATCGGGAGGGCGAAGAAATCGTGGAAGTAAATCCACGACAACTATTAACTTTCGAAGAACATCCTAAAGCAGCCATAGCTCTTGATTTTACCTTTCCACAAGCAATGCGAGCTTACGGTTTACCGGAGCATGCTGAAAGACTGGCACTGAGGACCACGACTAACGGATCTGAACCCTACAGACTTTATAATATAGATCGCTTTGGTTACGAGGTGAATTCCACTCAAGCATTATACGGATCAATTCCTGTGCTATTTGGTCTGGGAGTTAACGCGAGTGCAGGAGTTTTTTGGTTGAATGCAGCTCAAACTTTTGTTGATATCACAAATAAGAAGTCCGGAATTGATTCATATTTTATGAGTGAGAGCGGATCTCTTGAAGCATTTATTTTAACAGGCCCAAGTTTGAGAGATTGTGTAAAACAGTATATTAATTTAACAGGTGAGTTTTATTTTTTTTCTATACAATGACGTAAATGTGGAAAATATTGCAAATATCATAAAAGACTTGTACTTAAATAAATATATATATAGGTTTTATGAAGGATAGATCCGCTACTACTAATTTGCTTTCTATTAGTCAATATATACAGGGTGTTTATTAATTGAATGCCGATACTTAAGGGTGTGAATCCTTCGGCCATTTTAAGAAGAAAACTAAATATCAACATATGTCCTAAACCTCTTAATTTTTGAGCTACAGGGTGTTACATCACTGCAGATATTTTTATAAAAATTTGTACACACCTATTAATCATTAAGGAGCATTGTTTGATGTAAAAAATGTTTTAAAATCTTTGGCAATGACGTCCGTACGAGGTTTGAACTAAACATTTTTGAAGAAAAAAATGGTACGCCACTGCCTTTTCTAAAAACTAAAATTATTCTTAAAATCTCCATTTATTTTACAGTAAATTCGGTCCCTAGACTTACTCTCGTACGACGCACCATTTTTACGTAAAAAAATTAAAACTAAAAAAAGTTTTTTCCTCAAGTCATTGGCAAAGATTTTAAAACAATTTTTACATCAAACAATGCTCCTTAATGATTAATAGGTGTGTACAAAATTTCATAAAAATATCTGGAGTGATAAGAAAATTATAATAAAAAAGTAAATTGTTTCTTAAAACTGTAACACCCTGTAGCTCAAAAATTAAAAGGTTTAGGACATATGTTGATATTAAGTTTTCTTGTTGTTAAAATGACCGAAGGATTCACACCCTTAAGTATCGGCATTCAATTAATAAACCTGTATATCGGAAATCCTTGATAATCAGGGTCAGGTGGATGTATTTTATACTGACATGACGAAAACTTTTGATCTTCTCCACCATCAGATTCTTCTTAAAAAATTTGATCGTATAGGTGTTTCTGGTAAATTATGTCGACTTTTTGGGTCTTATCTTCACGACAGATTACAATTTGTCCAGTGTCAAGGATTTAAGTCGCCACAGTTTAATGCATTGTCCGGGGTTCCTCAGGGTTCAATTTTGGGTCCATTGTTATTTAACATTTATGTTAATGATATATCTTCATGTCTTGATGTTAAGTACTTATTATACGCTGATGATATGAAAATCTACTAGTCAGTATCTACCGTTGCACATTGTGGATTATTATAGAATAACCTAGATCGAATTAGTGACTGGTGCAACTCGAATCATCTTAACTTAAACATTAAAAAGTGCAATATTTTGTCATTTTCTCGTAAGCAAAGTACATTAGTCTTTCCTTATAACATTAATGACATTCCTCGTTAGACCCAAAACAGTTAAAGATCTAGGAGTTACTTTTGATTCTGGACTCTCATTTAACCATCATATTCACGCTACCATTGCACTTGTCAACAGAAATATTGGTTTTATTATACACAATTCGAGAGAATTTCAGTCAGTTAATGCCTTATACTTTCTCTTTACTTTTCCTTAATACGTTCAAAATTAGAATACTGTTCGTCAGTTTGGCATCCTATGTATGGCAATCAAAAGTACATGATTGAAAACATTCAAAGAAAATTTCTAAAACACGGTTATTTTAAGGCTCATGGTTTTTATCCACAATTTCTCAATTAGCCCTGCTGTGCCCCTAAGTACACGGAAAAATAAATTCAAAAACGTTGTCTTGTAACTGTTTTAACAGTTAAAATGTTTAGATTTAAACACATTTTTAGAGGCTTTCAGTTCTCAGTAAGAGCACCGTCGACACTGAAATTAATTAACAAATTTTAATAATAAACTACTTATCATAAATCGATATTAGGTAAGTCCATAGAAATTTGCTCAAAATTATTTCGATAAACTAATAATCATATTTCTAAGTCAAAATTAGTTCGCATTACTGATAATTGTTAGTTTTCGGACGTGAGAAGGAGCGCATTTACTTCAGAAATAACACTGTATATTAAGGCAAATGCAAGACAAGTGCCTTTTGTGTAAACACTGTAAACGTTTAGCTGCTAGACAATAGATCTGTTCCAATAACCGTTGGGAACTGGTTCAGAACTGTCAGAAACATTTGATCAGTTGCATCTTACATCGCATTCGCCAAAAGTACATTAACAACTGTAGTGACATGAATAGCTTTGGACAGTTCAGAATTAATTCTTGTTGTTGTTGGGAAAAACCTAATAATAATATGTAGCCATTATTGCCTTGCCTGCTTGTAAAGCAAACTCCACACTGAAAGCTCTGCTACTCAAGCTCTATGGATATACGTAGCTACACAATATATACCTAGGCAGTCAGAAATCGACACCTACAGTACTAACGCATATTACTTTTACTTATTTTATATGTTGTTCGATCTTAATATGCAAATTTATTTTTAATTTGTATATTGGGGTACTATATATGTATATGCGGACAAAAATGCAGTATGTTTACAAGGTGATTATCTAAAAGTAATACCATAAATTTAACTGTGTGTTCTAAACTAAAAGTCTATATGAACATGTTTAGTATTTCTAAAACACATATAAAGATCGAGGTAAAAATTAATTAATGACATTTGGCACACATCCCATAACTATTTGTCCTATTTTTGAAAATCTAAAACGAAATGAACATAGTTTGTCCAGGGGCGAGTAAAATAAGGGTTGTATTGTTTTGAAAATACCCAAACTTTTTTGTGTTTATTTTTGTATTTTTGAAACACTGCTACTCTCCTTATGTTTTACCCGCCTCTAGACACGCTGTGTTCATTTCTTTATAGATTTTCAAAAAGAGTATAAAAAGTTATGGGATCTTGTTCAATTCCATTAATTTATCTCTACGCGTTTGTCAAGTAATAATTAAAAATCAGGAACTACCACACCATGTATGCCGAAACCGAAGCGTTTTACGATACATGTTTTATACTTTTCGTATTATTTTGGGTGATAGAAAATGCAATTAAGATTGTGGTATGACTTTTAGAATCATTTTGTATAAAAAACGATACATTTAGCACGGTTTCACATACGACGATAAGATCGATGACAGCATTGAGATAGGACATCAGAAGTAGGGCAGTTTTAATGTTTTTCTAAGATATAAAAAATAACCCAAAAAATAAATACAGCACGTATAACTATTCAATATAACTGGAAGTCTCCGATTTTCTATAATGCAATTTTCTTAGGTACTTCGTCATCAATATATATTTTCATTTTCTCTGTTCTTATTCGTTCAAATGCAAGAAACGTCATCTCTTGTTAACCATTTACATTCTTTAAGGCTTATTAATAGCAGTTAATATTGAAAAAGTATGTTCTCGAGTTTAAACAGTAATTATAATTTTGTAATGTGATGGATTTACTATATTTTAAGGTAGGGCATTACGCATTTATGCCCTCTCCGAGCTACGGGCCCTGTAACGGTGTCGATATCCGTATCGGTGTCGTACATTACTGTACGCACAAACCGACAGTGAGTCTTGTTTTTTGGTGTACATGTTTTTGCAATAATAATGACACTCCCTCCAAAACAGTTTTTGAACTTCTGGAAGTTCTGAATAGAAATTTCATTAAATCTCTATTGGTGAGTGAAGCAACTGAATTAGTGTTAAAAGCAGATTTCGTTACGAATACGTCAGCAGTTCAAAAGAAATCGTAAAATTCATTCATTCAATTGCAAGAGCCATTATTATTATACAAATGATTGCACTTACTTTTCCTACTTAGCCTCTAAAAATTGTGTTGTTTGGTTTGACTACAATTTTGTTACTGCACTGACCTGTACCGACATTTCGTTATCGCTCTGTGTGAACACAAACGTATTTTGAATTGCGCTCTAGTGAACCATAAATTAATCGTTCGATTATATAGAACCATCCGACAGATATAGGCTTTGTTCCAACACAGCAAGAATCGATTCCGAACCGTCCAGAATTAGTCAGTCAGTTTAGTTGTTAATGTACTCTCGGCGAATGCGATGTAAGACGGTGTTGGTCAAACATGTCTCACGGTTCTAAACCAGTTCTCGACGGTTGTTGGAACAGACCTATAGCGACATCGGTGACAGCCATCGGATCAGAGACTATGTGAGCATCTCCATTTGAAGGCATATATGTATTCCGACACCGATAAGATCCTCCTGTGTGAAACTGCGCTTATCGTACCGTTTTGTAAGACGCAACAGATAGCAGTGAACCAGTGACGTATTTATAGGGGGCGCACAGGGGGGGCCTGAGCCTATAAGCTTTAGCGCCATATGTGTATGCGTTTCAGAATCGTCGCGCGTCGGATTGGCAGTTTTGAATGTTCATCGAAAACATCAAATTGATTTAAATAGAGTAGAGAATCTAGCGCGACAGAAAAATAGACGTGTTCATATATTCATATAAGACAAGCCAATTTCAATACTTTTGGGTGGTTTCTCTTGCAGCGCAATACTCTTGTTATTTATTAATATTATATCATAGGCGCCGATTTAATGATGAGGCTCTGTTGAGATGTTGAGAAGTTGCAACAAGCGGTTACAAGGTTACTATAATACTATAAATAGTTCCTTCATTTTGTAATTTTTGTTTTGTTGTGTTTTGGTCTCTGTTTCGTATTTCATATTTTTTATCATTAAAAACATAAATAGCTCATTAATATTTTATTTTACGTTTTGGGTAAAATAACGTACCTATAAATAAATAGAATATGTATCTAGAATGGAGACGTCTATTACCGTGGCAAAACCAACTTCAGCGGCTGCCAAAAACAAGTGGTGGATATTTTATTGCTACTGCCAGCAGTTTCAATTGACCTGACAGCACAGCTGACAGCGCCCTGAATCCGTCCCGGGTTTTATGTTCGGGTTGTCCATAGACACGGACCTTACTCATATACAGAGCGTGACGTCTTTAAGCAGAAAAAATAAAATACCTACATATTACTGAGAATTAATATTCAGAATAAAAAAGTTTTACATCAAAACGTCCTATATATTCACGGTTTACGAAGAAAATTGAACTTCAATCTAGTAATGGACTTAGTATGGCCCTGGTTAAGATTTCACCGTTCAGTTTATGCAGTGGTCAATGTTGCCAAATAGTATAATTGTACGGAAATTTGTAATACGAACATATAAAGAGATAAAGAGTTTTCATACATTAATTAATTTTAAGCTGGATAATCTTATCGACTCAAGGCAAGACTAGAATCAATAAAAATTAATTGTGAAAAGTCTGCAAGGTTTAAAGCAAGTGTTTTTTTTCAACAAGTCTAAATACCCAAAAGAAATGCAGTTCAAACAGTCAATGTGCAATTTTAGGCAGTCTAATAGAATCCTGGTTTTAATACAGAGAAATAAACTGTAAAAGTGAATTTATTACTTCTCTGTAAAAAGTAATATGATCCGAGATAAGATCTTAGATGATGTAGAAATAAACTGCACGGTATTACTGAAAAGACTATATTATTATTTTAACAGGTTCAAGCTTGGATTTCTATGAAGAAAATTAGGTGCATAAATCGAATAAAAAATATATAGAACTTAAAAATTAAGAGAATCAGAACATTTTTGACATTTTAGTGACAAAAAAAAAATGATTTTCTTTGCAGAGGTCAAGTTTTATCTTGAAACTTCAATATTCACATCTGGCAACACTGATCCTGTACTACATTCGACTCCACAGATAGCAATGGACAGTACAAGGTCGGCGCGCACTCATAATATGGCCAAGACCGACCTTAACTTTGCCACTTCTTCAAATTTTTTATAAAATATTTTTAATATTCAAATTTCATAATCGACCTATGATGACCTATATAATATATTATTCTCATCATTTGCTGTGAATAATCTAGGTTCTACATTCAATTCGGAAAAAAAAACATATTTACAAAAATAAATAATTTTAACAAATAAAATAAAGGACCAAAAATTAAAATCGCAAAATGTATCTCTTAAGGGACCTTGCTAGATGCAAGTTAACTCGATCGTTTCGTCTGCCTGATCGTCTTTGCGTGCCCAGTATCATATCGCCTAATACAATTTGAAAGTTAGCGGCTCCTTTGGCAGGCTTAAAATGCACTTTCTTAGTTCCAAATTTAGTTATTATCAGTTATTTTCCGATACAAAGTGTATATAAATTAATAAAATAATTCTCCGCTTCTAGAATGCTCATTTATTTTGTTCTCTTTATATTTTAAATCTTAGTTTACTGGTGTCAAAAATATGATTTAGAGCGTCCTGGAAACTAGATTTTTTTCTAAGAAAACTGGTGCAAGCCGCAAAATCGGATCATTATTACATGAGTTATTTTGAAACTAGTTTTAAGATACCTAAAAAGGCCTTTTAATGAATATACTTTACTGTTCAATTTTTTTCGAAAATCGAGTCATGAGACTCTATCTCAAAAAATGCACAAAACCCTCCAAAAGTTTTGAACGTGGCTCACTCTTTACAGAAAAGTTGAGGTACATAATAATAAATATAAGTAACTTTGTATTTATGTACTTACTGTTAGGAGTTGCTCCTCTTCCCCAAATGTTTTCTTTGGGCTACCATCAGAGCCGTTACAGTTACATGAGCCAGAAAGAAGTTCTGGAAGTGTGTAACAAATTCGATGAGAAAAAATTACCACTTGACGTGATTTGGATGGATATTGACTACTCAGATAAAAAGAAATACTTCACTTGGGACCCGAAAACTTTCCCAAATCCTAATCTTATGTTGAATACATTAAACAAGCAAGGAAGAAAAGCAGTAGCTGTAATTGATCCACACATTAAAAGAGAAAGAGGATATCCTGTTTTTGACGAATGCCAATCTAAAGGTAAGCTATTTTAAGATAAAAAAATTATTTGTTTCATTTTATATGTAATTTTAAAGGATACTTTGTGAGAAATCCCACCGGTACAAGTTTTAAAGCTTCTTGTTGGCCGGGATTATCCAGCTGGATAGACTTTTTCAATCCTGAAGCTTTAAATTATTATTCAACTTTAATTGCGAAATTTGCTAAAAACAAAAATTTGCATATCTGGAATGATATGAATGAACCCTCCATTTTTGGAGTACACGAGAAAGCTATGGATAGAAATTGCGTACATTATGAAGGCTGGAAGCATAGAGATGTGCATAATCAGTATGGATATTATCAAACTGTGGGTACCTATCAAGGACTAATTGATAGAAGCAATGATGAAATAAGACCGTTTATTTTAACGAGATCATTTTTTGCTGGGTCTCAAAGGTATGCAGCTCATTGGACAGGAGATAATGTGGCTTCATGGGAACATCTGCAAATTTCTATCCCCATGATACTCACAGAAGCACTCTGCGGTATGTTTTTTTTGATATTATTCTAACAAAATTCCATTCATTTCATGTTCATTTATTTGGCTTTTAAAAACAATTTTACCCGCTGAACTAGAAAATGTACTCTTACTTTGTGGTTACTACAAGGAAAATGTGGTTCATCCGCAATGAATTGCATAAATGTCAGGGCCCATCTACATTAAAGAATTTTTTGTGACTAAACGGTACAAAATATCAGAATTTTGGCACAGAATTTATTTAAAAAAAATTTAGCTTACAAAAAAAAAAACTGACGTAATACACAAAAAATGTGAATATTTTTTTTTCAGTTAAAGGCATGCATTTGTGCAAGTTGTTAATTAAAATTAATTGCATAAAGAGAGCCTTTTATCAATATATTTTCATATACCAAATTCATATCCATTCAGAAGATGTAATTTTCTAAAGGATTGATTATTCCAAAACTTTTTTTACTTTAGACACCATTTTTATATAAAAAAATTTGAACGTTTTATGTAAATAAATAAAACTTTATTATGTCTGTATTTAAAGTTTGTAATACAGTTATGTTAGTAAGGGCACACCGCAATTTGTTAAAGTTAAAGCAGTTTTCATGTAGAAAATTGCATAAATAATTATTTTGGTCAGTGACTGTATATTTGTTGAGAGTAATAACAAATTGTGTAAATCAATCTTGTTCTTAATTCTACTGTCTGTCCTGAAACATATTTTAAAATTTGACTATTTATTTACATTTGTTTTATTAATTTTTGTAACCAAAATAATGATTATATTAATAGCCTTTTGTAAGTTAGGTGTGTGGTGTCTTTTGGTGTGGTCTGAAGTCGTTTTATAAATGCAGTTCTGCACCTATACTGGTTTTCTGTTTTATTTTCTCTTTGAAATGTGTTGTTTTCTGTTAAGTACTATTGTAATGCACATACAAATGTTACTCAGTGCATCCTGCTTAAAAGAACATTTTGTAGTTTTTATTTTGTGTTTAGGTTTTGTACTAATTTTGTAATGAAGTAGTCATGTCTTGTAAAGGAAATGTATATGAATATAAAAAAAGAAAGAAAATAAATAAACGACGAAACCACACAAAACTCAAACAGTTTTGTAAATATCAATTCCTCACCACCTTTACAAAAACTATCTCGTTCATCATAAAGTTATGGCAGAATATAGAATTAAAAAACTAATTTATTTTGTCCACCCTTTAAAGAACTGCAACTTTCCTTAAAAAGCCTTATTCACATGTTCCGGTATTGAATCCGGTACACTAGCTTTTACATTCTGTACATAAATAAAACAGTAAGACCAGCATTAGTAGTGGTACATTTATTTATTTTTCTTTACATATTTAATGTATGCTTTGTCCTGTAATTGGTGTTTTCACTTCATTGGACAGATTCCTACTATTATTATAAATTATATTTGTGTACACTTAATTGTTATTTTTTTTTTGTCTAGGCCTCAGCTTTGTTGGAGCTGACATTGGAGGTTTTAGTTGTAACCCAACTAAAGAACTTCTACAGAGATGGTACCAAGCTGGGGCTTGGTATCCATTTTTTAGAGCACATTCTCATGTCAACACAGACCGAAGGGAACCATATTTATTCAGGGACAAAATCCTAGAGAGGATAAGAAAATCTTTGCAACAACGTTACAGACATCTGCCTTACTGGTACACCTTGTTTTGGGAACATTATTTAATTGGGGACCCTGTTATTAGGCCATTAAGTTACGAATACTCTGACGATATAAACACCTATGATATCGACAATGAGTTTTTGGTTGGGTCAAATATTCTAGTTCATCCTGTCACCGAGAAAGAGGCGAAAAACATCTCGGTGTACCTACCTGGAGGAGAAAATGAGTTATGGTATGAAGTTGATAATTTTAATGATACGTACAGTGGACTTGGGATAACAAATTTTCCCGTTACTTTGGACACTGTACCAGTATTTTACAAAGGAGGAAGTATCGTACCTGTCAAACAAACAGTCAGAAGTACTTCGGCTTATATGAAAGAAGACCCCATAACTCTCTTAGTTTTTCTTGATAAATATAATTACGCTAAGGGCAATGTTTACGATGATGACCAAGTATCATTCGATTATCTTGCAAATAAATATACATACGTCAGATTTAACTTTTACAATAATACTTTGCGTAATAAAATTATTGATAGTGAAGCTAGCTATGATCAAATAACTATTTTAGATTCTGTTATTTTCTACGGATTAAATACAACAATGGATCAAGTTTCCATTGAAACAAAAAAATCAACTAATGAAGATGTAAGTGATGATTTTCAAAGTATGTACTTGAAGAAGGCAACAGTAAATAAAAACGCAGTAACTATCGATAATTTAAATTTAGACATTCGATACGAGTTTGTTATTAGATTTAATGAAAATATATCTTCATCCGAATAGTACATTCTTCAAAAAATCAATATACACCACTCGTATGTAAAAAATATTAATAAACTCGTAACATATTTTGTAATAATTTATATACACTCATTTTGAAATAAATTAATTAAAAATGTTTTATTGTTTCCAACTCCCATTGGCCACATAAAAATTTATGTAGATATTTTAATTTTTTTGAAAATAAATTTGGATAGAAAAAATATTTTGAATAAAACAAAATTATATAAAGGGTTTGTAAAGTGCGACATTCAATTCAATTCAATAGAAACCACATATATTTGGCTATCAATTTTTCATTGCACTTATTTTGATTTTATATATACAGAGTTACCCTGTTATAGTTATAATGTAATCAACAACTTTTTATAAAGTAGTCGTTTTTGTATTGTTTATTCAAAAAGTTCTGTTAAAGAGCTTTTCAACCAATTTACTTTTCCCTTTACAATTTTTTGAACTACTGCCTTTTAAAGTATACAAAATTTATTAATATTGTATTTATATACAGCATATATTGCTTCAAAATAATCTCAAATCACTCCACTTGAGACTTTCGAAAAATCAGAGACAGCGTCAACTATTACTATATATAGCTTTATATAGGTCAAATTTTTCATTGTAATTATACCATTTTTAAACATAAAATTATAAAGTATTTGATTAATGGAGCATAAAAAAGTTCTCGAACCATAATTTTAACTTACTTTTACTTTACATGAAATTAATAATTTTCAACAAGCAATATAGAAAATTGTGAAAGCTCTGTTGTGTAGAAAGTTGAAACAGCATGGACCGAAATTTATTAAATATGTAGTAATAGAAATGAATTCCTTACCATAAATTGCTATTAGGTAATTCTATGAAAATTACTTGAAATTATTTCCACCAGTTAATAACCATGCTTCAATAGGGCAGTAAAAATGATTTCACATACTGTCTTGTCTGCAACTGTTGAAGAGATCAGCAGTGTGAACAGTGATCTTTCCAACACACCCTCTCGTCATATCTGTTATAATTTGAATAAGATATTTTTAAATAAAATAACATCAATCTACAGTTGATGAGACACATCCACGAACGCACCGTTAACCACACTAAACTTAACCTAGATAGTGCATTGTAAACTGTTGATTAAAAACTCTTAACTACGTGACCCTTTGTGACAGACACCTGTGTCAAAACACACCAGTGTGCATTTTTAACAAAGCATTAACGTTGTTTCGATTGGACGTTCGTCACTTAAAGTGCCTCATGCATAAGAGCTCTAAGTGTAGTGGTGCAGTCTAAGTTTCGCATAATAATTCTCGATTGATTTTCTTTAAAATGACATTAGATCACGGGTTATTTACTGAAAATTGTTTATTTTTAGGCATTATCCCTTTGAAGGAAACACTATTCTCTTCTACTGCAAACAAATGCTCATAGTATAGGCCTATTTAAGTATATGAAACATTAGCTGTAGAAAAAATAACTTAAATAGTTAATTTATATACTAAGGGAGATACAGGGACAGAACAAGCAAGTCATCTATTTTATATTTCACTTCATATGAAATAAAAACTTAAGTCATAGCTTTGACGTTTTTTGATTTGTGGTTATGACTGATGCTAGATATTTTCTATCATATCCATAACAACCCAAGTGTCATTATTTTCGGGTTCTCATGGCAGCGAGCGTGAAAAGATCCATTTTGCCCTGCTATGACTGCGGGCATTATGAAGGTCCGGGGTGATATGGATATGTTTGTATATCTCATATTCTAGATATTGTAACTAAATTATAAGGAAGTGAAATATAAAACATGTTTTAGAATAACTTAAAAAAAAATTGCAATAAATAAATATTTCATGTTTTGTACTCGGCTCAAAAAATATTTTTTAAAAATAATAGCTTGAAAGAGCAGTATTTTTTATAATCCGACATATATAGGGTGTTCTAAAAGTCCATCGGGAAACTCTGGGAGGTGATTCTAGGGGATAAAATAATAGCAGTATGTAATGAAAATTTTTTTTTAAAACAATTTTCGTTACAATTTGTAACCCCAAAATGACATTTATTTGAAGCATGGCAACTTGATTACAAAAAGAATTATTAAAATTTGATTTAATTAAACCTTAATAGCGATTTCCTGCTAACGATTACATTTATCGGCTGGTCCAATAGAGCTTGATCTACTTAGTGGGTGTGCAAATGAGAGAATAATGGAACTTGAATTAGATAAGTTATTTAAAGAGAAAAATTAAAAAAAAACTGAACTTTGACAAGCTGTAACATGCAAATTGACAATTTGAAAAAAATGTTCATGACGTACTATTATTTTAATCCGTAGAATCACCTTCCGGAGTTTCCTGACGGACTTTCAGAACACCCTGTATAGGACCAAAGATGACATTATCAAAAATGCTGAAAATTACTAAAATGTAAAACAAAAATCAGATGAAATGTATATCTATATACATATATTTACTGTAAGCCATCAAGAATGTAAGCAAAGTTTATTTTATATGTTGGATCACTCTCGATTGGTATCTGACCCTTAAAATTAAACAAAGCCCCCCCCCCCAACATAGCTATAAAAGAAGTGGCGTGAGCAACGAAGTATTACATGTGAAATGCCAAATTTTGTCAACCTGCCAGACAGAGAGGCGAGGAATGATAGGAAAACAAAAAATTAAGTTGGAGAATGATGTAAGTAATTTATATATTTGTACCAAAAAGTACCAAAACATAGTATCTTACGCAACTTAATTGATACTGAAGTTTTATTATCTTTATTCTGTTTAATGCGTCTTTAAAATTATAAATGTCATATAAAGTTGGTCAAAAGTAGGAGACTTGTGTGGGAGAAGGGGCGGCATATTATTAAGCAAACATTTGTGCCCAGGAATGACTTATATAGGCCTTAATCATAGTTCAGTGCAATTAGAGGGATTGATTGTCAGATTGTCAGATCATTGAAGATTGTCAGATCTCTCATATTGGCCCAAGCCACCATTTTAACAGGAGATTGTATATATCAAAATAAAAAAGTCCTATATAACATGGGTCCTAATTCCAACCATTTTCAAGAATAAAATTACCTAAATATTTGGTTTGACGTGTAAAAGTTCAGTTAATAAAGTAAGGGAATCTCTCTTTAATTTTCTACATAGAATATCATAAAATTCAATGTTTACTACATCATAAAATTCGATGAAGTTGATGGCAATATGACAACAGCGAGGGTGAATCACACGTATACTTAAGAAAATCTATTGCTAAAAATAAATAAGAGAGATAGTAAACATTGCATTTACGATATTCTATGCAGGAAACTATGAGCGATGAATTTTGTTTATGTTAATTTATACTATCGCCTGTTAAAATTATGGCAGTGAAACCTCTAACAACTTTGATATAAGTTTGAAGACATATCGACGACATTATGACAAAAGGGCGTAAGCGCCAAAAATGAGAAAATCGGATTTTTGTACACTAATAGAGTATTAATAAAGGCTTATCATGGAGTAAAATAATTTAACGGACAAATATTTGATGCACGGACAAATTTGCCGAGAATTTTTTAAGCACCACGTTCAGCTGTGGAGAACTTGACGCAGTAACCACCAAATCACCGAAGAGATAGGTTAAAAAGAATTATGTGCCAATTATTCTATTGTAAATGTAAGAATGAAAGGTGCAACAGGGGCAGAATTGACAAAATTTGTCACATTTGTTTTGATTTTTGCGACATCGAAAAAGGCGTAAGAGTCAACTAATAGGATTGAAAAGGTGTAACCGACATTTTTTTTTTAAATACGGTTTAATGCAATCTTTGTTGGTTTAACCCTTATACTTCTGTCTCTATAAATAAAACAAATATTTAAACCAGTACGAGTTTGAAAAAATACCTGTTTAAGCAAATTAAATGGTTTTTTTTCATGTCCTGTAAAATTGGGCAAATGGCGCTTACGGCTTTTTGTCATGAGGCCGTCGACATGAACATATTAATTACAAAATAAATTCCTAAAATCAGGTGTTGTAGCATGCGTAATTTCTTACCTTTTGTCCCCTTAAAAAGCAATTACTGGGCGTTGGACTGAAGCAGGAACGGATTATTGAAATTCAACTACATTAGCAATATTCCATATTTTGTACTCACCCTACAAAATTCTTCATTTTTTTTTACAATACTTACCTACATTAATATCATTGAGACATGCTCATCTCAAAGTTTTGCTATTTTTAAATTTTATATTTTAAATACTATTAAAATTTCTTCCGAATTGTTTAGATTTTATTCAAAAACCATTTATAATATTATAAATAATATTTTCAGAATCTAACTGTTCAGATCAAGTTTAGACATTTCACAAGGCTACACAACATTCATTCCACATTGTTTCTTACTTCCTAACTTTTTTTTAAGCACAACACATACAAGAACTACATTCTACGAAACATAAATGAAATTCGCATGTGCTTCTGTCTTAATGAAATATATTTATATATCTTGGTCATTATATACTCTTTTGTGTCGCCTAAGTATCATTGAAACAATTTCTTTATAGATTAAATCTATATTATACGCTCACGTGACTTTACATCATCTACTTATAGAACTTTTAAATGTACATATAAAAATGAGTACTCGGTAGAAAACAAAGAAAAATAATACTAGTGCAAACAAATTTTATACTTCATATGCCAATTATTAGAGCACAAAATGTAATCGCATATAAATTATAGACCTGCCACGCCAACCTTACTTCCAATAAAAGATTTGCTGTCACAACAAACAACGTAAATAAAGAATTACAATAACCTGGTTCGCGTGGGAGACATCTTTAAATAAGGTTTAACACAATTAAAATAAATTAATTGTTTCCATTATAAAAATGGCCAATATATAATTATTTATAGCTATAAACATTGCAACATGTCGATAAAGAACCATTTCAATGCACATTCCATTTATACAGTTAATTTTTATTGTAAGGCCTAGTTTGGTTTCTAAATATATAGTACATATTTTCAATTACGCACAATATGTTTTCTTTTTCTCAACAAAAATCAAAACATGAATTGAAAACGTTCTTTACGTTTAAGTTATTTCAAAATTACATATCACAAAATTTTTACAAAACGTTATGATATGCATATTGAAGTTGTTTTATTTTATAAATTGAAAACACTAAAATATGTAAGGAAAATATAAAAATATACACAACTAAATTTGACAGTAAAATTATCGATCATTCATACTCAGTTATTTCCTCGTCGACCTTTTGGTCTTTCTCGTGGCTGTTACCTTAGGAGCTGTTGTCGAGGAAGATTTTGTTGCTTTTGAGGACGATGGGGTTGGTCTGGACCCTTTTGTGTCTGAAAATAAACATCTAAATAAATATCGAGTTTTTATATATTTTTAAGTATTAATAATATTGTGTGAAACTAACTACTCTGTAGACAAAAGTCCCAACCAGCGTTGAATTACACCCACAATATCTACCCATATATTCCTTATTATTAGCTTTTGTAACATTTAAAAAACAAAGTAAAAAAATATCGAGTGTTGTGTGTCTCGTTTTTCAGGTTAACACTTCTTAAAATGTAAGAAGGTTGTGGAATTTCGGCAATTTAATTGTAGTATACCCTGAAGGGAGGTTATACTCTACTAACCATTTTATTGATTTGACAAAAGCCTGGCCTACTAAGATTTTTTAAAAGGATTGTTTTTCCAGAATGTGGTATTAGGCAATTTTTTATTAAAAAGATAATATTATCAGGCTATTCAGCACCCATATAAATACCCATATACCAAGTTTGATGGACAAATGTATATTGAGTGTTTTTTATGGGGTGCCAAACTTCGAAAAATCAGACAACTAAAAATTATAATAAGCAGGTCAAATATGGCCATGAAAGTGAAAACAAATACTAATCAGACAAAGAACACATACACTACAAATTTAACACTTTAAATTGCGACAATAGTAAAATTATTAATGTACAAAAAATGTAATGAATTATGAATACTAAATTCTTAAAAAAATACAAAAAGTTAATTTAAATTAAATTTGTTTTCTCCACCATATCTCCTTCCAGACAATCGTCTTTTTTAATTTAAAATTATTTTACATCGCTAACATTGTTTAACAACTAAATTTTTTGCACATTATTGTTTTTACTGTAGCTGCATAAAATAATTTTAAATTTAAGACGATTCGAAAAATGTGTTCGACTGGAAGGAGTGTGACGGAGAAAACTAAAATTTAATTTACATTAATGTTTTGTAATTTTTTGGTTAACAATTTAGTACTCATAATTCGCTACATTTTTTGTATGTTCATTATTTTTACTGCAGCCACACTTAAGTGTTAAACTTGTAGTGTGTATTTTTTCGTTGTCCAATTGGTATTTATTTCCATTTTTACGGCAAGCTTTAACCTGCTTTTTTTTTATAATTTTTAGTTGCCTAATTTTTCGAAATTTGGCACCTCATAAAAAAACATACAATAGACATTTTTCGATCAAATTTGCTATAAGTGTAATTTGATGTGAACTGAATAACCTGATAACACAATTTTTTGATAAAAAAATGCCTAATACCACTTTCTGGAAAAACAACCATTTTAAAAAATCGTAGTAGGTCAAGCATTTGTCATATCAATAAAATCGTTAGTAGAATATAACCCTTCACGGTACTAATTGTAAAAAAATTGGCTTGTGGAAATTCCACAGCCTTCTCACATTTCTAGAGCTGTTAACCTGAAAAACGGGATATACTGTATATAAAAGAAAAACTCTTCAGCGAGTTTTATTAATACAAATTAGAATTTCGGTGCGGGGTGGGTCAGATCCCACACTCATTAGATCTGTTCTCACAAGAGTTGGAGACTAGTTCGAAAGTGTCAGAAACGTTCGTCCAACTGCTTCTTGAGTTACATGCACCGAAAACACATTTACAACATAACTAGTTGAATATTTCCAACAGTTTGAAACCAATCACTGACTTTTATGGAAACAGACCTATTCTTCTTTTGTTCAACATGAAAAAAAAAGCACTTTAAGACCGGTCACACGTTAAAAATATAAAGTCTACTTATTAATTTTTAATATGTCCTAAATTATCGATGAAACTAACAAAATATCCATGTTAAAATGTTTGATTTGATTTAAATAACAATTTTTTAAATAATTAAAAATAATTTTTTCCAAAAAATTATTCCATAAAAACCCTTTCTTAATAACTACCAGTTTTACTTCAAATGAAGCTAATAAATGAATTTGCAATGTTGCCGTTTGGCTAAGTAAAAGTTGTGGTGTCACACAAGTTTATTTTTCAGGTAAACAAACAAAAAAAATCAAATAAAAAAAAACAATTGTTTATAATTTAATTTTTTCCTAAATAATTGATGAATCTAACAAAATATGTATGTTAAAGTGTTTGATTTGAATTAAATAACAATGGGTCTCTGTACAATTTTTCAAAACATTAAAAAAAAAATTCGAAAAAATTATTATTATTAAAAACAAAAGTAATCAGAAATTGAGTTAAATGTCATTTCCAATTCGGTTATAGAATTAATATATCCATTGTAATTCCTGCCACCGAATATGCTTAAATAAAAAACCAATACCTAATAAAATATATACAAATAAAAAAATATTTTTAGTGTTTCTGAAATAGGAGTGTGCTCTCACCAACTGTAGAATAATTTAAATTATTTTATTTCAAACTGCCATATCCAAATCAAGAATTAGCAAATTGTAATGAGCACTCTATAATGGACTAGGTTTCAAAACTTTCCGATTCCTTGATTTGACAATTTCTTTAACTTGAAAATATATTTTAGACCACCGTGTACAACATATGTCATCGAAAAATGTGATATTGGTTTTTTTTATTTCCAAACATTTAGGAAATTTTCATTTGAAAATTGTTGCAAATTTAAAACATGACATTTGTCCATCTCTAAAATGCTAATTAATTTTTGTTTGACGGGGCACATAACTAGAACATTTTTTTATTAAAAATAACCTAAATTTTAAATTACTTACTTTTGACGGTATTTTGCAACCGACTAGTGCTAGCTGGAATAGCAGTTTTCCTGCCAATCTTGGCTAGAACTTTTGCCTTCTTTTGATCCATGACCGGACTGGCTTTAGTATCGCTCCTTTTTTTGCCTCGAGTTGCCCTACTTGTACTTGTAGCTTTCTTTGTCTCGGCGGGTACAGTTTTCTTCGCGACAACAGTGGTTTTCTTTACCACTTTTTTGACAGGTCTTGTCTCAACTTTCCGTACTTTCGGATTTTCCGGGGACTTCTTGGTGGGCGTTTCCTTAGTTTCCTTTTCCTTCTTCGGAGATTTTGAAGAAGGTCTGCCCTTACGTTTTGTACTTTTTCTTTTCTTGAGCTGCTCTTCGTCCTTGTATAAAGACAAATCCACTGAAAAATTATAAAATAAGTACCGAATAAAATGGGAATATTTTAACGCTATTCTTACATCCATCGGGATGTTCCTCTGATACTGAAGGAGTCGAAATTTCTCCTTTTTCTACAGCTAAACATCTCTTTAAAATACTGTCCGTTCGTTCCTTTTCTGCCGGTGTTAACTTGTATTTTCCTTTATCCACTCGAGTTAGATCAATACTTGTTAAAATACAGTCAAAATCTGAAATACGTACACATAACTTCTATGAAATTTTATCTAACATATTTAAGTACACAAATGGTGCTTCACCACACATTCATTATTGATATTTAAAATTTCTAAATAGAAATTTGTCACAAATTTAATGGTTCGCTCTAATATCAACCACATCGAAGATACAAAACATTGAATCGTACATTGCTTTTTTTATTTAATATCTATCAAACAATTGAATAAAATCAGTATTAATATTATTTTATTATTCTTATCATCATACAGGATGTCCGGAATATAAGTGCTGATACTAAAGGGGCTTGGATATCAGATCAAAAACTGAGAGAAAAATCCACAAGCATATAGTTTTTTTTACAAATATGTTTCAAAAATAAAAACACAACTGCAATAAAATGTAAAACTGTGAGTCACTGCGAACGGGCAAACGAACAAACTAGAAAAGGTACGGCTGCTTCGATTTAGCTGACGATGAGTAAACAATAGAAGTTTCTCAAAAAATTCTTAAAATTGTACAACGTATGACAACATTGCAATCTATTACCTGCTGCTGTCAACCTCAAAATATTATTATTTGTAGTAGTATTATGGCAAATGCGTTTCAGTTTTTGGTACCTAGTTTATTTGATACTTGTGAATGTATATGTGTACAAAAATGGAATAATTTATAGTAATCCTGACCAGCTGCATGACATGTTATTTTATGAGTAACACTCTGGCTATTATGAGGCGTATGGTAAATGCATTTTGTAAGTAACGACATTCATATCGAACACATAACTATTTCACTTTTTATTCTGTTGTTAAAGACAACCCACAGTAAGTATGTTTAGTTATGTACAAGCACCTGACCGCAACCTTCACCCACGTGAATAACAGCCATCATTATACAGGGTGTCCGGGAAAATGTGGGAAATCTCCCAGGTGCAGATAGAACATGAAAAAATAAGATGACAAGTTGCTATAATTTTTTTTTCCTACAGGCCTTCCTTATGGGGATATGATATAAACAAATTTAAAACCTACAAAAATGTTTACATATAAGTCGCATAAATCATTATTGGCATTAAGCTTCAAGCTATGGCTAAACGTGATTCTTCGTGAGTCAAAATATTATTATTATCAAAACTATCGGTAGCTAATATTAAAAATTATCGATAATGCTGATATTACCGGAAATATCACAGTCTATACAGTCCGACGTCTTCACATCGGCTCCTTTGATGTCGAGGTCCCAGATTTCGTTCTTTTAGACGACCAAGAGACGACTGCGCATTTAGCCCCGCACATTCGCACGCTCAAGTGGCACGGTGATTTGTCAAGAACTAGATTTTCTCCCACTTCGTCGTGTACAAATGAATTTCATAGGTGGTCATTGCGCATTTAGCTATACCCTCTGGAACCTTCACTCGACAAACTGTATAAACGTTGGTAATATCAATAAACTTTCGATAATATCGATAAATATTCCCAGCCCTAGTTCTTACTAGTGTCCATCACATTAAATTTGTATTAAATTGTATTAAGTTTATTCAAGAAAAACCGATTTCCAGCGGCGTCCATCAGGGACACATCTCCATAGGAAAGGCCTGTAGGAATAAATTTTATAGAAACTTGTCATCTTATTGTTTCATGTTCTATCTGCACTCGAGAGATTTCCCACATTTTCCCGGACACCCTGTATACTCGTTGAATATATTATTTTTTCAAATAAACTCTTTCTGGGAAACGGTTAACATTTCTATTTTTATTGAACTTTTTTTGTTTTTTTGTGCAAGTATAAAAAAACAATTAAATACATAATATAAAACTGTAACATACCTGTTAAATCATAGAAATCAGGGGTATATATTTCTCCCGATTTATCATTTTTATCCTGAGACAACCAACGGATTTTGATTTTTGAGGACGATTTATAAATATTTTGTACAGCTTGACAGAGATAGAATCCACCCTCGGCATTTCTTACAGCTAAGAATTCATTTCTAAAAACACAGTTTATGAAGAACGTAACAAACTATAGAAAACAGAACCTCTTACTTGTAGAAATATATTAATTTATCATCATTATTTTTACTTCTTCTAGGAGTGGACGAACTAATTTTAGTAATAATTTCGATTTCTGGTAAGGGAATTTGATATGGTTGAGTTTTTATACGTTGCCGTTTTGCTTTTCCAGTACTCGGAGATTTCTGCAACGGTGTTTTTGCTTCTGGTTTGACGGTTTTCGGCGATTCCTCGGGTTTGGGCGTTTTTGATTTTCTTGTGGGTGTTCTGGGTGTAGTGGCTAGTTTCAACGGCGATGCATCTCTTTTCGGCGAAGACTATGAAAGAAAAGAAAAACAATGCTACACCTACAATTTACATGAAAGTATTAAATAGTGGACATTAATATAAATTTTACAAAAAAGAAGCGAAAGAAATATCACCACATTTATTAGAAATACTTAAATTAAAAATTTCATATTATACCAAACAGTGTTATAATTCATGGGAAAATACAATTTGATATTTATAAAGATAAACGTTAAAAACATCCTGTATAAAATTATGAATGACAGAAGAATTGAAGTTTTGTATTTCATACTGAAAAATATTTTGGTAGATCTTTTCAAAATGGTTATAAATTTTAAGACAAAAATTAAGGAATTTTTAAAATTATTCGGCAATGCCGTAACTAAATGTAAAGTTATTTACACTATTATACACAAAATCTTGTAATAGGGCATCTGCATGTGACGTCACGATTTTCAAGGTCGTTGTTTGGAGGTAAAACAAAAGTATAACATATTTATTCCAATTTATTAATAAATATTTAAGTGTTGTTTGTATTATAAAATAATTATTGTATGGTAGTAAACTGTGGGAGTAATTCTGCAAGGGACAATGTTAGTTTTTTCAGAATTCCTTCTGAATTCGACAGACATAAACAATTTAACCAATTAGCATCTGAGAGGCAAAAGCCTTGGATGAATAGTTTAAAAAGAGCTGACCTTACAGTCCAAAATTAAATTTGGAAGAATATGTTCAAAACATTTTATTTCAGGGTACCTATATATTTATTGCAAGCAATTATTAATAAAAGAGCAAAAATTGTATATTTATTATACTATAAGAAAACCTGAAAATTTACATGGGCAAAATAATCCGGATTGGAACCCTACTGTGAATATGGGTTATACATCTGGTACTTCATCAAAAAAATCAAGAAAAGATATGAGAGGATAAAAAGGCGAAAAATGTTAAATGAAGAAAAAGAGGTTTGAAAAAATAAATCATATCAATCTTCCGTGGCTGTGCAAACGCCACAGCAGCATATCTATTGACTGTATTTAGTGGCAACCTATTTCTGGACTCTAAATTTTTATTTATTATTATATTTTAGTTATAAATAAAAATTTATTATGTAAGTAATTTAGATTATTTGAAATGAAACTGTTTTAGCATGTTGTATATGCATATATGTATAATATGTGTATATTTTTGGTGAGAAAAGTTACTTATTTTCTAATCCTTTATATGCTTTAAAGTCTTCATGTATATAAGCACTTTTATTATAGGTATAACAGATAATCTACAATATCTATATATAAAGTTTTAGGAAAATCTTCATTATCAGATTTAATGTGTATAGATCTATTCCAGTTTCACTAATTTTATGTCTACTTATATCTATCAGCATTTTTAGTGTCTAATGTATAATAATATTCACTATATATGACTATATAAATGAAGGAATATTGTAGCCACAAAAAAACACGAAAAATAATAACAACAATAAACTATAACTAGAACACAACCACTTAACGAAACGTAAAAACGTATAATAAATAAATACGTTTGAGGTTATGATCGCTGCTTGTTTTACCTCCAAACCAGTAGCCACGCCTACTTTGATCACGTGCCGCAGATGCTCTATTGTTTTAAAGGCTATTTACTGGCTAAGAAAAAATGAGTTAGATAGCTTGTCATTTGAATACTTTTTTGTCTCTTAAAATTTGCATGCAATTTTCGAGTAAACATTTTTAAATAAAAAAAATGTAAAATATTAAATAATTATATTTTAGTTCACTGTGCTAAAACATACAAGGCTATGAAAATAATTGTCTATTTAAGTAAATGTTCAAAAATTCCATCCTCTTCCTAAATGCAAGCATGGCATCATTTTAATAAAGATAACTTAATTTGCAAAACATTAGTTGTTGCTCTCGGACCACATTATTTATTCATGTCCAACATAACATCAGGGTAAAACTGGTAATTAATTATATAGTCTTATTTAGTAGAACACTTCTGTATGTTTTGCTGTCTGTAACACATTTAGTTTTGAAGAAAAAGTAAAAGCTGAATTTTCTACGCTTTGGGGAAAAAATTATATGAAGTACCCCCCTTAAAATTGGTGGAGGATGGGATGTCATTTTATGCTACCTGTTATGAATCACTCTGTATAGTGCTTGTTGAAAACAATTTAAAATATTGGTTTTTGTATTTCAAACAATAGAACTGTTCTATTAGACCATCACTAATGTACCATTTAATACAGGGTGTCCAAAAATAATTGGGCAATAGCTTTTTTGTTTGAAAATAAATGATTTAGATCAAGTGATATTAATACAATTTTTATTAGCGCCTTTAAAAATATTTTTTGCCATAACTTATGACTTTATTTAATAAAATATCTCAGTGTAAGGCTTACTACAGATTATGAGTATATTCGCGATTCGTAATGCGTGAATTGTGAGGTATTCGTGAATAGTTAAAAATCCATTCATATAATCCTACACACTATGTATGAATTCTATACAAATAGCACATTGCAAATCACCAATCACAAATTCACGCATAGTTTGCAGCAAACATAATAGGGTGACTTTTAGAATTGGTCAAGATGAATAGAGGCCTATTTTTTTATCAAAAAATAAATGACACATGAAACTTAAGCCAAACCTGCATCGCCCTCTTTTGAAGTATTTACAATGCAGAGTAAATTAAATTCAATGCAATATGCATGGTGCAGGTGTGGATGTGCAATACTAGCTCTCGCCTGTATAAATTTATGTCGTTTTATTTCAAAATGTGTTATTCAAATGTAGAATTAGCAGATATAGCATGACCTGTGTTGTGTGTGTAAATTACCTCAACAGACAACCAAATCTCATAAAAGTGCAAAAAAAATAATTTTGAGTCATTTTTGTAGAATTACCTAGTTCAGTTTATAGTATATAGTTTATTTTAATAATTTTTTTATTAATTTCCATCCCCACAGTGTTTCATTACATTTTAACCGAGTGTAAAAAGCAAACATTTCGACTGACCAACAATGTTGTGAGACAACATCCTTGACATTGCTACATGAACTTTCTATTTCATGGAATTTTCATCTTGAACTTAGGAAAAAAAAAATTATCTTCAATCTTTCACTTAAATATTTTACAAAAATAAAACAAAAGAGATCTCTTTGACTGACAAAACTATTGTCAATATTGTTCGATTATATTTTCCATAAAAAATTGAGAAGTATGTGGAAGAAAAAAAAACATAAGTAGTCATTAAATTCCCATAATTTAGAAATATTATTATTATTTTGCATATCAATTTATTATACAGGGTGTCTGTGAGAGGTTGGGAAATCTCGGAGCTGGAGATACTGGTGACCAAAAAAAGTCGATTGAGCCAAATATGCCTTATCCGAATGTTGCTGGTTTAAAAAATACGTGGCGTTCAACGCTAGAATTTTATTTTGAAATATCAATAACTTTGAAACCTGTCGGAGTATTAAAAAAAATTGGCCAAAAAACATAATTGTGCCAATTTTTTTTTATACTCCGACAGGTTTCAATGCTATTGAGATATTTCAAAATAAAATTCTAGCATTGAACGCCCCGTATTTTTGAACCAGCAACATTCGGATAAGACACTTGGCTCAATCGACTTTTTTTGGTCACCAGTATCTCCAGCTCCAAGATTTCCCAACTTTTCACAGACACCCTGTATAAAAAAAATAATAAATAGTTAAATAAATAAGTAATAAATTGAATTCAATTAAGGGCATATCAAAAGATCCGACATGACAATACATCATTATGTTTGTAATAAACACAATTAAATTTAAGGCAAGCACAAAAGTAGTTCAATTGTCAAAATAGAGCAAATAGCAAAAATCACTAAATATTTCTCAAACTGAAGTTTCTTTTAAACGAAACATTTCACAAATATTTGTGTATAGACTTGGTCTGTGTTATAAGACCAATAAGATTAATTGTTAGAAGCAGATGTAAATCAATTGTTAGAAGCATATGTAATCATAAGTATTTCGTCAGTTAAATGTGAAATAATATACCTGTTCCTTTGCTTTGCTAGATGCACTGTTGGGGCTAATTTGCACAGTTTCAGCGACAAGACCATCACTAGCACTTTTATCTGAACTTTTTTCTTTTTCACTATGTTCGTTAGATTTACTGTCTTTGTCAGCTTCCGGCACGGTACTACTTTCAGAAGTTTCTTGAGGTACTGAGGTTGTTTCTTCAGCTGATATACTTTTAACTTCCAAAGTTGTGTTGGGCGGGAGGGTCGGTTTGTTCTCCTTTTCTGAGAATGCTTTTGAACTGTCTGTGCTTTCTACGGGTTTCATCGGACTCAGTGTAGCTTCGGGTTGTGAATTAGAAGTACTTGAGGCCACTGTCGAAGACACATCTGTGCTGGGAGTTGCTAGAGTCTGTGAACTTGTCTTTGCTTCTTCCGGTGCTTTGGCTGGTTCTGGAGGCGGTTTTTGTTCCTGTGTAGGTGTCACTTTGGGTCTCTCTACCAGCTTATCCGTTGCTTGCGAAACCTAAAAATAAACAATTTTTTCTTCAACATTAAATTTCTTACTTAATTTATGATATCCTATTATAAATTAATACAAGTGTTTTTTAAGATACCCAATAAACCAGTCTCTGCTATGTGCATTAAATAGGTTTCTAAATTTGATGTAGCACTTTATGTACGTATTTTATTTATGAAGTATGACAAGTGTTATAAATATAATTGAATAGGAGACTCAAAGTACAGGAAGAATGTTTTTTTATTTAGGGTTTTATTCCTACCAGAGCAATGATGAACAATAACGTGATTTTTTGCTACAAACTGATATACAGAGTGAATGGATACTTCGGAAATTGAATACCAAGAAGAATAAACCTCGTATGCATTAATGGAAAGAACAAATAAAAACACATTTTGCATTAATGCAATAAAATAATAATAATAGAATTTATTGAAATTTTATAAATATTTCTAAAATTCTGAGCTATATTTATAAAACTACTTCTGTTTGCCTTAATCATGGATACCCCTATTCCCCAAATAATGAGGTTTCTTTTCAATCACCCTATACAAACTCTGAAATGGACAAAACAGAATATTAAAATAAATAATTTTCATTAAGCAACCTGTTGGCTAAAGTGAGATGTTCCAGAAACTTAATCAAGAACTTAGGCCAACCTTGTATCACCCCACTTTTAATTTTAAAATGTTGTACCGATGTTGTGTTGTGTCAATATCTTGTCAACTGCAGATTGATTTACATTGTCTTATTTAAAAATGACTTAATTAAATGAAGAGTTAGCAGATACGGTGTGAGTGTATGTGTATCATACATCCTTGCTTCTTAAAAGCATGCTTATTAGTTCGTGGATATCAAGTAATTTTATTGTAAAATGACCTAATATCGATTTATGATAAGTAGTTTATTTAGTTTTTAATTAATATTAATCCCAGCTGTTTCAATACTTTCTAATCGAAAATCTCTAAGGGTTTAAAAGTACACATTTGCCTAATGAAATTTTTTTTTCACTGATTCATAGGTACCTACCTAATGTATTAATTTTTATGAAGTAAGAATTTCTTCAATTATAAAACGTCATTTACTGTTACTGAAATTTAAAATCTACAGCTATAGTAATATATGGTTTGATAGATTGTTACAGCAAGTGATATTGCCCAAAGAAGTCATCTAATTAAAATTTTGTAACTGCTTGTAATTTACAATTATTTATCTTTTTCACAAAATGCTGATATAATGTTTGGGTACTTTCTACTTTGCTACTATTTAATTAACCAATAAAAAAAATCTTCATGTGGATTATAACAAGCTGTTGTCTGGTGTCAATTTGTGACAAAGTATCAGAATTGACAGTCAGTTTTCTTACAAAAAGTATCACACTAAATATGAAATTTATAAGGACAAAAATAAAATAGACAATACCACAAGAGTGGTACACTTAAATATTCTGAAAAAAAAAAAAAAATGTAGGCTTCTATAATGTTTTAATTTATTAAAGTTCTTTTGAAGTATTTAAAAATTTATCAAATAACCTGCAGCTTTAATTTGTCCAACACTATACAGGGTGTTCCTAAATAAGTGTCCCAACGGAAAACTGTAATCCTCTTAAAAAATTAAACATTTTTCCTCTTCCATTTTTCTCTCCGGACTTTCGTTT
The DNA here is from genome assembly GCA_037114965.1 of Monochamus alternatus. Lineage (NCBI taxonomy): Eukaryota > Metazoa > Arthropoda > Insecta > Coleoptera > Cerambycidae > Monochamus > Monochamus alternatus. Next base: position 1,028,599 of record CM073428.1, read on the forward strand.
TCGAGATACACGGTGTAAAAACTTTAATTTTTTTTTAGTTTTTTTTCCAATATCTTAGGAACGTTTGAACTACAGGACTGAGCTTTTGTAAACACATTGCCACTATTAATAGCTACTTTTTCGCACCCTTCTCGAATTGATTGGACATGCCAGTGGTGGAGATTTTAAGATATCGGAAGGATTTTTTCCCCCATAACTTTTACGCCACTGGAAAAATTGACATTGGACAAAAAATTCTGAAGCGCCAATGAATTTTACACAAAAATAGTTCTCTTGGTTCATTGCTCTAAAGTCAACCTTTTTTAATCAAAATGACTTTCTATGAACAAAAATAAACATTTTGCTAACGTTTCGAAAATCTTTTGTAATTCAAAAAATAAGTAGTAATAATTAACAATATGATGAGACACTTTCACATTTTGCAAGTGCAAGACCTCAAGAGAACGACAAATCGAACCGCCGGATAGAGACATCTGAAATGCATCGTTTATAAAATCCATGTCAATAATATCGAAGAGTTGACCGATAGGGGTGAAGCCGCAGCGGCAGAAAGAAACATGATTCGGAGATGTAGGTAAGGCATGCATTGAAGTCCGCAAACGTAATTTTTAACAGTTTGTGTAAATTTTACTCGCCAAATTGATAAAAAAAAGTTAAAATCCTATCTGTTGTCAAATAGTTAAAATTGTTAATTATTACTACCTATTTTTTGAATTACAAAAGATCTCCGAAACATTAGCAAAATGTTTATTTTTGTTCATAGTCATTTTTATTGAAAACGGTTGACTTTAGAGCAATGAACCAAGAGAACTATTTTTGTGTAAAATTCATTGGCGCTTCAGAATTTTTTGTCCAATGTCAATTTTTCCAGTGGCGTAAAAGTTATGGGGGAAAAAACCCTTCCGATATCTTAAAATCTCCACCACTGGCATGTCCAATAAATTCGAGAAGGGTGCGAAAAAGTAGCTATTAATAGTGGGAATGTGTTTACAAATGCTCAGTCCTGTAGTTTAAACAGTTCCTAAGATATTAAAAAAAAAAATAAAAAAAAACAGTTTTGATACCGTGTATCTCAAAAACGAAAACCCGGAGAGAAAAATGGAAGAAGAAAGAAACAGTTTTGCGTTGCGACACTTATTTAGGAACACCCTGTATAATCTATTAAAATATATGTATATGATAAAAGCATATAGTTAACAGTTTAGTCATTAGAAGAACTGCATGTTCTTATAAGCCCAGCAGATAGCTATTACAATTTAAATCTATCTATAAAATCAGTTTTCCAAAAACCACTACCATTTAGGGGAAATAAAAAATGACTTACCTGTGGCACTTGAGATGAGACAGTTGGAGATTTATCTTTTGAAGGTGCGACATAATTACCCTGATTTTCCGTTTTGGGTGGGGATTTGACTTCTGGAGTTCCATTAGATTGCGGTTTGTCCGCGGAGACTTCAGAAGTAGGTGTAGAAGAGTTTGAGGAATTCGATGAGTTCTGCGATGAGGAGTTCTGTTGGGACTGTGAAGTGGCGGGTAGAGTCTGGCTTACTGGAGGTAATGTGTTTTGCTGAAGCAAAAAAAACAAAGCATTTAAGTGCCTGGTTTGTTAAAATCATTAAATATGTACCACGAACATTATAGCTTTATAATAATGATAATAACTTGTTCTTTAGTAATTTAATGATTTCATTCATTTTCTTTGACAATATACTATTTAAAAAAACTATTAAATGTATATTTTTTATGTAACTAAGAATCATCACAATTATTGTAAATTCCGCATGGTGACACAGTAAGCACTAAAACTGTTTACAAACAACTTGCCTCCTAATCAAAACAATTGTTTTTGTTGACTGTTTAATATTCTCTACTAAAGTGTTAATAGCTATAATGATGTTTTGCTACCAAGAAGGTCAGATATTTTTTCTCCAACAATAATTCGATATAAATAGAATAAAATTTCTATTGACAAACATATAAAATATGCTTCCCCTATTGAAAACTTATTCTCCAGCATTGGGATAGATGTCATAATAGTTCTATGTCATTTATATACAGAACAGATTTAAGAATAACAGTAATTTGTACAGGGTGTCTCAAACTCGATAGTATGGGTCTGCTGTGACAAAAAAAAATGAATACAATTCAGATGGGATGAGGGAAGCTTCATTTTCAATCGAAAGTGTTATTTTTTTGGACTAATGATGTCATCAATTATATTTTTTCCAGAAACATACCTACATTTTTTTCCTGTTAAAAAGCTCTCTTTTTTCTAATAAACTTTTATTAGAGAATTTTTTTTTTGTATTACTTCCCGCTTAAAAGTTATAAGCAATATTGTCCAAGAGTCTCAAAAGAAGTACCGCCTAAAAATCACAGTGGTGGAAGGATCAAGTACTTAGTCATTGGAAAATAATTAAATGTTCGTTATTTAAAGTGACGTTTAAAACAAAAGGTGATGTTAGCAATAAACTTAAAAAATAATGTAAATGCCCTCATACTACATACATCTATTCTCTATATGACCTCTCATTTCAAAACATATATCCAATCTTCACCTGACTTCTTTGTGAGTTGTGTTAATTAATATTTCATCGTTTAACTCGTAACAAGCATATGTGTTTTTTTATTTCAAATGAATAATATCTCACAAAAGTGTTTTGTAAACCTTATTTTTTAAAACTTCCCATTAAAAAATCGAGGGTTGTTAGATCTGGTAACTTTCCTGTCCACTGAATAGGTCCATTAATACCAATTCATTTTTCTGGAAGTGTTGCTAAATGTTGCTGCACAATCCTGGCCTTGTGGAGTGGAGCTAAATCGTGCTGAAACCAAAGGCTTCTCCTTAGCTGCAAAGGCACATTTTCCAGAAGTGCAGGAAGTTCTTCTTGTACGAAATTTAGGTAACTCACGCTATTCAATATATGATCACAAAAATAAATCCCAATTAAATGCCTGCTGATGAAGCCGCACCATAAAATTAACTCTAATATGGCCTTGGTTTTGAACTGGATTTCCAATGTGGGAATTTTCAATGGACCAGTAGTGTTCATTGCGCTCTTTTGACTATTACTAACAAACCCACTTTCATCCATCCAAAGGACATGCCGAAAAAGATTCTAATCAACAGCTTCTACATTTACTACAATTTGAGCTATAAAATTAAGACTGTTTTAAATGTGATGATCAGGCAAATACTCCAAATTGTGAATTTTGTAGTCATGATACCCATTGGTCTTTACAATTCGTTGAACGGTAGATTTATCCAAATCTAAGTACCGTATAAAATGCCGTATAGAATATCGTGGATTTTGTTCGAAATACTGTAACAGTCTAGCTGTATCAACATTGTTTCATACCCTTTGGTCAATTATTTGATTCCTCCAAACAGAAAACGCATCTTCACTTCATCACAAGGTTGTCCTCCAATCTTGTAATGGTTCTATGATCAGGAATGAGGTACTCTGGATACCTTTCTCAATATAACTCAACAGCTCTTCTTGAATTTTTTGTGACTCGCCGTAAATTAGCAACATGTCACCTTTTCTGAATGAGAAAACATTTTGTAAGCACAAAGTTATACGTTTGACGTTTGTATTGAGTAATGACAAGTATTTTGTGACATTTATGCACTTTACACAACGAACAATTATTTTCCAACAACACAACTTCCTTCTTCCGCCGCTAATGTAATTTTTAGGTAGCATTTCTTGAGACTCTTTAGAACGATATTGCTTATAACTTTTGAACAAAGTAATACAGAAAAATTATTCCTCTAATAAGTGTATTAGAAAAAAGAGAGCTTTTTAACTACATTAGTCGTTTCTGTCAAATGCCAAAGATAATACTTTCCATTGAAAATGGAGCTTACCTCATCCCATTTAATACCACGTGTCCCAATTTTTATTTAAATTTTTTGTATCCTCACAGTAGACCCATATTATCGAGTTTGAAAAAAGTACGATTCTACTTACATTTGGGGGATGTCCGAGGTTTGGCTGATACCCGCTGGGATACGAAACGTTCTTGGGAGGATTGTACATTTGTCCGCCCGAGGACTGGCTCATGTTTGCGACGGGATGATTACTAGGAGGAATTGATCCCATATTGCCACCCATGTAGTGGGTGGAGGCGTTAGGTACATTTAGAGAATAATGGTTTGGCTGTGCATTGGGATGATTGTGAGCTACATTCATATTTGGGTAGGGATTCTGGTTCATATGGCCAGAAGGTTGGCCATAAGCAGAGGGCACACCTTGGGGATGCATAGGTTTATTTAAAGAACTGGTCACGGCTGTGTTCTGCGATGACGATGTCAATACTGGTTTTAAGGCTGAGTTCATGTTTCAACTTAGTTGAATGTATCTGCAAAAAAAAGATTAATTGTCAAACAATGAAACGAGAATTTAGTATTGTTATTAATACATAACATTTAAATTAAAATAGGATGAACGATGAAATCTAATCAAATTTAAATAAAAGAGAAGAAAAAGAATAATAAACAAATTCATGTTTTATTTTTAATAAAAAAGGGCCATGATTTCTATTTTTTTTTTCTGGACAACAAAGTACGATACGAGTCATTCAAATAACAGGAAAGTTTCATTTTAAGATGTTTAATTCGAAAAAATACAAAATTTAAAAAACGCAGTGGTGTCTGGGAGGAAATTATTGAAAAACTTCATAAGAGGGTTCAACATGCGAACATATGTCGAAATTTTTCTCGTAAACGATCGCCTTGATTTATTATTTTAAAGTCTATATTATACAGGGTGTTAAAAATTTAGGTATTAAATTGTAAAGCATAGCGCGCCCCTGGTAAACTAAAAGATCTAAATATGTTTCAAGGACATTATTTTAAGAGGTCCTTAAACTAGTGTCCCATTACATTTTCATTCAAGTTATTTCCAGCGGCGTCCTTCAGAGAGAGATATCTCCGTAGGGAGGACCTATAGGAAGTAATATTATAGGAACTTGTCATTTTATATGTTCATGTTCTATCTGCATCCAAGAGATTTCCCACATTTTCCCGGACACCCTGTATATTTTATTCGGTGGCCAGTTTCATGAGATTAACATTTCTATGATAAGGTTATTATCAGAATTTGTCGTTAGATTTTTGAATTTATGTAGTCCAATTGTAAAAGGAATTTCTAACAAAAAAGTCAAAAAATACCCTCGGCTGGCCTTGTTTAATATACCTTTCAATACAATGCTTAAATTATGTGTAAAGCATAAAAAAATTGATTAAGTGTTCAAAATGCCATTATTTTATCTCAAACCGTTTCGATAATATTGAAGAAAAATCATCTTCAGGGCCGACTTTTAAAAGGCTCTAGCTCTCTAAGTCCATTTGTCGACTTCTGGTTATATGCAGTTTTCGTCACATATTTTGCTATAAAATCGCCCCCTGAAAAATTCGCTAATAATTTCCGAAAACCCTGTAGATCACATAGAAATAAAACATCAATATGCTAAGGTAATGCTGCTGGTTATTAGTAGGGCCTTGTAAGGTCACCATTTGACAACTATTGGTTTGCATTTGCCGCAAATGCTCCACCTGCTACGATTTTTTATATTAAGAAATTTCAACCTTTTATTGTTATGTAAGATTATATTATTTTACCGTTTGTAAACCCTGGAGAGAATAATTATTAATGGCGTTTGTTAAAAACAAATGAGCTGCCATCATATTAACTTGTCATAGCATACTGCTTTAACGAGTGAGATTTTTTTTTAAAGAGCACGTTTAGAAATTATTCCAGAACGGTTGCAGATTTTAAGGAAGAGAATAGAAAATTGTATCCCTTTAGAAGCAGGTTTAATTATTGAAATAAAAAAAAAATTAATAAACAAGACGCATTTATAATCATTTATTTCGGAAAGGAAGCATTTTCAGACCCATAGGTAAAAACCTTATTTACTTTTGCTCTCTAGAACATTCTCTTCAAAAAACATATATTTATTGTTTTTTTTAAATTTAACTAGGTATAATTTCAAGCACATCTGAGGTCTTTACAATGCAATGCAAAATGCATTTCAGTCGTGCAGCAATAAATGCGGCATCGAGTTTTTGACACTGTTTAAAAAAACACCGAGTATTATTTTTAACTTTCTGGCGCCGCTGCCGTGAACTGGAAATTATTTGTGAATGTCTAGCGTAGTAGTAGTTTTATCTGTTTTCACAAATACTAAAATTATTTAATGAATAATTAATTTTAGGTCATACGCCAGTGACAGTATTGTTTCATTAAACTTAAAATTAAGAGACGTAATCTATTCTATTACATTAAATTACATTTGACTGATGTTTTAATAAATGCCTTAGAAGATAGGAAACATTATTGGAGGGAGACTTTATTTTTATATCAGTCTATATCAACTATACATAAATAAATAAAGGATTTTTGTAAATGTAATATAAAATATCTAATAAACTACTTTAAAATATAATACATAACAAAACTATTTGGCAATGTATACCAGAAGCAGTAGATATGCTTGGAAATACTACGGAATTTGTGCGTGCTTCTTTTTCTGAATCTGATCCAAATCTCGAATTTTTCTAGCCAGTAAATTATCAATTATTATAAATTTAGTATTTTTTTTATCTGGCTGCGTCTAACGTCGCCAAGCATTTTAAGCGAAGCGCTTCCAGCGCATTTTCTGTGCGCGCCTACTAGACGACAAGTTTTGACGTTTAAAAACTACTAACCAAAAACAGTTAATGAGCCTTTATGCCTTTTTGTAACCTTATTATCTCAATTTAAACTTTATTTTCTGTATCCATTTTTCCAAGGCAGGTGTAGACCATCTGCTTGGATAAAGCGCAAGTTACAGAGCGAAAATATTTTAAGCTTAGTTTGCTTACAAACGCTTGAAATCTAGCGTAACCGTCCAACAGAAACATATGTAGCCGGTATATTTTTCCTATAAAATCGTATGCCGCATATCCTAATACACAGTTTCTGCTGCAGTAAGTACGCATGCGCCGCACCTTTCTATTGGCTGTGAGGAATTGACGGAGCCATCTGTTCCATTACCAGCGCTATCATAGACGGGTATATCGTTCGGGCGGGCAAAATTTCGTGTATATCTTTTTGCTAATTTAATTAATATTATTATTATTTATTTATTATAAATGTAATTATTATTAGTGATTTCGTGTTCTTAAGAATGAAGAATAATTCAAGCTCTACAGCGTATTCTCAAAATTAAGAGTTTAGGGCGTGAAAATATGAGTGTAGTGTAAGTGATGCTGAAATATGTAATTTATTAACAAAAATGTACTTGAGTAGCACTTATGTATAGTGCAAATAAAAAAGTGGTAAAGAAGTACAACTGCGAAAATACTGGGGACTCGCGGAAGGAAGAGGGTATTTTTAAATTGAGTTTTCGACATAAAAAAATAATTGGATTACTATATCATATAAGATCTAGACTTTGTCTAGAATGTATACAAGGGTGCTTTTGCGAATTATGCGCGACATATGAATTATAGTAAGTGAATTTAGTATAATACTAAATAAAAACTTTAAATTTGGAAATAATTCTTATTATTTTTATTATCTAATTTCTCGTAAAAACTGTTATATCATTGTTTCTACTAAAAATATTTTGTATATTTTTTATATCTGATCGCCTTCAAATTTAATACGCCTATGCAACGTTGCTCCTCGCCCATCGCGCTAAGGCTACAAGCCAGTGATTAGTCACTCTCTAGATTTTTCGCCGTCTAGTATAATTTATTTTGCTAACTTTACTGTCAAATTTCGAAGTAATTTTGTCAATATCGGATGGGAATTTTCCGAAATTTTACATATTTACTGTTAATATGCACATTATATCCGCAATCCGGCTTGAGTATGAGAGAAAAGTCAAGTGACGTATGCCAACTTACTTGCCACCTTTCTAGTCACCGTTTCGTAATATGTCGAAACTCGTATAAGATAATGTCATGCCTTTGAAAATAGTTGACGATCTTTCCAATGTGGTAAAAATATACAGGGTGCTCCATTTAAAAAATAAAAAGTAAGGCCTACACCTTGGAAATGCGATATTCAACAATTGTTTTTTGACACATATCTTCAAAAATATACAGAAGTTCCTACAACTTTCATTCTTACATCTATTTTTGTATCTCGAATAATAACGTTGAAGAGGAGATGCCATTCTCGCGTGACCACTGTACATATAAAAAAAACCGAAATATCACCTATTGATAAAAGTTACTCCTAATCCTAACAAATAGAATTTGAATAATACAACTAAAAATCAATGTTTTGTTATCAATAAGTTTAACATTAACAAACTTCAGTATTATTTTTACTCAAATAGATGCGAAATTTAAAATATGTATATGTAAGGAACTTTTATTGGTATACTACGTTCTACATAGTAACTACTAAATATAGTTTTTGTCAACGCATATTAAACTACTACAATAAATTATTAACCATAGCAAATTGATAAATTCTTCGTAAGACCTTGACTCTTATGAAAAAATACGTATACGATATAATAATAGTCAGACGACAATAACGTGTAGACGGCGTAAAAATCCTAGACCTCCCCTAAAATTACATTTCCCTCTTTCAGATGTGAAAAATTAATGTAGTTTCAATCAATATATTTCGATAGCTACCCTTGCCATTACGACTGACCGATTAAAAAGCGTTTCTATTCGGTAGTGGGAGTGGGTAGATTCCACCAGACAGAATTTATAATAAATAATTGAAATTGAAATAATTTTATTTTTCCTTAATTTAAATGAATTCTGTGATATGTACAATCGTTTGCAATAATAGTAAAATAATTTTGAGATATCTTTTGAACTACTGACGTATTTGTAATGAAATCTACTTTCAATTTTTAAGATTACTTCTTAGTTGTTTCATTCACCAATAGAGATTTAATGAAATTTCCACTCAGAACTTCCAGAAGATCAAAAACTGTTTTGAGGGAGCGTCATTATTATTGAAAATGCATGTACCTACTCTGCGTCCAACATAAAATTTTTAGAGGGTGTCCAGGAGCGAAACTGCTATAAGTACTTCTTAACGAAAAAATATCTGCTCCGAACAAAAAACTATAGCAAATATACAGGATGATTCTGTCATAATATCATTAATTTTAAGTACGTATTCGGAAGGCCTAATAAAGATAGAAAAAAAAATGTTTTACTCAACCTTTCAAAAGATAAACAAATCACCCCATAACAATCGGTAATACGACGCTCCTGGTACGTTACAAATTTTCTGATGACGCGTTCGAGTATTGAAGCTATATAGAAGTCCAACAGCGTTGCCACTCAGGACCACATACTTACATATAATAACTTGTTCGGTACTGATAGATTTTTTTCAAACGATAAACTTTTTGTTGTATGCATTTTGTATATTCTTTGAGGTACTTTTAAAAATTGTTGCATTTTAAAGGCATTCATTAAGCATTTTGTCAAGTTCTGACGTAAAATTCATTCCTCATACTCTCGTAATGCAAGTTCAAAAGCTCCACAAAATTTTATACAATAAATAATTTTGGATAAAACATTAAACACATACCTATTTTTTATCACTCTTTTGTTATGTTCTTGAAAACAAAATCAAGTTGAGCTTGTATGTTGATATTCCCAAATAATGCAAATCGCATTTGATTATTAATATGAATAGAATCAAATCTATTACTCATGAACAGTACAGCTACCGAATAACACAGACGCACACGGAAAACAGAGACGCGCATGTCTATTAAAATGTCTTTTATTAATTTTTCCTCGGTTCTGTTCAGCAGAGGCAACCGCTTTCAGTACTTCACTTTACCCAACTTGAATTGCATTTTTATTCAGGCAAATAGCAAATTTTATTAGTAATTATAAACTACACTAGTGACACAAACATACGAAATTCACCACCTTCTACCACACGAAAATTATAACTTGATGATCGCCTTCATAGAAAAGCGAATCAGAACGATGTTCGACTTATTCCGCCGGTAATGTATTAAAAGGGAATTTGAACTGCTAACTTTACAGCTGTGCCGATTACAGCCTATTTGATATCGGCACCTGATTACTGCGGTTGGGTATTTGTTATAAAATTCTCATGATTTTATATTGATTAAACCGGGTGATCTTAAAAATGGAAATTTTATTATTGTTTGTTTCTGTTATTATTTAGGGGTTCTGCAGTTCTGCAGCGCTTCATCATCATCATTGAATAGATATTAAAAACAATGTTGCTGACCTAAATGCGGTAAGCCAAGACTCGGATTGCCTTATTGCTTATGAAATAAAAGGTATTTCTCGGACTGGTTTTTGTTGACAGCACGACGTTTTTTTATTGCTGTCTATTTAAATACCAAAAATGTTTCAGACCCTCTTAATAATTTAACCTACTGAGTATTGAATTTTATTTCACTATTTATGTAATGAAGTGTGAACGGTTTATTTTCATCCGTTGGAGTTTTGTACTTTCAATATTAAATATTTTGTATGTTGAAACTTTGTATGTTAATTGCATACTTTTAAAAAATAATTTATAGCATTAATTAAGTACGTATTACAATAAGTAGGTACTATAGGAAAATATTTAAATTTGGCAACGTTGCGTCGGGCCGACAATGAGTTGAACTGCCTCCAGCAGTCAGTGACAGTCTGAAAAGGGGGATTACATAATGGTTAGGAAATATTTTTTTCAGCGTAAATATGAATTTATTTATTTTATTTTTTTTTTAATCGCGTATTCGTATTATACTCTTTATTCCCCTTATCTTCTTCTTATAATTAATGCCATTATGAGTAAATCACCCTGTAATAAATAAACTCATCATGTTGGTTTACTCCAAAACTCTTCTATCAAGTTATACTGAAATATGTGAACAAGTAATAATATTATTGTGACTAGGGATGCAATAACGGTTTGGAACTATCGATTATTATCGATAAATAAAATAAATCATCGATATTATCGATACAATATCAATAAATATTCCCAACCCTACTCAACAGATGTCACCAACTTCATGATTGTTCCCTAAATTTTAGGTTACTTATGTACGTATCGTATAAAAAAATGTTTACATATAAGTCGCATAAATCATTATTGGCTTCAAGCTACGGCTTAACGTGATTCTTCGTGAGTCAAATTATTATCGATATTATCAAAACTATCGGTAGCTACAGATATTATCGCTACTATAACGATAATATCAATAATTAATTATCGATATATATTCCCTAACTGTGACAAAATAAATAAAAAAAAAACGGAGAAAACAGAATTGTTCTCAAAAACTGCAATTGTATTAAAAGTAAGTCAAATTTGGCAGTTTAAAATTTGAAACTCTTATTTTTTCACTTATCTGCTTTTTCAGTGTGAAATTTTTTGATTAGGCGCAAGGATTTATTCAATAAATCTTAATTTTTTCAGAAGTGCAGCAAAATACCCAATTAAACTAAAGAAAAACTATCATTATGCCACAAATAAATAGCTTCAAAGAATAAAATGATGGTTTATGCACAATAACGTACCTAAAGTTATCTCAGAAATAATCGGTTATTACCATTAACAGTTAGAGCATTTTCATAATACATTTTAACAGTTAGTACGCGTTACGAAATTGCTAATTTGCTATGATAATTTGGCACAGCTATAGTTGTAAACATATGCCAAATATTATACCAGTATCTACTACACTAGGTAAAGACAAGCCGTCCTTATTGAAAGACACTATGAATTAGGTATTGGTTAATAAAATATTACAGATAGCCAACAAATAGAAACATATTTATTACACGTGAATGATTAATTCTGTCTTAAGAGGAAGAACTGTTTAAGCAATCTAGTTTCTCTTCGTTATTTATAATCGATCGCAGCCTTAAACTTCATGGTACGCCAATGGAAATTTGCCACACTACATCACTTTGCGCATTATGACGGCATAGTACCATTGACTGCGAGGATAGTAAAAACTATTCTAAAGAAACGCCTATTCGATTCCATTTTAGAATTTCTAAAGACGTATTACGTAATTCAAGCTACTATATTGTTATACTGTAAGACCACATATTGAACTAGATTATTCCAAGTGCTACTGTAGATAGTCCAAAGCTATAAAAATATAGAGACTCGGGTTTGTTTCCTGATAGGGAATACTTATTGCATTAAAAAGATAATACGAGTTGTGATCAAAAAGTTAACAAAAACTTTGTAATATTTCGGGATGTACAAGTCCGATTTGCTAGATATGTTCGATGTTGTGTTAGTAAACATGTAAGGTATCTATTATTAGCTATATCGGATGTTTAGTCTGTTGTCACTTTGTGATTGTCACCTGTCACAAAAGTTAATATGTAGCGCCCTAGACGCCTCAGCACATCAGCAACAACTGAATAAAATGTGAAAATAGAAGAGAAATCAGAGAAATTTCTGATGATGTTGGTCTATCAATTGGCTCATATGATTTTTGGGGTACGAAACTACTGGTAACTAAATGTGTTTCAAAATTGTTTAAACTAAATAAAAAAACGATGCAGAACTACTGAAATGTGTTATGACAGGTGCATAACGTATTATAACGTTTATTCCATTCTTATCGCAAAATTTGAAGCAAATTTTCAGATTTTTTTTAAGAAATAAATAATCACCGATCGTACTAAAACACTTGTAACCTTTGTGACAGGTGACAACAGACTAAACATCCGATATGACTAATAATGTAGAGATACTTTTCGGACATGTTTACCACACAACAACGAAAATATCGGGCAAATTGACTAATACAACCCAATATATTACAAAATTCTCGTTACTTTTTTATAACACCTCGTATATCTAAGTATCCCTAAAATCCACAATAATTAATTTAATTACACATACTCGTACATTATTTTAAATAATTTAAAATATACATACATTCAGTGCCTCCTTCAAGAATATAACAGCCTAATATATTTGTTTTTTGTCTGATTTAAATCAAATTAGTTTCAAAAGATAAAGGTCATCAAGGTATATTTAAGAAGTCGCTTTCTATTTTTAATTTGCAAGCTCCTCTAATAAATTGTATGAAAAAATTTAAAAATCGTAGTAGGCATATTTTAATAAAAAGTCATCCTAAAACTCTGAATTGAAGGTTTGGTTAAATTAAAAAAAATGAGGATTTGACTAAAATAAATCTGTTCCAAATTTTTCAATTAAGCTTTGATTTTCTTTATTTTCACTAAGAGGCAACTAATTGTGTAAATAGCGTATTAGTTGTCAAGTATACAGTATAAAATATTTAACAAAACATACGATTTAATTTTTCTTTAATAACAATAATAATACTAATTTAATAGAGTAAATGTTCGAAATGTGCTTCCTGAACCTCCTGACAAAAAAAAATCTATTTTAGCACTGGTTATTAAGGCTTACGGTGAGCGCTCGATTCAAAGGGATATAGTTTTCGCTCAGTAACTCCTCAACGAAAAATGATAAAAATATACGGTTTTTTTTAATAGACTACAAATATTATTTTACGTCGACGCTGTGTTTTGGAATTTTGAAAATATGCAAAATTCATTTAAAAAAAATTAATTATACACTTTTTCAAAATTTCAAAACACAGCGTCGACGTAAAATAATATTTATAGTTTATTTAAAAAAACCGTATATTTTTATCATTATCCGTTAAGGAGTTACTAAGCGAAAACTATGGGTTTGTTTCAACACAGCAAGAATCGATTCTGAACCGTCCAGAATTAGTTAGTCAGTTCAGTTGTTAATGTACTCTCGGCGAATGCGACGTAAGACGGTGTTGGTCAAACATTTCTTACGGTACTGAACCAGTTCTCGACGGTTGTTGGAACAGATCTTATATATCGTTTGATAGAGCGCTCACCGTAAGCCTTAAATCATGCGTATTGTTAAATATTTTATTCAGTCTAATGATAGATTTTTCTTCGTTTCTGAACGATCTGTCAAGGTTTGACAGGTATTGTGCCATATCATCTTCTCATAATATACCTTAGATCCGAATTCTGTAACAAAAATATTTGTTCCGTTTAAAGTAAGTTTATTTACCGACAGGAACAGTAAAATAATTATTGAAAAGAGGCAAATTTATTATGTAACCGTAGCAGATACGAAAAAAATGTAAGATAGGATTTTTGTTTGAAATTAAAATCCAAATTTAAAAATGTTAAAAACTTTAATATTATACAGGGTGTCTGTGAAAGGTTGGGAAATCTCGGAGCTGGAGATACTGGTGACCAAAAAAAGTCGATTGAGCCAAATATGCCTTATCCGAATGTTGCTGGTTTAAAAAATACAGGGTGTTCAGTGCTAGAATTTTATTTTGAAATATCTCAATAACTTTGAAACCTGTCGGAGTATTAAAAAAAGAATTAGCACAATTATGTTCCTTGGCACGGCAAATAAGAATTTTTAACTAATTTTGACGTCACTAGTAGAGGGCGCCACTTATGGCACATCACATTTCTTTTAAGTGGCAGAACTTTTTTGCAACTTAGTGTATCCATCTGACTATAGAAACAATTGATTCTCCCACCTATTGTATCTGAAAAAGATATGTCTTGATGAAGTCGTTAAGAGTAACAGTTTTCGAAATAATCCTATTTGAAATATTCAGTGAACCGATTGAAAACTGTTATCTTTAGCTACAGAATTGGCATACAGTTGATTGTTATATTTCACAAACTGGATTCTGTTATGTAAATATGACTCCAATAGTTTAATGGGATCTTCATTAAATGAAAAAGATTTTAGTTTATTGGACAGCACAGTGTGATCCACTTTATCGAAAGCTTTAGCCAGGTCAGTATATATGACGTCAACTTGACCTTTCTTAAACATTTCATTTGCAATAAAATCAGCAAAAATGTTGAGATTAGTTATGGTAGATTTTCGTTTTACAAAGCCATGTTGCTGCTGTAGGAGTACTGAATCAATATAGTTATAAATTCTGGTTTGTAATAATCTTCAATATTTTAGAAACTGCTGACAATATAGAAATAGACCTATAATTTTTAATCAGTTTCGTGTTACCACTCTTATGTATAGGAACAATTCGAGCCACTTTCAAGCGGTCAGGAAAACATCTGCATTTTAATATAACATTAAATAAAGCAGTTAAAGGTGACTTGATTAAATGACTGTATGCTTTAAAAAAATAGGGAGGTAACCTATCTACACCAACAGAGGTTTTGGGTTTTAGAGTCTTAGTAGGTAGCCTGCTCAACTTCATTTTCAGTTATTTGGTCTATCGTCAAGAGTTCCAAATTATAATTGTGATCAACATTTACAGTATTCAAATTGAAATTACTTGTGGTATATACACCTTTAAAAAAGTCAGCAAATCCATTAGCAATAGTTAAGTCAGTTTCGTATTCGGCACCATTATGGTCAAATCTAAATGCTATATCACTATTCATCCTCTTTTTATTTACATAATTCCAAAAACTCTTGGGATCGTTATTAATACTGGTTTCCACTTTCATTATATAATTCTGATGACACTGTTTTATAAGATATTTAGATTATCTCCTAATTTCACAGTATGTTTACTTATAATGTTGTGACAATTCATAATTTTTCTTTGACAACTTGAAATAGTGATAGTGATTAAAGAAGCAAATTGCCCATATTTCCGCCACTGGTGCTTGATATTTTCACATTTTATGACACCTTAACTAACTACATTGTGTACCAAGTATGGCTTAAATATCTCCATTGCTTTAGTAATTAAAAAAATATATTTTTTCAAACTTTGACACCCTGTATCTTCCTTATAAAGCCCCAAAATTATAACTATTATATAATAAACTGCCATTATTTTTCAAAATTCTACTTACCCTTGAAGTTTGTTCATTAAAAACTGAATCACTCTGTATATGTATTTTAGCATATTTAATTAACAGTTTCCTTGTTTATGTTCCATTTCATGTGGAAATTGTTGGATTTGTGGGAGAAAATTCACGAACGAGGAAAACTGCTACAGAATTTATTCGACATCCAGAGCAATAGACCATGTACAAGCTTGGCCAATTAATAATTTATTCAATGGAAGGCAAAGTGCGCAACAAACAATGAAAACATGCGAGGGGTTATGTTAGAGGTGCAGAAATTTTTCAGTTTGTGAGAGAAAATCCAAGTAGTAGCCGAATAATTACACAGAAGTTGAAAAGAATAAAATTAATAATTAGGTCAGATGCACTGATACTTTTAAACGTGAATATCTTGAAAACCGGAAATTACACAAGAATACTGTTTCTTTGTAAAATTGAAGTATTTTGGAATTTAGAAGAAATTTAATTAAGTATTCGGTAGTAGTAGCGCCACTAGCGCCCTCTACTAACAACGTCAAAACGAAGTAACTCATGGAGGTTTAAAAAGTACAAATATTCCCTCAGGTGTACGGCAAGAAAAAAAAATAAATTATTGCGTTGAGGCAGATAAATTGACATTTCCATGGTTGCTAGCTTTGGATGGGCATATGTCAATTGACTTACTATGTTCCTTTTACGTTAAAGAAATATAATTACTGTTTGTAATTCTCGTGAGACAAAACATACAAACATTGATTTTCAAATTAATACCATTAGAACCTTAAACTCTAAAATTATTTCCAGCTTTCAATACCCTGTACTTCTCATGACAGCAAGATTTGTATTAAGGCCGCCGTATTTCTCGCAGTAAAACGATAAAATTTGTGGTGTTTTTTAGGTAGAGAAATCTCGAAAAATAAAACACGTAGAACAAAAGTAATATCAAAAATAAAATTCTTGATTTGTTTATCCAATTTTACTATTTAAATTCTCGTCAAATAAATTAATAACTTTTAAAAAGCATTTGTAAGACATTTTATTTTGCCATTCTAACGTCACATTTTAACAATTATTTTCACATACTTATAAACAAAAGTAAACAATCTTATATGCAGAACTATGTAGGTTTATGTTATGACAATATTTACATCTACAATTAAATTGAAAAAGTATTTATTTTGAAAGATTTCTGTATCAAAACATTTGTTAGACCGCTTTCTGCCGTTATACAGGGTGTCCGGAAATGATGAGCAAAAAATTCAGGGGATGATTCTAGACCGAAAATAATTCCTCTTTCTATAACATTTTTTCCAAAACTGATTATTAATGGTGTTACAGGGTGTTAAAGTTAAAATTTTATTTTCGATATTTGTAAATAAGTTCTTAAGAAATCCAAATATTTACATAAAATTTGTAAATCGGGAGTTTTTGCGGACGAGAAATTCAAATATGTTTCTAATTTTGACGTCACTAGTAGAAAGCGCCACTTGCGACACACCATGTTTCTTTTAAATGGCAGTAGAATTACAAAAATATCGTCGCCGGCATATTTAAAAGCCACTGAACGGACCCTGAAGCAGCACTGACAGCACTGATACGCAGTCAACACTGCGCCGAAGAAAATGTACCAATTCCTTCAGACAATTGTACCAGATTTTCTTGCCAAATTACAAATCATATCATTGGTAACTCTATAACATTTACTTATTTCTGCATTATTGTGCTAAAAGAATAACAAATAAAGCAGGAAATTTCAGTTTTTAGGTTACATGCATAGAACAGACATTCGCTTGTACTCATCTATTGTTACCTGATTTACATCACAGAAAACAGAAAAACGGATAGATCCATAGATATATTAGTGTCTATGGATAGATCATAGATCCCTAACTACGATCATTGATTCAAATGGTGCCGTGGACCATAGATAATATGTAAAGATGTAACTTCAACTCTTCGAAACATACGGATCCATGGACCACGGAGTTAGTAGGACAGCAGTAAGAAAGCCGGTTTCATACTCCCAAACTCAAAAGGTTTTTTGCTTTGCCAAGAATACTGGTTTTGTATCAAATTTTGTTATAGTTGTACAGATGTACTTTTCGCATTGCAATATACCAAATCTGGTACGATGGTACCAGCAATGGCAACACTGCTGATACGGCACTATGACGGATGCGTATAAACACGCCAATTGAAAATCTAAGCAACGATTTTTTATTTTTCACTGTTACTGATACGAAACTGACACGGCACTGATGTGTAGAAATAGACCTTTAAAATGTTTTTACTTGCCTAAGTAAACATTTAAAACCATAGAAACCTTAATATGTATTTCGAAACATCTAATCATAAACAACAAATGTCGACAGCTTAGTGGTGATTCACATCACATGTATCACAATGTTATGTAGAATGCTACAATATCTCACTGAAAATATTGCAGGTGACTGTTCAAATAAGAGTTCATATGTCGACACAAACTTTTTTTGTTAAAATACAGAGAGGTAACACCGAGGGCAAGACTGTATTATTTATTTTTTATTATTATTAACATTTGTTTTACACTTTTTCTGACATATCCATCCAATTTGATCACAACACTCGAATCATATGAATCTTATGGTTCATAATGATCATATTTTCATATTTTTGGTCATCTTATCTGCAAAATTTTACGATACTTACAATAAAATATAGCAACATAAACCTGTATCATGCAATCCTAATCAAAATCAAACATCACCCAACATTATATTAAACGAATTACATCTTTCATCAATTACATGATTAAATGTGAAATCAAATGGATATTCGACGTAATAAATATATTTATCTGATCTGCTTTAAAATGTATCTTACTTGAATAATTTCACGGTGCATGAGTTTCTGAATATTGGCCGTTTCATTCATAAACCCATATCAGATGGTTATACAGAGTGTCCCTGAGATACGTACCAGCGGGCCACCCCAGATTTTTAAGGTCAAAATACGACGATTTATGTTAATTTACTTATATGCAAAAATCCACCGTTAGGGCGTTAGAAGGCGTCTGATAAAATGTCAATAATCAGTTACAAAACGGAAAAGCGTTGGACAATTAAAATGGGATTTGTTATATGAAAATATATTGATAGAAGGCTTTTCTGTATGCAATTAGTGTTTATTACCAGCTCGCACAAATGTTTAATTTGGATACTTCAGTTTAAAAAATAATCATTTTGTGTATGATCTGATTGCCACAACTTTTCTAGTAAAAGTTAACACTTTTTTAAGTACCTCTTCCAAAATTGTACCGTTTAGTCGCAAAATACAAATCACCTGTACAAATGAGCTACTTAACCTAACTTAAGGAGGAGGAGCACCATCGTGCATGAACCACATCTCCCTTTTTATACGTAATGTACATTTTCTACATCAGCGGGTAAAATTCTTCGGAACCACCCTCTTGCACCTTCACATTTAATCAGTTTAAAGGAACAAAATATACTTCACCTCAGCTAATGTATATATTTAACAAAAAGAAAAACAAAAAAAATCTGAGCGCGCGCTGTTACCAGATCTGGAGCAAGACTGAAACGACAACATTTTTACCGCCGCTATTGCCCCCAAACAAGCCATTCTAAGGACATAGAATGATAGAAGACACATAATTTTATACCCCTGAACAAAAAAAAATCAAAAATTTACAAGGTGGGTCATCTATAGACAGCTATAACTTTGTGGTCTGGAGCGCTGCAATAATAACATTTCTACGGACATTATCGTACCCGGACAAGCCATTCTAAGGAAATAGGATGATTGAAGACACTTTATTTTATACCTCTGAACAAAACAAAATCCAAAAAAATACAAGGTGGGCCATCCACAGACTTAAGGCCGCATTTCACTGAGGCTGGTCCAGCCAGGCTAGTGCAGTCCGGCTGGTCCAGCCAAATTTGAAATGTAGTATAGCAAATGGTCATACACTCACACAGGCTGGTACACGATGACCTTGCTTTCGAGAGACGGCACAAGCGATATTTGTAATAATTTACATTTTCAAGCGGGACCAGCTATTCGGGATCCTATATAGACCAATTAGATTTCTGCTTTTATACCACGTGAGTATGTACGTCGCTGTACAATCTCAGTCACCAGTAGACAGCCGTATTGTGGATCCACTGATTCCACTGTGAGGTTAGTTTTGTTTTCTACTAATGGAAGAAGATAGACAGATAGTAACAATACAGAAATGTTTATAGACACTGTGAAAAGATTTCCATGCTTATATGACCCTCAAAATGTGGGCTATAAAGATATAGAAATTAAGAAAAAAGCCTGGCTGGAGATAGTTAAAATTACGGAAATAATTAAAAGACGGTAATATCGTGTACCCAGTATCTTTTAACTTTTCGTTTTCTTTTTGCTCGCGAGCACTTCGTCTTCACTGTCGCTGGTCTGCATGACTGTGTATACTGAACATAATTCAAATGAAAAATTTGTCTATGGAGTGTACGTAACTAAAAAAATATGCTAGAAATGCAGTCCAATTAGTTTATAGCTGCACTTGTTCCAGCCACTAGCCTAGACCGGACCAGCCTCAATGAAATGCGACCTTTAGCCATAACTTTGTGGTCTAGAGAGCTGCAATAATCAAATTTCTACGACCTATGTTTTTTCCTTATCCTAGGCTGTAGTCTCCTGCCGCGTAGTCAAGATAATATTTATTCCAGTTGTTCTTTAGTTTTTCCGTCATAATTCTTTTGACGTCCGAGCTTGGAATTTTAAATGGGATGGGAAATAGTCTATCTACGAATTCATTTTGCGTGATTCCTGCGTGACGTTTTATCCAAACTATTTCAAGATTTTTATTTAGAATTCTTAAATTATTACACATTTTAATAATATCAATAATGAGGTGCGTTGTTTTTGATGATGGATTGCAATTTTGAATCGCTCGTAGCACTTTTACTGTCCCTGAATATGACAAAATGACGGTTGAGATTGTACTTTTGACAATATTTTATTGTTTCTTTGATTGCTACAAGTTCAGCCGTGTAGATGCTGGCTTTTGAAGGGAGTCTAAACTGCATGGAAACTTAATCGTTATCGTGATAAACTGCATACGCCGTTTCGTTGTTTATTAAGGAACCATCTGTAAATATGTGTTCCTGATGTTGCCATTTAGTGACCAGATGGGTTTGGAAAGTGATGTTGTTTATATATGTGTTATCTTGAAAGTCCATAAATATTATTTTCGAAATATTATCAAAAGTGTAGTAGTCAATACTAAAACAGGGTTATTTTAAATGATTTATATATTTCTTCTTTGGACTCAGAAATCCATATCCATAAGTCTCAACTAGTTGATGTAGTTTCTTATGATGCCAGTATCTGTTCGTAAGTCCTAGTATAGATAATGAATTTTGTTGAGTAATTCACTATTTCTGTGTTTTACAAGAAGTCTATCGCTCAACATTTCTCTTCTGAGATGGAATGGTGGTTCAATGCATTCTGATTCCATGATATTAATTGGAGTACTTACATACTAAGGTATCCAATGGATAGTCGAAGTCCTTTATTTTTTAGTTGTTCAATTTTTTGCAAGTGCATTCGATTAGCTGTCTCGTAAAAGATACAACTATAATCACAAATGGATCTAATTAGTGACCTATAGAATAGAAGACATATATTGGGATCAGCACCCCATTTCCTGTAGCTAAAAGTGCGAAGAATATTTAGTGCACTTTCGCTTCTTTTGCATATTAAATTTATATGGTCCTTCCAGTTTAACTTCTTACCTAATATTAAACCTAGGTACTTTACTGATATTTTGTATTTGATGTTTAGATTGGAAAGTTTTGTAGAATTAGGTGGCTATAACGTAATATTGTAAAAGTACTTATAGATGATTTTTCTTCAGATATTGGTGATCCATTATTTATAAACCATTTAGTTGCGAGTGTTAATGCCAGTGCTTGATGGCATTCGTCTACTTTTCTACTCTGCATTTGGAAGGCGTAATTATCAGCAAATTGGTATACCTTAACTTATGTGTTAGAAAATTGTTGTTCAAAATCATGTGTATATAGGCAACCCTACTGAAGCTTTTCTTGGTCCTAATAACCCATCAGTTGTTCTCACGTAGATGTGTGAAATAAAAGACCGATTTGGCACATTTTTGTGGCTAGTATGTTGTAGTCCACATTGTCGTATGCACCTGTAATACCTAAAAACACTATACTAGTTGACTTCCTATTTGAATATCCGAAACTAAACTAGCTAAATTATCTTGGGTTGAGGATCCCTTTCTGAAGCCAAATTGTGATTTTGGTAATAGGCTTGTTTTCTAACCAGTGCTCTATTCTGCATTTTATTATTCGTTCAAACGTTTTCAGCACACAGGAAGCTAACGCAATTGGGCGATAGGAATTAGGATTATCATCAGGTTTGTTTGGTTTTAAAATCGGTATTACAATGTAGTCACACCATTGTGGAGGGATGGGTTTTTTTCCTAAATAGATGTTATTATTTATATATTTAGAAGTAATTGTTTGTAGGTGAAATAACATTGCATAATGTATTTGATCTTTGCCAGGTGTGGTGTTATTCTGTTTTATTGCTCGATTTAACTCAGCAAAAGTAAACTATCTTAACAAGGCATTTGATTTATCGGCATTGTCTTCTAAAAAGAGTTTGAGGAGCTATAAATGATGGAGTTAGTTTATTAAAAAATAGATCAAGCCACTCTGCAGAGGTATCTATTATTTTAGAAATTTTTTGGGGCCTATTGATGAATGTATTCAGTTGCTGTCAAACTTTTTTTAATGGAACGTTTTTATTTAAACTTAAACAATAACCTCGCCAACTTTCTCTTTTCGCCTCTTATATTATTTTTTAGCAATTGCATCGCATCTTTTATAATTCATAATATTAATTAAATTAGGATTGTTTCTGTAACGTTTAAAATTCTCTCTTCTTTTTTACCTGCGTCTTCACATTTATCATTCCACCATGGTTTATCATATTTTTTGCTACGAGTATTATTTTTATATTGTGGTACAGTATCATCTGCAGTGGTTGATCATTTCGATACAATTTTGATAATTAACATTTTCTAAATTATTTGCCAAGACTAAGCATTTTGAGTAAAAATTATTCCAGTTTGCTTTTTTTATATTCCACTTTCTATGACACTTTATTTCAATGAACTGAGGATGAATTTGACAATTTATAATGATCAGTATATGATTTGAGCCATACGTGTCTTCTAAGGGGCACCACCTTAAGTACTGAATTATTTGTGGAGAGTATAGAGTACGATCAATAGCACTGTCTCTTTGGTGATAGTTACCTATGCACGTAGGAGTACCGTCATTTAGGCATATTAGATTGTTATTATCTATTGCATCCATTAAAATCCTCCCGTAAGTATCTGTAACTTCTCCCCATGATACATAGTGAGAATTAAAGTCACCTCCAATAATACATTGTTTGGGAATAAATTGGAAGAAACCATTCCATTCATTAAAATTAATTTTGGTTTGAGGAGTTACATATACCGAGACAAGAGTTAATTTTTTGTTTTAACATAAATCTATTACGATAGAAACTTGCATACATTCATTATTGGTTGTTAGTGAGACTTCCGAATATTTTATGTTACGTTTAACGAGGATAACTACTCCTACTTTCCCATCTTGATGATCAAGATGAATATTATTAATACGTTTGGTATGAACCAGGTTTCTGGCAAAAAAGCAATATTGACTCCCTCAGTTAACCAGCAAATTCTCTAAATTACCCTTATTTGTAATTGCTGATCTGCAATTCCATTGGCATATTACTAAATTATCCATTTCATTATTGTCCGGGAATTTAAAAAGTAGTAAAAAATATGACAAAAGGTAATTAGAAAGAATCTACTAGGATTCCCATGATATTTTTTCACGATTAGATTTAATATGATTTTGAATTAAATTAAGGACATCAGTTTCTTGTATTTCATTGAAATTTTTTTGTTTAATTCATTTTCCATCTGTAAATGATCAGGCTGATCAGCTTTATCGTTTATATTTGAATAATATACAGAGTTATTTAGGACACCACCTGGCGTACCAGTCAGGGAAACTGGTGATATTATTTCGTTTCTTTGCATTTCCGTAATATCCGGATTATTGGGCCTTATTCTTTTGTTTGGGGTATTAATAACATGAGTAAATCGATTAGGAGTACTTTTGAATGATGTATTTGTTTTGGGTAGCTGAATTGTTTCTAAAGTAAATTCCGATTGATGATTGGCAAGAACAGAAGCATATGATACTTTAGGTATGAACTTTCCGGCCTACATTTGATTGGTTGTAAGAATAATTATCCAAATTATTAATTAAGTTAGACACTACATTATTTTTGGAACTTAAACTTGATCCTCTTGAGTTTCCATCACTACTATTTTCAGAAAAATCCTTGTCCATATTATCACTTTTGTCAGGGGGGTTGCCCCAATCACTAGCGCCACGTATACACTGTTCTCGTTAACAACTTGAGAAGGAATGGAAATCTGACATCAAATTTAAATTCGTGATCAGCACACTCGAAAATAAGAGGGGGAAGGAATTTTTTTGTTAAAATTGGAGAGTTTTACGCTGTTATAAATAATTACCGGAAATAGTTACATGTATAATACTTTGCAATAATGGCACTAATTTAAAATTAATTTTGGGATTTTTTTGAACTGCTGACGTATTCGTAATGAAATCTACTTTCAACTTTTAATATTAGTTCTTAGTTGTTTCACTCACTAATAGAGATTTAATGAAATTTCTACTCAGAACTTCCAGAAGTTCTAAAACTGTATTGAGGGAGTCACTATCATTGCAAAAGCATGTACATAATATAGGGGAGGGTACAGACTTTCAAAATGTAATAATTGGTCGGTCCGACTGAAGTGGTTTTGACTCGAATTTTGATGTCGTTTTGCAAGTTGGACCTTTCTGTGTCGAATAGAAATAGGCATGGCAATGAGGAGAAAAATGGTGAACTTGTCGATGTTTAAATGCGGCATAAGTATAAGTACTTAGCATAAAAACCAAGTTTTCCAAGGCACAACGAAAAATTTATAACAACAAATTGGTAGTGTTGATATGTGGCTATAACGTTTTCAGACATGTTTACCGAACCATACTTTTTGCACGTGCCTCGTATCATGTCATGATTTTTTGGCGTAATTATTGAGGGCAAAACCTTTGCATTTTTCATTAATTTATTTAGACGGGCTTAGTATTCAACTACCGTTAGTATACAGACATATTTACAAAACTGATAAAACCAGTAACAAGTAAAAATAAAAGTAGCAGGTCGAAGAATTAATGATTTGGAGAAGATAAAATTGTTTTCACCTCATTTTGCACTAAATTAAATTCACTAGAGTAAGTACCTACCGTATTAAAAATATGTATGAACATTTGTGAACGTGATTGGTTAAGTTTAACAATAAAATAACTAAAATGAAACAGTTATATTTACAACATTATTAGCCACACATTGGCCGAAAGTGCGATGTAAATTTTATATTCATATTATCAATAATACTAAAAGTAGGTATACAATTTATTCCACGTATAGTATAATGTAAATTTTATTAATATAAAATGGTATAATAAATATCGTATGATTCTATTTTTAGTTACTGAAATCAGTACATGCTCTACCACACACTACGATTTCTTTTGAATATAACCTGCTGTTGACAATCCACCCGATACGACCAAACTGCAATTAACATGTTCATTTTTCATTTTTGCAGATGTGGTTAAAACTCAAGCTAAAGTTAGAGTCGTAAAGTGTGAAAAAATAAAAAGGGACCTTTTTCACACATACGAAGTGACCTTATTTAATTTTAAAAATAGTGTAGACAGATATACAAATAAAATAGAATGTTTTCAAACGACGATAAAGTACAAATTAAATGTTTTTCTTAATTTATCAAAAATGACAGCTGATTTTCGAAATTGATCATTAAAACAGTAGATAAATACAGTAATAAATGATGGTAAATTTAAAAATAGCTTTTATATTATGACCTTCTAAAAATACAGGATGTATCAGTCTACCTACACTACAATTTATTTACATAGTTCGAGGAGTGAAGTTCTAGCGCTACACGACGAAATGGAAGACAATCTATCTCTTGACAAATCACCGTGCTCCTTGAACGCGTGAATGCGCAGGGTTAACTGCACAGTCGTTTAAAAAAAACGAAATTTGGGCCTCGGCATCAAAGGAGCCGAAGTTAAGACGACTGTAGACTTTACTGACCGAAAGTTCATAATTACCTTCCATTGCTTTTGCGTATGAGGGTTAAACGAGAGGTAAACCACTGGTAAAAAATTTGTACACTAAATTTCTAAAACGTACCAAAAATGCCAAATTTTGTAAAGGAAATATCAGAAAGTACTAAAAACTTCCAAAAATACCAAAAAATTACAGAAAAATGGTAAAAGATTAAAAAATTCCATAAAATGCCATCAAATGCCAAAAATTCTAGAAAATACCAATAAATGAAATAACTATTTATAACGCAAATTATGTTCGAAAAAATATTTTCAATTCAAATATTCTCAAAGGAAACATGGAAACATAATAATGTCAAATGAATATTATTTATGAGAGAATTTTAAAAACTTTGTGGGATTATTTTGTACCGGTTCACAAGGATGGCTGGTCGGTCAATAACTAATTATAAGAACTAAAAATTTGGAAATATTTCTTTACAAAAATTATAAAGGCATATAAAACTTGTTAAGGTTGATTAAATGAGCAATTTTGATACAGAGTAATCACAAACAGTAGAGTTAATTAAAATAGTTTTTATTTTTTCAATTGGACATTTAATTTTTCATATTTGTATATAGGACTTTCTTCCCAATTCAATAGTATAAGTTTACTGAATTGGTATCTACTAATAGTAAAATAAAGGAGATAATCCAAAAAGCTTAAGTACTCGTACCTTAGAAGTTTAGCTAAACTTCAAACATCAATGAAAATAATTGTAGTCTGTTAAATAACAATTTCTTATTTAAAGTTTAATAAGGGTGTTACAAATTTATATATTTTCCTTTTTTTTTATCTATAATTTAAATACAAAAAAGATTATTTAATATTTGGGCAGTGATATTTTTACAAAATGAACTATTTATCTATGCTCACAAATTTAAAATATACTCCAGTGGCAAAATTAGTGAACGGGGAGTTTTTAAAGAAAATAAAGTACGCTACCGCAAGATATTTATAGTTTCTAATTAATTTTTGACAAAAAATTATTTTAGTAAAATGTTCGTCACAATGACATTTCTTGAGACAATTAGAGTTGTTAAACATGTTTATCGATATTAGCAATTTAGAACAATAAACAATAAGCACACTAATTACAACAATAAAACTTTAAATCAGGCAATTGACACTTTTAACTATATTTTTGTCATGAACAGTTTTACAGTTTCCTAGAAACGACATTTCATGATGTAGCCAAAGTTTAGCCAAATACCCCGTATGTCCAGCACATGGTATGGTTATTATTTAGTCATAGCTTTTCGCTCTAACAGAATATGGAAAATACGAGGACCCCAATAAAAAAAATATATTATTTCTGCGATTCTCCTTTTTATGATAATACTATTTGACAATTATTAAACATCGATCCCAAAAATGGACTATTTTTTAAATATCAATTTACTTAAACATAATCTGACACTGAGAAAACGAAATTTAAACCTTATTCTCAAAATTGATTATGTATTGAAGTAAACAGATTCAGTTATTATTATATGTCTATAAATTAATTTATTTCATTCTTATACTCGACATTATGAAATTGTATGCTTTCTCTCAGTGTACTTGGCATGGGTTGGTGAAGGTTACGGATAACCGAGCCGAAAATATCCCAAATTACTATACCCACTAAGAACAATGAATGTAGCATCAACACCAATTAAATATATTACTATAGTAAATATTACTAAAATAGTTATTTTTAAGTGCAAACCTATATCGCACAGTACATTCTCTGGAACAGTCGACATAATGGGTTTTATGGGTTAGAAATATCTCTTCCTAGAACCTATTGGACTAGTCCAACGAGAAAAAAAGCCAAAAAATTCCAATAAATACCGATAAATACGAACAAAATTCCAAAAATGCCAGTACTTATATTATCAAAAAATACCAGAAGTACCAAAAAAGGCAAAAACAATTCCAAAAAATACATAAAATACCAAAAATGCCAGTATTGTGTACACTAAAATACCGCAGTGGTAACCCCTCGGGATTAAAGTAAGTAGTCAACAGACCATGACGGGTATATTTATTTCACGATCGAAATAGTTCTGTCCATTTGTAGTGGAGGCATTACAAATCCCTATTCGATAAAGTCAAATGTTCTTCTCCTGGCATATATCTCCAACCTCTTCTACGCCATTCTGATACTGCAACTGTAAAACCGCGTATTCTTCTGTAACAGAACATCGTTGCGTAACCGCAACAGGGTCCAAGTAGATTGTGATATGCGTAAAACCGGAGTCAGACACATCGCAAGTAACCACAATAGGCCTGTTCCGTCAAATTTCGGTTACTATATGGTTTTTATATATTTTTGAATAGTATCCATATGATCTTATTACTCCCTTAAAATTTCATATGTTTTACTTTTTGCGTTTTATAGATACAAAAGTTTCAAATTGGTGCTAGTCTCAAAAACGATGCGCCCTCTTGTGACATCACTAACGCAACTCTAAACTAGGAAGTCTACTTATCAAATTAAAATGTGTTATGTTGTTTCGTTGGTGCTATAAAATTTTTAGTATACCTATGTTCAATTAAAGTTGAATTTAGAAAGCTGATTCTGATTTCTAGTATTATAATTACTCTATATTTTACTTATAATTGATTACTTAATTACACAAAAAAGAAATATAAAATGACAAAGTTGCAATTGATCTTTTCCCAAGATAGAACAATTAAGAATTAAGTATATTGCCTATTTTTGGATAAAAAAAACTTAATTTATTTATAAAGCGGATAGATATGGAAAATTTTCAACACTAAATGAGTTATTTTATTTTTTAATTGGATTTACAGTTTTTCCTAAAGCATTTAATTTATCAACTTACGAAGGTTGCTAATTATTGACGTATAGGAAGACCACTGTTATCGGAGGTGTCGTGCCGACCGTATCAGCCGTAATACAACAATAGGAATAGAGCAACCGAAATCATTATATGAGGGGGCCCAGTGGTACCGAAAACGAGTCCGCTTTCCATAAAGCCTAGCCCGAGAACAACAAGGGCAGATCAAAGAATCTCTGCTAAGACTAGAAATGTGCAAGGTTAATTCTGTTACCGGCAGCGACCAATTACCTAGGACACAGCTTAACAACCCGGAAAATCCCTATACATTAAATAACAGCACCGGCCATAGAACCTTCAAAACTACTATTCCAAATGAACTTGCTAAAATTTCACGTAATAGTTCTTCTATAACAACTTTTCCTGTGTTAATAAAAACTCAAGTGTGTAAGTAATAAGAAACGTTACTGATTTCAATTATATTCTCCCACATTTCATTTTTTTAAACAAAAATAATTTTCTATTACCTCTTTAATCTATATTTAAAACAAAAGCTACTAAACAAAGTGGCCCTTATAACAAAATCTCGTACCTTTGTCGGATACAAAATCAGATAGTGCACGTTACCATGCTCTTATTTGCTTTTGGCCAATTGACAAACAAATAAATAATGCACGGTCCACACTTGCCATTTTATATAACACCGCTATAATTTAGGTACACGCGGATGCAAATCGTAGTGCCGCTGCAATAATTATTGCAGCAGCGGCGTGCTTTATTATTTTTGAAGGCAGTGAAAAAAGATCTGCCTAAGAAGGGACTTCGAATATCTCATAATTCTGCTTTGTTGATTACTTTGCAGGTCTGTTCTTTACTCCACTCCATTAACAATAAATAAAAAATACAACAATAAATAAATTCAGTTTCAATTCACGGCACTTCGATTTGCATCTGCGTGCGCCTCTGAAACTAGCTACGAGCTGTTGGACTAAAAATTTAGCAAGTGTGGACGCGTTGTTATAGCAATGTTAAGGTAGGCGTCCACTAGGCGCGTCAGGTCAGGGCACAAAAATCCCTTTACCATATTTTCAAATGGAGTTCACTGCATACGGAGCGCAGTAGGACAGGTGAGTGGTCTACCAATGGACGCACTTCTATTTAAAAGTATGGGAAGCGGATTTTTGCGTTGCGTTCCGCCCCGACCCGACGCGTCTAGTGGACGCCTATCTTTATACAACATCGTTTGATCTTTACCGACTAGAGATGGATAACATCTAGCATGTTATATAGCAGCGAAATTTGCTACATTTGATTAAAAAAATATGTAACACGTTGTATAACTTCGGTATATAGCAGTGTTATACAGCAAATGTGGACATGTTGCTATAGTGAATCCTGCTTAAGTGTCAAGCTTAATTTAAGCTGTGAGCAGGCTATAGTCCAGGCAACGCGCGGTTCGCTGTTGTGGCCACACACTAAGTTGATCCGTCTGCTGCAAGCTTGTTTGAAGAATATTTCAAATGCCATCCTCATATACAATAAAAAAAACTTTTTACTGCCAGCTTGCATTTTTCGAAAAGGATGGGCGGTATTCTCCAAATTTGTGTCATTCATGATTGATTAATTTTGGGAATACTAGGTAGTTGTATCTGTATTGTAGAGGCAGTATTTTCAGGTCTATTATTTAAAACATTAAAACATTTCGTCATAGCTTGCACATGGAGACATGTTCACTAAGTTTAATATGAATTACATCAAGTATCAGTAGTTTTTCAGCTTTCTATTTGTGCTGTCTAAATAAGTACCGAAAATTAATGCTTACAAGTGTCGATAAAATAGGCGTCCACATTGTTCGCATCCTTAGAATAATGTTATATAGTTCTGAACAAAATTATTGCGCCGTTTTTAAATTTGTCAAAAATTTGTGTAATACAAAAAATGTTCTGTAATTTGCAAATTTTCATAAACAAACTTGTAAAGACTTTGCTAATGGCGTGTTTTAGTTTGGGAGCTAAATTTACTTATATTTCTACATTTTCTTGCTCGCCCAATAGAATGATGGTACCTAAATAAATTTATTAATATTATCTACTTCATAATTTTCTCAGTTAACTTTGTAATTTTTAGTTAAAAATGTAGGTATCTAATATTTACGTTGTTTATAACTTACCTAGATACCTACTACACTGTATGAATAAATAATCTGGCATAACTCAGCAACACGAATCTTTATTTCTGTCATATACCTAAGGGGTCTTGATATTTTAATAAGAGAGGCAGACAACCCATTAGGCAGTTAGGCACCTGACTTGACAATTTAATAAATGTTAGAATTCGAAGGATAACCACAATGGAATGAAAAGCATATTTGAAATTGAAATCTACCCTTGTGAATCATTCTAACGTACCTGTGAATAACGAACAAAAATTATTTATAATTTTAGAGTTTTAAAAAATAGAATAAATAGTAGGTAATTTATTCTATTGTCAAAGAGATTGTCAATAATAATCAATAAAATTCAAAAGAATTTTGTTTAATTATACTTAATTCACAAAATACCTACTGATATAGGAAGGCAGGTAATTAATTAAATTAATATTAAATACATAATAAAGCTAAATAACAATAACACATTCATGTTATACCTAAATATTGTTAATATAAATGTTACAATACCTAAGTACACACTAACTGACTTGAAAAAATTACAAATACGATGAGCTTTTGATCTAAAATAGGTACAGGGTGATCACGCAGGAGATACTGGCAAACTGAAACATGTATTCTTGACAAATTTCAAATCAATTTTTGTGAAAAAAAAAAACAATCGAGCATCGCACTGTTTTGTAGTCTTTATAATAAAAACCGAGATAAAAACATAGACTTAATTATGGAATTATTTAATCGCCAATATCTCGCAAACAATAAAAGATAACCCACGTTTATATCGAGGTTTTTTTTTGTTTTATAAAAAAATTGAAATTCTTGGGAAAAATTTGTTTCTGTTTGTTTATATCGTAGGGTAGCAAAGTTACAGCTAAAATGTCCTCGTGATCACCGATGTGATCACCTTGTACATTATTTTACACATTGAAATGCAAACGAATCGTGAATGTAGTATAGCAATAAATAAAACTATGAAAAATCATATAAATGGTACTAGAATGCAAAGAACAAAACAAAATGCCACACATCTCACGCCTCACTTCTTAGATTTTCATCAATCGCTATTTTTAGTGGTACCAAGCGCTCGCGAATCCTTTATGTTTTGCTTTGCCCCTTTGCCGGTTTAATTTAACACTGTTGTAAAGAAGCATATTAGAACAGCAAAATTGTTTTACAAATAATATTACATAAGTAATGTACATAGGCATTTACACCCACAATAAATTTTCAAAACTTATTAAATACCTATCTGATAAGTAAAAAGGAGTAGGTATTAAGCGTATTTCTGACAAAGATTAACCTGTAGTGGAAAAAGATAACCTAGGTAGTCCTTATTTACTTGTGACTAAAATAAATACATAATTTAGGTATAAGATTATTCAAACCTTTCACGTGTGCTTTGACTATATACGAGTGGATATTATATTTGTTTATTTATACCTAGGCACTCACCTGTGTTAAATCATTAAGCGACTATATTCAGAGATGATCTAATAATTAAAATAAATATTTTCATTCCCTAAACGTAAGTAAATTAGTAGAGTTTAATCTTGAAAATCATTATTTCCAAATTAATGATGTATAATGCCCTTGAAATGTAACACGGTACGGTATACTAGTGCGATCTTGGAGGTGACTGAATATAACTGCTATACATCACGTTTAGCACTTCACACAATAATTTATATAGATTTTTTTAAACATTATTCTGTGAGCAAACGGTAATACTTTAGAGTTTAGATATAATATAGATAGTTTACAACGTACAAATTAGGAGGCCGGTTTACATTTACTATGACACTCATCAAATTGGCATTTAGTATTAAATCAAAACAATAGAAAATATGCCAGTCAATTGACTGTCGCGAAGAAATTAAAAACAAGCCAAATCAACTATCAATTATGTTTGGAGAAACTGAACAGAAATGCTCGTATTGTTGTTTACGCTTGAAACAGCTTGGGGTAAACTGGTGGAAAAAATGAGGGAAACAGAAAAATAACGAAAGTGACGACGCAAACACACCCAACTTCTCGTCTACATAACAAAATAATTTAATTAATTACAAAATTACTTACCTAATCTCATTGTTGTCGCTATAATCCCAATTTTAAAACACAAATTCACTATTCACTTATGGCGTCTGAACGAACTCCGAACTGTACGTATACCTCTCGCCCTCTCGCCAATGTTGTGGCTTGTCGGTCATTTCTCTATATTTCCGATTCACTCCAACTCACTGAGCCTCGTATTCGGCATCCTTCTCTTTCGGAATTAGATGATTTTTACTAAAGGCGCGTTTACTATTATGAAAATACAACCAAACCTAAAAACATTTCACATTTTGTAAAATTTTATATTACCTTGCTTTAAAAAGTCACTCTATTACTTTTTTCTTAAAATGTTTTCATATTTACATTATGTCGTACATCATATTTGCAAATTAAATATTTAGGAACAAACATATATCGAATTATTAAACAATATTAAATTGTTTACAAAATCAACTCAAAACACGCTTGCGCCAGAGAGTCGTCATGACCTGAACTTCACGAAAACATGCCATTTAAGTTTGCATTTTGAAAATAGCTGATTATATATATATATATATATATAATCAGCTATAGGAAGTGGTTTTTAATTAGTAGTAGACTATTTATTATAGTACCTGATAATACGAAACTTACAGATCCTAATAGCTCCTAAAATTAAAGTAATAAATATCTACCTATACCTACGTGCATGGTAACTTTAATGGAACATAAAATCAGTGGCGTGCGTAGCGTTAGAACAGATATACCTGTAAAAAGATGAACCAATAGATATGGGTTCAAAATTAATTTAAAAATATCCTTTAGATAGAAAGCATTTCACAAATTTCAACGTAATCATAACACATAACAATAACAAATTTAATTATTATTTTATGTGCAGCAATTTAATATAATAATAATAATAATTAATAATAATATCTCCCCTCATTCTAATCACGAGGATTAGTCCAGAAGTCAAAAACTTGTGCAGGAGAGGGGGCGGCATATTATTATTACGCAGGGCGCATTTGCGCATGTACATATATACAGTCATAAAATCCTTTTTGCTACGTTATAATAACAATAGTAATACACTTATTTAATAAAAATTCACAGCTTTATTTGTTTCCTATTAAAAGAGCTTGAATTATAACAAATATATTTAGTCTAACATAATTTTGCAATAATCGTTCACCTATATATATTTCACATTCAAACAATAATATCTATAGTCGCGGCAATAATTCAGACCACTTACGTCAGGGCTGACGTTACGCAATTGTTTTTATTGTCAACATAATTTTTTATATTTGGTGGCGGTAAAAACAATATTCTTTTATAATTTCGTGTAATATACAAGTGCAAACATTTAGTGCAGTATATAGTTTTATTATTCTCGGTTGCAGTTTCTTAAATATTTTGATGAAAATATAATAAATTATAAATTTGTTCGTATGACGTAAGTCGTCTGAATTCTTGCCGCAACTATTATAATTAAATTAATATTGGATATTGAATTTAAACCAATCCTACTGGAATATAGATAATTATTGAACACATAATATATCCCATGTATGGGTGGTGTTACGTTAGCAATTTAATTATTTACATCTGGAAAATTAATAAAATTCAAATCCATAGGTGCGAAATACGATTAAATATTTGTTGTTTTCTCTCACGATATTATTGACATAGATATATTTTTCTGACTGTACAGGAATTAACAAAGTATAGATTTGCCTAAAAAATGAAAATATTAGTAATGTTATACGTCTTCAAAAACAGCACCGCAAACTTTGTTCCGCAAGCGTTAGAAGCCTCATGTAAAGATGGCTTTACATATCAGAGCTAAATGTTTTTACATTCAACAGTACGTTTGTACGAGGACGAGGAGGTTGTCAATTTTTTTGTTAATGGGAGGGGGTGACGAACGATTGAATAAGAAATGTAGTCCTTGTTGTCGGCAATTTCACTTTATGTAGTTGCAAAAATCACAATATTCAATTATACTTGACTGTAATAAATAGTGAACTTGACTAATAATGTAGTTTTGGTGATAGTGTACACAACACGATATCGACACCTCTTTGTTTTAAGAATTATAACGTAAGCGATTAACAATAATTTAAACCGCAAATAAAGAAAATAAGCAAATTGATTATTTTGTGTGAATTGCCCAGAAAAGGCAAATCAGTATGAAGAAAA
The DNA here is from genome assembly GCA_037114965.1 of Monochamus alternatus. Lineage (NCBI taxonomy): Eukaryota > Metazoa > Arthropoda > Insecta > Coleoptera > Cerambycidae > Monochamus > Monochamus alternatus. Next base: position 1,063,928 of record CM073428.1, read on the forward strand.
TCAGCTCGGAAGAAAAATGAAGACGAATTTGTCCTCAACAAGTATTGCATCAAATGAAAGACAACAAGCTATAAACACTGATAACAAGTAAATTTACTTTGTAATTGAAAATATAGGTAATATAACGCTGCTATCGTATTGTTTTAGATCTATAAGCCCATGTTCTAGCCCTAGAAGTAGCCCTAGGCCATCCCCTAGACCACAAACTAAACGGGATCATTCTAAATCGGATACACTGACTGTAAATTATAACAAAGATCAAACATCATTCAAGCACGAAGGATCTCCTTCTGTAAGTAGATACCTACATTTTAAATAAAATTAGAAGCTAATGACTAATATTTAATACTGGGACTGATTTTAGCATTTGTTATTTTTTTATTTACTTGGGTGGGTCTTTACTCAAATGTAATAATTATATAGTTTTAATTGAGTTACGATTACATTTTAAGTATAAAGTGTCCCAAAATTAATGCAACATAGAACAAGAGTAGATTCCAGATAACAAAATAATACAATATACCAAACAAGTTGTTGGGTAAGTAACATTTTGCTGTATTTTCACTATTTCCAGCAGAAAAGGCATTTTACTAGAAACCAACAGTTTTTACTTGGTGTACTGAATATTTCGAAAACGGTTACTCACCCTGTATTTTTTTAACCATCAACTTTTGACTAAAATAAATTTGGCTACAATATTCAATGTTGCATTAATTTCAGGATATTTTATATTTGTTAGAAAGCAATAACCATTGCTTTGCAGTTGTCAAGCAAAGGTGTTATTTATATGCAGGTATATTAGGTATCTTGATCTTGCATAAATGTACGGGACAAGTACGGAAAGGATTTTTTTTAATAGAAAAAACACTTAACGATATATACCTAGTATCTATCTAATATACAGGGTGTCCGGAAATGATGAGCAAAAAATTCAGGGGATAATTCTATAACATTTTTTCCAAAACTGATTATTAACGGAGTTATAGGGTGTTAAAAGTTAAAATTTTATTTTCGATATTTGTAAATAACTTCTTAAAAAATCCAAATATTTACATAAAATTTGTAAATCAGGGGTTTTGCGGACAAGAAATTCAAATATGTTTCTAATTTTGACGTCACTAGTAGAGGGCGCCACTTATGACACATCATGTGTCTTTTAAATGACAGAACTTTTTTGCTGCTTAGTGTATCCATCTGACTATTGAAACAATCAATTCTCCTACCTGTTATATCTGAAAAAGGTATACCTACCTTATTGAAGTCGTTAGGAGTAACAGTTTTCGAAATAATCTTATTTGAAATATTCAGTGCACCGATTGAAAACTGTTATCGTTTCAGTTAAAGTGCCTTTTCTACTGAAAATACAACAACATGTTACTTGAAATAGTTGTTCAGAACGGTAAATTATGGAGATGTGCAAAATTTAAAAAAAATCGGCCTGATTTGATAAAATCTTTGTGCTTTATTGAAAAATGGTTTCATCAAATCTCGCCAATCTTCTTGAAATTTTGCACGTCTCCATAATTTACGATTCTGAACAACTTTTTCAACTAATATTTTGCTGTATTTTCAGCAGAAAGGCAGTTTACCTGAAATCGAAACAGTTTTTACTCGGTGCACTGATCATTTCAAATAGGATTATTTCAAAAATGGTTACGCCTACCGACTTCAGCAAGATATACCTTTTTCAAATAAAACAGGTAGAAGAATCGATTGTTTCGATAGTCAGATGGATACATTAAGATGCAGAAAAGTTCTGCCATTTAAAAGAAATATGGTGTGCCACATGTGGCGCCCTCTACTAGTGACGTCAAAAGTGGAAACATATTTGAATTTTTCGTCCGCAAAAGTTATTTACAAATATCGAAAATAAAATTGTAACTTTAACACCCTGTAACTCCGTTAATAATTAGTTGTGGAAAAAATGTTATAGAAAGACGTAGCATTTATTTTTGGTCTAGAATTATCCCCTGAATTTTTTGCTCATCATTTCCGGACACTGTATAGCATTGACAAAATTGCTCTCATCCCTTTTTATTGAAACAGAAGTGACCTTATTAAAAATTGAAATAGGTAAGCTGTTCAATATTATTTGTTTATACAGGGTGTCTGGAAATGATGCTTCAATATTCCAAGGGGGGGACGTGTATGATTCTACACAAAATTTAATGCCATAAAGCCCTGTAGCATTTTTTCGAAAACTCAAAATATAACAGGGCTTAAAAAATTTTTTTTTCATAGATTTCTTCTAAAAATTTTTTGAGTTTACCATTTTTTTCAAATTTTCTACATATGTCACTAGTGTTCCTTTGTATCTACGTTCTCAGTTTGACGCATAACTCTCAAGCACGCCTTGATACAAGAAGGTGGATACAAAGGAACATTAGTGACACGTGTACTTCAATCACATAAATTTATCAGAAGAAATTTTAAAAAATTTGTTCACACCCTGTAAGTCCGTTAATATTGAGTTTTTGAAAATATGTTATAGGGCTTTGTGGCATTAATTTTTTGTGTAGAATTAGCACCCACCCCCTCCACACCCCCAAATATTGACACAACATTTCCAGACAGTAATTTTAAACAGTTTTGTAAGGTTTGTTATTTTTGTTAAATATTTACTACATAGCTCGTTTTTTATTTTAAGGATAGAGCTTTATTTCAAAAATAGTTTAGAATAGGTAGTGGATTTATGACATTAACAGGGTCCTGGAAAACCTTGAAAACCTGAAAAAGTCGGAATTCGTTTTAAGCGTAATAAAGTCAGGGAATTGTCAGGGAATTTTTAAATATATTCACAACAGTCAGGGAATTTTTAAATTAATTGAAATTGACAAAAAAATTTTTTAATTTCCTTCGGTTTTATATATATTTTACAATATGTTTCAAATCCAAATACTATGTATTCATGCCAAAGAATAGTTATTTTGTTACAATATTTTGAGATGAGGGAACCCTGATTAAGTATGTAGAAGAAATATGTGTTGCAATATATTTAATTTTGAATATTTCAATCACTTATAGATACTTTACATTAAAAGTTAAGAGAAATAAAAGGGATATACTTAATGCTGACATCATCCAAAAATGTTTAATGTCTGTAAGTTAAGATCTAGAGTTTATTGAAATTCATGGTCCCATTTATCATAATATTATTTATTATTAAAACAGTTTTTTATTAAACAAGTTACTGCTGTCTGCAATACAACTCTACTGACCTACCTCTTGTTTAATGTAGCAGGACAAATTCATCATATTATGTACCTCATGAGTGAAGTCATTCTTATTTATAGTTTAGATAAGTCACAGTTTAGCATTTTTAACCCTCAGTTAAGCTGGTTGTCAATATATTGCAAAGCTAAAACAAAGAGGGTAAAACGAAAACATTAAATTTATTGGTTTATCACTTGCATACGTTGAATTTGTGCCTGTACTGCCTCTTTTCGAAAATTTGAAAATGCCTAATATTTTATTTATGGAGCATTGAATTTTTATTTAAATGTTTTTTTATCTAGTAAATGACTAAGAGTTTTTTAGAGAATGATAATTTACTGGCCAGACTTTTGCCTTACTAATAAATCTAGTAATAAATATTACAAGTGTATGAACACAATAGTAAAGAGTTTTTACATATTCTAGTTTTTCTTTCACATAAAAAAGCTTTGATTTCTGAAGAATGCTTTTTCAAAAAATTGTTAAATGAATAAAAATGTATCCATAACAATGTGCTATTCATACAACATTCAAAATAGATACAGATTAAAGTTTATAGTTAATTTTTACTACTTACTAATACTGTAAAATATGTCTTTTACATAAAAAGCTGTAATTTCTGAAAAGTTAATGCTTTTTTAGGCCAGAATCTATAAATGAATAAAAAAGTATCCACTACAATGTGCTACTCATACAACGTTCAAAACAGATACAGATTAATGTTAATTTTTACTACTTACTTACTTTTTCGCATATTCTACTTTTTCTGTAACATAAAAAGGTTTTGATTTCTGAAAAATAAATGCTTTTTTAGCTAAGAATCTATAAATGAATAAAAATGTACCCATTACAATCTACTACTCATACAACATTTAAAATAGATACAGAAGTTTATAATTTTTTTTTTTTAGCAATAAACATGAAATATTATCAAGAAAAGGTTGTCATTGTTCTCTATTTAAAGCGGTTTATCTCGATAACCATTATTCTTTCAGTAATCATTATGCTTATCATAATCTTTAGTTCAGATTTTTCAAAGATTAACACTCCTTAAAAAACACTAAATAGATATATTTGTCTATCAAATTTGATATATGGGTATTTTGATGGGTGTTGAATAGCCTGGTGTATTATCTTTTTGATAAAAAAAATGCCTTCTGGAACAACGACCATTTTAAAAAATCATAGTAGGTCAGGTTTTTGTTACATCAATCAAATGATTAGATTAAGATTTCTATAATATGTTATAGTCTATTGTATTATAAGTTTCATGACAGTGATATATTAGATGAATAAAATTCTTTAAATTCATATAAAAATTATACAAAGAGTTATTAGCAAAAATGTTCATATTTTTTCATGTAGTTCATATAATTTTTATTGTAGAATATTCAGTATCAAAATCAGTACATTTTCTTCAATAGGAACATCCTACTGAACATAGAATTTAAAAAATGATCTTGTTTTTGCTAAACTTTATTAATTTTTGTTGTAGGTTCAGTTCGGGACTTGTTCCGTGTATATTCTCCAGAATAAGGTGCACTATTAATTTAAATTAATGCTTACAAATTAACATAAACTGATTTTTTATTTATTTATTTTTTTGTAAATGTAATCATTTGAGAAGTTAATGATGATAATTATCGAGTTAATTAATATTACTTACAAATAAAATACACATTAAAAGCAAGCTGTTAATGATTTGAAATATGTACAAGAGTTCAATTTGTGATTTGCACTCCTGTAGCAGTAGTTACTATAATTTTATGTTGTGTATGTGGGTAAACCCTTTTCCAAAGGTGTATACTAAAAGCAAAAATAATTTTATTATGTGGCATGTAATACAGGCTTATAGACATGTTTCTTTCTTTTCATCTTATGTTACAAAAAAATATATACAATCTGCATCAGTTAGAACCAACCTTAAAGGATTTGATAAATATATTTGTAGGCTATGTTTGGTACAGCTAGTGCCTGTACTGAAAAAGGTAAATTAATATAAAAGTTAGTTGAGTTTATTAGTTCAGTGTAGTTAACGGCTTGATTTACGTTCTTCAACAGCATGTTTTTACTGCAGCCAATGAAATTAGATACATGTATAATGGCATACAAACAAGATACTTTTTTTCAAAAAATAAACATATTCACTGGAAAAACACATTATAAGGTGTTCAGTTTCAAAATTTTCCTTGATTTGACAGTTTTTTGTTTGTTTAAAATGTGACGTTTTAGTTCACAGATTAATACTGTGAAAAGTGTGTTAGACCTGAAAAATTTTTTATTCAACTTTTTCTACAATTTTTTCGACAAATTCATAATTTTTAAATACTTTTATGTAAAGAAGCCGTCCTTGTTTAAATCAATATTGGCATATTGGCAACCAAGCTCAATTTAATCAACAACTAAATAAAACGCCTATAATTTGAATAACGAAAAATGGTCTAGCTCATGTAATTTGACATGCTACGTATGTTTCGTAAATTTTGTCTATTTTCAACCATTTTATTAATAACAGAAAAATAAAACAGTTTCATTTCTACTCTTTTAAGGCATGTAACTTCCAAAGGGTGCACTTTAAGCCACAATAGGAAATTTTTGGCTTATTTTAATGAGTTTTATACTAACACAGTAGAAGTTTGGAACTATATTTTATTATATAAGTTTTAAAATTTATTTTTTATGATTTATTTATTTTACTTCCTTCTATTTAATATAATAACTTCTATAATAGGAATAAGAAAAATGAATTGTGCAAATGGCAGGTAGAATTATATTTGAATGTAATTGATAATTGAGTTTACTTATATAAGAATCGTTTTAATTTAACACATATTATTATTTTATTTTGTACATAGACACTTTGGTGATGAGGTAGCATTTTATATTCTAAAATGTAATATATATCAGGTTTTACTAGTGAATTACGTTTTTTATAACTGTAGACAAACCAAAATAATTTTACAATGGTATAACTAAAATTATGAAATTTTCATGGTCGAGTAATTATATCTTTCTCTTTATGGTTCAGTAAATAACAAAGAAGATAAAAAATTCATGTAACAAACGAGTCATTTTCAGAACAAAAGATTTTATTAATATAAGGTATATTTAAAATTGAAGTAGACGCCAGTCCATATATATATAATTGCGTAAAAAAGTAATGGAATATGAACACAAGTTTGATTTTTATTTATGTGCACAAATGAATAAAAATTCATTTGTTATATTTCATGGCACATTTGACGTCATATCAAGTATTTGTCAACACATTAAGTTATAAAAAAGTTATATCTGAAAAAAGTAATTAATTTTTTTCTTAAGGTGTCTGTTTTAAAAATTTGAACTCTAATTTAATCAAATATGTTTTATACGCAATAATTCTCACTTTTGAAAGGAGCTGAAGGTTGATCTGTTCAAGTAAACTACTGAAATTTCTTATGAATAAAATCATAGTAATTTGGAATTTGTTTAGCAATTCATTATGTGAAAATTTGTTATCCAATTCAAATTTATTTTACTTTCTCTCATAAGCAATAATTTGTTATGGTGTTATTTTATAATTTGCCCAGCCAACTGGGTAGAATTTACAGAAAAATACTGTTTTGAACCAGCTTTAATATTTTGAAGAATATTATATTACATTTAGAATTTATAAGAAAATTATAATTTCTTTTGATTATTACTATAACTTTGCTATTTCGAACTAGAACATTCCTATAATTTTTTAATGCTTTTTGTGGTAGTTTAATTAAGTACACTAAAATTCCACATTAAATAGGAAATAATACTTATCATCTATTTCAATTTAAATAAACAAGTAATTAAATAAAATTACTAAGCTATAAATTTATTAAACATGCTGTTTAAATTTGTATTTTATTTATTTATGAACAAACTTTTCCTATATTTGTAGAAAAGTTGTTATATACAAATTTGGTATTATCGTTTGCCTAACTAAACAATTGTATTTTTATTTTCAAATTAAGATATGATTTGTGAAGTTAATAGACTACATGGAAACAAGCAATTTTCATTAAGCGTGTGGGTCTATGTGTTACTTATATAGGGTGATCCGTTTTTCACGGTTCACCATTGACATCTACGATACCATACAATATACAAGGAAGTTTAATTTAGAAAAAAGTTATGCCTTTTGATTTTCCAAACAAATCCAAGATATCTGCTACCATTGCTAAAATATTGTGAAAAATGAAAATAGAGATTTTAGAAAATGCCATCTAGCATCAACGGTAGCTGAAATTTGATATAGAGGAATAATACTATACGAGAAATGGATTTTTGTTCAAAGACAATTTCTATGGCATCTAGTTTTGGATATGCAACATTCATTTGTTTGTTTTCTTATGGACACCATATTGGATCTTGATACTAACAGATGGAGAATAAAATTACGAACACGTCAATATGTAACAATAATTTAAATAAAAAAATATAATTCTTGGCGTAAAGCAAAAATCAGTACCTACTTAACCAAACAAAATACACAAATATTCTACAAATCCTATAAATACTGCAAAATGATGCCCATTTTTGTGCAGACAAAGCTGAGTTCTTATTCTAATGATGCTCATACTATTTTAAATACTTTGCGTCATATTGAATGTAATAAATTTTATTATTCGGACAAGCTTACAGAAACAAATTTAATGGGTGGAGACCATCCAGGCCAAGCAACAGATCCACAAGTGCCAATCCAATTACATACTTGGAAAGCGCTGATTTGAATATTGCAGGATTATGAGACCCTGCACCATCTTGCTGAAACATTTCTAAATTTCTAATACTTGTAATGGAAATGGAGATGTAAGGTTTCCAACAATAACACAGTTAGAAAATGTCAGATCTGTAAAAATGTTTGCTGATTTTTGTTTTATGTCAAGAACAACTAGATTTTTTGTTTAAATTCTTTACTTTTATGGGCTATTCTTCTAATAAAGAAGTAGTGTTACATATTGACGTGTTTGTAATTAATTTAATTTATCATTTGATTCTCCATCTGTTACTGTCAAGATCTAATATGGCATCCATAAGAAAAAAACAACCAGTTAAATTTTGCATAACCGAAACCGTGGTTGTAGAAATTTTTATTGAAAAGAATCGATTTTTTGTATATTCTTATCCCAAATTTCAGTTTTCTGTTGTAAAATAATGACACTAGATGGCATTTTCTAAAACCGCTATTTGAGTTTTTTCACAATATATTAGCAGCAGCAGCAGCAGATATCTTGGATTTGTTTGGTTTATCTTAGTTTCAACTACCCTGTATTTTCAAAATTTAAAAATGATCAAAAAACATAAAATTTTCAAATAGGTTAATGTAAAGCTATAAACAGAGTTGTCACGTATAGTTCTGAAATTTTAAGCTGTTGGGAAATGTGCTGATTTTATTATTTATCTCGTGTCTGCTTAAGTAATGCGACAATATAAAATAAAAGTTGTTTAGTCTGATTTTTATTGTATTTTATTGAACAGTACACAATACAATATTGAAGACTTTGTTACTATTGAAAGAAAAGTGGCAACCATTGTAGGAAAGTTTCAATGGTACTTTGTTTATTCTTATCTTACAAATGCATGCTTATATACCTTTCTCATATATTGACACATATTTTGGTACAGTAGCATAGGTTTAGGTAATTTTCAAAAAATTTTTCTTAATTACAGACGTTTGGTAGTGTATTATTTTATATCAAACTAAGTGTTTTGATTGTTGTTAAATTTTAATAAATTAATGCTAGTAGAACTTTATGGAACGATCTTCTCAATATTTGTAACCTTTTACAAAAAATATAACACACGCTTCTGCTTAATGATGAATTTGTGACTTTCAGAGGTCATTCAACCTTTTATAATTTATAGATGAACTGTAAATACTATGAATGGATATAAAATTGCTTGAAGTTATTTCCACAAGCTAATCAAACCTGTTTATTTATCTATTTGTATGTCACTTCTTTTAAGGAAGAAACACTCTGTATATTGAGGCAGTATTTAAATGTAATTTATGTTTCTGTTTAATTGAATATAAAATGATTTTGTTTCTTACAATTATACAGGATGTTTATATAGAATGGCGCATACTTGAAGGTTAGCTTTCTTGAATAAAAATAATGTGAATTAAATTAACCTTAGCGTAATTTTGCTTCCTTAAGAACTTATAAGAAAATACTTTTGTTTATTTTTTTTATGATAGAAAAGAAGATTTTTTGTAAGATAAACAAGAATATGAGTTATTTTGAAACAGCCTTCGATTAGTTTTAAAAAAGATAAGCTTGTTGCATGTCGCCAAAATAACCTATAAAGAACCAGAGAAAACTATGTATGTGTTGAACTTGTCATCAAAACAACACAAATTGTAACAAATTATTAATTTAAACAGTTATTACAGTTAATAATGCCTAGTAGCTGTCTAGTGAACATTCTAAACAAATTTAAAATAAACACTTTGTTTGTCCTATTGTGTTTTGTTTGTGAGTTTAGGTTTAAGTGGATTTTTATTTTATTTTCTTATTTTTTAAATGTTGTCTTTCTTTTATGTTGTCATATTTCTCTGTGTTGCGTTTCATGCTGTTTATAAGAATGATATTATTAACTGCAATAACTTTTTGAATTTATATTTCGCTAGAATTTTTGTATTGATTTCCATGCTTAACATATACATTAAACTTGGTATTACTTTTTTAAAATTAATCGAAGGCTGTTTCAAAATAATTAATCTAATAATATAGTGGCACAGGCACTCAGAACGTTTATTTCACAAAAAAATCTTTTCAAATATTTGAGTATAATTACTCAATAACAAGTTGATTTAATTATTTTTGTCCAAAGAAACTAGTCCATTCTTTACTGAACAGCCTGTATATTGCAGTTCAGTACGTATTGTGAAATTATTAAATCGACTATTGATGAAAGTTGTGATTTAAAATCATACAAAAAAAAAAAAAAATTGATACTTCTTTAAAGAAAACTACATTTTTACATGGAAATTTTTCTCAGGATTACTTTGTTTGACATTGGTACTAAGCTTTTCTGATAGTATGGGTGAAATAAACATATGCCAGGCAAAGATTTTGGTTAACAAGGAACTAACACTAATCTCTTTCTAACATATTAACTTTATGGCCAATGTGCTCATACATCCCTTACTATCATCTAACCTTATACGATTAATTCTAATGAAGGATGTTAAGATGCTAAAACCAAGCAAGTATTGTTTTGAAAATGGAAGAAAATTTTATTGGCTTGATCCTGCACCATTAACATGTTAAAAATTAAAGTAGGAGAATTTTAAATGAACGTTCCTGTAGGTACTAATTATATCCATAAGCTAAATATTCATAGATGTTACTAATAAAATCAAAAATATTGTGACATAAATATAACATTTTTTTATCCTAGTTTGTAAGGTATAGTTAACAAGTATGAGAATATTGTAGAATTTACTTTGTTTATCAGAAGGGACTACTTATCAGGTACTGAATTGAAATAGAATATACATGACAAAGTTGTTTTGATTTTTCTTGATAAGTTAATCAATAATTTATGAAAATGATAATGATTTTAGTAGGTATATTGAGGTGATGTTTACGGCTATTTCCACGGTGATTGTGATTTTTAACAAATGACTAAGGTTAGTAGTAATTATGAAAGAAACTCATGCCTATTTGTCTTAATGAATATGCATATAAATAACCCGTGTATTATTATTGAATGGTTATTGCTCGTTTCGGAAAATCTAGAAAGACATTAAAATTCTTTTGAAATCTAAAAATAACTCGTGTAAATCATTAATTATTTATTTTTAGAGTCAGGAAGGTTCGATTAGTGGTCGTCTAAGTAATGCAAGCAATGTTGAAATAACTCCACCACAGGCAGACACTAAGAGTGAATCTGGTAGTAATTCTGTGAGGGACAAAAGGGAAAGTAGATCTAAAAAAAAGTCGTCTTGGTTCAACTTTTATCCTACGTATAAGTCTAGATCCGAAGATTTTAAAAGACTTTTCAAAGAAGTGCCTGACGATGAGAGATTAGTAGTTGGTAAGAAAAAAAAACATTTTTTTGAAATTATAAATTCTCTCATCAATCTGCAGTTTCTTATCAAAAATTGATGATTCAGTTGTAGATTATTAAAATTAAATCATAATTATTAGATGAATATTTTAAAATACAGAATGTTGGTACGAAACCTAAGGCGGTAAAAGTAGAGCCAAAAAAAAAGTAAAAAAAAAGTTGAGCCTCCGGAACGTTACTTAGATAAGGCCCTTCAAAGGGGTCTTTTCATATGTATATTTTTTCAAATAACTTCATCAAAATTGGTTATAAATAAGACTAGGTTTCTAACTACCATTAACAGAAATTTTTTGAATTTCGTTTATTCCTTTGAATTATCAAGTAAGTAATATTATTTTTTAATGAATTAGTTTTTTAAAGAAAACATTTTTTTTTAATTCTGCGTAGTTTAGTCAGAAATAATAATTTTTGAAGTAATGTATGGCTCATAACAGTAACATTTTTTTAACATTTTCACATATAGTTGCAGCAAGAATTCAGACGACTTACATCACAGTTGACGTTATGCAATTGTTTTCATTGTCAACATAATTTTCTATAGTTTGTCGTTTATAGGTTTTTTTTTGGCTCTACTTTTACCGCCTTAAGTTTTGTACCAACTTTTCCAAACACCCATAATATTTTTGTTTAGATATTACTAAGTAATACTTTTTAATTTTTGAGAAAGTATCAGTTTACATTTCCGCATATTGTTGGTAGGTGTGATACAAGTAAATGTTTTCACTTATGTTTGTCTCCAGATTATTCCTGTGCTCTACAAAAGGAGATTCTGGTACAAGGTAGATTGTACGTAACACTAAATTATTTATGTTTTTACGCCAAAATTTTTGGATGGGAAACTAATCTCACATTAAAATGGAAAGACGTGGCTTGTATAACCAAAGAGAAAACCGCTTTAGTTATACCGAACGCTGTGTTGATAAGTACCAAGGCAGAAAAGTATTTTTTTACCAGCTTTGTGGCCAGGGACAAAACTTATTTGATGTTGTTTCGGGTTTGGCAAAATGCTCTCATGGATCAACCTATGTCTGCGCAGGAAATGTGGCAATGGGTAGGTTTTGTCCGTTTTATAGTTACGTAAAAAGGGGAACTGTCGATTTTTATTAACCATTGGAGTTTATTTAGTAATAATATCTCTACCTCTCATTCTAATCACGGGGATTAGCCCAGAAATCGGGAGGCTTGTGAGGAGCCGGCATATTATTATTAAGCAGGCCGCATTTTCCTATAAACAACTTGTTTGTTGTGTGTTTTTCAGTATTTCCTTTTAATAGGCTACTGTGTTTTTAAAAGTGTGTTGCGTAAACACCAACTTTAATACATAAATGTATAGTTTAGTTTTAATTGAATTGAAAGCAAAATTGTGCAGCAGTTAAATACTGGATATTCAGAAATGCATTGAGTGATTCTACAGCTTAAAATAATGGAAGATTTTTTTACTGTATTGTAAAGATATTGTCACGGATTTCCCAATCCGAATTTTACTACTGCCAGAAAAACACAATCCGTTAATTAATTACTTCTTTATTAACTATACTCAGTACACTACTGAACACTAATTAGAACTCAACTAAACACTTATTTAATTATTCGCTATCTAAATCGCTTTGATCTCTCTAACTAAACACTGTAATACAAGACTTATACAAGACTAACTTAATCGGCCGTTTATTTTTCTTTTATAGACCCAACGAATATTCCAGGTATATTCTAGCATCTCTAGATCTATTTTCTAGCATCTCTCGAACGCTTCTCGTTGTTTCTCAAATTTTCTAGTCCCGTCTCGATCCACGGCTTTTTGTTTGTTTAACAGAATCGTGTAGGGGCGATCGGGACAATCTTAGTAATTCGCGGTACCACAGTCGTCGATTTGGGTGTGAGTGGGGCAAATTCCGTGACAATATTTAAGTTAATATAAATTAATTTTGCTACTAATATATCTAGATATGCTAAAGAACAATTCAATAAACAAGGTTGGATTGAATAAACGTTAAAACAAATGGAGTTAAATTTACTAACTAAAATAGACACATCTGGTTTAATGAATTTTATTCAATAGCTTTCAAAATTCAAATTCTCTTTTGAACATAAACATGCAAAATCAGGCACAATATATGAGATTTGAGCTATTTGTGCATTTTCCTTTATTTTATATAGAATCAAATATCTAACTAAAAAATTATCGTATAAATTAAAATTGTTAAGTGTTAAGATTATGTGAAAATAACTACTCTGGTAAATATTGTGGGTGTAATTCAATGCTGGTTGGGGCTTTAGTTTGCAGAGCAGTTAGTTTCAAAAAATATTAATATCTAATAAAAAATGTATTAGTAAAAAGTTACAACTAGCCAAAGTTCAATTTTTTATTTTTTTGAGGTAGTCCACAGGGTTTTTAGTACATCAGTTTATCATAATAATCCTTAAATAGTGCACTGGTCTGCTGCTAGAGGGCAGTTTACCAAAAACTTTAAATTGTTTTTCCAAACAATTTTTCTCTTACCAAATATCACAAAATTCAAAACATTGTTGTAAAGGAGATCAATATCTGAAAAACGTATGTACCCATGCACTCGTCATTCAAACTGATCATTATTGTAAGCTAAAATTGTTCTTTAATTTTTGTTGAACAAATCAAATTTTAGTCACAAATTTTGCAAATCAAGTTAACATGTTTTAAATGTATTCAAATAAATTATATGAGTTAATATTTGCAACAGATGTTTAAAGTATTTGTGATAGATGTAATAAAATTAACTACATATATAAACGTTTTAACTGTAAACTAATCTAAATGTTTTGTGAAGTGAATCAAATTTTTTATTGTAATAAATGTTGAAAACGACCTTCAGTCACATGGAAAACAACAATTTATTTTAAATCATTCACATATATCGATAATTCTCAGTTGTATTTAGGGCCTATCTTTTATTAAATTTATGTAATACAGATAAGGAAAATATTTAACCGATCATATGAAATGCTAAGAATAATCCCTTCCTCTGCTCGCCGTCCAAGCTTGACGCGTCCTCCCCTATTTTGGCGGACTAAACCAGTATTCGTATAGCACACTATTCGTTTGGCGTTCGGCCGTGGGTGTAGGAGAGTAGGGGAGTACTGACTAAGCCCGCCCTGCCGTGCGTCATCTTTCCACCAATACCCCATGCATTTGAAATTTATGTAATAGAATCTCCCCATGATCGGTTAAATATTTTCTCTATCTGTATATGTTATTGGTGTTGTTTAGTAAAATTGTAATTGAGGTTAGGAAGGTAAAGTAACATAAAAATATTTGTGTTTAAAGATTATTTTAGAATAGCTGACCACACATTTACAGTCTAATCGACCATCTTTGACTGTGCCAGGCTTTGTCATTCAGTAATACTGGCAGAGTGTGGAGTATAACTTTTTCCTACAGACAAAGCCTGTCACCTGTTTTATCTGTTGCTCGGCATAAACTAACGGAGTTCTCAGTGTCTTAGACTGTAGGTATTTGAGTGTTACGTGGTAGTTGTCTAATGTAAGGTGTAAGTGTAAATAACAGACTAAAATGACAGATCAAGACATGAGATTTTTGTCCAAAGAATTTTATAAAGTTATACGAACAGTTTCCATGTCTTTGGAAAATAAAATCGAAAGATTATGTGAATAACTCGACAAATAGAAAATCTTTTTTGTTTTTGCACTACTAATAAAATTAATATACAGGGTGAGTCAGAAAGAATGGGACGACACTAAGCTGTGGATACTAGACACCAAAATATTATGTTTGAACTTATCATGTCGATGGTTTAAGAAATACAGGGAGTTCAAGGTTTAAATTTTATTCTGAAATTTCTCAATAATAATAAATCAAAATACGTTGAAACTTTTAAATGAAAATAACTCGGAAACCGAAAAAGTTAGGAGACCTAAACAAGAATACATTTTTTATGTACTTTTGAATGTTCTTTTATATTTTTATCTTTTTTTAAGTTTAGCTCAACAGATAAAATAACTATTTTTTATTGATAACAACATTCAGCCAAATAATTAAAATTGAACCATTATTATAGCTCTTATGGGGGTGGCTCGATTTCAAGTAGGTCACACTTTATGTATAGAGTGTTCTGGTATTCCATGTAAATGTAACTATCACATATTCTTGTTCTTTTTTAAAAATAAAATATATGAGAAAATATTGTTAACTTTATGGTACTACAAAAATTAAAATTTTCTATCTACGTTGGTATAATTTTATCTTAACATTTTCATTTTGATCCCAAGAATCTATAATAGCCAATGTCAGTGGTGAATTATGACTTTTTAGGGCCTGATTCAGAAGCCCCTAAGTAGCATAATTTTTGTCGGTTTTCTAGGGATGAGGGCAAATTATAAAAAAAGTTATGTAACAGATAATAAACAAATTTATTTATATTCTATAAGAGGCAAACCCAGAGCAAAACATTTATTGAAATTCCTAAGCATAACCCTTGGAAAATTGTAAATAAATAATAACCTCAGAAATACGTCAGTGTATCGCTTATGAAGAAAGTGCAAATTTTCTTGGTTTACAAAAATATTCAGCAGCCAACAGTTCAAATTTAGCCAGCGTTTTATTAAGTTCGAATTTCTTACTTAGCGGCTCAGCGGCTGACTTCGTCTGAACACGCTCAATATTTTGGTGTCTGGTACCTCCAGCTTAGTGTTGACTTATTCTTTCTAACCCACTTTGTATATTATACCATTATAGGTCATATAAATATAACTCTGACTCGATGAAAGTCGACGGGCCACGCCAATACTTTACAACAGTTTTGTGCCATTAACATACAGTATTGGCCCTTCACGGACTTAAATAACTTAAACCACCAAACTTTATTTCATATTAGTGGGTACTGAAAGACATGAACTGTCACGGGATAAAACTGACAGACAAAGCCTGTCATCCAAAGCTCGTCTGTAAGGCTGTAAATGTGTGGGCGTCTAAATACGTTATTGATATATTAAATCTCTATATCATTGAAATTAATTTATAGAATATGGATTTGACTTTTTATACAGAGCTTACTGATGTGCATCAGAAAAGATTAAAACTATAAAATATCACATTACATGAAAATAATGATTCTAGTGATACTGTCGGTTTCTATTTATTTCCAACTTTCAAAAACAAACCTAACCACTCACTTTAAATACAAGCACAAAATGTACTAAGTAAATAAGCTATCTTACATGCAGATAGCAGCTCAATTAAAAAATTAAGGAAATGAATTAAAAGTCAAAATTGACTTTAATTCATTTGTTAAGAACCTTTGGATTTTCTTATAACCGATAACAACGACAATCATAGCATGTTGATTCATACCATAATTTATTATTGAACAAATTTTAACATCAAATATGCAAGGTAAAGGACACAGTATTCCCTCCTAAAATATTTTTCTCTATGACACTTTGTTTTTGTGATACAGGGTGTTAAATTCAATAAAAATATATTTTATTTTCTTTATTATCTACTAAACAAATATTTTTTATTTAAACATTGTGCACAGTAGCTGTAAATAAGAGGTTAATATATTGATGTGAATAATTTTTTTCAGCTAATGTTGGGTCTTAGTTCTAACACGTCACTGATGAAAAGTATTAAAATTTTAATCTAGTTTATGAAAAAAGATAATCTTGTAAATTGTTTCCAAATTTTTTTTTAATTTATTTAATAAATTATTGGTTGCAATTTCTTAAATTTCAGAAAATTTTAATATTATACTGAAAAAATACTGTCATCACTGGTGTACAAGTTTACTAAATAAATTATGTGAACAGCTTTGGCTGAAGTAAGTTATTTACGTCAAAATATTAACCTTTTCTACATTTACTGTGTACCCAGTTTGAACAAATACGGTTTTTTTTTTCATGTAGTAAAGAAAATAAAATATATTTTACAGATAAACGCCGTGTGTTACAGAGAAAAATTTTTTATAGAGAAGACCTCTATTAAAAGGGTAAACCTTGTATAGTAAACTTTAGCCTTAAATAACAAGACGTTTGTTATATTTTTTTTAGGTTCATCAATGTTATGGTACTGAACTCGGTTTAACTAGTGACGACGAAGATTATATTGCTCCTGTGACAGAGGAGGACAAATTGTCTGTTAAATTATCAGACTCCTTCATAGAAGTAAGTAAAATGTAGGAATTTTTTCTGAGAAATCATATCGAGTAATAATCAGAAATTCTTAATTACATAATGAAATGGGACTGCTTGTGTGTTTTCTTTTATGAAAATATGACTATACGTTTCAGATACATTATAAAAATGTGTATGCCCTCTTTTATTAGTTCCAGTGTAAGCCCATAAATACATTTTATCTATTCAAAAATTTAAAAAGTGTTAGTCATGCTTTTAGGTGTATAAATTGCTTTTATTATCAATATTTAAAGCAGTCGATTATTTATATCTGTTTGATATTAAAAAAAACATTTGGTATATATAATAAAGGATCCCCTTTGTGTAATGAAAGCTTGATAAGATACAGTAAATGTGTTATCACATAAAGTGAGATAGTATCAGTTTTGTTAATCAAAATATATTTCAATTTGCTGTAAATTGAAGTAAATTCAATTCCATTGAAATGTCTACCTCGTATTATGTGTATTATAAAAATTATAAGGAGGTGAGTTGTGATTGTGTCTGATATTGAAATGATTGATTGTGTAATGATTCAATTTTAAGTGCATTCTACGGCAGTGCTATAAGTGTTTAGTTCAATTGCAATGTTCAGTATTTAAGGAAGTCACTTTTTTAGATAATCACTCATTAGTTTTATAATTATCCAAATAGATAATTTTCAGTGATTATGAATGAATTATGCCTTATAATTAATTAAAAGACACAAACAATTGTCTTTATTCTGACATTTTTAAATAAAAAATTGTGTCATAATTAATTTATAAGATTGATTGAAAATATAAGAAATATTTATTTATTTTGATATTATTCGATGTTTAGAAATAAAGAAAATTTAATTAATATTCAATGATTTTTTAAGAATAGTATAATAATATATAAAATACAAGATTTTGTCAAGATTGTTTGTATTTTGTGTGAATCTTTCTTTTACATTACTTGTAGTTTTCTTTTCCAAACTTCAACACTGTACAACAGTGGTCAATGTTAGCTGATTCACCACAAGTCATTGTATGTTGTGTCTTCAACTATTATGACATCTATACCCTGTTGGTGTATGGCCCATTAGTTGTGGGACACCTTGTATTTTTTTCCGAAAACAAAAAATAGTCAAAATACTTGTATTTGAAAATTTAATTATGAAACTGCTTCTGCTTCCACGCTCCTTTTTAGCTATGAGAGGTCACAGACTATCGAAGCAAGATTAGGTTGAACAGTTTTCATCAGTACGCTATACAGGGTGTTTATTAATTGAATGCCGATACTTAAGGGTGTGAATCCTTCGGTCATTTTAAGAAGAAAACAATATCAACATATGTCCTAAACCTCTTAATTTTTGAGCTACAGGGTGTTACAGTTTTAAGAAAAAAAATTACTTTTTTATTATAATTTTCTTATCACTACAGATATTTTTATGAAATTTTGTAAACACCTATTAATCATTAAGGAGCATTGCTTGATGTAAAAAATGTTTTAAAATCTTTGCCAATGACGTCCGTACAAGGTTTGAACTAATCATTTTTGAAGAAAAAAATGATACGCCACTGCCTTTTTTAGAAACTAAAATTATTTTTAAAATCTCCATTTATTTCACAGCAAAGTTTTTCGTCAATTTAGATAAGATTTTTTTTTTTTAATTATAATCAGGTGTTGTTAAAATACAATCAAGGATTCATTTAATATCACCATTTAAAATTATGTACGATGATAAAGACACCTTGTAATATCAGTTTTATCTTTAAGAGACAAACATTTTCTTTTTAGTGATATGATTGTGACAAAAACACAGTTGAACTATAAACTTACCTCTTTGCTTAGCGTTTTATATAATTTTTTGAAAGTATATATTTATTGTATTGGCATATAATAGGTTTTGGAAATTGCAAATCTGATCATTTTAAAGGTGACTGCTTATCTATTTTTCAAAAAAATTTGTCCAAGTTTAACATGTTTTATATTTTAATAAATTTGCATTTCTCATTTTTTTTAGTAATTTGTTAATTAAATCATCTATTTAATTATTTAGTTTTTTGTGTTCCAGCAAGAGTGCAACACTGTAGAAGGTATAATAAATCAATTCATAATGGAAGACAAATTAGAGGAAGATATAAAAGACGGTAATGTCCTGGGACATAAACGAAATGGGTCCGATTCGCACATTCCAACAGATATTACAGATAATTCTGAATCTGACGTTGAAAAACAAATAAAGTAAGTGGTTTTTAAAATTACTTGAAAGCATTGGTTGGAAGGGTAATGTTTGTCAAAATAATTTTTAAAAAATTCTTACACTTAGATTTGAAAAAATCAGACTACGAGTAGGTGTAAAATTAAACAAAAAAATAATAAATGTAAGAATTCACATATCGTTTTGTTTAATATTTTTTCAGTAAAAGTATAATTTTTAACGCATCCTGCCAGTGTCTAAAATATCATTTTAAGGCACTGGTGTTAAACATAATTCACTTTTAGCACCATTGCTACTGGTACTGAGCAGTTTGAACATTTGGAAAACTGAGCTTTCAGTACTGTCACTGACAAATTAACACATGCAATGGAATAGCTTTGAAATTCATCGATGGAAATGCAGCACTATCAAAATTTCTGCAAATCCTTAGTTAATTATGTATCATTTCGTGAATCTATTGAATAGTTTTTGCAAAATGAGCAAAATGTCGATGGTGATGGATGGAGTTGTTTACTGAGGTTATGATATGATTGCTGTCAATCACTTGTCAATGATCTCGTTTTTAAATGTTGCAATAAACATATACTGTCAGTATTGTCAAATTAATTTGGTGTGATCTATATTCGAGTTCCAAAATAGTAGGGAGTGATTCTTTTACAGCACTTAAATGAGTACGGGAGGTGAATGTTGCAGGGGACAAGATTCCATAGACGTGTCATTTGAGAAGGGTTCAAAGAATACAAAATTACAAAAAATAAGTTCACGTTGAGTGAATTTATCACTTAATTTGCTCTAAAAAATATATACTCACCCGTAGAATGCCATCCGTTTAGAAAGCGATAGCCTACCACTACCTACCAGATGCGCATTCCACGGGTATCACAGTGTAACACATAAATAATACACACTGCCATTCTAATGTTCACACATAAACAATTATCATCTGCTGTTATAAGATACATTATTCTTTATAACCACAGCACCAGGTTTCATATGTGGTAAAACAATGCCACACTTTTATCATCATATGGCTTTCGTTTATCAATTTGTTGTCAGTATAATATATTTTTTGATATAGATTTCAACCTTCTAATATTTGTGTTAAATAGTTTCTTCGCCACATCACTATATCATCTTTTTCTATCGGCATAGTCTTTTGATTTTGTTTTATCAAACGAAAATTCATGCTCTTCTAGATATTCTAGGCAAAGTTTTATCCTGTAAGATAGCAACTTAAATTTTTGTTGTCGTCGGAAGCTTATTTTGAAGATATCATCCATGAACACACACTCTTGTTAATGAGCTACATATTTCAACTGCATCACACTCGTATTTTGGTTTGGAACTCAATTTCATTATACAAGTTTTTTATCATCCGAATATTCCTCACTTGTTAGATTAGGCTGTTTTCGATTTTGAGAACACACTAGAGTTTGAATGATTCTCCATTATTAAGAACACAAAATCACTAATAAATTAGTTACAGTCAAAATTAAATTAGCGAAAAGATATACCTAAAATTTTTCCACACGCACACCTATGGTAGTACTGCAGATGAATCACATAGATCCGTCAAGGCTACATTACCAATAGATATTGAGCATACTGATGTGGCACATGAATATTTGTTGCAGCAAAAGCTGTGCATTTCAGATATGTTGTAATTTAATTCAATTTTATAGAAAAATGTACGGACAACATGTATGTTATGTTGTGAGTTAGTTTATAACACGAATCACTCTACTATTTTGAAACCCAACTATTGCGTATCATTTTCTACCCCTACATCCATAGGAAAAATAAGGATCATCGGTGATTCATCAAATTTAATAGTGACATTATTTTCTTATAAAACTGAATATTTCTTTTTCAAACTAGTAAGTTCAGAGTGTGAATGTTTAAATTGATGTAAAAGTTACAGCATTATTTCTTTCACATTTTGCTAATTTTGTAAATCAATTTCACTATTGTGAGGTAAATTGTTAATCTTCAAGCCAATGCTCTTATGTTAATAGTTGATTGAAGAATTTAATAAGTAGTATTATTGAATTGGATTTTTTTATCGGCACTCGAATTATTTCTTTTTTGAATCATTCGTTATCTAAATTTTTCAATCAACGTTCAATACTGACTGCCTTATTTATAATTAATGTTGTCAGTGTTGACTTTTCAGAAGAAACAATTCCTTTCCCCTCCCGAGAGTGAATTCCTTCTCCCTTCAAACCTCACCAACCCCTGAGTCTGATGATTGTGTTCCAGTTTTGGAAAGTCCAGAGTAAGTTTTTTCCTAATTTTTAGGAACTTTGATTTCTTGCGACTTAATATTAACTAACATTTAACTTACCATAAGAAGAGCATGATGACTATATTTGATAGTACTAATACAGTAACATATTTGAACTATGAACATAATGTTAAATGCAACTAATGCAGTGCAATTTAAGGGTTAGGCCATATCAGTTCAGTGAAATACAAAAGTAAATCTCATGAGTGTAATTTCTAATCAAAACGTTCACTATCGAATTGAAATGTGCCAAGGTCTTAAATATAAATTTGCATTTAGATTTTTTCCTTTGTAAATTAATTTTTTCTAGCAGTTCTCAGTTCATGCTAGAAATATATTATACAGTCATGTTTCTTTTGCAAATAATGTATAGTATTGTATGAGTGATATAGTGGTGTACCCAGAAAATATGTTTGGATGAGGTGTTATTGAAATAAAAGTACGCCACTATAGTGACGTAGCTATAATTATATTACTTGATTTTTGATTTCATCGAAATATTGATAAACCATCAAAATTAACAGTTGTAGCAACATAATTTTAGTAATTACTAATTTATAATAGTGTCAGTGCTGGTGAAAATTAAAGTCTTTACATTTTTCTAATGCTTGTAGTGTACGATTACATAATCTTAATTAGTAAGAAACATCATTTAATTGTTGTTTATTAATTATATTATTATTAGCTGGTAAGTGAACTAATTTAATTTTGATGAACATCTTTCTGTGCCTTAGCATGGTGTAGTAGAGGTGTGTATGTACAATTCTATCATATATTTTGGATTTACAGGGAAAAGTGCTTCAGAAAACTCTCCTGCACCATATGGTTTCATTTTTCAAATAACAATAATGTTTCTAACGGCTAATTCTGAAATTTCTCTCGTTTCTTTTCACGACTTAATTATTGTTTTTTAAACCAATTATTAATTTAAATTGTTCTTTTTGTGTTATAAGTCCACTTAAAGAATACTCATATATTTTTTTAAAAAGACATTTCGGTATTTTATTATACCATCATCAGGGCACTACAAATTAGATACAACTTTGAATACTTTAACTCTTACTTAACATACTCAACAATTCTTATACTATTCAAAATATTGTATGTGCATGTGGTCTATTTAAAAAACAAAAGTGTCTATGAAAATCCCATTTATTACTTTTAAAACTAATAGCGAATTCGGGAGAGATGCACTTGCTCCGTGCCAGCTCGTATGGAATTCGCACTTGCTCCGAGCGAGGTTAGTTCTAGCTCCGAGCGCATGGCCCCGATCACGTGACTGCACTGGCACGATTTGATCTTTCCGAGTTCTGCTCCAAATCGTGTTCGGGTAAAGCAGGTTGAAGGTTTTTTGTTTTCTGCATTTATGTGATTTTAACCTACAACTATTATATTGCACTGCAAAAATAATAAGATTTTTATGATAAGCAATGAAACTATAGAAATGTTTGAAAATATTATCTTTAAGGAGTTTGTAACAGACGAAAACGGGGAGCCTGTAGAAAATGAGGACGGGATAATCTTGTGTGACACGATATAAATTTTTCAGTTTAGCCTTTTTTTGTTTGCAAAATAATGAATTTGATATTTCATATTCTAGCAATAAGTCTTCGTCATCTTTGTCACTACTACTGTCGGATTCCAATAATAAATTTAGAAACATACCATGGCCCATTTTGAATTTAACGGACAAATTTTAAATTCCAAAGAATGTCAACAGTAAAACTGTCGGTAATCACGGTGCAGAAAGTGCGAACTCCGAGCGTGGAAAACTAGTCACTCGAATACAAAAGTTATGAACCCGCGTGCAGATCTCTTTCATCCGAATACAAACATTAATGCACTAACGGCGTGCAATATCGGTCGAATATGCGGCACCGTGACAGTTGCGCACTGGTGCGCACTAGTGCAATCACCCGAATTCGCTATAAGAAACGGTAAACCAGTAGTTTAATGTAAGTTGAAATTTTTGTGTGTATAGATTGCGTTATGCAATATTGATGTTTTCCTTTTTTTTTTTTTCGATTTTTTAACATGTTTTATACTTTACTTAATTTTTTAATTGTAGTGTTGAAATGTTTTTTTTTAGTGTATTTTTAATAAAATTAATTTTACAATTAGACTTTTTGGAAATTTTCAGTAATAATTTATGTTTATCAATTTGTCTATAGTGTATCCAGTATAGTTAGTAAGAGTTAAATTATTAATAAGTTTATCTAATTTATAGCGCCCTGAGGATGATATAATAAGATACCAAAACGCCAGCTTTAAAAAAAAATTCTTTAAGTTAAAAGCACATTGTAATTATTTATTTTCTTTACCAGTAGATACCATAAGATCTTAACCAAATGGATGTCTGTATTTTTAAGGGTACTTGTTCCAACCACTTTTTGTTTTAAAACTAATAAATCAACTCTAAATAGTCAAGATACTCCAATAGTTTTTATTTAACAACTATTCTAGAGGAGATCGTTATTTACTGCTGCACAAGTTATCTCGAAACTAACAACATAGTTTGTTTTATTACAATACCTATACACATTTTTATGATACCATTTCTCCTTCAAATTTCTTAACAATGAATAGAGAATAACTGTATGTATGGGTTGATTATGAAAAAAATATATATAGGATTGCATATATATTTTCAATATATAAGTATCCGCTATTCCCTCAAAATTTTTGTTGTGACTTATTTATATTAATAGTTCCACCTTTCATTATCAAATTGTAATTATAATCATTTTAATTTTCATCAGCCATCACTTAATAGTGTTCCTAAATATGCATCAGTAATATGAGAAGATTCTTTATAAGTTGATATTTGAATAATTGTTTGTACTTAAAAAATAATATTAAATGATGTACAATTATGAGAAGTAACGTAATTTTTGACATTCTCATCTGTGCACATCATTTGTCTTTATTTTTGACAGACGTTTGTTCTCTACTAAACTACCTTTCAATGTCTTTATCACGTAATATTCTCTTGCAGGTCTGATGTTAGTGTACGATGTACTTCTCTCCACGAAGGTAGACAGTTAATGAACGAAGTCGTACCAATACATATAGATCAATTATTTACACTTCTATTTACTAGTTCCAAATTTTATTTAGATTTCCATGCAGCTAGAAAGACAACAGACCTAACGCAAACGCCGTGGACCCATAACCCATTAGATAATAGTAAAAGCAGAGTCGTCAATTTAACGGTGGCCCTTAGCCAGGCTATGGGTCCCAAAAGTGCTCAAGTCACTGAGACGCATGTAAGTTTTTTTCATTCATTTCATATTGTTTCCACAAAAAATTATACCAAGTAAATTGTCACACTATAAATGCAGTAAGATAGAATAAGAGTGGGAGATAAGTAAGGTATGAGAGAGTGTTATACTGAGAGACAGAAAGAATATTGAAGCATGGATGAGGAGGTATGTAGGCAAAGTTAGAACGATAAAGGGAAGGGAAGATAATTTATTTTCTTTTTAAGATTTATACACTGTTGCAATTGCTGAATGAATTATGTAGTTTACAAATGTGTTACTACTATACTTTATGTCAAAATTTTATTCTTTAAGATTACCAAAGGCTCGAATGTGTTAACTTTCTTTTCCAGACTATGCTTCCTTGCAGTAAAGCAGGTACTCTTTATTCCATAGATGTAGATACAATTAACGGAGGGATACCTTACGGCGACAGTTTTTGTGTATTGGCCCATTACTGTCTCCAGAAAGTATCAGAAACTCATAGCATGATCACCGTTTTCGCTCAAATCAAATATAAAAAGTCAGTTTGGGGACTGGTTAAAGGTAAAAATATACGAGTTACTCTCAAGGCAACCCATTATTCATGTATTCATTTTAGGCATGATCGAAAGGAATTGCTGGGCGGGACTGGAAGACTTTTTTGCTCATTTGACGAAAGCTTTACATGCAGAGGGAGAAGAGAATATTCCAGAAATGAAGAGGAAGTCGAGGCGGAAAAGGAGACTTCATAGTATTCCTAGATGTAGTTTAGAAGATACTAGAATAAGTAAGTTTCTCTTTTCGTGATGTTATGGTGTGGCAAATTGTTATATTTTCAGGTGTACCACATAGGAAAAAACTCCAAGGTAGCGGAATTTTTAGCACGGATGTTTGTACCGTAATAGTATTGTTCGTTCTTATTTTATTATTAATCTTAAACATAATTCTGTATTATAAACTGTGGTCGTTAGAGGAGACATCCCCATATACTATTTTAGATTTACGTGAGTTAAAGTAAGTTATGCACGTAAGCAGTAGTATTTTATCTAACCGTTTTACTTATTTGCAGGAATCCCCCTAAATCTCACGATGAATGGATCAGATTGCTGCAACAGCAAGAAGCTTTGCATTCGATAGAGGCGCAGAAGTGGCAGCGAATATTAAGAACTTCAATACAACTCCTGAGACAGGTAAATAAATATTATCTGATTTTGATGCAAGTTTTTATCTTGTATTATCAATTACCCAAGGTCGAAAATTATAGAGAGTGACTAATTCACAACACAGAGATGAGTACGGAAGATACGTGTGGTATGATTACCTAAGGGTGCCACTTGAGAAAAGTTAAAGCACACAAAATTATCAAAAATAAGTTGACGTTGGCTGAACCTAGCACATTAACAATTTACTTTAAATGTGCCACCTGTGTCATCCTCTCTACAAATTAGAATGCCGTCCTTTTGGACGGCGATTGCTCACCACCACCCACTTACACCTACCTGATGCGCACTCCGCGGATATCACACTTATGCCTTGTCCTCATGGACGTGAAATTCACGGATTTTTGCACGAATTTTGCAACTTCTGTTTTAATTATTTATGGCGGAAAAATCTCAACTTTTGACAATTGCAATTTGTGAAACTGTCAAACACTACAAACATTATTGCCTCTTTCATTATTATGTGGTGTTAATAAATTCGTTTTGGGCTTCTAATATCTACCATGGCAGTTTCATGATGAAAATGATTGATAATGTTATGACAGGTAGTTGACAAAATTTGTTACAAATAGAGATTTTTCCACCATTAAATAAATCGCGAAAATATTTGCGAATTCCCCATTCAAAAGGACAAAAGGCTTTAAAATACATACACACTATTTACTATTGGATACTAGCACTGTCACTATAACGCTTTCCGTATGACCTTCATACGCCCATGTTTCGTCAAAATTTAATATATTCTTTAATTCAGATTCTTATTTTTTAATATTTATTTTAAATAGTTTCTTTGCCATATCACTATTTCATCTAAGTTCTCTAAGTTTCATCTTGTAAGATATAGCAATAGAATTTTTTTTTTTGGAAAACATTTTAAAAATACAATCTTCCTTCCGCGAGTTTCCACCACTTTCCGTTTCACAGTTGTACTTCTTTACCACTTTTTGATTTGCAGATATATGCTATTCACGTACAATTTTGTTAATGAAATACATATTTCAACATCACTTACACTCATATTTTGACATCGCGCTCTAAACTCTTCATACATGTCACCATCCGATATTCCTCATTTCGATCAAATCACTAATAAAATTAATTACATTCACAATTAAATTAACGAAAAGATATACCCGAAATTTTGCCCGCCCGAACGATTTACCCGCACATGATAGCGCTGTAAATGAAACAGTTGGATCCCACAATTTGTCGCAGCCAATCAAAAGCAGCAGCGCATGCGTACTAACGTGTACTAACTGCAGCGCATGCGTAGCAGAAGCTGTGTAATCGGGTATGCTCTCAGAGATATGCGGCACACGATTTTGTAGGAAAAATATACGGACTGCATGTATATTATTTTGTGCTGACTGCTATAAATTGTGAGCAGGTTTATAGCATTAGTCACTCTCTACAATTTTGGAAGTCGACTATAATCAATCTTAACACCTTTTTCATAACTTATCTTGATTAATGTATGGCTTTTTTAATGGTAATACTTATAGGATTATTATAACGAGCCCGAAATTTGCACATTTTGATTTACAAAAAAATTTGAGATAAATATTAGCACATGAAAGACTGCACACAGCGCCCCCTAGAAGATAGCTCTTAATTTCGGTCAATATAATTTTTGTCTCTCCAAAAAAATCTCCAGTGCCAATTTTGATGTTTTGTTTGAAATATTAGCAAAAAAACTAAATTTAATTTTTAACTTGTGACACCCTGTAAGTCGACAATTATCAAAAGGAAAAATCAATAGCTTAATTCTATAATGTAAAGTGTAGTTAACTACAGTACATTAAAAATTAATTTAAAAAGAGTGCACAAAATTTAAAGTCAGAAATAAATATACACATTTACGATTCACCCTGTATATACTGATTTGATTTTTCGGTTTTGATTTGATCTGAAGTTTTATCACAAATAACGTTTTTTGTTTTTAACAGGCCGAGGAGTCACTGAATGAATTACAGCGTTCAATTCATCCTAGTTATAAAAGTAAAGTAATGTCTATTATTCAAAACCAACAAAATGAAGAAAATAAAGAAGAATTGTAGATAGTGTAATTTATTAATTAATCTATTTTACGTCATTGCGCACTGTGTTATACTTTTAGTCTAGATTTATTGAATTGTTCCTGTACACATGATGAAAAAAATTGATTATGACAAACCGTGTTTTAGTTCCCTTCCCTCGTAATTTGTGTTTAGCGTCTTCAGATAACATATTTTTTGTGGGAGTGTGTTGGATAAGTAGGGGTGAAGTAAACAAAATTTCTGATGTAAGTTTTATTTGGTCCACAATTAATTGAAACTGAATTCTCGCTTAAGTCTAGTCTAATTTGTATACATTTATTGATTGTATCTCTAAAAATAGACTACTACTTATCTGGTATTCTCATAAGACCTGATACAGCCACTTCAAAAAATGTATTTAATGTAAATACAAATAAAATTAAAATTATTAAAAGGTGTAATACAAAAATATATTTAGAGAAAAATACTGTGCATGAATCAACATCGATGAAATAAATATCATGAATATATTTATAATTGTTAAAGAAAAATGGCAAAATATATTCTAATATTGGTGTTATAAGTGGTTAACATTTATGTATATCCTACCAACTATAGGTACTGGTTGGACTAATTTCTTAATTAGTTCGAGTAGGTATTAAAATAGCATTTTTTTATAAGTGCTTCTGTTTTCATAGGAGTATACAGGGTGGTATAATATTCCACTGAAAATAAAAGTGCAGATGATTTCCTGCCCTAACAATATGAAAAAAGTTCATACAATTATAGCTCCACAAACACTATTTTTATGATACCGTGATAAGCTTTATCATTTTATTTATTTGCAGCTCTTGCACTAAATAGCCTTACTAAGGTAAATCGTTTAGGGACGCAAATCTGGCATACCGAATAATAATATACCACCTCCTTTCCCACACAAATCTTCGATTTCTGGACCAATCCTTATGATTAGAATGGGAAGTAGATATTATATTATTTAGTACTATGATTTAATTTATATATTTTTCAAATTTTATTAAAAACTAATGATATTTGTAGAATTTATAGCGTTTTGAAATTTATAATGTATTAGAATAGTTTATAAAAAAATTTTTTGTTTTGGTATTGGTAGACAAATGAAAATAACTTAAATAAGAAAATGAAACTATCACTTCGTTGCGTTGCGAATCTATGTTCACATAATCTTTTTTATTTTTAGTCGTCTTTCTTACTAGAATATTACAACACTCTGTATATTTGATATTTTGGTATCACATAGACATGAAGGGATGTGTGATATGACTTGTACGAGTTGAAATGTGAGAATATATTTGATTTTTTTTTCAGTACAGGATAATTTTTCAGGAGAAGCAGATTTTATAAAATACATGGTATTACTATTTGATACCTCAAACCTAATCTCAATAATTTCGTAGGCTTTCAGTTCGAACGATGACAATTTGAATATGCTTAAAAAACTATTTGCTAAAATATTTCAAGTCTTTAATATTTTGTGTCTCGAAAACGAGTAATTGATAACCATATTCAGATGAAACATGCAATTCATCAACGATTTAGCAGTTTGGTGTTTCAGCGATATTGGATGGAATTTATCCAGGTCTGTCATTAGTCCAACCTGATTTTCTACAAACATCTCTTTCTATAAACTAATAGTTATAGTTACTTAAGAGCACGAATCACGGAAGCCTGATATCTTTCGGGCCTGGGTCTTCCGGACTAGGACTGTCGTCTCGCCTTGATCTAACTCGTACCACTTGCCGATGGGTGTTGTCCTCGTTTTGAGGGCTAAAAGTTCCCGCTCCATATTGTAAACCGAGACCGGCACTCGCTAGCCTTACTTTTTCTGAGTTTGAGTCTTCGTTTGTGGTGAAAAGCAAGCCGAGGTTCAGTTGTGGAATGTCATAAAATACTGCTAGAGTCAACATCATTACAGTTATTCCAAGGAAGAGGTAGCCTGAAACAGATTTGAATCGGTAAATATCGTCCAAAATATTACATTTTTGAAAAATATTTTTAATTACGATCACCCTACAATTGATGTTTTTATTCACTCTAGAGCCGTAAAAACCTACAACTTTATTCACTCGAAATAAAATTGACTTTATCCTACTAGTGAATAGCTGTCCTATTTCACTATTAATAAAATCGAACCACAGCAACTAGCCTGTATTGTCATGTCCAATTCTTACCAAGTTTTTGAAAGAATATTCTTGTTGACCTTGACTCAACTAACTTTAGCTTGTGATTCTGGATACAATGTATTACATACATGTTTTAGTTGTTTTTTTTACCCACTTAAGAAAATTAAACAGTTGACATTCAAAATATTCTCACTTTTAAACATTCGTATGTGAATAAAAGTTGTCCTAAAACACTTACAATAATAACTGTTAAATAAACAGTGTACAAAATAAGTTAACAGTTTTTTTGCACATTTATTGAAGATAGGGAGAATTGCACTATGGTTTTATTTTAATTCATCAGTGTATTGTTGAAAAACAAAAAGGGAAATAAAACAGACAACAAGTATTTAATATTCCAGGAAGGAATGGGGAATGGTTTCAAATTCAAAGTTATGAATTTGTTTTCAGTAAACATCATGCAAGAAATGTTAGATGAATGTTTTTGACAATTTGGATTCCTTGCTTGATCAAACCTATAATATGTTAAACGTAATTTTTTGGCAAAAATTAAACAGTAACACTTGTATCTTGATGTCTTGATTAGTTTAAAAAAAATATTTTAAATATGACAAGTTTAAAAACCATTTAAATAAATATCGAATTGTCTATTCACGTAAAAACACACCTACATAAAACAATTTTTAACTGGGTCTGTTAATATATTAAAATCATTAATAATTTGTAATGTTCTTTATTTAAATATCTATTTGTTTAGAATTCCTGTTTTTGAATTATAATTAAACGTGTTTATTATTATTATTATTTTTTTTTCTTTAATAGAGATGTATATACATATATACATGTAGGTATACAGTTGTCCTATATAAAAAATATATAAATTTGGGTATGTGTAATGTATATCTACATATAACCGTAACTCTAAAAACTATACTTAAGCTATAGAAAAATAGTTCATGCATACATCATGAAACTTTATGCAAAAGATTTATTAAGAAAAACAATAAAAAAACTGTACAAATGCTGATAGCAACATTACAAAGAACTATCAAAAATAAAAAATGTTTTAAATTTCTTAGAGAGATGACACACACAGCAGTTTTTGCTTCCTTGGCAGCGGAGTCAGCTGTTGTTTATACTAACTAAGAGCTATAGACCAAAATATGCGACTGCTGGTTGCTGCGCTATTTTTTTAAAACGTCTTGGCCAATGATACTGCACCGCTAGTTGTGAAAACCGCTATGTGTGTCATCTTCCATACTGCTGAAACAGCACAAATCGCTGTCTGTCATTGCTGCTGTTCAAGTTTTTGTGCAAATTACACTATTTACTTCTTAACTGTTTTTTATCTATATACTCAACTATTGTCAAGTGTGGTAAAGACTATTTTAGTTTAGTTTTTATACTTACATGTTGTGACAATCTTATAAAGAGGTCTGTAGGGTTGATCAGCAGAATCCCCAGGGATGTAATCACCCAAACCAATGGTAGTCAAGGAAATGAAGCAATAGTAAAATGAGTCAAGATAGTCCCATTCTGGCTCTATCGAAGCAAACACGGCTGCGGGGACCAAAAGGAAAAATCCAACCAATATTGCCACTGTGAGAGAACAAAATCAATTAAAAATTGCAATAGTTTTTCCAAAAACGCTGTAAATCAACTCACTGCCATTTTCAATTTATAAAAGTAAGTATGGCTGATGCAACTTAATTCTTTTTAAAATTGCCTTAGTTGCAATATAAAATGAAAAAATACTTTAGTAATTAGTGTTTGGTAAATAGACAGTGTTTTTGAAATAAAAGCTAGGGTAATAGATAACAAACATTTTAAGTAACCTGCTGTGATATAAAATATCAAGTGTCAATAATCAAGAATTATTACGGGAAACTTAGACCGAACCTGCTTTGCCTCCCCTTAATCAACTGTTTACAAAATGCAGTTAGAGGTTCGTGTAGTTCTAGAATGAAAGGAGAACAAAATATTCATCTTAGTGAATTATACAGACTGGTTTGTTATTGTGAACCAAAGTAATTCACTACTTCGATACCTATTTTATAACCTGCTTTTGCATCGCTTCCCAATGGTATTGAATCTCAGGTTCTCAAAACAACACAGCCCTGGTCAACAAACAACTTTGTGGAATTATAAAATGTGACTACCGGGATAATTGAGTTTAAAGTTATTGCAAATTTTGAAGTTGACTCTGTGTAACCTTAGTCTTTGCTGAAGTTGCTTCGTTTATAACATTAAATAACAATGGAATATGTATGTAAACGAATCAAGGTATTTTTTTATTATTTTATATAGTTTAGTGTATTAACGTAATTTGCGGACACATTGATATAACAATGGCCCAAGTGTGTTAACAATTGATAATAATGACCTGTGGATATGTTATTAATGTAACGGAGAATGCACCTAATCAAAATCGACTATAATACAACAAACTCGTGATAGAGGTAAACACGAAAGGTATATATAATTTTTAAAATTTACTGTCACTGCCTAGGACCGACATAATTTAAAAATGCGAAAATAGGTAAGTCATTTATGATTTTTTATATTAGTATTTTATTGGGCTATTTTTGCATATCACTTGTTATTTCAATATGTAAACGTATAGGTACCAAAATTACTACCTCACTTTCAAAATCACCCTGTATAGGTTGAAGATTAAATAATTGGTAAAATGTTTTAACGAAGTATTTTAAACATTGTTATTATTATTACATATATTTTTTTCATAAATGTATTGGATATTTGAAGCTTGCTAGTTTTGTTTAAACACTCTGTATATAAGAAATTGCCTACCTATAATTAACAAATGTAGAATCCTTATATTAAAAGGTTGATACAAGTGACCAAGTCGTGAATTAAGCCACTGTAACAACCAAATGGTGGGAATTAGTAGTCGTTCAACCAAGGCTGAAAGTAGAACCAGAGTCATGGGAATACCAACCATGG
Organism: Monochamus alternatus; assembly: GCA_037114965.1. Taxonomy (NCBI): domain Eukaryota; kingdom Metazoa; phylum Arthropoda; class Insecta; order Coleoptera; family Cerambycidae; genus Monochamus; species Monochamus alternatus. Next base: position 1,097,472 of record CM073428.1, read on the forward strand.
CATATATGATGCAGAAGATTTTTCCGGTTCTGCTGAGTGGAGTTACATGTCCGTAACCTGTTAAAAAAACATTTGTAAGTAAAGAAAACAGTGAACCAATAACCGTTGTAAAAGAAAAGGTATTATCTAGAAAACTAAAAAAGCTCTGTATCTATGAAGTGTGTCAAATATATGTGCAACCCTTTTAGAGATCTCCAAGTTCTTCTTTTGATGATACAAATTGTTCTCTAAATAACAGTATTTTAATTTTCTACATGCACCTTCACTGCAGTTAACATATAAAGATAGTTTTAAACACGAAGAAGTAAAATAAACTAGATTATTTTAGTTAGAGTAGTCATAACATACATATTCTAATATAGGTGCCTAATTGTATGAGTTTAAAATTTAAATATATATATAGATTTCCATAGATTTCCTATGTAACACGCTTGCATGTGTGAGATAAAATAAGATTAAGTATGTTAATTTTCTATTTTAGTCATAAATATCACTTATTTATTAAACCACCTATGCAGAAGGCCACATATTTGACAGAAAATAAAAGTAAAAGAAAATACTTCACCTTTTAATAGAGAAACAAATGAATCCATAACGCCCGGTAACACGGCGTTGCTGGTACGCAATAGATTTTCTGATGATAAAGCCATATAGTGTTTGAGTGTTAAAGCAAAACAGCGTTGCAACGTCAGGACTACATGTTTAACACTTCAAGGTGTTTATTCAAATTTACTACCGTCAATCGCATCTCATGGAGGGGGGATATGCGGAAAGAACACTGCAGTGCAACCCACACCAGTTAATTTGTTTCGGATTGTTTCGCGTATCGGTTGTAATGGCAAATTTTACGAATTTTGATTATTATACCGAAATGGTGGTTTTATACGGAAAATGTGTAGGAAATGCGAATGTCGCTGCAGCATAATATCGGAGGCGTTTCCCTCATAACAAAAATTTTCCACGTCCGCGGACTTTTATGCGAGCTTTTCAACGTCTTCGCGACAATGGGTCTTTGATAACGCGACGAGAACTTGCAGGGCATCAGCAAAACACTAACACTAAAAATGTATATTCCATTATAAAATTGAACATGAAATTCATATGGGAAACGTAACAATATTATATAAAAATAACAAATTCTAATAACCTAACATTCCAAAACAATTACCCCCTATATCTACATTTAATTGTTTTTGTTAACAAATAAATAATATTTAAGTGAATTATATTTTTCATTCATATAGGTAAGGTCTGTCGTTGAGTACACATTAAAAACAGAGTAAGAACTGGGTTAGCGAACTAATAAATTGGTAGGTAAGATTCACTCTCAAAAACCTTTTATGAACATCGGATCGGAGACGTGTCGGATTGTTTATTAATGTGTCTCGACATGCTCATAAATCCTTGAGCAACCTTGCTTGCATAGAAATTTAATATGATAATTGCATACTTTTAAAAAATAATGTATAGCATTCATTAAATATTTGCAACATTTAACATGTCAAATTATTATTGGCTGAAGTGAGCAAGAAAAAACAAGAAGTCTGAAAAAGGGTTTAAAATAATGATTTGAAAATATTTTTTCTAGCGTGAATATTCATTTAAAAATTTTCATAATCGCGTATTCGTGTTATACACATTTTTCCCTTAAAATTAGTGACATTATGATTGAATCACCTTGTGTATCTGTAAAGCGAAATTTCACAGGCAAACATATACTTAGTTTTATTTCCTTTTCCACATTGAAAATTTAAATTGTCTTACCGATTGTTGTTACAACGGTACTAGAAAAGAATAGTGATTGTCCAAAACTCCAGTTTGGCTCTCCGGTAGCATTTCTTACTGCAGACACCCCTCTGTTGCTTGCCTTTATCACTTCACTTATCAAATCTTCCAATGCCTGATCTGTAAGGGAATAGTTATTTACGTTACAAGGTCGGGAAATGGTATATTAAAGTACAAGACTAGATGTTTACGGACGAGGCGACGAAGGAGTAGAGTCAGAAATTTCTAGACGAGTACTTTAATGACTGTAATGAGTTATTTCCCGGACTTAAATGAGTCCGGGAAATAACTCATTACAGTACAGTATGAAATAAAATAGTATTAAAAGACCCCATAATCGCATTTGAAACCTAATTATTTTCTTCAGTAAGGTATGTAACGTATTTTCCAAAGGGAAGGCATCAAGGATAGGGGGAGGTAAAGGATTAATTACCCTTTCCCCAGAATTAATTCTGTTTGTCAAATGACAACGTATAACTAATTTTCTAATTATTATTATTTATTAACAAAAAGAGGAGACTTGATTTTGTTATATAAATAACTGCTTTTGTGTTTTATGAGTATTATTTTTTCATTTTTAATATTTTCATATAGGTAAGTGTAGGTAATTACCTACTATTCATTCAATTATTTCATAATTTCGAAATGTATTCATTTATTAATTATGATTAATATCAAGTAAAAAAGTAAGGGAAACTTAAATACAGAAATTTAAAACTAATCAAGTTCCGGTGGTCACGCGAAAATTTGCCATCGGCCCCTTTCTTCGTTATTATTCAAGACACAAAAAAAGGTATAAGAACGAAAGTTGAAGGAACTTTATATTATTAAATATATTTAAAGTATATATATATAACTTTTATTTTGTTGTTTTTTAATGGAACACAATGTATATTTTTATGCCATTAGACAGAACTGAGCTTTTCAAAACTATAATATACAGGGTACTCAGGAGTTATATGATGTGGTATGATGTTGCATATTAACAATAAACATAGAATATCTCGAAAACCGTAAAAGATAAGTATCCTATACAATATATTACAAAGACAATTGAATATCGTATTTCCGAGATGTAGGCTTAACTTTTGCTTTTTTTAATGGAACATACTGTATATTTTATGCTATTGGGAAAACTGTCAACTGAGCTATATGATGTTGCATATTAATAATAAACATGTAAATCTTGAAGATAAGTGTCAGGTATAATATATTTTTGAAAAGCTCAGGTGGCCTTTCCAATGGCGTAAAAATATACAAGGTGTTCCTTTTAAAAAACAAAAGTGAGACCTATCTACATCTGCAATGCAATATGCAATTGATTTTGTGGTACATACTTTAAAAAATATTTAAAAGTTCGTGCAACTTTCATTCTTACACCTTTCGTATCTCGAATAATAACGGAGAAGAGGGGAAGGGCGATGTTCGTGAAAAACCCTGTTCCTAAACTATGCCAAAATTAGTATTTTTCCAGAGAGTTGTAAGTGGATTTCAAATTCAACAGCCTTTTACGACAATGATGAAGATATATTTATAAATCAAAACAATGGATCCTCCGAATTAGTTCTGTTAGGGATAGATTTGTTATTGCGCAGTGCGTATGTGTCTCGCTTGCCCTTGTTAACTGTAGACTCATTTACGCTGTTTTATTTAAAAATGCTTTAATCAAGTCAAGAATTAGCAGATATGGTGTGAGTGTGTGTCAATAACAAAAACCCATAGTCGACACCGTCGATCTTTGACAACTAATTAGCTAGTGGAAATAAGCAATTTTAGTAGAATTACCTAATATCGATTTATGTCTTAATTAATTTCAGTCCCATATTCTATACTTAAAAAATGTATTTAAAAGTAAACATTTTTACTGACAAAAACGTTGCTAGGCGATGTTCGATGCTTTCTGTTTCTTGCTCTGTATTTGTATTGCCAAACCTACTAGTGGCGGAACGTGATGTAGCTATATTATTAAAGGCGCTTTCCAAACAACTTTTTTAGAACACCCAAAATCAGTTTATTTTTGCCAAGGGCGGCAATATATTTCTCATTTGATGTGTGCCGTTTCCCGCAACCACTGGTAAACATTGCTTTATATAAACTCAACCCTCTTGTGCAATCAAGCCTCTCCTCGACCCTGGACTGACTTAAATTACAAAAAATTTCTGACAATATGAGCAGAAGGTGACCCAGCCAGACTGAACGGCCCGCTTAGATACAGAACAATTTCAAAATATTTGACATTAATCATTCTAAAAGTCACGACCTGGAGCAAATGTCATGTCACGTGAACTTGGATGTTACCACAAGTGCGAGATTGATAAAGACGCCATCCTTTGAAATCATAACAAACTTATGTAAAATTCCACAATAATAGCCGTGTTTAAATACTTCAGATAATCTTTGACATTTTATATAAACATTTGATTCATATGTCGTGTAGATAAACCCAAGGTTTTTGGCCTTTTATATAATGCCTGTGTGTCTGGTTGGATACATTTAAAAATTTGATTAAGAACATATCTAAAAGAATTTAAGAATAGATGCGTTATAAAAAATAGGGATAATATCGTAAAAAAATTTGTAAAATTCTTATAGTTTCCGAGTAAAAAATTATTGAAATTGTAGTATTTTCAATCAGGCAATTCCGAATATTGAAATCCGATGACTTTTTGTATTAAACGTTTTTGTGATACGACACTTTACATTAGTGTTTCAAGTGTCAACAATGGCTTACGTGTATAGTAACAACTCGGAATTGATGGGATATCGTTTTAATTTATGGCGATGTGAAAATAATTTAGCAGAACGATTTTCCGATAAACATGTGCCAAGTGCAGCTACTTTTACCGCGGTGCGCAGTGAGTGTAGGCATGTGTAGTGTAACGCAAGGTAAATTTGAAACCTAATCGTCGACGAGATGGAGGTCTAGGACGTTTACGGCATATTGCAGCAGTGTGGCGTATCATACACGAGTCTCAATTATATCCGTACCATGTACAGCTTGTCCAATACCAAGGGATTGGACAAGAAGGACCGGTACCATGGCCGCCACGATCTCCTCACTTTAGATCTTTTGGACTTTTTTTATGGAGATATTTAAAAAATGAAGTGTATAACACCGAAGTGGGTACTGATGGGTATTGATGATTTACGCAAACGTATCATAGTTGCTGCCAATAATTTAAGAATTCAAAACGGACAAGAAGCAGAAACATCTGTGTAAGTTTGTAGAAACTGGGTCAGACGGGCCCAAAATGTTGTAACGTTCATGCAAAAACCAAAAAGTGTTTAATTTAGATGACACTAAGTCTAAGAAAATATGACGTCGATTTGAACGTTTATGTTTGTCATGATGACAAAATGCTATAGTAGAATGACAGATGAATGTAATAAACATTTTATTTTACTAGTGCAATAAAGAATCACTTTTTCCATTAAATATAGTTCAATAAAGTTTTGTTTTTTGCGTGAACGTAAAAAAATGTTATTTATTTCTTTCCTCGAGCATTTCTCTCAATTTTTGTCCGGTCATAGTTTGCGTTCTTTACCGCCTTATAAGGTTTTACAGTGGACGAGTTTCCAGTGCCGTGCAAAAGTGTATTTTCAAATCATTATGCTCTTTTTGATTTTTTTACATAATTGTATTTGTAAGAGTTAGATAAGTCCTGAATCACACTCTATCGACATCAAAAAATATATTTATACCTTCCGTTAATAAAAAGTACCTACTATATTTCAAAAGGTAAGAGTAAATAAATAATATATCAATAGAGGAAGCATGAAGACCAAATCCACATAAAGAATGAAGAAAGAGTGTAGTGCTCTAGAAAAGTTCAATAGACGATATTAGATACGTAAGTAATGGTGAGACATATTTTTTTTTCGAGAAAAGTTCAATATAGTGCTTATATTTATCCCTGTATGGCCTGCAATATCTGCCTTATATGAAAACTGAAGCAGATCTGCTGCTTTCCCTAAACAGGTCTAAGAACGGACAGTTCTTATAAATCACTGGTTACTGACTTCTTTGAAATTTTTTACTCGTTACAGAACTATTTACGCAGTAATTGTAACAAAAATTTAATAAAGTAGTTTATAATAAGAATGGTGTTAGTGCTCTTTTATACTTAAATTTAAAATTCTTTAATAATATTTACCCATTCTAGACAATATCTTGAAGAAAACTAAGAAAGATAAGATAAACGCATCCTGTGAATTCAAAACTAAATACATTTAAACCTATTTGATAACAATATGGATATATACAAAAATAAAATAGGTACTTGACTAGTCTCTACACATGCATGATTTGTTTATAGAACGAAGTTCAACCTTCCCTCAGTGAGCCTATGTTTGTTATTCTTAAATATATATAAGAAGTGTATCTCTTTGTATGTTACCACTCACTATTCACTTCATCTTGTTATACTAGATATGTTGACATTTGTAACCGTTTCTCATAAATTTATATGTATATCAGTACTATATGATGTTAAATCCTACAGTACTTTGTTAAAAATGATTATAGTGAAATTTATATTTGAAAAATATTCTGTAATTTTGATGCATTAGGCAGTTATGACCAACCTGTCACCATAGGATGCGCTGCCAAAAATCTTTGCCTAGCAGTATCCACCCTTATTCTCAACGATTTTTCTTCAGGAGCTTCTAAAATGCTGAAAATAGATGCACCGGTGAACAAGAACATGATGTAAATGCAAAGGTACATGGAAAAGTAACAGGAGGAACGGCACATCCCCAAAATCTTTGCGCCTTCATAGTTCTTGATAACTTTAGGAAAAAGTGGTATTTTTTCCGAGCTGTCCAAATTTGGAATGGAAATTGATCCGTAACTGTAATAATCCATTTCTCTCTTTTACAACACAATATTTGAATACGAGTGATAGTTTTACACTAAAAAAGTATTCGCGCACTGTTATAAGTTTCCACTGGGGTGGTTGTACATTTTTGTCTCTGTAATGGTTATTGTGTAGCAGAAAAAAATCATTAAAGTCCTTTCTTCCATTTTTTTTAAAGATTGGAAGTACGTAAACCGTTCCCACTATTCACTCTAGGACTCTCAGCCAAGGATTGAACTCAACTGAGATGAGATGTCAATGAAACGCTTTTATACACAAGGTCTTATCTTAAAGTAAACTTGAGATAATTGTTGGCGTTGAATTTTCTTTACTACCTAGAAATATATTTATTTGTTGTAGTATATGGTAATACATAATTCTACAAAATTGTAAATAAATACATTCTCGATGTTCTAGACCTAGAAATGTCATATTTTCAGGATTTAAAAGAATTAAATAGTATTTTTTTAAATGATCATTTATTTTTATTAGCTCTTACATTATTACTTTAAAGGTTTTAAGCTAATTCCACAAGTTATTTCTAAACATTTTTGTCTAATTAAATAATATAGTGTGCATATAAAAGTCAGAAATATTGTGTGAAACAAAAATCTGAAGTTTTACAAATAATGCAATATATGTTGGTTTTTATTTTTTTAAATAGTTTTTTTGAAAAGTTGTACATTTAATAACTAATTTGAGTTAGGAAAAGTTCGATTTTTCCTATCTAGTGCGGGAAAACGCACATAATACATCATAATCCTTGAACTAACTATTATTTTATTGTAACTGTAACTCTTTTACAATTTGTATGAAAAGCCCTGCGCATGTATTGAAGTAGAGGTCGAGTTTGTATTTATATTGATCTTCTTTATGACCTAATATTTTTAGGATTACTTGAAGTTTTTGATGAACGGAATCCTCTATATATCTTTCTGCTACATTAGTTGCTTTCCATCCACCATGTATTGTAAGAGTGGTGATGTCTGCTCCTGCATCAGCCAGTATCGTAGCAGACGTTCTCCGGAAATAGGCTAGTAGAACTGTCTCAGTGATAACAGTTACTCCCTTTTCATGACTCCAATTTTCAAATAAGCGATACGCTTTTTCATATTTATCTTTGGATGTTGCCAGCAATAATGAACGATTTTTAATGATTCTTCTATATTATCTTTCATGTTATCGTTGTAATCAGACGATTCTGACATTTTTCATAAGTCACCGACACAATAGATCGACATTTCTCCAGGATTCTTGATTCGCATTTTCGAAATTCATAACTTTCAATAAAAAGTTATGATAAATATAGTTATTTCATCTATTTTCAAAAATCATGGGTGTCACTGGTAGACAAAAGTGTATTCTCTGCATATGACGTATTTTTATATCTCGGTTGGTGCCTCGATCAAAAACCTACGTCTGATGCGGAAGAAAGGTACTTTTCATAACTTATTGCACAAATAGCTATTTTAAAAGATCTTTTTCAACAATTTGTCATCAGCATAAGGTTTTAAATAGCGATCTCCAATTTTTTCAATAGAATTAATTTTTCTCCTGCAAAATAAAGTAGGGATAATAGTATCAGAAAAACAATAATTATTATGTTTGAGAATTTAGAAACATGAATGAACAATAATAATAGATGACTGATTCAAATAAAACAATAGGTATACCTCTCATATTAAACAACGTATTAGAAAGTTAATATTTGACGTCTTTCCCAACTTATATCACACAATAAGCTTGTTCTCACAAGAAAACTTGAAATCAATCCTTATTGGTTTCAAACTGTTAGAAATATCGGACCAGTTAAGTTATGGATGTGTTTTTAGTGCATGTAACTCAAGAAGTAGATGGATGAACACTTCTGACTCTTGTGGAAAATACCTATAAACAATTATCCGAGAATTATGCTGTGCCTATAGTGGGCCTGAAGATGTGCAATACAGTGGCCGGTGTGGTACCCAGACTTAACACCTTTGTCAATTTACACAATATCACGCTCTTTGAAACCAAATGTACACAGGGTGTTCTATAATAAATTACATAAAGTAACAGGTAATTTGTGATGTCAAAATAATGTGGTCTAGCCAAACTTACCTTAGTCCGAAAAATGACAGCAACCGAGTAGCGTCAAAATTAAATTTTTTGATTGATGATTTAAATTTATATATTTAAACGAAACATAAGACTTTATTTTGTTATACATTGTAGACGTCGCCTTTTTGAAATTTTATAGTTACAAATTTATTGCGACATCTCTTTTGCCTTTACTTTTACATCAAAATTATATATTATCCGGTATTTTTGAGTAGTGTTGCAAACAGTTAAAATTCTGTTTTCTAATATCCAATTTACAATTATTACAACTCTTTCAAATTGGAACCTTTTACCTTTTTTATTAAAATATAGATAGATACTATATATTCTCGTTGAATGAAAAATATATTGTGAAATACTGAAAAATAAACTGAAAATGGCAACTTTGTGTACACTAGAAATTTCAGCGAGAGTGTTGAATCTGACGGGTAATTTTCGCACAGTATGATGCTATTATGGTTGAAGAATATTCGATATATTGTTTCTGATAGGGATTGTATCTGAAAGCCTTTGTTTGCAAATATAATTTCAAATCACTATACAGGATTACATAACAGTAAATTGCACTATACATTGTTTATTGTATCTTTTCATACCCTCAATAGATTCTCATATAGGATAAGTTTAAATATAAAAACTAAAAGAAGGGATATAATGGAGACCTACATAGTATTAACATTTCAACTATTATTCATTAAATTTTGTAAATATATTTTGTCAAACGCAACAGCTAGTTCAGGACATTTAGATCAAAATCGACCGGAATAGCGGAAATTTTTAGGCACAGCAGATATCGAGATGCGGTTTTCTGCATTGTGTTCAGGAAGGTCCCAGGAAAAAAGTCTATATCGTCTGGTTTAGCCATTTTTTGAACAATGCCTTCTGGGCCGGAAAATGCATTTTCCAATTGCATCATTACTTGCACCATTATAGAAACGACTGGAAGCTCGGAAAAATCGCTTGGGGTGAATTGGGGGAGAAATGGAAGCGTGCATGAAAATCGCTCCAAACTCGTTACTCGGGGGTTTTCGGGGATGCCGAATTCAATTCTGGCATTGGAATTACCCGGGGGCCCTCGGGGGTGGCTCTGCGGGGGTATCCGGGGGGTCATTCTGGGGGGGGGGAAATTTCATAGTCCATGGGGAGCGCTCCAAACTCGTTACTCGGGGATGCCGAATTCAATTCTAGTATTAAATTTCCCCGGGGGCGCTTGGGGGTCCCTCTGTGGGGTTGTCTGGGGGTGATTGGGGGGGAAATAATTGAACATTAATAAAAACTCCTATTTGTTATTTGAATAAAGTATTATTTTCATAATTTGTGATTTTTCACTTTCTGCTTTACCATTTCCCACAGAGCCACCCCAAGTCTAATGCCAGAATTGAAATCGGCATCCCCGAAAACCCCCGAGTATCGATTTTGGAGTGACTTTCATGGACGCTGCCATTTCACCCCCAGATAACTCCACAGAGCCACCCCCGTGCATCCCCGGATAATTCTAATGCCAGAATCGAGTTCGGCAGCCCCGAAAACCCCCGAGTAACGGTTTCCGAGCGATTTTTCCGAGTTTCCAGTCGTTCCTATAATGGTGCAAGTAATAATGCAATTGGAAAATGCATTTTCCGGCCCAGAAGGCATTTTTCAAAAAATGGCTAAACCAGACGATATAGACTTTTTCTCTGGGACCTTCCTGAACACAATGCAGAAAACCGCATCTCGATATCTGCCGTGCCTAAAAATTTCCGATATTTTTTCTAACTTTCCTGGACTATGCTTGAATTTGTGGGTACCTGCATCAGCTACCCAAATATATCTTTACATTTAAAACCAATAAGAATTAAAATAACAAAATAATCTTTTCGACATAAATATGGAAAACTTGACCACATGAACTTAAAATCTAAACCGAGACAAAGGTTATCATAGGTAAAAACTTATCGGTAACTATCTATCAGTACATTTACAGTCCACGTGCTTTCCGTCTCGAAGTCTTAGATGATAAACTATTGAAAACAATGTACATTGTAACTCATAAATTTTATTCTTAAACTAACAATGTATGCATTATATTTCTATCCTCGTTTCTATCCTTTAAGATAAAAGGAAATCAAGTGCGTTTCCTTACGTGGGTGATTAAACGTACCTATTTAAACTTTTCTGAGGTTTGTAAAATACTCTCTAGATTAATACTGGAGCTTTTGAGAGAAGAAGCATCAAGTTCATCTTTGAATCAGTAATTTGACTGCTCACTTATTACGAAACATCCCGTCTAAATTTTGAAGTTGTAATTAACCAGGTTTGTACTCTCTAAACATACAGTGTGTTTTTAAGATAAGAACAGTGGCGGCTCGTAGCGATTTGAGATAGGGGGCCAAACTGTTCCTATGTCATAACTAATATAACAGAAAAAATTACACGTCTATTTACTTGTAGCATGTTTAATAAAAAAAATGAAAAATATTAAAATTCCAAAGCAGCAAAATATTTTTGTAAATGACTGTCACTAACCCTAACCATAACAAAATCTTACAATTGTGACACGTTGCACGGAAATGACCGAAGGATATAAGCATGCAGAGCAATTATTTTATACTGCAGAACACTTTAATGCAGAAACTAAAAAACTATTACATTTATTAATGCCATTTTATTATATAAATTATTTATTAATTATAATTGAAGTCAGTCATATATAAAGTATATAAGTAACATCCTGTCTATGCTTACTACAGTTCTAACAAATAGTTTGAAATCGAATTAAGGTCGTCCTGCACCCATCTGCTTATACGATGAAAGTTTTTTTTATCAAACATTATATGTAAACAAATATATCGTAAATGGGTTACCTAATGAAATATATGCATGGCGACCGTTAATTAAAAATATTGTAATTATTTTTTTTCTCTTAGTATTGCGCCCACTTACTTGCCAAACAAATTTAATACCAATCGAAAATACAAAGCAAATATTTTTGACAACAAAATTTGACATTGAATTTTTAAAAATGTTTTTTCATAATAACTTTGTCAATTTTTCACATATAAGTTTGAAATTTATCAGAAACTTCTTGTGATTAACAAATCTTCAAAAAAAAAACTTTTTCATTGACTTGATGACTTTGCCTCTGGTGGTTTTTCAAAAAATATGTGAATTCAACTTCACGGTGCTCCTCCGCAATACGGTCAAAATGTTCAGAACAATTTAAATGAAATATTTCCTATGGATTGGTAGAGGGCAGGTTGCATATGCAAAAAGGCCATCCCCTTCCCCCGACCTCAATCCGTTGAACTTTCTGGCTTTCTGGGGTTATATGAAAAATTTCGTTTATATGATTCCCATACTAGCTGAACAACAATTAAGGAAACGAAATATACAAGGAGGAGATCACTTTAGGCTGCAATCACATGTTTTCCAGGATATTCGTTAATTTCTAATTAAAATAGCCCCAAGTGGATTAAGGTGGTACCCATATTGAACATTTAGTTTAACTGAGTTAAATTGTCGTTTCTTTTTTAATGTTTGCTGTTTGTTTATTTCAATTTACTAAATAAAATTGAAATTACCGTTTAATAGGTACTCTGTGATACTTAGCTTGTGCCATACCTACCTAGTACATGCAAAAAAGTTGCAATGTTTCATAAACCGAGGCTGAAATCAAAAGAGTGAAAAAAAAATAGAATAAAAACACGCTATCTAAAAAAAAAATCTGAAACTAAGGTCGTTCTCAAAAAAATGGGGGGGGGTCCGTGGGTATTACAACCCTCCTTTTCTCCGTTCATGCTTTGATATTTTAGACCAAAATTACACAGGAAGCCATCAATAAAAACTCCAAAATGAAAAGTGGCATAAGAAAAGTCCCATTATTTAGGTCCAGATATGCGGTTAACGGCTTGAGCTACTAATTTGCAACACCCTGTATAATAAAAATCGAACTAGCAATTGTGTCCATTTATTGATACATACATTGGTTCCAAATAACTCTACTACGTGTAAATTTTACAGCATAGTGAATCTAACATGTTTACGAAAATTTTGTACAATTTATTTATTTGGGAAGTTGACCAAACCATTTTTTAAGCCAACGCTATTTAATTCCGCATCGATCCGCTCCTTCGCTCTAAATATTTTCGACTGTAAATAAAAAGATCCGCTTTGCGATCTGCTATTTGCTTGAAACAGATTTTTGAATTTCTCTTCGACTTCTTCAGCATTCAACTTCTCTACGTTTAATATGTGCATTGCTTCATCTAACGACATTATTTGTTTGACGTTTGAGGACGAGCCCGTTAATTGTTTTTCTTTGTATCTTATCTTTGCGGCGTCTCTACTTAGTTGGATTTCTTCCAAAATGCTCCTGCCGATTGACTTGAGTAATATTTTTGTTCCTTGATATATTATCTTCGGAAGCGTACTGACCATTATATACGGCTATGGACATTGTGACGAAATGAACACTTTCTTTTAAATCTACATATATATAACATTATTTTAAATTTTGAAATGTCAAAAACTGACGCAAAATTATTACAAAAATGATGACATTATTGACAAGGAATAGTGGAATGCTATGATCAAAAAGTGAAAGATTTGCTTTGGAGATATGTTCCACAAATATTGTGCTTAATTTTTTTTTTATCTACACGTAATATCCCAGGAGAAAAAGAGATACTGTATTTGACCAAGAACCGTTAATTTATTAAAAAACCAAATTATCTTTTGGTCAATACATTTGTACTTACTCAGAGGTAGGTAATACTTTTTCATTATTTTTAAAATTATTTTAATAGGTGCTTGTCGTCTCGATAAGTTGTGATAGTGAGTAATGTGTGGTAATGATAAACACATGCTTTCTACAACACGTGTAAGAATGTATCAAATAAAATAAATTATCTTTTATCTAAATTTTACTAGCAATCACAGATCCTTGTCGGAATCAGGCAAGTCCAAAGTCAGTAAAGTACTTGAAAATGCAAATCTTCGTCTGTCTAATTGTACACAAGTTAAGAAATATTCCACCAATTCAAATTACCTCAATATGCATACTTTTCGTTCTCCCTAGAATATAAACAACCCTATTAGCACAAAGACGTCCTATGAACATCCAAAGGATGTCCAAAGTCAGAAGTCCGGAGATCCAGTGGACGTCCGTTTTTTGTTCGATGGACGTCCATTGGAAGTCCCACGGACGCACAAATGTCACAAGCTCGTGCAACCCAGGGATCTCCACTACTGTACCACTTTCGGATCCGCCTCTGTACCAAATTTGTGCTACACATGGATGTCCTGTTTCGGACATTTAATGGAGGTCTGCATTGAAATTATAGAAATACTTCTAATTATTACATGAATAACAAGTACATAAATGATTAAAAGATACAAATAAAACAACTATATAACACGTAACAAGTAACACGAGCAAAACCGTATATACTTCTTTAACAAAACCATACAATTACATTATTTAACTTAATCTAGAATAGCTAAAGACGAGAAAACTCAACAACTAGAGTGAAAATGAAAACTTCTTTATATCTAAAAATATAATTCAATTATTCATAAATAGACTAAAAGTAGAAAATACACACAATATACTTACAAAGTGTGATTTATATTGCTTCGGTTTCCTAATTTATTCTTCTATAGGGTTTAATCACTTTATCATCGTCAGCAAAGGGAACAGAACAGTTTGTTTAAACTTCAGATTAGAGGTTAGCGTTACATCTGGCAGCAATACACATGCGCTGCACGAATTTTAGCGGCAAATTCAAATTATAACAGAACATGTACAATACTGGACATCCATCGGATGTCCAGTGTATGTTCTATCAAAATGTGTTCAGAAATGGATATCCATCGAATGTCCATTTATGGTTCATGAAGGTCTGTACGTTAAATGGACATTAAATGGATGTCCACTGGACGCCGTGTGCTATTAGGGAATATCATTTTTTATTTCTCTTCCATTACTATGTTTTTTTTTACAATAATCATTTTAGTTTGATATAAATGAAATGAAAAATAATACCACAAGGCATAATTAAAATCTATAATATCAATACATTATAAATTTAAAAAAGAAATACACCAATAAATGCCAAGTAAACGTCATATCAGCTATTATATGCAGTGAATTGCCGCCATTGTTATTAATTATTGATAGATTTCATTTGTGGTTAAAATAGTTTGCATACCTCTTGTTACCCAGTTTCTACAAATACTAACACAAATGTTTCTGCTTCTAGTCCGTTTTGAACTCGTAAGTTATTGACAGAAACTATGATACGTTTCCGTATCCGTTTTTTAAATATCTTTACAAGTACAAGTCCAAATGCTGTAAAGTCGTGGTGGCCATGTGCCGGTCCTCCTCGTCCAATCCCTTCGTATTAATGCATGCTATACATGGTACAGTCATAATTGAGCCTCGTGTATGATACCTACATCTCTTCCTCAATTCGTTTCACATTTCTCGCGTTGCACTACACTTGCACGCACTGCAGACCGCCACATTGTGTGGCACATGTTTACTGGGAAATCGTTTTACTAAAGTATTTTCACATATAAAAAAACGATATCCATCAACTCCGTGTTGCTACTATACACGCCATTGTTGACACTTGAAAAATTAATGTAAAGACTGACGTCACAAAAACTTTAGTGCCTACAAAAAGTAGTCGAATTTCAATATTAGGAATCGCCTGTCTAGAGGCTACTACTGCAGTATCTAGAGAGCGATGTAAAGATTTTACAAAATTTTTTTTTACTATATTGACTCCATTTTTCATGACACATCTATTCCCAAATTCTTTTAGATAAGTTCTGAATCACTCTATAGATCAGATTTCGTAGTATTAACAAATTTGCAAGTGCAATTGAGAAATCATTGCAGACTGTAGCAAATAACTAGTATAATTATGTCAAGTTGTAAACATCTCTGACAATTGTTCGAAGATAACATATTCTAAAGTTTATTGACAGTGGATTGAGTAACATAATGGAGGAAAAAAGCAAATTATTAATAAACATCCAGTTGCTGATAAAAGTTTTCTTCATTTTATATGAAGAAATTTCAAGTATACCACTGTCGCTGTAATAGTTGTTACAAAGGTGTTCACAGAAAATTTATCAGGAAGGCAAAGGTAATCGTAAGCTATACAATCTGATAATAATTATTTATTTGATGATAGAAGATTTGCCAGAGGAGAGCAAGCACTCCTAATTATTTTACTTTAAAAAGTAAGCATTTCTAGAATATCAGTTTCTTTGTGATATAGTTTTTATTGACACACTTGGTAACGCTGACAATGATTGTTATCATTGGTTTTATAAGCTACGCTATAAAATGGGTTTTAGGCACAAACCTAGAAAAAATATGGACGACGTCGGTTCATGATATAGATCACGTGACAGGTGCCGCGTTTTCTAGGGACCTAAGGTCCAGAAAATGGATATTTTATTGCTTTATGTTGGCGGTTGTGCAAATAAGATGGCTGCATTGCAATATGAAATTAACTAACTTGCTGTCATTGGTCGCGTTCAACACGCAGTAGCGATCACTGAGCGATTTGTTATCATTTTGGCTATGGTCACTAAACCGGCTGAACGCGTTTCTATACGTTTGTGTACATTTTGTGACTGCTTTTTCATAAGCTACTTTAATTTCTGACTGACATTTTAAAATGTGAGACAAATTTCGGTCTATACTTTTTTAAACATTAGTATTTAAGTTGTGTTGTTTTTTGTTTATGATCACTGATCACTTATCATGCATTAGAAAAATTTTATGATACATAACATGGCCGCTGATAACTGAGCGCTCCCTCCATATTGCTTCGTTCAACACACTGATCAGTGATCGCTCAAGTACCGATCAGTGCGATGAACGCGACCGTATTAAATGTCATTAAAGAATGTGACATGAATGTGACCAATCACAGTTTTACCAAGTTTTAGAGATTATGGACCTTTTAGGGCAGCAATGAATTAGCGGTCGCCGGCAATATGACACTGGCACAGTCTATATTTTTTTTAGGTTTGTGGTTTTAGGTTTGATAAATTTTAGGCTGTCCTGTGTTACCAGACCGTTCAAATCCAGAGGGCATTGTGATCGACGCCGTCAGATCTTATTAATATTATTACATTTTAGTACCTTTACTATGCTATTAAAATGGTATAAGTAATAAATTACCTCTTTTTCTAGCACAGGTTCTGAGATCTGGCGATGTCGATTTCAATGCCTGACATTTCTGATGTTTTACAAACAAAAATAAATTTAAACAAAAGCGTCGTTTTTATTTATTTATCCCATTAGTGAATTGTCTTAAACTCTGAAACATTGTTAGTACACAGTAGACACAAAATAATAGTAATAGCAACAAAACACACCACCCATAACCACTAAAGGCATGAAATAAAAACTTCATTCACCATTCTTAGAGGAGAAGCTTAAATTGACATCCATGATCGCATACACAGGCCTGGCACTGAGGCATCCAATTCTAGCGAACATTTTCCCAGCTTTCTTCAACTGTTGTGCGAACAGGGCTAATGCCACATAAGCAATCGGTACTCCAAAAAATTAGTATACACTGGTCTTGGATGTACCGGAAACTGATGTTGAAAATGATTTTCCTTAGTTGCCTGTGGATAATATGCAAATTTATCACCCCGTCATGGGTAAATGTTAATGAATACCATACGTTGTTCACAATTTACTTGTAAAATCTGCCGAACAGGATGTAGATCATAAGGATGAATAGCTGTGGTCGTAATGTGCGATGTACGATGTCTTCTTCAAGAGTTTCAGTCACTACATGTTATACATTAGAGAATAGGGTTGACTTGTCTGTCACAACCTTTTCGTTGAATAACACTTCCTGATTCTCGTAGCAGTCGTAGCTGCTAAACATAACGAGTGTATGTGCACTTAGAATGCACATACGCTACGCATACCCCGTTCATTGCAAAAATTTGTACACAAACAATATTAAGTGACCTAAAACAAATATATATTTTTAAACGTAATAGACAAGTAATTTTTATTTTTTACTTTATATGCACTATAGGTAAAAAATTCATATTTTGGCCTTTTTTGCGAATTGTGGTAGTTAATTTACATTAAAAATACGTAAAGATAGAACTTTTTGATATGACTTTTTTATTCCAAATATTGTCAAGAAGCTGCCCTATAATTTGCATACATTACTAGGTGACCCGGCAAACATTGTTTTGCCATATGAATTATTTCTAGTGAATATTTTGGTAGTAGGCTTCGTTCTCATCCCTACTCCGTGCTGTTTACTTACACCTGGCAGGCATAACGGATCTAGTGATAATAGATCAGTTATGGCTATTAAAAAATAGGGGTTTCTGATAGAAGGGTGAAAATTAAAGGTTGTATGTATTTTTTAATGCCACATTATAAAAAAATAAAAATAAAAAATTTTGTCCAAAAATTAAAAAAAAAGTTTGGGGTGAATCATCCTTATTATTTAGGGGTATGAAAAATAGATTACGATCGATTCTCGGACCTACAATATTTTTGTAGTTAGTACCTACTTAAAAAATGCACTGCGTATAAATATTCTTGCATAATTATATTGCAAATTACTTTTGTATACAATATACATTTAGTCACAGTTGCAACCATTCCGTCATGGACATTACAAATCAATATAAAAACTATCAAGTCAGACAAAAAAAGTAATATAGCTTTAATCGTTGGGATATAACAATGGCAATAAAGACAACAACTTAGAGGTCTGTTAGCAGTCTCAGTGATACTTCCAGCTAATGAAAATTGATACTTATCAAAGGGTTTCAGGAGTTTATGGCGAAGAAGAGATAAACTGAGCTCTGGATTAGACGGCGAAGTTTTATACCGAAACCCATCGGCTTTCCGATATGGTTATATTAGGATTTCAAAGTAATACTTTGGAATAGTGAGCTACTTAAATGGGTTCGGTCTCCCCTTCACAATTTAGTTTCATTATAACTAGCGCTTATTGGAGGAATATTACTTTGTAACAAATCTAATTAGGAAGAAAATTAAATTAATTCAAATCTTTCCTAAGACATACAAGTCGTTCTAGATGCAGTATATTCTAGATATAATACCACTGCAATGAGAGTTTTTTTATCCCCTAAATTAAAGGAACTACATTCCTTTATTGAAAGTTTATGACTTTCGTTGATCTCATAAAATAACTTTTCTGAAAATTTGAACAATTTTCTGTAGTCTTACCGGTCTCATAGAGTATAGGGAATATAGTAATTAATGTAAATTCAAGTTCGTTGAAGCGAATTAGGTGTTGCTCAATGTTGAGTCCTAGGGCTACTCCTATCTAACTTATTTATAAATGACCTGAATGCTACCAGCAATACACCGATGTATACTGGTGACTGTTCCAATGTCCTGAAAAAATTGGTGATTTTTGTCATAAACAAACTGATAATTTGATTTTCATTTCTGAGATAAGTATGTTCAAATAGCATTCGATATGTAAAAAAAAAGATTTTCATATTTTCATTGACCATTTTTAAGAGAGAGAAATATT
Organism: Monochamus alternatus; assembly: GCA_037114965.1. Taxonomy (NCBI): domain Eukaryota; kingdom Metazoa; phylum Arthropoda; class Insecta; order Coleoptera; family Cerambycidae; genus Monochamus; species Monochamus alternatus. The sequence goes on from CM073428.1 coordinate 1,116,763, forward strand.
GGATATGTAATGTATTTTTTTACTTGATAATTTCCTATTAACTTTGATATAAGAAGGAGGTCAAACAAACATTCAACTTGATACCCTCTTTTTTATCTAGTCAAATAAAATATAAAATGCGATAGGATTTTTCTTATATTAATGCATATTAACATATATCATACTGAGACTAAAAAATGTATTATGTTTGTGTAATATATGGTATAACATATATATGGCATTTTAAAACGTAAAGAGGGTTTTCAAATTTAAGAATATTTTGTGCATAAAAATTTATCCAAGCCGTTCGACATTTTCAAAAAATTGTCTTTAAATATCTGAATGCAGGGTATTCTTATCATCGTACTCTTTATTTTAAATAGTGGTGTTTAATCATTTCCTAATTCTATTTCAACACATACCTACGTGGAATAAGATCTGACCTGAACTGAGGAAAAATTTCCCTTAGGAAAATCCGGACTTAGTGTTCAAAATTGCTCCTGTCTACCGCAATGCAGAATTTGGCACTTCTTGTCTCGTGTTCACTTCCCGCTGCATATTTATATTAATGACTTCCATAAACAAAAATGCAATGGATTTAAATCCGGACCTCCAGGACGTCGACCACCGTCCTATTGAAATTACATATCGCGTCAAAAGTTTAATAGTATGTGTTCTAGTAAATTATTATTTATAAAATGTAAGTAGACATTTACATTTGAACAATTAATAGTAATAAATATGCATTCCATTACCATTACACCACCACGTACAAGTTGACGCCACAATATATAAAAGTACCTTCATCTAGTGAGAGGTCCAGGTCATCAAAAAATTGCAGGAAAATGAAATCAACATGCTTCCCACCGGCAAAGGACACACAACAGTCATTTTTCATACAAAAGAATGTCTCCAAGGAAAATAACTTATTAGAGGAACCGATGTAGAAGATCCAAACCAATTAAATCATAAAAGTTGGAAAGGAAATTGCGTCTGCAGTTCGAGCTTCTAACATACCTAAAGAATTACATAGCAATCTGATTGGAAGTGACCGACGAACATCTCAACTATATTGTCTTCCAAAAGATCACTAAGATAACGTACCACTCTGGCCAATGGTGAGTAGGATTCAGTGGGAAAGACAGAACACCATGTCAAGAACACTAAAATCAACAAGATTAATAGGATTGAACTTCAATCAAATGATAGTGAGATTTGATGTGATTTCATTGTTTACAAAAGTATCAATCGACAAAGCTTTGGAAAACATTTAAGACTCGTCGTAGAAGGCAAAAAGAATGAGGACTTAGTAGATTTCAAGAAGTGTGCATCAAATGGACATTCCTCTTTTTCAGAGATCGATTCTATGAACAAACTGATGAAGTAGTTTTGGTAGATATTCACATGGAAACCATCAAGAAACATACCTTGGATATACCTCCTAAGATAAAATTGTTGGTTCAGATATATCGACAATTTATTAAACTTATGGCCGAATATAACAATATACAAGGATTTCTTGATCACATTAATAGAATGTATCGGGACATTAAACAAACAAAAAAACCTAATGGTTATATGTGGACATAGCATCTAAAGAAAACCCACCCACACTGATTGTGTTCCATTGAATGCCATTTTATTATAACTGAAATTTGTTTAAAAGTCTTTATTTATTCAACATATTTGGATACTTCATTTTTTGCTTGATAAACTACAACACCCCACTCTTTAATTTTACACACATACTCATGTTTTTTATTGCTTTATTCTGGAAAATTGGAGATGGCGTTCCAGTAGGCACTGTTTCTTTTTCTAAAAGAAATCGCATTTTATTTATCTGTTCCTGAAAGAGTATTTCTTTCAGTTTGATTTATTCAGTTTGCTAAAACAGTTCGTACGGCAAAAGTTCCAATATTCCTATAAGGGAATAAATTTGTGTCTCTAATACACAAAATATACATATTTGGTCACATCATGGCGTCGGCTTCCACTCTTTGACGTTTCATTTCCATACATATTAGCTGTCCTCATTTATCAAGTTATTACTACGGATATTTCAGATGAAGAAAGTATAATATGCGTATAGATGAATATTATTCATTATATTCATTAAGCCCTAAAATGTCTCTACAAATTTCTGAAGCGATGAAACTTATTTCCTTTTTTTATTAATTTCCGTAAAATATTACGAGATCACTGTTCTAGAAAAAATTTTCAGACAGTATGTCGAAAATTATTTCTCAATGTGTGGTGGATTATAAAAAAAATTAATGAATATGTCTAATTGATGAAATAATAAAAAACTAAGGATAGGTGAATGCGGGGATGAATATAGTAACAGTGAAAAATATATATCGCTAACCAAATGGGCAAGAGAATATCATAGTATGCATCGGTTTTTTAAGATATTTGATTTAAATGTATGCTTAAGTATGCATATAATCGTCACTTTTTATAATTATGCACCATTTCTTCGCATAAATCTTGATATACAGGATGATTCAAACTTGCCCCTCAATATTTTCTGAACAAATAAAAAGTGCCCTTCTAATTTCTTTCTCACAAATGGATAACTGATCATATATAATTTCTTTGGATGCTATCTTTAGAGTTTAAAATATCTTATTCCAATTTTTAAACCTAGACTTGGGAAATAATTTAATTTCCAATTATTATTATTATTTTTTAAAATATTGGTAAGGAAGTTTAAAGATCCAGCACCATTTACATCATATATTTCTCTTTCCCTTTTTTTCTACTCCACCTCCAAAGGTAACAATTCATGATTCAAACTGCCGACTGCGCACTCGTACGGCAAAAATTTAAATTATATCTAGAGAGTAGTGGTTTGCAATATCTTGTGTTCTTTATTTAGTTCTTTTTATGAAAGTATTATCTTAAATTTTTCGATTAAAAGTATATAAGGTGCGACTTATGCTACTCCACTAAAAACCACTTTAATATAAAACTATGCCAAATAAAATACAACGCAGTAGCAAACTTTTTCATAAACTAAATAAACTGAAAACTAAAATAAATGTAATAAACTGACGCGGTGATATATTCGACAATTCTCGCTTCACCAAATTAACGTTGACGTCTATCACCACATCCTATACTGCCTATTTTAGCATGTGTTCACCTAAAGTAGATCAGTGACACGTATTTAAAATACCGTGTCGTAAAGTCATAGAAAAACAAATTGCTTTTTTTTTAATTATTTTTCATTGTGCTGCTTGCTACAACAATGATTGACCTGGTTGAATGTTTTCCACATGCCGCGCACCCCTCTGAGATAACTAATAAATGCAACGTATATGAAACAATACAGCCTTTATAATTATATTATTTTAATTTTTTTTCAGATTGATGTTTAGAGTTATTTACTACATGTGTCAGTTTTTTTTATTTTTATAAAGGACGCAATATTTACGGAGATAACCGTCCCTTCTGTTTTGCTTAATAATAAAAAAGAAGAGCTTTTGAGACAAATGACCTCCGCAGTACTAAAGACAATAGTTTGACTTATCCTTAAAAATTTGTTTTATCGTAATTTTTTTATCAATTAACAAAAAAATTACGATGAGTTAAAGTAAAAGGTATCAAGTTTGTAGGCAGAAATCCGTGACTTTTTCAACATTTTCATTAATATCTGAAAAATAGGAAAAAGAATCTAACTGGACTGGACTGGAATAGTGTGGCAATATATGGTCCAAATTTCCGTTTTTTTGAACCTACGTTTTCTTAATATCATTAATTTAAAAATATTTTTTTAAAAACACCACACACTTCTTTATTATTAGTATTTGCCCTATTCAAATTTGATGGATGAAATCGTAACTTCTGTGCTGATCCGGATAGCAACAGATTAATTTTAAATTTAATTACTTTATTTTTATAACTTACAGATTTATTTACGTAGCTGCATAAACAAAGTTGAAATAAATGTACCTAATAGGCCCCTAATGTCAATATAGTTATATTAATTACAAATGGGTCTCGGTTCTCAGTTCTCGGTCAAGTATTCGATTCTTAAAAGTATTCGAATACCAAGTTCTTGATTCTGAATAATATTCGATTCTACCCATCCTCCAGACTCCCCTTTTCGTCACCCAGCCGTCTCGCTTCTTCCTTTTCCCTTCGCGGATCCCCACTTCACCACACACTCTGGTCCCACTCACCGCTATATACATTACACCCTGTCACACGACAATGTATATGGTAAATGTTTTTAGATTTTGACAAAATAAAAATCGAGTGGCACAAATAACCTGGACTAGTTCACTTCTCACTGCAATTTTGAGGTAACATTGCGAATATAAATTCTAGAAGCTCCAGTGGCCTGGGGTTTGATTAATCCTCCTAATCTGGTCTCGGTATCCGTTTGGATCGTAATTAAGGCTGCCAGTTTTTAAGTTATCTCTCTCACCACAGTCTAATTTGAAATGTTAATCATAAACATCCCAATTATTTAAATTACCTAACCGAATCATTATTCAGAGTGAACGTTAAAGCGAGCTGTTTACGCAAATGCGCGGGAGCTCGCCGAAATGCTAAATTGGATCAAGTCGGAACGACTGGTATTTTAAGGGCGGTTTCGAGTGGTAAATAGGGTAAAACGAGTCAACATATTACGCGACTTGTTAGGCTGCAGAAGAGGAACGTTGCGTAATGTTTTAATTAAAATTACTTGAAATTTTGTTAGCTACGGGGTAAGTGTCGGCGAAGTTTTGAGTATGGGGTACATGTAGGTACACAAAAGTTTACTACGTGGAATACCGTGTAATTGAGAAACCTCAGAACCCTTTAGGATTATAAATATTTCGGTTACACCGTTAAGACGGGTTTAATTAATTATACGGAAAGATAAAACGGCGGAAAACATTACAAATCCTACAGTTGCTCTTTTAAAATTTTTATCGTCGACTGTCCTAATAATGCTGTCATGAACGTCAAAATCGTTAATAAGCCGCCACTTTCTGCCAACCCTGCTGTATTGTGACAGAATCGATCCATAAAGAGCCATTGTGTTTTTGGTCTAAAAATGATAACCTTCCGAAAGTAGAATATGTAGTTAGAAAACACTGTATGGGGAACCTTAAATAAGTATAAATATTTTAACTACAGGTGTAGGTCGTCATATAGATAAGTCTAGTGAGTCATTTCTAAAAATTTCAAATATTTACGGAGATATTATTATTTTTTTTAAATATCCACATTTTGAAGACGGCTGACTAGATAGACCACTGACGTAACCTAATAAAATAAACCATATGATTTACTGAAGGCGAGATTGCCATATCCTCTGTAAGATAAATATTTTTTTAACGTAAATTCAATTTTTGCGGTTGTTTCTAATTGAAAAACCGTTGTTTTTAACAATAAGTAAAGTAAAATTATCATAAACGATTAAAATATGAATGTCAACAAATTCGATCAATTAAAGTGTTTAGGAAGTTACTTTGTTCAATAATTTCCCAAAAATTATCCATAAACGTGCATAAAAGCTCACCTACTTACTGAAAAACCAACTATTTAAACAGTTATCCACATTTCAAAAGTTAATACCATTGTACACTGTTAGAAAGATTATCACAAATTGTACCCTTAAGTTATTTTATGAAGAATAACATAAAACTCACGCACAACATTTTCACACAACACCTTAGAGTTAATTTTCGCCACATAACAACGTGTCAGTGCTAACCATTTCGTACTTCGTATAGTTTATTCGTAATGGGCGAAACAGATTTTAAAAATAAACACAAAACATAGAATAACAAAATAACTAGCTTGATATATGCGTTCAATAGCATGAGAACGCAAAGTAAAATACTTAAAAGCAGTGTCAATCACATGCAAAAAAGAAACTGGTGTCGTAGGCACAGGTAATTGGTAGATGTCACGAGCAGTAGGTGAAATGTCCCGCACCAGCCCCACTCTCTAGGATTGATAGTAGAGGTCGACAAAGAGGTTTATGTCGATACCGGGGCACTAATATGGTCCAGCGCAAAGGAATAAGCTGTGGCAAAGGCATGCTGCAAGTGGAAACAAGACATGTAACATTTGTGGAAAGGGATTTGATAATTTCAATACACGTAAATTGAAAGTTAATATAAGATACGTTTGCATCTTCTGAAATTTCTTTAAGTAACGCACTGCTTGACATATCTGTTTTAAGAATTGCGGCACTAACGTACGAAACGTATTTAAATCGTCTCATCTTGTGTATTTAATTAATATGGAGCATTATTCAAACAGTGAAAAGGTTGACATGTTAAAAGCATATTTGTTAAGATGTGATAATCAGTGATAATGATAACGTATTGCAATAAATCAGTTGGAGTGTATTAAAAATGGATATTGACTAAATTCTAGATAACTATGATTGTGAGTAGAGAATCTGGTTTATATTTTCAATTTATTGTATTGGTGATGTATAGGAATGGCAAGAGGGAGGAGATAGCCATTAATATTTTCATAAATAAATATATTTCAATCACTCTCTGACATGTCTAAAAATTCTAGTTAACTTTGTTGGAGCCTATTCGAAGACATTAGTGAACACTGGCAACGTGGAATTTGCATCCACCATGACTCTTAAAAATATTAGTATCGGAGTCAGATCAGCGGTCCCCAATAAGTTTTCTATTGAAAAATCACGAGAGTTATTTAAAATTTTACTCTTTTTATTCCTGATTTTTTGTGAAAAAAAAAACAATTAATCATGTATTCTACACAGTGAACTGTACTGTTGGTTAAAATATTTGTATTTGTAAAAATTAAGCAGTCACTATATTTAAGTAAAACATTAAATTTATATAGATACATTCCCAATTTTTGATTTGATTTATAAATATACCAACACGGTTTCCACGAAGCATTATTTTTTTTATATGCGGTTATATTTTGAATTATTTATCAGTGCGTTTAATATACAATTTTAATTAATCGTTACCATTCATGAAACCGAGATTACGTGTTCCAATTCTCGTTAAAAGTATGTACATTCCTCGTCCCATAAAACAAAAGTAACGGTTTGATATTTTGTTTTCAATATTTGGCTTCTAGGCAGATTGCTGCTGTATTTAGTAATACGATAACATGCGACTGGAATTTTCCTCTTTTATCTGTGTTTTTTAATATAAAATTTAAGTGCAATAATATAATTAACGATAATAATGACTGTTATAAATAACAAATTCCAAATAAAAATTTATTCTAACCGTAATAACAGATTTGAGGTAATACAGCTAATAGTTATTTGTGTATCTAGGTCACAATTCATACAAAAATAACAACAACAATTTGTGCGAAACAAAGCTACTAAAACTACAATATTGAGTAAAGGAATAAGACAGAAAAGATATCAGCACAGCAGAATAGAAAATAAAACAAAATTATCATCAGGAACCTGTAAAGGAAATTGAAGTTAAAGATACTAACGAGGTTGGCAATACAATCTTTATTGTCGTAGCTCATGCAGGAGAAGATCAACTCCAACGTATCAAGCACAGAGGAACCAAAATCAAGAAGATTGGACATTGAGGGAAGAAAGACATAAGAAGAGGAAACAGATAAACAATGGAGAGAACTATAAACAGAATAGGACAGAGAACAGGAAACTGAACAGGATTCCCAAGGAAAAATTACAGAAAATTGTACTCTAAATAACATAAACGAAATTGCATTTAATTTTAAGAATTTACGTCTAAATCGTAAATTAGCAAAATAGAATATGTACCTGTAGAAGAATAGAACCTGTATAGAATCTTCACTGAAGTTAAGAGTTTCATGCCAACATTTTAGGTTAGTGTGTAAATGATACTGCAGGAAACAACTACTCCGCGGACTAATGCCCCGACCGGTATTGAATTACTCCTGCAGTATCTGCGTGAACAGCCAAGAACCCTTGTCGGACACACCACCAGACATAGACCGGTTTCGGGCTTGTTAGCCCTCATCAATATGCCATAGGTGAGATGACCGACAATTGAACTGGCTGTTCCTTCATATGTATGTTCACATATAATCTGAGTGCAGGTGAGATATAAGTGGTCTGCTTACAATACCGGTCGGGGCATTAGTCCGCGGAGTAGTTGTTTCCTGCAGTATCATTTACAGATATAATGGCTCGTCGCCCAGGGCGAGAGGTCTGCGTTAAGTACCTGCTGCAATGTAGGTCACTTCCTGTAAGTCGAGCCGCTTAGGCCGAGCAGGAAGTAAGCAGACCACTTATATCTCACCTGCACTCAGTTTATATGTGAACATACATATGAACGTTAAAATTATTCCATTTTTTTTTTCAATCAATTTTATGCACAGAAGCACCTTGGGGTAATACCTCGCAATCCCAACAGCCCACAATCAACGTTAAAAGATACATGTGGAGCGACTCAGTGATGTACATTTAGGTAGAAAAATCCATATTTACTCCCCAAAAAGAAGAGGAACTAGTCAAACATACGAAAACCTTAGCCAAAGTTAGCCAAACTGTTATGGAGTGACTCCCCTTAGTATCAGCTTAGTCTCAGAAAAACTGTCTATGATTTTCCAATAAAACAATTTTTGCAATAAAACACGTTGATCATAAAAAACAATTTGCTACATCTTTTTCACACTGAATGTGAAATGGGACCTATAGCAGATCCACTAGCAAAACCATCATCAGCAGGTTCAATAACCCCTCACTTGTGAATGTTCAAGACTTGGCTTTAATTCCAAAAAAAAAGGATTTCGTAAAATAATAAAAAGAGGAACTAGAAAGCAACTCACAAATTTTAACAAGCACCTTCAATTAACTTTTAGAATAAAAAAGAGTTGAAAGCATTGAAGATAGCAGCAAAGTATCTATCTATATACAAATAAATATGATTTATATAATTAGTTTCTATTCAATAACTTTTTTAAGCATTTGTGAAGAACAATTTCACTTTAAACTATAATTCCGAATATGGGCGATATTACCCTACAGTATGCGCGTCATTACCCCGCATTGTTGAAAATATCGCGCATTTGCATTATTTTGCAACTAACAAAATTTCTCAGAATCTAAAAATTATAAATGAACTAAAATAATATTAAGTACTCCTTAATGAATACTGATTTATATTGTATCAGTTTTAATTTTTCAAATCACTTTCATGACCTAGTAATGAATTATTTTCTTTAGGCCCGCAGTATTCTCCACTCTCCCCTAAACACCATTTTATTTTATACACGATCGAATATTTGGAACATTAATTACTCATAGCAAAATAAATTTGAAAATTTTAATTAACCTTTATAGATGATCCAAAGAGATTGGAAGAAGTAGAAGAGAGAGAAAGACTATCTATTTTCCGAATACTATATAGGTGGATAAAACGTCGGGGTTGTATTTAAAAATGTTCGTGACCAATTACTACCCATTTTCATGAATGATTTAAAACAGGCATATGTACGTATTTAATAATAAAACTTCTTTTCGATCAATTACAGAAAATGCTTTTTGTATCTGTTATGTCACCTATACACAACTCGACATTATTCTGTATCGATTATTAATATGTAAATTTTTGTGTAAAGATATACTGAAGAAAAAAATAGAAAATTGTAGTATGACCCTTAAATATTTAGGAATTAATAAAGCAAATCAAAATCTCAACGATTATGATTTGTGTTGATTAGTATTAAATTATTTGTTGAATACCATTTAAGCGTTTTATCATCTTGAGAAATTTGAAGTATACTATACATATTTTCTCATATGTAGTATATTTTAAGTCTACAAAATTATAATTAAGAAAACAGTAGGTACTGATCAAATATTTTTGTTATAAATTTAATATATATAAAACATGAAAGTTAGTGACTCTTAAATAAAAGTAAGTAATTATATATTCTATTCTTAAGCTTCTACTTTTATCAATTTAATTTTTACTGTAAATATAGTGACCTCTGACAATTATAAATATATAGATGAGATAGCTTAATTAGATGTAAATACATTTTGTTTTTTGAAACGAATTTTGATAAAGGATCATCTATAATATTTTGATGTTTATTTCGTCCATCGATAGTGGCTTATGTCTTATATTTAGTGCAGTTATCCAAAAGTCCTGTCTATTTTCACCTTTAGGAAAACGAAAATTATAAAATAAAACTTATCATATTTGTTAAATAAAGTTTTTGAACAAAATAGTAAATTAAAGCAAGTTGCTTAAGAAAAATTTATATTCTGAAATTGTTTCGAACACCCTGCATGTTTGATTACATATCCAATTACCGGGCAGTATTATTTTGTAATATTGTTATCACTTACAGTTTGTTCTATTTTATGATAGTCTTTAAGTGTTATAAGAAAGTTAGATTAGGTATAAAATTTAAACATGACTATCATGATTTCCAAACATTATATTAGATTGACTAATAAATTATTGCGACCGAAGAAATCACGAAATATAATGGAAAAGAATAAATGAACTTTATGATTTGGAAAAAATTAAAGCGTCACGAGTGCGGGCATGAGACCATGAGTTTTAAAACTGCTGGAAACTTGGACGGCGAATAATTTCTCCAAGGGAAGCGAGAAAAACGATTTGATGGACGAGGTTAATTGAATTTTGCAATAATGAACCTTAAAGATCAAAGGTAAATTCATTATTCGCCATGAAGTGTCTACTGTTACAGTATGCCAAGACCTAATTGATTTTCGGATATTTTTTGTCACGTCGTGTACGAGGTATTCATAGAATGGTTTAAAATGATAGAAAACAAGTCATCTGATCGACTCTATTCGACATATTTAAGTAAAGTTTGTACATACAGTAGGTACATATTTTTATCAAACAAATCAGAAAAAGATAAAGCATCAATGTGTTGCTTTTCGCGACAACTATAAAATGAAAACATATTTTTCTTTCATTTTTCGGTTATGTAATATTTTTAAATTACATAACCGAAAACTGTCATCAAAAGTCGACATTTTCGTTAAATTTTAAGTTGACGAATTGAGTTTTTTTTGTCACCTAGCTGCGAAATACTTTTGTGTTCTAAAACGCGTCTTTTTCGTTACATAAAACAAATGTGAAAATAATTTGTCATTTCTTCTATGTTTCTTTTTTATGAATTTATTAAACAATAGAGATTTTACGTAACATAAGTCTAGTCGGAACTTATCCCGTCATTTCAGGGTCGTATTTCATACCATAGAGAAATGGATTCACAATTTGCCACAGTCAGTATGTAATGGTACCGAATTACAATGTACTCTATGTAATATTTTACTTGACTGCAAACGCAGATCACATAGCTATGTTGGAACATATTGCCACAGAAAAACATAACCCTTTAAAGTGTGATGAAGTGAGTGCCAGGGACAAACAGAAAGACTTTAATGTAGCCTTAATAAAAGTAATGATTTCATGTAATATCACATGGAGAACAATTAATTAATCTTATGTTGAGAGACTTTATATAGAGAAAACTGTGTGAGTGGTAAATATTGCGGTGTGAATGTGCCCGACGAATCAACATTGCCTAAATTGTATTTACCGAACCTAAATACAACGGCAAAGCCAGTATTCACTACGATTTAAAAAACAAGTATTTATGGAAGTGTCGACGAAGCAACTACTGCTGGTGAATGGAAAATAGCACGTTATAGCAGGCGCATTGGAAGAAAATTTTGCCACAAGATTTCATCTGATTGCATCAAAAGTACTAGAAGACACAAGTGCAGAAGCTCTAACAAAAATACTGATAGTTTGACAGAATTGTGGGGGTCGTGAAATGTGAAAGTGGCGTTTTTTTAGTGAAGTAATGTGAATGCAGAAGACAATAGTCTACATATGCCAAACTATAGCTTCCAACCTATTGGAAATGGCATAACACCAATTCAATGTAAGTACCTATGTTTAATGCCGCATCCATACTCTCGGCGAGACAGTCCGAGACCGGTCGAGCACGAGAGCAGTGTTGTCGGACTTTTATAGATCATGGTCGTCAATATATCCGTAAAATGTAGCCAAACAAAACGGGCCAAATATAGGTTGCGTTCAGCGAATGATCGGACCAATGAAAAACGTTCAGCTAGTAAATATTTCCAAAAACAAATTTATGTCGCCAAATCAAATGTCTTTGTAGCTCAATTGGCTATAAGTAGCCACATCTGGCAACACTGCACGAGAGTGTGAATGGAACTCTCGTCGAGTATCGAGCTCGCTATAGCCCTCTCGCCTGCTCTCGACGAGGGTATGCGACATAACATATTTTTACATGTATAGACCTCAGAGCGGTCCTGATAAACCGCAAATGACGGGACATGTTACTACCATTTAAATACAAAACAGTAACTCTCATAAACATGACGATTACAATTTATTTTGCACTACATGTAAATTGAAAGTACAGATATTGCAGTAACTTAAATTTATGCCAGATCCAGTGCTGTCAATTATCGTAGCTTTTACTTCTGGGTGTTCAATGACGCTGTTGCTGTAACTGTTGAAGTTTACTGCGTACGTTGTACTATTGTCAAGTTCCGTCATAGGCTCTGCTGAAGATGATAAGTTATTTGCGATTGAAATTTTATTTTGTATAGAATCTTCTATATATGTCTCCGCTACCCTAATAGAATGCCACCCCTCCTGTTGTTTATTGGTGGTAATATCGGCCCCTGCGTTGGCTAACAAAGTGACGGAAGAAGTCTAAAGCAATGCTCTGTATAAGATCTGTGGTATAAGTTTCCGGATGATTGAGAAAAGTTGTTATTTCTTTTGGCACATGAGAATAAAAACACTTTAAATTTAAAAGTTGGTCATTGGATTGTCATAAATAGTTGTCAAATCAAGTTTCAATATAGTTACGTGTTTGACATTTGGTGAACAATTTGTCTCCTTTCACAATTTTTCAATTAATTTAATGGTTTTGATTTTTTTAAATTAATCAAAGGATTGAGAAAATAAGTGTTTGACACGTATTTTGTAATACTTCTATTGCCGAAGGTTTTGTATAAAAAAGTGAGATAACATAAGTATGTTTGTACAAGTTTTAATATACCTACATTTTAACTATTTTTCAAGTAACTGTATATATGAATAACCAAGGTTCCGATAGATATATATATATATATATATATATATATATATATATATATATATATATATATATATATATATAATTAATAAAATAAGAATAAATAATATCAATCTCGCAATAAAACTGTTTTCCAATGATAACCAATAATTTTTATTCGAAGTATTGGAAAATTATTTCAAACAATTGATATATATGTACTAATGTATGTTACACGTGGATACTTTTATTGATTAACGCGTCCCGTTAAACCAAATAATTTGTCAGCGACACAGTCACTCAGTAATATGAATTTATTAAAAGGATTATTGCATCCCTTAACAGGAAATAACATTCAAATTAGTTCGCCGACGCTCAAAATGATTTATTGCCCTTTTTGGGTAACGTAAAAAAGCTTTATCACACGTCAATCAAAGCAGTAATAAATATCAAATAAGGTTACTAACAGCCGGGGTTTATTGAGGCTGTAAAAAAGCTGATTTCAATAATTACGTATTCCTGTATACATTTTATTGGTGGAATTGCATGTCTGCATCCTTTGTGGCTTGCAAAACTGTTATCACATAAAAAACTTGAACTATTAACATATACAGGGTGTCTATTTTTATTTGCGCACAAATTCATAAAAACTTTATTCTTCAAGATAAACCAAAATTTTTTTTTGTTTTAAATGATATCGAAAACCACTTATTCTGATCCAACTATGGCCATCCAAGGCTTGTTATAATTTCTTATACCCCCGAAATTTAATATAACCGTTTAGCAAATTTTTGATTTATAATGGATAAGGTGGGGTTCATTCATACTGTTTTGACATAATTCCATGACACACTTGATTCATCTATTGCCTTTCAAATTCAGTATTTTGTTTTGAGGGGGGTTGTGATTAACCCCACCTTATCGGATTGTAAATCAAAAATTCTCTAAACGTTTATATTAAATTTCGGGGGTATAAAAAATTATAACAGGCCTTGGATGGCCATAGTTGGATCAGAACAAGCGGTTTTTGATGCCATATAAAACAAAAGAGAATGTTGGATTATCTTGAAGAATAATCCAAGGCCTGTTATAATTTCTTATACCCCGAAATTTAATATAACCATTTAGCGAATTTTTGATTTATAATGGATAAGGTGGGGTTCATTCATACTGTTTTGACATAATTCCATGACTCACACTTGATTCGTCTATTGCCTTTCAAATTCAGTATTTTGTTTTGAGGGAGGTTGTGATTAACCCCACCTTATCAGATTGTAAATCAAAAATTCGCTAAACGTTTACAGTCAATTTCGGGGGTATAAAAAAATATAGCAGGTTTTGGATGGCCATAGTTGGATCAGAACAAGCGGTTCATGATGCCATTTAAAACAAAAGAATGTTGGAATATCTTGAAGAATAAAGTTTTACGAATTTGTACACATATAAAACTTTGAGAACGTGTAGAGCAAAACACCCTGTATAGCTTTTATTCCAATTTCACACATAGGGGTATTAAGGGGCTCTGAGTAGCACTACCTTATCTGATCTCAAATAAAAAATTGCTAAACATTTTTTTAAATTCCGGGGGTATAAAAATTAACATAGCAGGCCTTGGATCGCCATTTTAAACGCCGTGATGGATTAGAAGGAGCGGTTTTCGATGCCATTTAAAACATAAAAATATTTGTTGCGTTATTTTGAAAAAAAGTTTTTACGAATTTTTACAAAAATAAAACTTTAAGAATGTGTAGAAATAAACACTCTGTATAGTTTTTGTCCAAATTTCACACATAGGGATTTGGAGGGGTTCTGACTAATTCCACCTATCGCTAAAATCGCTAAACGTTTTTATTGAATTTCGGGGGTATAAAAAAATCATAGCAGGTCTTGGATCGCCAATTTAAATACAGCGGTAGAGTCGAAGGAAGCGGTTTTCGATATCATTTAAAATACATTTTTTTGATTATCTTGAAGAATAAAGTTTTTACGGATTTGTACACACCCTGTATATTTTCTCAATTATACCTACTCCTAAAACTCTGCGTCCACGCACGTCACTGTATTGAAAAAAAAAACGGTTTGCATGTTTTTCTCAAGACACAATTGTTATCAATTCATGCACAAATTTTGTTAGCTTCATCGACCGATATAAACATAATTAAGAAAAACTCAATAACCTTAACATCCTGTATCTACTTACCATCCCCCCCCTCTTCCTATTTTGCAGTACTAATGAGATTCCATGAATTAGAAATTTAAACAGAACAATGTAAATAAGGAGAAGATAATGAACCGAGTAATATGATGAATTGAAATAATTTCAACGTTTTGCTGCAGATGTCCATGTAAAGATATGTAAGTATTAGTCTAGTGCGGTCGGTGTTTATTAAAAGCTATTTTCAGGTGCTTGCTGTAGCAGCTATTTTCAAAGAATTTTCTACAATTGCTGGGTGGACTGAAGAACAACTCAGAAAAGCTGTATGTACTGTTCAAGAAGGTCAGATTATAACCAAGCTGCGATTATCTATTCAATATCCTAGTCAACATAGGCTGGAAAAGGCACCAAACACCAAAAAAAGTTTCCCTCCAACCCTATTAGTCAAAGGCAACAAATATAGTCTCAGGAGAGACGAAAATTCTAATGATCCAATAGATAGAGTTGTTCATGACACAGTAATATCAAGGAAAGTTTTGGATAACATTTCACCTGTTCTTGTCGTTAACGTTGCGTTAACGTTGTCGTTGTTGTTGATAGCGACGCGGATTGCCTGCAGCATTCAGGTTTGAAGACCCATTGTGCATGCCGCTGACTATAGAGTTCAAAACAGGCCCGTGTTGCGCGCAAAGGCGAGCACCAGCTCTGCTGGAATCTGTCTAATGTCTTGAGGAGACATAAAAGCCGCCCCAAGGTATTTGTGTCCTTTTACCATTAAACAGACACAGTTACAAACGTTAAAAATATCAAGAATTTGACAACCGTCCTATCTATAAAACAACGGATCCAGCAGAAAGAAAAGAAATGAACATGGAAAACAAAATGTATAATAAAAAAAACAAAGACAAAGAAATCAAAACTAACAAAAACTAAATCATTAGTAGAAATTCAATTCGATGACGACGTTGATTCTGAACAAGATTGCTGTGGAGAAGCTTATCATCTACCATCTACCATACCAACATAAGGTTTATTGGATTAAATGTGAAAAGTGAAATTTATGGCTACACGTAGATTGCATTATGTATGAAGACGTTTGCAATATATGTGGAAAGAACAGAAAGCAAAAATCGATGTAAAAGGCGACTATTGTATTCAGTATTTCGCCCTTACTGATCCCATCGTCTCACTCCATAGATTTATTTGTGATGGTGAAGTACTGAAAAGAATAATTTATATTTTTTAAATTAAATTTATTTGCAAGGTTTATTTCTCTTTAAATAATGCTGAACATTCCTAATATTCTTTACGCTGCAAACCGATTTTTCATTCGTTAAATACAAATAAGTAAAAAAAATATTTTTTAAATTTTATTCACCATCTCCTTTTGATTTACCTTATGAATATTTTTCATGGCAAGATTAAAGACACCTTTATACATGCTGGCATTAAGTAGAGAGATAAAATGTTTACAACTCATTTCAAATATACATATTATAAACCAACTTTTGTTCATAAAATTCTAGTAAATTTATATCTATTACGTTTGGTGTAAAGCTGAATACACCTCAATTATTTCATTTTTACTGACATAGTCTTGAGAAACACATTTCTTAAAAATTGCGTTCGTGCGAACAGAATCGGATGATGAATAACATCGGTTTTCCCTTATCTCTCGGCCCGCTTTGTCATATATTATTAAGCGGGCATAACATTTGAACGTGACTGTGTACACTTTATTTACATGTCCCAAGAGCTACCCGCATCAGGTCAGATATACTTTATTTCCATATATCACAAAAATAAAAAAAATGCGAAAAGATATCTCTGATAATATTTCACTTTTACTTATTTTTGTTTGCGAAGAAGGATAATTAGTAAAAATTTTCTTGTAAATAAATTTTTCGTTAAATAAAAAGTACTTTTCTATATAGTCAGGTAATCTAAAAATGGTTGAATAATCTGCTAAATTCACGAATTCATTCTCAAGCAAAAATGTGTGCGTTCATTTCAAGATGATGGTAAAAATTGATACGATGGATTCTGCAGGTAAAAATGTGATTTTTTTCTCCTGTGAATATGCATTCTAAATAGCATCTCTTCCAAACTACAGCCCTTAAAGTTTTGAAAAAAGCAAATTGTCTTGATTTGTTGTTAACGATAAGTCAAAATAGTACTCCAGAAATAGTGTATTATAGAATTTGCACTTATCATATAAATTAAACAAAATATATTTGTTCAAATTATTATTTCATGTAAACAAAAAGTACGTTTAAAACATATGCTATCAATATCAGTTAAAATAAACCTTTAAGTTTTTATTTACCGTTGACTAAACTTTATAAATATTTAAAATTCAGTTTTTTAATTAAATTTGTCTTTAAATTAAACCTCGCATTGATTTTCTTTAAAATATATTTTCTTTCTGAAGTCCGTCCACTCTGTGTTTGTATCAAATTATAAATACACAGTATAAATATTGCAATTGTTCATATATAGGGATGGCCAGAAGTACGGAATAAAATTCATATCTTTTGAATAAGTGAATTTTTTTTAAAACGCCGAAACACTTTAACTGATCCTGATTTGTTCACATCTTTCGGATATATAATAATTATTTTTTCTTCAACCCCCTAACCCCCAGCTACCCCTATTTTTTTTCAAATGGAAACATAAGGCATGGGGAGCTCGTTGAAAAGCTTATAGAAAACCAAATCCAGTCATACTAAACAAACAAGTTTTATGTTTTCAATAAAAAGTTTTTTTTTTCATTTAGAAAATGAAACAAATAGATAATTTACAGAAATAAACTCAAAGCCGCAAATGCTGAAAATGTCCTCCATTTACTATTTGACATTCTCCAAGACGATAGTAAAAGCTGTCCACAGCATTCCGAATGACTTCAGTTGGTAAATTATACATCCTCTCTGTAATCTTGTTCTTTAAATTCTCAATATTATCCGGTGTGTCCTAGTAGACTCTTTCGTTGAAATATTCCCAAAGAAAATAATCCAGGGTCGTTAAGTCGGGGAATCTTGGCGGCCATTCAACTGTACCTCGTCTACCAATCCAACGATTTGGAAACATTTCATCTAAGTATGTTCGAACATCAATACCAAAATGTAGGGGAGCGCCATCTTGTTGGAACCAAATTCTTTAATTCGGTATATCTGGATCAATTTCATGAGGAAATATCACAGCTAAAGTTGGTATCTGGTCAAATGTTAGGAAATCCAGGTAGCGTGCAGTAAAATTTTCTTCAAAAAAGAATGGACCCAAGATTCTGTTGTTGATGATACCTGCCCATACATGAACTTTCTGTGGATTTTCCTGGGACTAAAAGCGATAGTTTTGCCTATTAACCGCTCCATTTAAATAAAACATAGCTTCATCCGAAAAAAGTCTCGTTGAAAACCATTATTGTCGTCACACCGTCTCATCATTTCCTCACAAAATTGTAATCGTCTATCATAATCTTCTTCCAAAAGCTCTTGGACAATACTTACCTTATAGGGGTGGTATTTCTGTTGTTTCAAAAACATTCGAATTGCAATTCGAGAAGAATCGTTCTAATCCTAAGTTCTAATACAATATCTAATTTTTTTTCTTCATTCAAATCACGTGCCCGTCCAGTTTTGGGCAAAGTCTGTACTGTACCGTGTTCCTCAATTTTTTTTAATATTTTACTAACTGTCCCTTGCGAGATTTGGTTTTCGGGATATTTCGCATTAAATAAATAGCGCACTTCAGCCTGACTTTTTATTTTGTCTCCACATCCGAACAATATTAATATTTCGATGCGTTACCTTTCCGACAATACCATTGCGATTCAGTAAATAACTTGATTTTGACACAATAGTAACGTTTCGAACTCCAATTTACAACTAAAGCGAAAAATTAACCAGAAAGCTTGGCAAGTAAGTGGTACCAAAAAAACGCAACATAAAAAAGATATCTCTCTTTGCGTTAGCAGTGATAGGTACAGTTTCAAATTCTTATTTTATTCTGTGCAAATTCATGGAGGAGAACACTGAAGATAATTAAATTTTATTTCACTTGTTAAGTTAGGTGTTTTATACAACCCTAAAAACCTTGCTATTGAAAACATAGAACTTGTTTATCTGAGCCCCCTCATGCCTTATGTTTCCATTTGAAAAAAGAAAGTAAGGGTAACTGGGGGTTAGCGGGTTGAAGAAAAATTAATTATTACATAACCGAAAGATGGGAAAAAATCAATATCAGTTAACGTGTTTCGGCGTTTAAAGAAAAACACAAATTCAAAAGATATGAATTCTGGCCATCCCTGTATAATAAAATAAAGCACTAGCTATTTGGGGGCACAAAGGATCAAAGTTGCGACTTTAACCCTGTTTTAGTAGTCAGTACTGTGGCAGACTAACCTAGATGGCCGCAATGAACAACCGCAGTTATTATGGCTGTGTAGAGGTCCTAATTCAAATCATAGACGCACACTGAGCTGTTCAACTTCAGCCTTTGGTGTTAGCTGAAGCGATTCCAGACATTAAAATATTCGTTGTGTCTACCCTAAGAGTTTCAATTGAGTGTAATGGATGGATTAGCTTAAGTATATGGCCTAATTCTTCTATTTTATCTGTTTTACAAGAACAACATTACTAACTATTGGTATACTTTTTCAAATTCATTGTCATAGAAGTTAGGATAAAGTACCTATTACATTTCGCTGATACTATTATTTTTCAAACTTTTTTAACATTGATATAACTTTGTTTAGTGTTATCCCATATTTTTAGTATACTCGCGACAAGAATTCAGACGACTTACGTCATACGAACATATGAATAATTCATTACATTTTGATCAAAATATTTAAGAAACTGCAACTGATAGTAATAAAACTATATACTACAGTAAAAGTTTGCATTATATATTGCACTAAATTGTAAAAAATTATTGTTTTTAACGCTACCAAATATCGAAAATTACGTTGACAATAAAAACAAATGTGTAACGTCAGCCGTGACGTAAGACGTCTGAATTCTTGACTCGAGTATACTTTATTCCATGTTTCTTATCCTTCGGATGTCTTTTATTCTCTGTCATAATCACGTCATCTGATAGAATTACTACTGTTGTTTTCCTTACTTTTGCGAACATTTCTTTTATAAAAAAATATTAAAAAACAATTCACCTTTTTGTACACTTCCTTTATTAAAAAAGTATTTGACCTTCTATTCAACGCAACTCATATTATCATAAATTATTGCCTGCGTGATCCTTATTGATTTTAAGGTATCAATACCTTTTATATATAAAAGATCTTCCATAATTTTCTAAGGGTACAAATTACAGGTGCATTTACTATTTTCAGCGTAAACAGTTTCCCATTATTAATTTGCCGGGAACATATGATCCTGTGTACTTCTCCTTTTCCGATATGGGTTTTTGGTCGAGCTCTACAGTATTGGTCCAGTTTATTTATTGAAATAATAATTTTTACAGTCAGTAAAATGTAACAAACCAACAAATAGAATCTCACAAGGTAAACCTGTGGGTGTGATGATTACAGTTAGTATAAATAAATTAGCAAAAAGGACATAATATATGGATACAATTTTGTAAGTAAAATTTACTTGAAGTGTTGCTACTTGGTCTTATTGCTTAATAAAATCTTGTATAATTCTTATTGTTCTTCTTGTCACTTTGCGTATACGTATGGGTCTCCTAGGTTTTCTCCGTTTTGATGTCATTACCGCTTAAGAGTAGAAATATGGGAAAGGAGTACATTCATAAAATATGTGCTAAATATTTGTAATTGAATTGGTATAAGCAGAAATGACGCATATTTGCTTAATAATTAAATATAATAGGTACATTAATTAATATTTCTAAATTATTATAATTTAAATTATCACATTAAGTTCAAAATTAGTAATAATATCACTTGTTAACGTGAATATTGAATGTACAATTTCATACGGTGTAGTTTAAATCACTGCAAACTTTTTGTGTCAAAACTGACAGTTCTGTCATTAATGGATACACTACCAGTTATACGATTGTCAGGTTCATTTCTTAGAATTGTATCATTATTGGCAGAAAAATCTTGAGTGAGGCTCATTATATCTTAAAGGGTTTAGAATTTAATTGCTATCTGATTCTTGTTGCTCCCAGATTCTTCAATACATTTGTCGTCAACGCTAGTGGATTTCCATCCACCATGTTGTTTTAGTGGATTTAGTAAATTTAAAAACAGCGCAACATCTTTTGAGACGTTTAAAATTATATGTATGCCCATTACAATACGATGACAATGACTGATGAATGATGTTGATATTTAATGAAACACTTATCATCTTTTGGACTATCAGCGGCAGCTGTGTCCATGGCAGAAAATATGATTTCAACTTAAGAATATTCCACTGTAGCAGACATTCCAAATCGTGCAATGCACATTTAATAACTGTACTTTTGACATTAAAGAAATTTATGTTTTGTACAAAAAATATTCTAAAATCAAAAATCTCCGTATTCTTATGTGTATCCGGAAAACAAAAGAATATTTTCGGGAAAAAGTAATTTAATAAAAAATGACATTTTTTTACTTGTCAAGAGAGATAAAATGTCAAACTTTTTTCCTGTCACAGAAGCAATTTATTGTATACGTGTTTTAAGTAGGAATTTATCCACGCAAGCATGTCTAAACGCCAGAACGTATTCCGAGCGTGTAATATCCTTAAGTTGATAAAAGGCAATTAAAACAAGAATGCAATAAAACGTTTTATTCATAATCACATAATAATCATATTTATGGAAGTATTGGAACTTTTAAAAAAATATATTTGCACGATTTGATATTTCTTAGTACTCAATTCATCATTAAACCAGGTTAGTAAATTTAGCTAGATTAATTTTTTTGTTAGATAATTATTGAATGGAGCTTTGTCTGTGGAATTGTTCATTAGCATCTCTAGATGTTTGGTATTAGAGAGCATACATATGACTCCATTGATAGGAATTGTAGGAGATTTGATTTATATTAGCTTAAAATACATTTCTAATACAGTAAAATATGTTACAAAAGCTAATAATAAAAAATATATGGGTAGATATTGTGAGTGTAATTCAACGCTGGTCGGGGCTTTAGTCCGCAGAGTAGTTTCACACAATATTGTACAATACCTAAATATATAAAAAAGCAAAATGTATTCGAAACAATAGTAAAATGTTTTTCCA
The DNA here is from genome assembly GCA_037114965.1 of Monochamus alternatus. Taxonomy (NCBI): domain Eukaryota; kingdom Metazoa; phylum Arthropoda; class Insecta; order Coleoptera; family Cerambycidae; genus Monochamus; species Monochamus alternatus. The sequence continues at coordinate 1,139,171 of CM073428.1, forward strand.
TTTTCTTGTAATGTGCTTTTGTAAACGTGACGTTTCTGCATATATCTGTACAATTATTCTCTCCATCTACTCAAAATTTACTTATGTGTAACATCTATTTGTTTCTAACTTTGATATTAGGTAGTTTGTATCATAGACCTTTTCTTTATAAATTATTTCAGAATTTCGCAAAGTAGTTACTTAATTTATATATTCGTAATTTTCTTTTTATACAATCATATAACTACGTCAATACCATTATCTGAACATTTCAAGAGGGAAATTTATCTCATGTTAAAATAAGAATGACAAATGTATTAACGTTGTGAAATAATCGTGAGCTCTACGTATTTTTAAATGTATATACCTATACGTCACAGGCAACTCATATAAAGAACCGAATTGGATTAAAATATTAATGACTAAATAAGTATAACTATCTTTGACTTTAAAGGTCACAAATAATAGATACATTAAATACTCCGTAAACATCAAACTATTTCGCAAACTGATAAGTACCTTCAAGGGAATATTACAAAAATATTAAAATGAGGTTTATCACAAACGCATTAATGTAACAAATAAGCATTTGTTTAAATCAATTTCTTATTAGAAATTGTTAAATGCGAAATGGAGTGAAACTACATCTAGTAACAGGCTACCAAGCAATGAAGTGACCTATAAGGCATCATTTAAAGCCTCTATCACGTTTCGGCGATAACGATATTTGCAAAAAAGTCATTCGTTAGCGGATCACCAGACATATACCAGTTTAGAGCTTATTAGCTCTCACCAGTACGCTATAGGTTTTTCAGGTGTAATTCAATGCTGATCGGAGCACTAATCTGCATAGTAGTTGTTTGCTCCATTTCCGTTTTGCAGAAATTGTTAAATTTTATCACAAAAATTAAATTTTGTAAATGTTCTTTTATATTTTAGAGAGCGTGAAACATTGCAAGTTACCTTTGCCTTTCTATTATTTACTTTTAAGGTCATTTCCGATAATAAATAATGATTAAACTATGTAACGATAACCTAACCACAAAATATCACTAATTGGGTTGTTATATCGTATTTTCTTCTTGCACTGTGGTTTAAGACAAAACAGAATATCTATGATGTAGATATTTCATTGTGTAAGAGGTAATAATATGCAAAGTCATGTAGAAATAGGTTGATCAATATCTGATATTGGTAAAGTTAAAGGTTAACTTTATGAGTTTCGAATCGAACAGTTTTTGACCAAGAATTTGTCAAGATATTGACACATCTATTTACATGTTAAATTAATATTGTGGTCAAATTTATCAACTTTTGGAAAAAAAAGTTAATTACATATAAAACACAAAGATAGTAATTTTTACTTTCGTGTTTGATACTCGTATTTAAGGTTGTTAAGATATTTAATGTAAAAGGTTTATGTATAGAGCCAATGATAGAATAAAGTAGATAAGTAAATATTTCTTGATTGGTCAATTTTGTATTAGGTATAGATATAGCTAAATTCAGTTGTTTTCGAGTTAATTTAAAGTTTTAAGAAAAACGTGACGGGTACAAAATGTTGTATCTTGAACACTTTTATTTTCAATATTTACAGCAATAATAATCCAGGAATTGCTACGTCTGAAAATGATCGTATAATGCCTGAGAAAGATACAGGGCCGTAAAAAATTAAGAACCAATTTGCAAACTCGATTTTTTCAAATAAAACACCCAGTATATGATTCTGCAGTTAAAAAAAAAATCAAATTTTGGACCGAATGATATATCAATTCTCTCTCTCTCTCTCCCTTAAGGTTAAAGAGATATAACGAAGTTTATTAAAAAATTGTTTAAAAACTAAAATATTTCATATTGCCAAGTAGCCTGTGAAACAATAAAATAGTGGTTACAAGTGACGTTGTAAAAGCAACTGACAACAACTGATATAGGTACGTGGCAAAAAATTTAGTCTGTCACTAAATTGAAAATTGACTCCTAAATTTTTGAAAAATTGTAGAACATTTGTAGTTACTTTGTACACAAAAATCAATTAAAATAATATTTAACGTAAAATGTAAAAATGTAATAATATATAGGCTGTTCCATTTAAAAATGGTATAACTAAATAATAAAATTATAATTAAAAGTGGCAGAAACGTGCTTATATGTTTTTCTTAAATGTAGACTACTGACGCTGGGAAATTTTCGGAATCACACTGTATATATTTTTCTATATATCGATGGTGGGACATACTGTATATACTATGAATAAATATTAAGTTATTAAACATTCGCAAAATCTGGCAACAAAATTAAAACCAATTGTACTCTTTCAAATCTTTTGTCCAATTTATTGAAACTAGAAAATTTTCCCACAACTTTGGTGTTACATGTACCAACAATATATGGTCAATGTATTTAATATTTGACTATGTAAAGCTTATCAAAATCTCATAATTTTCAAAAAAATGAAAGTCTAAAACGCGAGATGTAATGCTCTTTTACGTACAGAATTCTGTGCATGTAATTTTAATTTATTTTGTAATTTTTACTATTTTGATTGTTATTGCATAAGGATTTCATTTCCTCTCAAAAGCAGGTTTGACTGATAATTAAATATTTAAGTATAGTAGTAGTAGTAGTATAGTAGCTTAGTGTAAAAAAATTCTATTTTAAAAAAATAAAGGTTTTGTTAAATATGTATGTTTTTAAGGTAAATACATAAATATATCCAATATTACTGTAGCATTTAAAAAGTTATTTTATCTTTTCTTTGAAATGGCTACTTTACGACTTTAAATACAATTTCTTCCGTCATTTAATTTGACTGTTTTTAAATTAAATTTTAGCTTCCCTATTTAATTAATTATTTACATTTTTTATGTTGCAATAAACCTCGAAAGGAGCATTAAATTGAAATTTCGTAATACGTTGTTTTATTTTTAATATTTAAAATTTTAAAACTGACTGTATTTATTCTGCTTTTATACCTATATCTTAATTCTGAGTTCGCTAAAAATAAATACAAGATACACGAATTTCACATTTTTTACAAATGTTTTAGGTAGACTAAAATAATAAATCTCATTTGGTGCAGAGGATTATCATGAAAGTAACAAACGTGTGTGACGAAATATTTATTATTTTCAACATAGAACAATAATTAGTTTAATTTTATTTTGATGTAATAGATCAAAGAAAGATAAAAAAAAGTAAATTAGATGGCGCTGAATATCACGAGACTCCTTTTCTGCCACTCATATTGTTACTTATAAAGATACGTATTTAATTGAGCATGGGAAAACAGTTGAAAGATATACAGGGTGTCCGGAATATAAGTGCCTTTAATTTGTCCTATGATAAATTGCACCAAGCAAAACATAATGGACTTAACATTTGTTTTCTCTGATCGACGTTATTAGAATTATGACAGTAAACAGGTTTTAAAGAAGTAACAACGTCAAAGATCTCGCAGACCTGATGTTTCTACATAATAATTACAAGTGCCCTTATTTCAACATACTTACCGTGAATAATCTTCTACAGCAAATGTTCAAAATGACTGCCATTGCTTGCGTAAAACGTTCATCGTACAAACGTCTCGCAGCCACAAAATTTTGTCCAGTTTTTTTATGTACACTCATAAATATCAAGCAAACAAAATAGGCACAAAATCCGATTACTCGTAGTGATGCAAGTGTTTACATTAGTTTTTCAAGTGTCAAAAATGGCTTGCGTGTACTTATAGCAACTCAAAGTTGATGGATTTCCCAGTAAACATGTGCCAAATGCAGCTACCTTTACCGCAGTGTACAGTGAGTGCAAGTGTATTGCAACGCGGACGTGACACGGTGAATTTACAACCGAATCGTGGAAAAGATGGAGGTCCATGACGCTCACAGCGTATTGCAGCAGTGTGGCGTAACGTAACATACCCAAACATTAATACCAAGGGATTGGACGAGAGGGACCGATACCATGACCGCCACGATCTCCTGACTTTAAATCCTTTAGACTTCTTTTTGTTTGGATATTTAAAATATGAAGTGTATCGCACCGAAGTAGATACTATCGATGATTTATGCAAATGTCTCATAGCTGCTGCCTATAACTTCAAAACAGACAAGAAGCAGAAACATTTGTGTTGGTTTATAGAAACTGGGTAAGACGGGCCCAAAATTTTGTTGTTGTAATATCAAACTATTTCACTAAGTAAATCACAAATTAATTCTATTATAATAATTAATATCAATATCGTCGAAAGCAGTTAAATTTGCGGTATAAAATAGGTGTTATAAAATGTTACTTATTTCTTTCCTTGGTCCGGTCGCCGAGTGCAAATTGTATTTGCAAGAGTTTCCCGTGTATTCAATATTTTTTTTTTAGATAAGTTCGATATCTCCCTGTATATTGATTTCCAAGCTTAACAAATACTTTAAATGCAGTTTTCTCTAAAATGCTACATTTTAGCGACATGCAGCAGGTATATCTTTTTAAAAACTAATAGAAGGCTGTTTCAAAATAAAAATGTTGCCTTTAAAAAAACAATCTGAAAGTGACACAGGCTCACAACGCCCGATATATACATTTAACTCAAAAATCAATAAGATGTTTGTGTTTACCTTATACAAAAATCTTTTTTTCCATAATTTGAGACCAATTACCCAACAAATAAGAGAGTTATCGTAAAACAGTTAAATAAAAAAGTAATTTCTCAGGCCTAACTTATTAAGGAAGCAAAATTGTACTAAGTTGATCACAATATTTTTGTTTACGGAAGCTAACTTTAAAGTTTCACTCATTATTTACTGAACACCTTGTATAATAAGAAAATAAAGGCATGACACATCAGGCCTATTAACTTTTGTTTTCAGGACATATTTTATGGATGTAATCATTTCCCTAATGTCCACCTCCAAGGGGAGAGTAACCTTCACCGTTATCATTTATCTTTTCAATCCTATCTAGTTTTTTAATTTTAGATCATCAGTTGCTAAAATGGCACGCCTTATAAACACTTCTTAATAGTTATTTTATTTGAGCAAAGTTTAAACAGCAGCTAGCATAAACAAACATAATATTAATAATGTTATTTTCGTGGTTACTCTTGTTCTACATGTTTTATTTTTGTAGATTTCAGTACCAAAATACGAGACAGAAATACGGCGACGTTAATGTAGCACAAGCACTTGTGTAGGTGTAACATGAATGGAATATACAATATAAAATTCAAGTCAACTTACCGGAAACGCACGAGTGGTTATTAAGGAATGCGGCTCTCAGGTTTCTCAAACTTTGTACCTTTTCGAGCTCTTCCGGTCCTTCTATTGCTGAGAATACTGAGGCACCTAGGACTAAGAAGAGGAGGTATCCACTGAGGAAAAGAAGGAAACGCAACAACCCACGGCTGGTTAGGGTCATTTTCCTCTGCAAAATCAATATTGACAGTTAACATCACACATTTTTTATATTAATTCATTCGTATAAAAAATACGATAATTGGTTACAGGTTAATAATATGTAATAATATTGTAGTACATTCTATATCCTGTAAATTTGTATTTACCACGTTAGTTTATTAGAATTTTGTTTGTTGGATTCTATAGGGTGTCTCAAACGTAAAAAAGTATTATCTTTGGGATTTGACAGAAACGACTAATGACGTCATCTATTATATTTTTTCCACAAACATACCCAAATTTTGTCCTGTTAAAAAGCTCTCTTTTGTTCTAATAAACTATTAGTAAATACATTTTTCTGTATAACTTCCCGTTTAGAAGTTATAACAATATCACCCCAAAGAGTCTCAAATGAAATATCTACCACCTAAAAATCACATTAGCTGTGGAAGGATCAAGTAGTCGTTGGAAAATAATTGAATGTTCATTGTTTAAAGGCATAAATGTCATTAAGAATAAATAAAAAGATAACTCGATCATTCTTTAATACAGTTAAAACAATAGGTGATAACAATAACTAAACTTAAGAAAATGAAGCAAACGCCCTCATACTACATACGTATTATAATCTATTCTCTATATGACCTCTTATTTCAAGACAAATATTTAATCTTAGTCTAACTTCTTTGTGGGCTGCGTTTATTAACATTTGGCCGTTTAATTCATTACAAGCGAATGTGATTTTTTCTTTTAAATGATTAGTATCTCGCGAAGGTGTATTGTAAACCTAATTAGGGGTGTTAGATCTGGTGACTTTCCGGTCCATTAATCCTAATCAATTTCTCTGGGAAAATGTTATCTAAATATTGATGCACAATCCTGGCCTTGTGGGGTGGAGATGCGTCGTGTTGAAACCATAGGTTTCTCTTTAGCTGCAAAGGCACATTCTCCAGGAGTCCCGTAAGTTCTTTTTGTATGAAATTTAGGTAACTCACGCTGTTCAATGTATGTTCATAAAGATAAGGCCAAATTAAATGCCTACCGATGATGCCGCACCATACATTTACTCCAAAATGGCCTTGGTTTTGGACTGGATTTACAATGTGGGGACCAGTGGTGTTCGTTGCGACTGTTTACCAAACAATTTATTTATTTATAAATGTTAGTGTTATTATACAAACTGTTTACACACGCCAAAAACAAGCAAGTTATATTCCACTAAGTATTCTAAAAATATACAGACAATAAAATAAATACAAAATCAATGACAAAATAAATTAACATAAATAAGATATAAAAACAATATAAAAAGTTATACAATAAACAAATATTAAGCAAAATAAAATAAGATATAAATATATATAAGAAAATAAATAAAAGAACAATAAATTAAGTATGGCTAAAATCACATGTTAAAAACTGGTCAATATTATAAAAGGCATTTAGTAGTAGGAACTATTTTATTTTGTTTTTAAATTGTTTATAATTTAGATTTCTTATGTGCACCGGAATAACGTTAAAAGACGAATACCAATATGACCTGTTCCGGTTCTAGTTTTACTTAACCTTAAATAATGTATAGATAGGTTATCCTTAGATCTAACGTTATGGGTATGAACTTCACTCCTAGTCTGAAGACTATTTAAATTTTGTTTTATATAAAGCAAGCATTGCAACATGTATATTGACGGAACTGTTAATATTTTTAATTTCATAAATTGATTTTTGCGGTCGTCTCTATAACTAGGACCGGAAATAATCCTAATTGCCTTCCTTTGCTGCGCGAACACATTCATAGTGGAAGTAGCATAACCCCACACAGTAAGAGCATACGATATGTGAGAGTGTATATAACTGTAATATGCCGTCACTAGAATATTCAGTGAAACTTTACTTGCAAGGCTGCGAAGTAAGTACATGTTCTTTGATTTTTTTTGCATACATAATTAGTATGTTGATCCCACAGTAATTTAAAGTCTAAATAAACTCCCAAGAATTTCACAGCATCAGAATTAGGTTCATACTCAATCTCCCGTAATGTAAATATCATGGTCTCGGTCTTAGAGACATTTAAGGATAACCTATTAGTAGTAAACCATTAATTAACGGTTAATTGAGTATAAGGGACCTTCTCACTGATAGGCTAGTGTCATCAGCAAAAAATGCTCCTAAAATATCATAATCTAAAGAATTAAGTTTATTTATATAAATTAGAAAAAGAATGAGTCCCAGTATCGACCCCTGGGGTACTCTATGTTTAATAGTTTTTAAGCCAGATTTTACATTATTATAATTCACAAATTGTTGCCTATGTCAAGTAAGAACTCAACAACTGTATACTACCCACGGTAAATCCATAAAATCGTAACTTTTTAATAAGAATGTTATGAGATACACAATCAAAAGCTTTTGTTAAGTCTAAAAACTGTGTGGTGTTACTGAAAAACCGACTTTCGTACGTCCAAAGAACGTGCCGAAAAAGGTTATTATCAACAGTACATTTGCTACAATTTAAGCTATAAAATTGTGTTTTAAATTTGACGCTCAGGCAAAACTCCAAATTGGGAATTTTGTAGTCATTATATTCATCGGTCTTTAAAATTCGTTGAACGGTTGACTGTCAATTCCCAGCTAACCTGCCGTTTCGTGGATTACAGATTTGTAACAGTCTACCTGTATTAACATTGTTTCTTTCGGTCAATTATTTGATTCTTCCGAATAGAATATGCGTCTTCATTTCATCGCAAGGTCGCCTCCAATCTTGTAAAGGTTCTATGATCAAGAATGAAGCGCTCTGGATACCTTTCTCGATATAATGATATAACAACTTTTCTAGATTTTTTGTGTGACTCGCTGTAAATTACAAATATCAATTTTTTATGAAAAAGAAAACATTTTGTAAGCACAAAAGTTATACGCTTGACGTTCATATTGAGTAATGGCCAGTATTTTGTGAGATTTATGCACTTTAAATAACGAACATTCAATTTCCGACTACTTGATCCTTCCACCGCTAATGTAATTTTTAGGTGGTATTTCTGGTATTTCTTTTAAGACTATTTAGAACGATATTGCTTATAACTTTTAAACGAAAGTAAAAAAGAAAAATTTATTTTAAAAGAGTTTATTAGAAAAAATAGAGCTTTTTAATAGGACAAAATTTGGGTATGTTTCTAGAAAAGATTTCTGTCAAATCCCAAACATGATACTTTCGATGGAAAATGGAGCTTAACTTATTACATTTAATACCACGTATCCCAAATTTTATTTATTTTTTTTTTCTCACAGTAGGTCCATACTATCGTAAAATTTTTGACACATATTCGTACATATTTCAACCTCTGAAGGTGACGAACATTCAAAATTGTCTATATATAAAATTCCAAAGTGTTAATTAAAACTGTGGAACTATAATAATGTGATTTGTAGCTAAATTTACTTTACATCAACCGACATACAAGTTGCCAAATATAATTTTTTGTACTGATTTTTTCACATAACTATTGAACAAATTTTTAATATAGGCATGAAATTTGATCCGGAAGGGTTTTTGGGTCGAGAAATTCAAATCTGCTACAGGCTACCAGTAACTGACAGCTTACCACTCGCACATGACTAAAGCATCATAAGCCTCCATGTATAGGTATTTATTTTAAATTAACCTTATTTTTTCATATTTTAATAATAATATAATATCTCTCCCCTCATTCTAATCACAAGGATTAGCCCAGAAGTCGAAGGCTTGTGCGGGAGAGGGAGCGGCATATTATTATTAAGCAGGCCGCATTTGCGCCCAGGAGCGACTTACTTTGGTAGGCCCTAACCACCATTCAGTGCAGGAATGAGGTAAACCTGGAAAACGTCATTAATGAGGGGGGTAGTCAAATGTCAACCGGTATCAATCTCTCACATTGACCCAAGCCAGCATTTTTCCACCCTACCATACCCGAAAAGAGGGTGCCAATCCTCTCCACAAATATAGCTTATATATGCGATCTAGTCACGACCACGACCACTGACCATTTCCAATATATTTGCCTTGAAGGTTTGAACTACACTGTTTTTAAATTAATTGTGCAATACTGACTTCTTCTTAAATTTAAAATAAATGGTAAAATATATGTTGTAAGACTATTAATATTTCAATACATTGGACAAAAAAACAGCTGACCATTGCAGTCCAAAAATATTTTACCCGATGTTGGTGCCCCACGATTTTAATTTGAAGGATTTTTGTGTAAACAAGACTTACAAAAACACAATAAATACTCGGGAAAAAATACGGCAAATCAGTTCAAAACGAAAACTTATTTGTCAGAGATCAGGAGGTCATTTAATAAACGTTGTCAAATGCATTGTAATCAATAGAGGAACGTCACTTTGAACATTTGTTGCCGAATACAGATCAGTTTTTATTATTATTACTGTTATTATTGTATAAATTAAGTAAATTTGGACTTTTCTAATTTTTGTTAATTTCTGTACATTCTGAACAAAATTATAATTTATTATATCTATACTAATAAAAATCATACCGGAAGTCAATGTATGGCAAGGAACATGTTGTACCATAATTTTTCATGTTAGAAAGAATCCTATTTTAAGCATTGCACTTACAGTGTGCTCTTTTAAAATACCCATCTTACCCGTTATCGCTATCACAAATAAACCGATCAACCAATATGAAAAATGTATATGAATAATGAATTTAATAAAACAACCTTATAACATATTCTATGGTCGATTGTCTTTTTAGTCTACTGTATTGAAATAGTATAAGTCTAACATTTATTTTAAATTAAAAAACATGAACTAAAAAATGTCAATCATTTGTCTATTGACATTCAGAAAGTAAGTATACCGTGTTTACATAAAAAACAAAATAAAATTACCGAAAAAATAAGCGATTTTTCATTAGAAATATGAGGAAATAAGATTACCTATTTAAAATAAATATACATGAAGGCATAAAAAAGTTAGACTCATACAAAGCGACGCAGATGGCGCTCTTTACCACTTACTGGTATCTGATAGTAAATTTGAATTTCTCAACCCAAGAAACCCTCCGGATCTAACTTCGTGCTTATATTAAAATTTGTTCAATAGTTATGCCAAAAATCAGTAAAAAAAATAACTTTAACCCTGTATGCCGGTCAGTGAATTCAGCTAAATCACATTATTTTATAGGTACGAGGAATTCACTCTGGCTGTGTGTAGTGCCCACCCCGTATATAATAAACTTTTATTTTCATTGTATTCTAATAATCTGTGTAATAAACAAACGTGAGTAAAATATAATTAAATTACTTATTGCCTCTAACTTTCAGCTTTTAACGTTTGTTAGCATCCTAATTGCCACTTGTCAACACATTAATTATATTCTCAACAACATCGTCATTTGTCATTCGCTTGGAAGAAAGTTTATCCCGTTCTCTCTTAAGGGCAAGTATTCAATCACCAATGTGCTTAGAGATCTTTATTCAGATATTATTAAAAACAGCCAGTTTTTTAGATTATAAAAGCTGCGAACCAATTTTATTTTTAGCTTTATTCACATTTATTTATAAATGATATAAACCGATCTTATTCGACTCATTAGGGATAAATTAAATCTTAATTAATTCCCATTTTTATTTAATATTAATATAAATGACGCTGTCATTTGTCAGAGTTTGACCATTGTAACAGTTTTTCCGATTTTTTCAACGAAATATACAATAGATTCTTTGACTCCTTTACTGAACAATTACAATGTTAAAATAGCATCCTTAACTTTATGTTACTTTGAGAAATTTTATTATAAGACAATACATAAAAAAGTTATTGCGATAGTGGCTATTTTATAGTTATTCATGTTGTTGTCTTTGATGACATAGGAAAGATATTTAGTATATGAATAACTTATTTAATATTGTATCACAGCAAGTAAATAAATTATCTGTCCATAAAAAAACATTAAAACTAAATTGATGGTCAAAGTACATACACAAAATAACACCTCTTACTCTTCTCGTGAAAATTTCATCTGATCGTTCCAAATGATGCCTTTCAAGAAATCAGAGCTCTTTTGTGAACTAAAAGTATCTTTCAGTCGAAGTCGAGTACCTTTGACGTTCATATAGCATGTACTTCAAGATACCTATTTACAGTTGTATATATATATACTTTGTGATTTTCCATACTACTATAAAAATTATAGACACTTTAAATGTTTGCAATAGACGTTGTTTAAAAAATACATATATCTAACGATATCTACATATATACAGCAACAGATTTTCTTTAAAAAATGCATCAACGTTCAAATCTGGAACAGAGACATATAGTACCACATCTAAAGCATTTTGAAAGTTTGAATATTAAGAAAGATCGAAAATCTTAATGCTTTAAAAATATATTTAAATTATTTAAAATAAAATAAGAATATGGATAAATGAATATAGAAAACAACTCGCATAAAAAGTTTGAAATACGTTAATGACATTATACGTCTTAAAGTCGTTACAATAATTTATTTTATTGGAAACTAAGGACAATTGTTTTCTCATGGTATACCAAACTATTTAATAGAAACATTGCTTTTCCTTCTTACGCCGTAACCTTAAATTATCTTTTAAGATGTGAATAATTGAAATAAATATTTAGCTTATTGAATCCTGTGGTATTTTATTAACTTCAATATTTTCTAAAGATTGCGCTCTTGTTAACAAATGTCTTCATTTCTTAAACCATTTTTATTACATACTAAACGGCTATGTTTATGAAGCTTTGGATCGTATTGGTTAAATAATCCATTCATTCCTAATAAAAAAGTATAGAAATATTTGTTATAAAAAGGTTTTTTTTCTACATTTCAATAATTGTAAAAAAGCACGGTTAAATTTAAAAATATTAAAAAATCAATTATCACAAATATTGTAACACTTAGTATATAGGTATGTTTGTGTCAATCGACTCAAAATCAGTCACCTCCTAAAATTATTGTAACGACTTGCAAGACACTCTGTATTTATACTGGGTACAGTCATGTGTCTCTTCCTAAATGCACTTGATACCATTTATTGTTTATTGATACCCATAACACATTAAAAGTGTGTAATTAAGAACACTCTCTACAATTTCAAGTACGTAAGTAAATACAAAAAATCAGTGGTGTGTAAGCTATATTCTAGAGATTAAATTATAAAAAATAAATGCCATGTCACTGTATTCCACAGTAAATAATAACATTGAGTAACCTCATTATTTTAACACAATTGGTTATAGATTTGATTTAACAATCAATTGTGTTGATTTTGTGTGAAATTTTACTCAATTTTTTTTACGGTGTATCCTTCTTTATGTATTTATAAACAAACATATATAGGTATGTATTTTTTGGTATAAAAAGAGTACCTACGTGTTAAATATTGGTTAAACGCATCGTCCTAGAAAAAACATGGATTTCATTTTTTGCTCTGTTGTTCGTTATGAACAATTCAATTGTGAGAGCTGTTACTCAAAATCTAATAAAATTTCAGCTATTTGTTATATTAGTGGCTGCATTAAATATTTTTTACGATTTAGTCTAAGTTATGTATAATTATTTATATATAACATTTTCAAATTGATTTTTCTAATTATTGTTGAACCAAAAAGTTAATGTGCTTGCTACCCTATACGTCACATCTTTGGAATGCCCCTTACTATGTTTTTTAATAATAGAGATATTTTTTATTTACTCCTTCAGGTCATATTTCGAAAAAAAGTGACGTTTATGGTCACCATTTAGAGGAATACTCTTACCTATTTTTCGCCCTATATTAAAAGGAACTCATTTAATTACTTTTGATCGTAGATATTTAGACTGAAGCTTGGTAGGTTAATTTTAGAACTCCTTGTATAGGAACTTATTTCGATTTTCGTCTATAACTGGCGCATTCGCCATAATATTGATTGCAGTAAGGCGTCTTTGAAACGATGGCAATAGAGCAATGTACCCCATGTTCAGGTAGATATATTATGTAGTTTGTTTGCAAAGTAATAAAATGGGGCAGAATTTGTCATTTTGTATACAGTATGGAAACTACTTAGGGTATGTCCAAGATAGATGGTCATAATAGGAGATATGGCCATGCTCAATTTTTCATTTATTTAACGATAAATGTCGGTGCTTAATACTGTCTATATCATAATATGCCTAGTTATACATCCACATCTGTGATGTAATAAGACAAAAATGAATTATATTGGGTAGTTTCTATATGATCAATATACGAATAAAATGCACTTTTTACCTAAGTTTTACCTAACCTTGAAATAATCTCATTTACTCACTTCCTGCCTATTGCAAATCAACAGGCTGATAATCTCTCTCTGGCAAATAGGGTGAGATCATAATTTTGAGTGAGATTGCTATAGCGATCTGTATTATTTTTTCAGATGTCAAATAACCTGGAGGTTCATGGACGCAAGAGAATCTTTTCCGTGCCGCCGAGACTTTTAAAAATGGGCCCTCTATTCGAAATGCATGTATGACTTATGTCATTCCAAGGAAAACTTTGGAAAGACCATTCAAAACTGAACCAAATATTGAGAAGATGTTTACACACATATCGTCAGTTTGGAACAAGACTGTCATAACTCAAAAAATGGAAATTTTCAGGAGAGCTTTTATAAATAATCTTACTCTAAATATTGGAAAATAAATAAATATAATATATTTATACATTATATTATGTTTGAATCATGTTAAAATGTTTGTGTGGATAGTTCTTAGTATTTTGAATACAATTTCCGAGTTGTGACTCTCTTTCACATATTTTTTTACAAGTTTTTCAACACGAATTTAGGTAATAAAATTAAATACATTTCTAATAAACTAAATTATTTTATTAAAGTAAACTAAAATAATACAATTTTAAAGATTATTATAAAAATATTTATAATACTGCGCAAAATATTACTGTTTATTGTATGAAATGGGAACAAAAAAGGTACTTAGCTTATGAAAATGACTGGTCTATTTGAAGATGTGACAGTTTTTCATATACACATAAAGAAACTAGTTTCTTATTGATATTATTTCGACATGTGACACTCTTTTCCAAAATTTGCTCATCTCATCTCATTAAACGTCACAGCACGACTAATTATGACAGTTTTGTCTAAAGCACAAAACCAATGTGACATTTCAACGCAGCGCCATTCGACGGTTATTAAGCAAAGTTCACTTGTAACTCTTTTACACATAAAAATATGCAATATTTGGAGTTGATACACCACTAAATCTTGAAAAATGAAAATTTTGAGTTAAGACTGTCTTGTTCCAAACTGACGATATGTACGATAGTTTACAGAGCATTATTTTCTTTATTTGTTGTATCTTCCAATAAAAAACATATTTATTACTATGGCCAACTATCCCGTAGTGATATTTAAAACTTTGAAAAATTTTTGTAACACGTTTACTTATATGAGTTGTATTTTATAGGCAAGCTACAACCTAAAAAGTGTACCAACATTTTCTGGTTATGATATTTAAACTCGGACTACCGTCAAAAATATTTCTTCATGGCCATTTGTACCAGACTTACCCTATGGAGTAAATTGTGTAAATATTGGAAGAAAACGTTGCAACAAGTAAACTATACCCAATTCGAAAATCTAGAGATGAAATTGTATTATTACTATTATATAAAGTATATAAAGTATAAATTTATCTTTATAAGAGCTTGAACGTCACAGTAAAAATAAATTGAGTAAAATTTCACTTAAAATCAAAACAAATTGTTGTAAAAACGAATCCACACTCGATTGTGTTGAAATAATACAATTCATTGAGTAATGTTCACTCAGTTATTTGTTAGCTAAATAAATCTTTTAAAGGTAACGGTGTAGCGTTTTCAAATACTACTATTCTTTTTTTTTGTTGTCATTTTTTTTATTTAATAAATTACCTTTCAATTGAGAGAATTGCTGAAAATGGAGAATTTAAAATACAATTAAACTTGATCCTTAAGTTATTTGCATCATTTTATTTACAAAATAAATCAATTTTATTCACAAGATATTTTTTACAATTAGTAAGTCGACTACCCAAATCGTTACTTCTTATACGCAGCATGCACTCGTTTAAAACAATCCTGATGCGATCACGTACCTGAAATAAAGTTCTTAGATAAGAATAATATGATGGTCTAAAACTACATACTTACCATTCAGTGATTTTCTTTTTTGACGGCTTTCTTTCAATTAATAATACAAATGGTCTTCTCGTTAAAATTCTCCTTTTTCCAAAATTATTATTTTCTGTCAATTTTTCTGGGTTGCCGATACGTAGGGCGCACATTGTTTCTCCCACTACCAGCTGATCAGGTCGAATGGAAATTTCTCGAAGAGAACAAACAGGAAGACGAGAGAGTGTGGTTTTGGAGGTGCTAAAGTAAAGAGGGCGAGATTTTCGTCTCATGTAGTTATCACGTTTAGTGATGTTTTGAAAAAATACCCCTCGAATCTACACCGACACTCACTCACAGTCTGCTGATTTACTTGAGGTCTCATCGACACTCGAAGTCTCTATTTAGGTCTCCATTAGGAGTAGACTCCATGTTATGGTGCGATACAGCCACGTGTCGGACTCATACCATTTCGTTATGTTATAGAGAATAAAAAAATAAAAATTTAGATGCCGAATCCCTTTCAACCGAAGGGTTCAAGTTCAAGTTCAAGTTCAAGTACAAATTCAAATTCATGGTCACGTTCACTTTCACGTCCACGTCCATGCTCATCGCCATGTCGAGGTTGACGCTGATAACGTCATAGAGGTTACGTAACGAGTAACCAACCGTCAGCAATTTGTGTATCCACATCCACAGGGAGGGACGTACTCCACTGATCTTCCCCTTATCCCGTTTTTCTCTTCAGGCCACCACGTCATCAAACCAGACAATTCCGTTATATAATTTTTTTTATAATAATTATAGATAAGTTTTTATTGTTTGCGCATTACCTAATGCTTACATAACCGAAAATCAGTTTAAATATCTTCTTGTAACGCCGAGGCATAGTACTATGTTTATGCGACAAATTTAAATAAATTAGAATTACTCCAAAATCATTTCATGTTAAAATTATATCATTTAAGCTCAATTCATTAATTCAACTACCACAATTAATCTCAGTATATTATTTTTTTTTACCAGTCATTATCTACGTAGCCTATAACCAATGAATTTAATATTATAACAATAAGTATATCATTTATATCTAACAGTATTTTCCTGTCTATATACTTGATTGGTGATGTAAGAAAAACCAAGGGGGATACAGAAATTATTCCCCTAGAATAAGTACGTAATATATATTTTTTTTGTTATACTATTTACTCGCTCTAGTTTTAATTACTCATCCTATAACAAAATCCTTTCTAAGAAACAATTTCAGTAATATAGAAACCTTAGAGATAATTATATTTGCATTTATAATTTTTTGTATTAACAACGGTTTTGATTTTCGTGACTTCTCAAAACCGATATTTTTTTTGTTATTATCTAAGTTACGTGGCGCCCATTAAATAACATCCTTTACTTTTTTCAATACTCCCTTATCCACGACTGCTCTCCGATGAACAGCTGCCGTGTAGTGAGGGGTTGTTTCACCTGACTAACGTGACAAATAAAGCAATAACATCCTGTAGATGAAACAAACTCTGCAACACTGAACAACTTTTCAGTTATTTCAAACACAAAATTGAGTTATATTATCAATATTTTTCGTTATTTTTTCATTTAAATCAGTAATGAGTTAATTCATATAATTTTAGTGTTGTAAGAAACTCAAAATAGATGACTTTTCATTATACTGTGTTGGTTCCTACACTATTGTGTACCTAATAAACGTGTTTAATTTTTTACGGATTGTAAATTATTACTTTATAAATATTTATAATAATTATTATTACTATTAATAACATTATAACTATTACATTTAATTATAATAAAATTATTATAAATAATTATATCATAAATATTACATGCAGTCTATAAAAAGAAAACCTGTTCAGTTGGTACACAATACACTTTGTTTTCCCACTTCCACT
Source organism: Monochamus alternatus (assembly GCA_037114965.1). Classification (NCBI taxonomy): domain Eukaryota; kingdom Metazoa; phylum Arthropoda; class Insecta; order Coleoptera; family Cerambycidae; genus Monochamus; species Monochamus alternatus. Next base: position 1,156,610 of record CM073428.1, read on the forward strand.
TACTAAACAATGTGTAGGTAATTTTTACAACGGTTGGTGTTATTTTTATGTAATATCTCACTTACACATATTTTGGTTTCTTTAACCAAATATTGTGTAGATAAGCTCATTTTTCTGTTAAAATGTTAAATTTACTCAAAATTCAACATAAAATTAATTCACTCATAATTTTTTTTTTTTTTTACTGTGGCATTATTTATCTCCATACTGTGCCGCTATCTATACACAGCGATACGACTGTGGATATGATAAATGCTCAATCAAACTGAAGCCCGTATTAAAATTATCCAAAAAAGATCATTAAGTTTGTAGTGGATGAGATAACCAAAATCCAGTAGTTTGGACACAAATAAAAAATAAAGTAACACGAATAATACCACCTTAAAATTAAGCGAAGTTAGATTAATATTAGGCAGGTTATTAATTATATCACTGCGTAAATGTATTGGGCATGCGCAGAAAGATCGATGTGGTCATATATGTCCAAGAAGGTATCGTTTTATAGGAAGCACCTTTGTATTTAAAATATTGCTAAGACTCTATTTGAATTTTTTTTAATAAACTTTCTCTCATGTCAAAATATTAACATTTAAGCAGTCATAACCAATGATAATGTAGTGGGAGCAGTCTTTAGGCAAATACATTTAGAACTTCTCAGAGATGGTCTTATGAGTTTTACCACATTTCTATCTGAATAGATATCCCTAATGATTTAGAATGGAACACCAGCTTCTTAGGCTCGTCCAGTTCGTGATTATTTAAACACAATTTTTTCTAACGGATGAATTGGGAGACGAAGTTTTCTGGAATGACTAGCTGGCCAGATTTAACCTCAATAGATTTTTTTCTTTGGGATTAATTAAAAAATAAAGTATTTGATGCAGAGTCTAATAATTTAGATAATTTTAAAGAACGAATTGCAACAAAAATATGAAGAATAGCACACTATTCTAAACATAATTAAAAATTAATAGGTCGTAAGTGTATCAAGTTAATGGACAGCACTTTGAGCAGATGTTACATGAAATAAAGTTTATTTTACAACTTTTAATTGGTTTTACAGTTTATGTTAATATTATTCCTTGTGTTTTTTTTCTTTCTCAATAACTCAAGATAAATAATATTAAGCGTAGGTTTCCTGAAAAGCATTTTAAATGTAGGTACTATTCAGAAACGTTATTAAAAATATATACGGTGCTATAAAAATATACACTTGATAATATACTAACATAGTTTATGCAAGTTCTAAGAAATATTAATGTAAAAACAGACGCTGGATAATCCATATTTGAATTAATAGAATGACACTGAATCACTTGGAATAAACTATAAAAATATAAGCAAGCTGTAGGACAGCAATTAAAATTACTGCTACCTATTTAGAGAAAATAAGATGGAGCTTTGCACAGCTACATAGCAACTTGAAACGACTGTCGTTTTGCAGTGAAATATATTTTTAGAAATTGCTTTTATTTTATCTCATTCATATTTCAATGTGCTGCTGGGTTATTTCACACATAAAATTGTTTACTAGACTGTTCTATTATGCGAACAAATTTTAAAAAGTTGTATTTTTTTTATTACCTAAATCTAGCTATTTTAAATTGACATGTTTTTGATCTCATTTTGAGACTAAAGTTCTTGTAAATAGGGGTTGTCATGTTACGGTGAAATAATGCGACACCGGAAATCATCGCATATTAATTCCAGTGGTGGAGATAGATAGTATCTTTTTGTAAAGTCAAATTAAAGGGCATATTTTGACCGAATTTTTGAACTATTTAATTTAGTTATAGTATAATTGGATACCCTTTCATATTTTCTAAAAACATTTACAAAATTTCAATTTGGCTATACCTACTTTTTTTACAAAAAGATTCATAGATCTATTCTATCTCCATCACTGGAATTAATATGCGATGATTTTCGGTGTCGAATTATTTGCTCTCTTCGCAACATGATGATTTTTTTTGCCAGCGGTTATTTGATTAAAAAATGAATTAATTAAACAAAAAAACTCTTAGTCGCAAAATGAAACCTTCTAATAAAGACTCTTAATGTCCTACTATTTGAAAGTAAGACACCATGTATGTATCTATAAAAAATGTTATGACATTGTCTAAAATTTAATTTGTTAAAAGTTCGCATATCATTTCAATATTAATTACTTAAGTTTCAGCTGCCATGATGAAAAACACTAAAAATCACTGAACGTGGCAAATTAACCCTATCTCATAAAAGACTGGGCTTATTAACGATGAACATGACAAAGGACAATCTAATAACACTGAATACTACTACCAGCATTAATTTTCTTCTACGTGAAAATGCCTGAACAATGAGGGATGTAAGCCAATTAGCCACATAATTCAACACAAAGAGTAGATACTAAACATCGAAATGCAGATAAAAACTTTTGCCTTATATTCGAAAAAGTCTAACGACTATTAGGCGATAATTTGATTTATGATAATTATTTAGAATAGAAATTTAATCTAAGCACTAAATATCATTTAATTTTATTACACAAAATATTATAGTAGATATTGGCGGCATACAATTTGTAATATAGTACTAAATTATTTTATGTGCTGCTCTTTTGATATGAAAAATTCCTTAAAATTGATGTAAAATGAAAAGAAATACACTCAGTTCCAAAAAAAGTGACACACGTGATTTTTGACCTAACTTTGTTTTCTTTTTACTTCTAAACCAGTCGGCCCACTTTAAATTTTTTTTATGGGTTGATAGGTAATTCCTTTGTTTTTCAAAGAAAATTAAAGACGTCGAAATGTTTTCAAAGCCTCCTGGATTGTAGTGGGAAAACTCGAGTCATGTTTTTTTTACTCATTTCTGACTCACCCTGTGTGTTAATCAAGTAATAGTATAGTAGGTGATTACACTCTATATGAAAGATGCTTCTTCTGCGAGCATTTTGTTTTTTTATTCATTGATTTTTCTCTAAAATTGTCCAAATTGCAGCTTTAGTTTTGTATAATAATAATAATAATAATAATAATAATAATAATAATAATAATAATAATAATAATAATAATAATAATAATAATAATAATATCTCTACCTCTCATTCTAATCACAGGGATTAGCCCAGAAGTTGGAGACTTGTGCGGGAGAGGGGGCGGCATATTATTATTAAGCAGGCCGCATTTGCACCCAGGAACGACTTACGTTGGTAGGCCCTAACCACTATTCAGTGCAGGAATGAGAGAAACCTGGAAAACCTCATTAATTAGGGGGGTAGTCAAATATCAACCGGTATCAATCTCTCACATTGACCCAAGCTAACATTATTCCACCCTACCATACCCGCAGAGAGGGTGCCAATCCTCTCCACAAATATAGCTTATATACAGTCTACCGGCAGCTGGGCGCGAACCAACTCCGATCTAGGCACCTTGATTCAAGTACTGACGCCTTAAACCGCGCGACCACTGACCGACCCCAACCTATATACCAACTTTCTTAATTTATCATTTACGTTTATCCCATATTCCTTTGTAGGATCATATTGCCTTTGACAAACACTTGTCACTTGCAATTTGACGTGTCATTTAACGCATTTGACGTTTTGTCATTAATTAAGTAGCATTAAACAAGTTTTAGTGGCAAAATTAGTTGCTTTAAGGGCGTAGTAAACGTTACACCGCTCATGCAGGAGTCCACGCAGCAACTGCTCGTAGAGTGATCCGCAAGTATGAAGCAGGAAACAACATTACTCGAGTTTTTCCACTACCATCCAGGAGGCTTTGAAAAAAATTCGACGTCTTTAATTTTTTTTGGAATGCAAAAGAATTACCTACCAACAAATAAAAAAAAAATAAAAATCGGCCGACTGGTTTAGAAGTAAAAAGAAAACAAAGTTAGATCAAAAATCAAGTGCGTCACTCTTTTTGGAACTGAGTGTACATATATTTAATTCATTAATAATTGGCAATTTAGTTATAGTAGAATAAGTTTTACTCGTATACTCCTTAAGTATCCCATCAACGATTGGTTTTAATTTTGTAAGTAGGTAAAGTTGGAAGGATCATAATTATGTAATGTGCGTTTGCAGCAACTTCTAAAGATCTCAAAGAGTCTCTAAGAAATTTATCGGAAAATGTCCTTGACCTTTCAGAATAAAACTGGGGTGAATTTAAATTAACGCCTAAATATGTAATATCATGCAATCCGGAAAAATATGTAAGTGAAAATACCCATAGAGTAATTAGGTGTACTACACTACAATAATTAATATTTCCAACATCTTTAAATTTTTCTTTATGAGCCTATTTTTAATTATGAAAAAAATTACAAGATGTAACGACGGAGTTGACGATTAAGCGCAATGTTACTACTTTATTACCGTTTTAATAGACATGGCAAAAATATAAAAATCTGCTGAAGAACTAAAACTTGCAAATATTAAGACGTGAAAAGCAATCCCGAATATTATGAGCGGGAAAACAGAAAGAACGCGAGTGATATCGTTGTAAAATTCAAAATAAAATGAAGGAACTCACAGACACAGCAACACATTAAAAAAAGAATAGTTAAAAAAGTGAGAAAATATGAAAGAAAGGCAAAGAGCCATAAACCAGCACATAAATGAAACCACAGCACCATCTACACCAGAATCCCTCTTATTCAATTGCTAGCCGGACCGAGTCGCCAGTCACTGACAGGTCGAAAAAAAGTTAAAAAATAGAGTTAAGGTATACAGGGATGATCAGAAGTTATAAACACAATTAATTCAAACAGAGGCGAAAGCAGGAACATATGAGAGTAGATATTTCAGATTAAAGAAAAAACAAAGAAGAATAATCCAATTACCAAGTACTACATAGGAGTGGTTACAAGTTTAAAGGGTGATAATATTCTTGGCAAAATTTCTAAGAAGGCAAGAAGGCAACCCTGGTTACATTGTGTTTCCATTAACAGACGATACGAGTGAAATTGGAGAGAAGATATTGAGATAATATCTCCCGCACCCAAAATTTACAAAAGATATCATTACTTTTTTGATATAGATCTGATGAGTATAAAAAATGTACTAGGTCCTTTATAATAGTGTTTGTTTTCTCTTCATTATTTTTTGTTTTTATAAGTGGTGAGAAGTTACCTACCATTCTTTAATGAAATTACGTATTAATAAAAGTTTACGTATTTAAGGTGTTTTCCGTTTATTGATTTACGCAGGTTAATTAAGTAAAGATCAACTCTGAACCAAAATCTCTAAATAATCTACCCCTTGCAACCTTCTCCTAACAACTAGTAGCAGATTATATCATAAAAGATTTAATTATTTATATGCAATACCGCAAAATTTCACCATTTATAACTCAATAAACACTTCTAAAGTCAACTCTGAAGTATTCATCATCAACTCCGAACTCGCTAATTTAAAAAAGCCAAATATCTCGAAAATAAAAAAATATTAAGCTTAGCTGATAGTAATGTCTGTCTAAGATATTAAAGATTTACCAATTTAATTTTAAAATAATTTTATTATTCATTTTTTAAAAATATATTTGAATTTCCAATTATCCCTTTTTTAAGAATAACCCATATACAGGGTGTCCGGAATATGAGTGCCAACATATTTATATTTAATAATTTTTTTTCTTTGACCAATGGTAACAGACTTATGACAGCAAACAAGTCTTAAATATGTGACAACGTCTCTCACTTACTATCTTAGGATTGTTATGTTTTATACATAATTATTACAAATAGGTACACTTAAGCATATGTACTCACTGTGAATGGTTTTCTTAGAGCTCTTTTCATAACACAGAATAATAGTTACAAGTGTTTAAAATGACTTCTGTTTCTTGCAAGGAGCATTTTTTACGTCTCGTAGCCAGAGAGTTTTGCCTAGATTCGCCGTAAATTGACATGCGATGCAGCTGGTTATGGTTACTATAAAATGTGTCATTTTTGTTCATGTACACTCCTAAACGTCAAAGAAAAAAGAGACAAAATGAATCGCAGTAGCTGTACGCACCAATATGACTAATATTACTTTTAGGTTATCACCAGCAGTCTGACACTGCTACGTTGTCGTACGTTACAGTACGATACAGTTTTAACGAATTTCTCGGAAACTTTGTTTCCTTCATCAATACTAATCCAAAAATCAAATTATGAACAAATTACGTTACAGGCGCCTTTACTTAATTGTATCTTAGTTTGCAATTTCGAAAGATAGTTTTGCATATTATTGCAGTTGATTTTTATTTTTCAAAATGAATTTGTAGACAAACAACGTCTTAGACATTTTTTTCATAACAGTTTTTTATTGCATTTAGTCAGATATATAAGCCCTTAAAATTACGCCACTCATATTCCGGACACCCTGTATTTACAGCAGATCTACTGAAATAATAATGGCACTTTCTCAAAACAGTTTTTTAACTACTAAAGTGTAAATTTCATCAGATGACTGCTGAGTGAAGAAATATTGAAATTGCAATTTAGAACTAATGTTAAAATTTGAGTAAGTTTCACTGGGAACAGGTCAGCAGGTTAAAAGTCGTCGCCAAATTTGTTTTAGAGTGCCATTGTTATTGGAATAGATTGGACATAAAAGTGTTCTACGACGTATAATTTCGCGACATTTAAAAGTTAATTCTATGTTATTAAATCCTCAATTTTTTACATGGTTGTAGGTAATAATAAACTTTTTATGTATGAAATCTTGATTCTCTTGATCTTAATTATTCATCTAATTTAAAAATGCCAAACGTATCAATAAATAATATAATCCTTTACTAATTTACGAATAAATGTCATAAATACTGCTATCGCATAAGGATCAATTTTGTATGTACTACCAACTACGTAGGTACTTGCTGAAAAAAGTAGTTTCTTATGAAAATATTATTACAGCAAGAAAAATCGATATTGTGTATTTAATATTTCATAAAGCGGCTGGTGGAAATTTTCCGAGAATAATAATACCACCACAGTAGTGTAATAAGTTAACAAAAATACATACAAACTTAAAAAACATCTTTAAGTTTCCTTCTTCCTCTTACGAGAGAACATGCTCTCAAGATAAAACACGGAATGAAAAGCTGAAAGCAGTGCTAATGATTCTTTCGCTCACCTTTCGTTCTACATTGTCGGGGTTGATCGAATCCGGCGACCTCTTTGTTGAAACGTGGCCCGGCTAAGGACTAGCGATTATCCTGGCGGCGTGAGATTAGCAGGAACGAGGACGGAGGACCCTCTGCAGGGCGACGGAAACCTCCTCTTCAACTGGACATGATGAATTAACCTGTAGCTGGTGACGCACGAGCGACTGGGGCATCGGGACGCTGTGCGCCTGCCTACGGAGAAGGCTGGGGCTGGGGGGTGGAACAGGGGCGGACGAGGAAAGAGCGATGCTGGAAAATGGAAATTGTTATTGTTTGGATTACGAGAGACGTTGCGGGGAGGAGGTGAGCACTTCGCGCCGGTTTTTATTGTTCTGCGGCGGAGCTTAGTAGTAGGGGAGGTTTCAATTGTAACAAAAAATATAGTTACACTGAGAGAAATCGACCTGTAAGAAAGTTTTGCTATGATAACATGAATCATGGATCTTTCTTGTAAGCATTACAAGATTATGTATAAAGCACCGATGTGAAGATAGTAGCCGAAACGAACCAAGATTGATCAAGGGCGCATTCTATTTTCAAGGCGTTTATTTACCCCAACCTAGTGGTAACTAGTTTAGTTTTAGCAACGAGTTTAATGGTTTCCACTGAAATTACATAATACCATGTGTTATCAGCTTTGAAAAAATTGAACCCAACTTTGTTTCATGGCGTCTCTGGCTTTCTGGTTAGAGAATACCCAACAATCAGAACAAATACATTTGAAAATATGTAAACGGTAGGTAAATTTTGTCCTATTTTCAAAAATGGTAGTGGCAACTATGTTGTAAACTATAGGTTAATAACTGTACTGTCTAGTTTTTCGAGGGTCTTGGAGATAGTTCTGCACTCGCAAATATATGATGACATTCAACATCTAATTTGTTCTGAACAATAAGGCTTTATTAAAAACAGATCAACTACAACCAATCTGGTTTATATTACTCATTATCTATGCGAGGCGTTGGATGCGAATAAGGAAGTCGACGTGATCTCTGCGAACTTCTCTATGACCTTCGATAGACTCGATCACTCAGTTGTGCTTGTGCTTACTTTGGGTTCCTCTGATAAGTTAGTATTTTTATTAAGGGCATATTTATCTAATAGATGTCAGCATGTCGAACTTATAGAATATGTAATACATCAATCCGATAAGTTTCGTACAACATGAGGAAACCACAATACCACAAGGGTTTGTCCTTGGGCTCCTCTCATTTGTTAATTTTATTAATGACTTAGCGACTTAGCGATACACACTTTTGTACACGAATTATTTGAAAATGTCTAAAATAAATTAGGTTGATGACTACCAAAGCTTTCAGTGGCGTGTCTCTAATAACCTGATGTTGAATGCATCTAAATGTAACGTACGTAGTCTAACCTCAAATGGTAAATCTTAAGTCGATGGAAATTAACACGATTAGTTGTGCAACGGGCTTTCTCTGTCTTAACTTTAACATCGATGATATATGCTGGTCAGAGTAAGCAAGAAAAAATATCAATATTGTTTTCAGTATTTATAATACTGAGGTTATATTTAATTAACCTATAATATTCATTAATTGAATAGTGTATAAAATGTTTTATATTTATAAACCTAAAATACATATAGTATATAGTACGTTAAGAAAAATCATCCTATCACCGGGAAAACCGCAGGAAACCGCTTTAGAAGGACTAAGTAAATTTAAAAATCTTAAAGTAATATTTAATGATAAACTCACTTTCTCCTTTCACTGTAATTCTATCGTTTCGACTTCTTCTAATTTTTTAGTGTTTATTTTGCGATCTTGTAAATTTTTAGACATTGCAGAATGTCTTAAGTGGCTGTTTTTTGGGTATGGAAGATTCAGTTGGAATATTATAGCGTCGTGTGTTTACCTTAAACGTAAGATGGAGTCTATTCAGCGCAGATTTGAAATGTTTGTGTTTAAAGCTTAACAGAGTTCAGTTAACCCTGAACAAGGTTCTTGTCATACTGCGCTGCTAAGTTTATTCTTAAGATATTATAATGTAGAAGAACAATATTTTCTGTAAAGTTACTTTGAAACATTCTGCGTAATAATATTGACTGTTGGTTTCTTCATGATAGATTTAGATTTAATGTACTACGGGCTATATCTAGCCCTTAGGTAGAATTAACGTCATGCTAAAATCTCCGTTATATGTTGTTTGTAAAAATGGCAATGTCTTGCATAATTCTCTTGATATCTTCACAATTTATTTTAAGGTTATGATTGATTTTATACTGAATTTACTTTGAGGCATTTTGTAGTTTGAGCTGTCATTTTTATTAACTTTGATTTAATTTAACTACAAACTTACTACTTCATTAAAGTTTGTTAAAGCGAGGATGCTCTGGTTAAATTTTGAGGGTGAAATGGGAGGAAAATTGGAAAAGAAAAGAAAAATTTGTATTTCCTATGGTGGGTTTTGAAGCACTTTTTCATTTTCCCAGTTTGTTATAATGGGTCTTACATCCTATAGTCAAATTTTGACCGACTTCAGTTGGCTTCCATGAATTAAAAATAGTAGAAAACTGTTAAAGAATCAAACGAAAAATTGGTATCTCCAAAATTACGCACTGAAGCAATTTTGCCCTTTATGATGCTTTTTGAATATATCCTAAAATGTTCTAGATAAATTTTAAGCGATCTCAGTTGGCTCCCAGGGGCTGAAAGGGGAGAAAAATTGTCAGAAAATCAAATGAAAAATTACTTACATATATGCAGTCGATTCTCGCAGTCAACCAAATCGCGCCTTTAATAAATAGAAATAGTTTATCTGTGGAAAGAAATTAAATACTTTTATGATGGTCGTATGTTTAGTAAAAGTAATACATTTTGAAGTAAAAATGTATATTCCCATTTAAAAATTTGTCGTGAGGTTAATTATAAATTGAATTACATTGACAGATTATGTTTCAGTAAATAATAAAAGGTGCCTTTATAATAAAACTTCTTCTTATTCTGATTGGATGTGATCTCACCCACAAATCCATTCATCAATATTGTCTACGCAAACTTTGTCAAAAGCAGTAATTTTATTTGTCAGCATGACGGAGATAGTATGGGCGGTAGTAGATGGAAAGTGAAGGAAATGTTTCATCTTATTCCGAGACAAAATGTCGAATGAAAAAAATAATAATGAATAATATTTATTTTTACTACCCTAAACCATGACTTTAAGGGTTAATGTAATATATAGTTAATTTTGTTAATAAAGAGGAAGTCTTCTATTAGTTGTATAATACTATAATTTAAAAAATAAGAGCAGAGCAGTTTTATATTTCCTAAATTTTTATGTAACTAGACATTTTTAAACAAATTTCAAAGGAAATTACAATTTGACAAAAGATAAAATGTTCAACATTCATCTTCACATATTTTATTTCGAATACTAATTTCAAAAGTATCAATATCAATATATATACAAATAATAATCTGTTAAAGACACGTCTGGTAGATAAATATATATAATTTAATAAATATGTACAATGCACCTACCCTACCATACCTACTTATTTATATAAATCACAAAACAAAAGCATATCTACAATAAAGATACAATAGGTAATTACATAACGGTTTATTTCCAATAAAAATATAGTTTACATGTAGAATAAACTATAAGTATAATTAAACCAAGAAATATTTTGAACGATTTGGCAAACTTCACAATTTCATTTCATACCGCGTTGTAGAACAAACCCATTTATGACTAATAATTAGGATGCATGTTATGCCGTCAAATACATTTCAATTATTATTATTATTGCAGACAAAGTTTATTATGCCAATAGTGAAATACAAAAATAGGTCATGTGAAAATAAAACAGGTAAATATAATTATATACCTACTTGCAGAAACACAAAATAAATAATTAAAAATCACGGCAATATGGTTGCAAGTACACTGAAAAGTCAAATAATAAAAAAGAAATCAAATCAGGCCATATCCGCACACGGAATAAGAAACAAACTTGTGCACTCAAATTAGCCAGGTGACGGTCATAACTGTTCTTGAATGAATTGATGGATGAACCTTCATATAAGCGCTTAGCGTTGAATCCCTCAGATGCAATAATAATATTTGGTATTCCGTACAAGAGCGTATCCATGGGGGGGGGGGGGGTAATGGGGGTTCAAAGTCAAGTAATCACTGTAACTATAGAAATAAAATGGCAACTGTTGACACCAATAATTATTTGAAAGTGACATTTTGCTAGTGTCAGTTATCCAGTAGATGATATTTTTATGATACTTTAAAATAATGGAAATTTCAAGCGACTATTAACTAAGCAGTACCCCACCTAATTTGATAGATGCAGCCAATTCGGTAATTTCAAATCTTTTACCCGAGAAATCGAGGCGGCAGTATGAAAGTGTATATCAGCAATTTAAAGAATGGTGTGAAGTCAATAAGGCAAGAAAAATATTCGAAAATGTGCTATTGGCATATTTTGCAGAAAAGTCTAAGAAGGTGAAGTCTTCCACTTTATGGGCAGTATATTCCATGTTGAAATCAACACTTAATGTTAAAGAACACGTGGATTTTAAGAAATTTACTAAGTTGGTTCGATATTTGAAAAAAATTGTCAGTTGGAAATTATCCTAAGGAATCTAACTCGAGAGTAAGTTAATCAGTTCATAAGAGAGGCAGATGATGAAATCTATTTGATGGTTAAGGTACATTTGTAATGATTGTTTTATGTGTTTTTTAAATTACTAAATATCGTCAATGAATTCCTTCTTACGAACTTACTAAAATGACGGTCGATGACATACAAGATAAAGATTCTATTTTGATTGTTAAAGTATCTGATACAAAAACGAATATACAACGAATTTTTACAATTTCAAATTTAGATTATATTGACATTTACCGAAAGTATTCGTCCAAGTTATGCTACCAGTCGCCGATTGTTTTGTAAGTATAAAAATAAAAGATGTTTTAATCAAGTTGTCGGAATAAATTGTATTGGAAAGATGCCTAGCTTAATAGCAAAATACTTAAAATTACCAAATTTTGATGCATATACATTGGTCATTGTTTTCGGATAACTTCAGCTACACTTCTTGTCAATGCGGGGGGCGATACATGTAGTTTAAAGCGATGGAAATCTTCGACCGTGACCGAAGGATACGTCGAAGATTCTATCAATAATAAAATTCAAATTTCAAATAAAATTTTAGACTATAAAATTTCAGGATCAAGTGCTACCACCTCTACGGTAATAGCCTTCACGTCAAAAACGGATAGTTTTCTAACCTCCAAAACTGCAGTATCACAAGCTTAATGTGACTTATCTGGTTTAGGAATAAATATTGAGTCTTGTATTGCATACCATTAATGTAAACATTGTAAATCATAAATAAAAGAAGGGTAGTGTAAAATTTTGTCATACTTTGAAAAAAGTGTTAATTGCTAAACATTTAGAAATAAATGGTTTCTTATATTTTTTATATTTCTCTATTTCGCATACTATTTCGCGCACGGTGTCATGGTAACATAGGAAAATAAAAAAAGTGTCATTTGGCATATTGTTATCAATGCTCAAACCTCTTCATTTTTGACGTTTGTAGAAAAATGTTATTTTACCTGTGGGTAATATTTAAGACACCTACACCAGATAAAAAATATTTACAGTAATTATTTTTTAGCAACATAGTTTACTTGGAGGGTTTTTCTCAGTGCTTTTATATTTTTTCCTATATTTACCACACCAATCAAACATATTAATTTTAATAATCTAAGCAAATATTGATAGAAACATTAATTTTACTTGTCAACACCTGTAATTTGTCCAGTTACATCGATTTATAGTCCGACCAACGCTGTGTGAGCTTTACGACAAAGGAAACGTTTCGGTTTGATGAACCACTTTATTAAAACGTCAAATTATAGCTTTGTAACTCCATTAGACAATTTAGGCACACGTCTAGGCATGCCCAACTACTTCCTGTACGTTCTAACCCTTAATTTGGGCTTCTGAGGACAAAAAGAGGCGTAATCCCTTGCATGTGTCCTGCTTGAAATGCACTTGATCTCGCCAAAGAGGAATCAATACGACATCCGGGCGTCCCGACGCATGCGTCCATTTCCGCAATCGATATCAAACACATTTCCACACACCACCCGACCCTGTAGGGTGTCTTCGATAGTGTCTTGATACAGTTATTTATCAAATATACATCTAAAAGGTACGTGTGTTGTTTGATTGAAGTGTTTCCTTTACAGTTGGTAGAATTTAACGTTATTTATTTTAAGATATCAGATAAATAAGCAGGTAATCGGGGTAGACCCGTAAATATTTTGAGACAGTGTTTTGTTTTTTTGTTGTTTTTCGACATAGATATTTTTGTTTTTGGATAAATGACCGAAAATTAGGGTGAGTCGAAGTTAGGTATTTAGTGCCGTTGGTAGTATGCCACAATTATGAGTTTCTTTTTCTAGTGTATTGTTTCTTTAATAGTGCTACTTAGCGTACGTATATTCAATATTTAATTGAAAATATTAAGGCTCGTGTAATAATTAGGCATAACATCTGATGAAGGATGTATATATGTGTGTAACTAAATTTAGATACCTTTGGTACTTGCTTATCTAATCCGGGAATAATGTTAGTAATTTGTTAACAAAGCCAAGTACCAAAAGTATCAGCCATAAGAATAATAAATGTTAGGGTTTTTCTATGAAGTAGGTGGATCTTATAGATTTATTAGTAAAGGGAGACATACTTGTTTACATTTTGAAGCAATCAGAGAACCTCATTCTATTTATTAATCTGGGCGACTGGACTAATTTGATATGGAGATAATGTTTCGACAGTTGCGTTATTTTCATTTATACAGCAATTTCAAGAAATACATTAATGCATAACATAAATTAATTAATAAATTCCATATGGTAATTATAATTTAAATATAATTATACTAAACACAATATATGATTTATTAATATATTTATGTCTTTGCCATTCCATACCAACAAAATGTAGAGAAAATATGGCAATGCTGCTTTCTTTTCTTCGCATGTGTTTATTGATATACCAGTACCGCTACTACACATAGTACTTTCGGTGTACAGTGTTGCCGTTAGTCGGAATACGTATTTTTGTGGTTTCTGGGTGTTATTTAATAAAGCTTTTGTTCAAATTGTTAAGACAGTGGTGCGTCAGTGTCAAATGTATGGAAAACTGAGCTCTCATCCTGAATTGTATTTTCATAGGTAAATTTAATTAAGTGGAATTGTCAGCATGTCCCCTGAAATTATTTGTATCAAATATGCTGCGTTGCACGGAGTCGGAATTTCACGGCTCTTTCTTATATACAGAAAAGGGTAGAATAATAATCAATGATAATTAAACACGTTCTACTACCTACATCTTTAAAAATATATAGTTCCGTTTTTATTCAGTATCATATAATCTCAATTAGTTGTAATTTAAGATTCAAAATTCGAATTCATTAAGCCAAGAACATATAGTTACTGCATAATAATAATTACATTAGAACAAGTATTTAAATATAAAATCATTTAGTTCAACATACTGTAGGATTTAGAAGAAAGTAGTAGTAACTATTATTATATCTATTCTACTATTTACTTATGTTGTGGTAACTCTATTCGTTGCAATTTCATCTATGTTGTGTTTATGCAACCATTTATACAGATAGCTGTAAATATAATTGCATAATACGTTAAAGTAATGTCACAGAGCACTTCTGTGGTAATATAAATAATTTAAGGGCGCCGTTTTTGTACGCAAATTTGCAAAGAATTTTATAGCTGTTTGTTGAGACAATCTAAGAAAAATCTGAGTTAGTTAGAAAGAATATCTCATCACTGTGTCAATTATACAGATTTTCTTCAGGTTGTATAATAGTTTCTAGGCTGGCAAGTCGTGTAGAATAAGAAAAAAAAACATTATTTTCACCTGTTATATTTTATCATAAAATCTCATCATTTTTACATGTCAACTGCACATTGAGATAATTGTATACGACATTATAAACATTATCACATCCCGCAGAATTCTTAAGAAAAAACACCTACTGAGTGATTTTTTTTGTGCATCTTTAGATACGATTCTTTGACCTGATTCTTTAACCTTGAAACGCTAGCCTTAAAGCAAAGATACTTTTCTCGTAAATTATTAATGAAAAGTTAATTATCTAATAACTACTTTATTAGTAACACTTTACTTTATTAGTGCAAAATTATTAATAATTTCAAAATAAACGTTAGATATCTACCACCTTGATTTCATATATCTCTGTAGGCACGCATGCATATTAATGCAATAATAATGGTACTCCCTCAAACAGTTTTTGAACTACTGGGAATTCTGAGTACACATTTCATTAGATGGTCCAATTTGTTTGTAATTTCTTCTGCACAATCAGATTATATAGAGAATGAGAAAACAATGTAAAAACATTATGTATTTCATTATCGACTTACTTATTAGTGAACTCAAAATATAGAAATATATAAGATCCGGCTATCCATCTCCAATCTATATAAAAACTAATATTTTTTAAATCTCCAAGCATTTATATCGTTATTACTAGGCAGCTGATAATATATTACATAAAATCGATACAAACAAATAATTTTAATTTACTATAACAATTAGATATTTTATATTCTTGGTTATCATATAAAATAAATATTAGAATATAGGAACTCTGACCTAATAAGTATATTCTAGAAGAATTATATCTTGCTATTATAAGAAATCGCTCTCATTGATAGATAAAATGAAGCCACATGATGTTTACTCAGACGCTGCACAAAATGAGTACGAGTGCTATTTGGACCCAGATATAATTTTAAAAATACCAAATAGGCGTAAAGAGTTGATGTCAAGGCCATGATAATACTAAAAAGTGGACTCAAAACAAAGATATATTCTAATTACAATAACATTATATTCTAACAGCGAATAATAATTTCCATTAATCATTATTACATAAGCATTTTATGTAATGTTTGATTTAATAAAAAATATATTTAATAATGAATAAAAATTCTGTAAGCTCTCTGATACCAAACATCTAGGTATGCTAATGAACAATTCCACAGACAAAGCTCTATTCAATAATTATCTAAAAAAATAATCTAGCTAAATTTACTAACTTGGTTTAATGAAAACACTCTATAAGTATCTAAGTTCACTCTTGAAAATGTGGGAACTCGAAAATTCAACCACAATAGATGAGATCTGACCTATTTCTGCATTTTTAGAATTGCTTCTTCAGGTGGCCTCCTTTAAGTTGAGTCAAATATCTAACTATAAAAATTATTATGCCAATAAATTAAAATTATTTGAAATTAAATATCGACAATGTCAAAAGTGAATCTGTCAATGAATTTAAACGTCATAACGACCTACTTAATTAATAACAAAATTTTATCCTTTATGTAATCGTTTTTTTATATATATTATTAGGTATTAACAATATTGTGTGAAACTAAGTACTCTGCGGACTAAAACCCCAACCAGCGTTGAATTACACACACAATATCTACCCATATATTCTTTATTATTAGCTTTTGTAACATTTTTATTGTATTAGAAAGGTATTTTAAGCTAATATATATCAAGTCTACAATTGCTATCAATGAAGTCATAAGGATTGCTTCTTTAGGTGGCCTCTTAAAAATGCAGAAATAGGTCAGATCTCATAGGTCAGGTCTTATTTAATTTTTTTAACAAATGACTTGCCATTCATTCTTGAAAATATCCCCTTAAATTTACGGCAAACCTTTTGGTTTATGCATGATAGTGCCCCCGCACATTACTCCCGACCAGTAAGAGAATCTTGATATAAGTTTTCGAAATCGTTGGATTGGTCGCGGCAGCGAATTGCCTTGGCCTGCGCGTAGTCCTGATTTAAATCCCCTTGATTTTTATTTCTGGGGTAACATTAAATCTTTAGTTTATAAAGATGTTATACATACTCGAGAAAAGCTGTGGGTAAAAATACAAGAATCTGTTATCATTACAGAGACCAACAAAGAAGTATTTTCAGTGTCAGACAAAATTTTAACGGGAGAATAAAAAATTGTATTGAAAACAATGGTCGCCACTTTGAGAATTTTTTGTAATTAGTATTAAGCATAATACAATTTTCAGTTGTTACTGTGTTTGTCTTAATTCGTAATTAAATCTTCTTATTTAAAGGCGTACGTTCAAACAAATAATTTTGTAAAGAAATAGTAAATCGTTATTATTTCGAAAACGGTTAAGTTTATCGATTTTTAACAGGTATATCTTTTTTATTTAGAATTGAACGTAGTTTAATAATTTCTTATTGGAAATTCAAATTTTTGAAGGACAAAAAAGTTTGACATATGATTACTGCGACGGAACACTGCAACTAACGCATCTTAGATGTGATTGCAAAATAGTTACCATTTTCGTAAATATCACCTCAGAAAACATAGGTGTACAAACTTTCAAGACAATCCGTTCAAAGATACTCAAAATATTTAAAAAAATCGAAAATATTTTTTCAACTTTAGCACCCTGTAGATCGAAAAGGAGTAACATTCGAATGAGGCATATTTGGCTTAATCGCTCTATTCTGAGGTCAGCAACATGCTCTTAAGCTCTGTCCCATTATTAATGAATCACCCTGTATCCGTCTTTTCTTATGTGTGTGTAGGAAGCTTTATGGATATTCGTTCCGTTCAGACTTTTAATACAGTTTTTTATGCACTAGATTGTTTAATATTGGATATATCTACCGTTTTTTAGTTAAACTACTGGCAAACTCTAAGTGGCATTGACCTTTTGGCCCAAAAGTCGTTTCATGCTTCATTTCATTTTGGTACGACGAATGTACGTAATATGTAGTTTAAACATTTTTTGTCTCATAAATTGCATTCTGTAGTCCGAATTGATCCAAATTAATTATTATTCACAATTATTTTATACAACGTGTAAATAAATATGCCTAAAAATTTAATTCATTTTATCAGGTCATCTGTGGTTGCTATGAGACGAGCGTGAGTTAAGTAAATAACTACACAGTATAATCGCCATATTAATCCTATTTAAATCGATAAAAATAACTACTATTTATTATTTGAGATGGAAGAATTCACATTATCTCAGCCAAAAATTATTGAATCAGTAAAGCAAATAGAGTGTAATTTATTTCCAGAAAAATAGGAGATATGTCAGCAAATATATAAAAAGTTTATTGATTACCGGGCTGAGAATAACATTGTCTTTTTCAAAGAATGTACTATTGGAATATTTTGCCGAATTAAGCAAAAGTATGAAATCCTCATTATGGTCAATATACAGTGCTTTCGAAAAGTAACGAATACATTCATTATTTTTCGAAAAAATCCTTTGGAACGTCGATTTTGTTTTTAGAAAAGGCCCTTTTTGACATAGGACCCACATTTGTGACGTCATCGTTGTTCGAGATATGACGTCATCTACATTTTTTTAAATTGCAACCCCCAATTTTGACCATGCCATTTGAAAGAGCGTATCATTCTACATACATACATCATGAAAAATTATGGTGTTACATAACAAAAAATTCAAGAAAATGTTTGAAGATCTTAAAATTTAATTTTTACAATACTGAAAATGATTATGTAAGAAATCAACTAAATTAAATGTTCAAATTGTGTATCGTTGGTTGCCTGACAGTAGCCAAGACGATTAATAAATTCTTTTTGGACATTATCATAACTTCAGGAGGTATACGATGTATCTCGTGACGAATTCTTGCTTTTAAATTAACCGGCCTAGTAACGTATACTTTGCTTTTTAAGTATCCCCAAAAGAAATAATTTAGGGGTGTCAAATCAGGCGATCTCGCTGGGCCCCCTTCTCCCATCGATTCGGGAACAGCTCATCTAAATAAGCACGGACAGGTGTTGCATAATGGGGAGGTGCACAGTATTGTGAAAATTAAATTTTAAAATCTTCAAACATTATTTTCTTGAAATTTTTGTTATGTAACACTAATTTTTCATGATATAGGTATGTAGAATGACACGCTCTTTCAAATGTCATGTTTAAAATTGAGGGTTGCTATTTAAAAAAATTGTCGATGACGTCACATCTCGAACAACGATGATGTCACAAATATGGGTCGTATGTCAAAGTACCTTTTTTAAAAACAAAATCGACGTACCAGGAGATTTTTTCGAAAACTTTATTAAATTTATTCGTTACATTTCGAAAGCACTGTATAGCATCGCAAAGCTACTTTGAATATCTACAACATCGATATTGGAAAATATGTAAAATTAAAAGCATTCTTGAAACGATAATGTACATCGTGCTAAAAATTCACGCATTATAAAAAATGAACAAATTAAAAAATTTCTTATGAAGGCCCCAACAAAATATTTTAGTAAACGAAGAATGACTGTTATTTTAAATTCGAATAAAAATTGGAGATACTGAAGATATGGAAAATAGATTGCTGATGGGAAGTCAAAAACGAAGAAAATAGATCTTTTATTGCAAGGAAATATATAGATATATCAGAAATATAATACTGCAAGACCTACACAAATAGATAGTAAGATTTTTTTTAAAATATTCAAATGGTAAAGCATATAATCCATTAATAGGAATTCATACATTTCGTAAAATGGATGCTCACGAAAATACCGGACACGGTTTCCGTAGAACTTCAACTTCACTATTCAGGAGCTGATACTACAACCTTAAAAAATCATGTATTAATCCAATTATTGCAACTATTCAAGATAAAATTTGGATGGAAATCCACCATGCTTTTGCACCATATCCAGGAGTTCAAAATTCGTAAATCAGTTGTTAGCAAAGTGCTGAAGACGATTTTTTAAATAATTCGACTACATTGGAGGATTTAATGCTTCATAAACCGTCTACTAATGAAAACACTTCAATCTAAATAGACGTAAATGTTTCAAAACAAACAGGACAAGGGATATCCCTTGGGCTGTTCTAATTTCACTATAATTGTTTACAATAAATAAAATTACTTTCTTTATAGAACACATTTTAATTTTGAATTTAGCGGCAGAAAAAATGATTCTAATGCCTAGGTAGTACACTTTGTCTGACATCTGTCAATAAAACTACTATAGTTTGTGACTACGCCTTTAATGTCGATCAGCGAAAAAGTATATACCTACTATGGAAATGCAATATATATTTTTCCAGTTCACGTTCACTTATATATTACCCCTTCTTATTTTTGCAAGACATCTTGTCGTAGCAATATTTTCCGCCTTGTCCCGCAAGATTTTTTTAAAAATCTTGTTTGTCTTGCAATTCTAGCTGTCAAGTCTTGTCATGGTCTGGCTTGTATTGTCTTACAAGACCAAGACAAGACCAAGAAAAAGCAATACAAGACTGCCAATAATAGTTTTGTGTATGGCCTCTGCCAAATTTTCGTCCAAACAAAAATATTTGTTGTAGGTGACAGGCTAGCAAGATATGAGCTGTTTTGGAGAATGCCTCGATATGGGGCCTCCTCCAGACACCATCCTATTCCTCCCTCCACCCCCTGCGCCATCATTTCTTCAACAGTCTCTTCCCGATTTATTACTCAACACTACTCCCTGTTCGGCGGCTCAACTGTGCGAATCTGTTCTCTCTTCCAGCAGAATTCCGGATAATGGTGACTACATTGAGATGCCAAGAAAAGGTAAATATTTGATTTAATTAACTCGAAAATTGCTATTTAATTTTATTAATTTTAGAATATGATTATGTGTGAAAGACATAAATGATTTTATTTTCGCATTCAAGATCAGAAAGCAAGTTGTATCTTTGGTCAGGTGTATGCTCCTTTGTCATCTTTGACCTAAAACTTCTAAAACCTAAACTAAACCTTCTTTCTATATCGTCGGCCAAGGTTCCAAAGAAGAAGCAAAGTTAACGTTGTACAGAAAGTGTTGTATGATATGAAATTTCAACCTCGTGGTGTTTCCAATAAATATAATTCGCGAGCTGATTTTTTCTATGAACATGCACTAAGTGATTTGAAAAAGGTGGGGGGATGGTCGTGCAAAGGTGAGAAGGCGACGTGGTGAAACACGCGCTCCACAATTTGACTAATTGTCTCTAATTGTCATTAGAGGCAACATGATAGTTCAATGCTACATCCACGAAGTAGTAGACGCATATATTGTTCGATATATTTTTCACGCTCTGTGGTTATACCGTACTATGGTACATATGGATCTGCTGACAAATCTGTTTCGCGTAACCAAATATTCCGGTTCCTTTCAAAATCACTGAGCTGGGAAACCTGCCCAAAAGTACGTAATCTAGGCATAATTAGCTGTAAAGGACTATGTACTTTTTATAATAGTTCAAGTACCAGTAATAACGAAAATTCGTTGTACATTAGTTTTCAAATATTCGATATGATTGAGTGTCAGTTGCAGCTTTTCGCGACAACAGGTTTCAAATACATGGAAAGTTACGGCAACCTTATGCATGAGATATGTTTGTCAATTTATGCATTGGTCGATACTATCTACTTTTTCGGTTTCGGTTTCTTAAAAAAAACAAACAAGTAACAACAAACAACAAGTGTAATATTTGCTTATATCCTGAACCTTCATATTGTGACTAAAGCTAGACAATTTTCAAGTTTTGGATTTTTCTTCAAAGTATGCCAAAATCACTTTTTCGGATCATATTATCTTAAAAGATGATTGTACGAAAACTCCTACTGTTGCTTTATCTTACTAAGCAATAACTCGAAAGTGGCTGTATCAACAGCTTCTTCTATTTCCACCGGGAAATTTTCTTGATCACTTTCTATGTCATGAGATTTGAAGTTACTTTCCAACAAACGATAAACTTCATGGACAATTGGATTTCAAAATGATATTTTATAAATATAATAACGTAAGAAATGCGTTGATTTGTACTTTTAATGGTGTTTGTACAAAAGATAGTGTATGCTATGTGCTAAAATTGACTTCTCCTACCACAAAATAAAATGTAATTTTTAGCACGTATATCATAAATATTACCACTAGTAGGTTTCTTTAGAAAAATTGTTTTTGCCATGATAATAACGCAAACTATCTAGAGCCTATTAATGAAAGCTAAAAAATTTGTAAATATACGTCAGTGTGCTTACTCGAGCCTAACCAAAGATCTCAAGTAAAATAGCAAAATTATTTTCTGATCATATTCTACTGTACTTCCATCAATATGCCAGAGTAGCAATATGAGATGTTTTTAAGACTTGTATCTGCGTTATACCATTTATTCGATATTATCGAAACCTCAGTATCAATGTTCCTTCCTGTGAGCAATGTTCCTTTAGATTGGTCCGTTGTATTTAAAAATGCAATTCCCTCTGATTAACAGAGTGGTCGCACAAAATATAATCATACTTCCTTTGATGAAACCGTCATCTATTTAACGATTTTGTTTTTGCAGATGTCGAAAATTGGTCCGGAATTGACGATACGTGGCTGTTGGTGTTAGTAGCTTCCTCCATTGGAGTACTGTTGTTGGGAGCTCTATTAGCTATGTTTCTACTGAAATGTAGAGAGTAAGTTTATTAAAGAAATTATACTGAATGTTACCGTATACAATTAAAAACAAAATATATACGTTTCTTGTTACACTAAACTATGCATTTTAAATACCAGGTGAGCCATACATTTTTTAAATTTAGTTTAAACTACTACAACCAGAAGGCCTTACTGATAATTAATCATTGATCAGAGATCATATATTTCTGTATAATATTAGATATACAGGGTGTTTTGAGCGTGCCTTAGGTTTAGGCACTGATAAAACGTTAACTAACGCGATATTTTTTTAAGACTATGAGTCTGATTCATTTAACATACGAGACGGAAATAATGATTTTTTAAAATCAAATTTTGGGACATTGTTATTTAAAGTTCTAAAGTCTAATTCGATGAGGATGCTGAATTCGTCAGTCAGTTAGAATGCAATTCACTGAGCCAACGTCAGTTAGCTTAATATCCTCAAATAACATTCTGTTAAGTTCGCCGTATTTCTCGCCGTAAAATGATCAAATTTGTGATATTTCAGGTACAGACATCTCGAAAAATAAAACACGTAGAACAAAAGTAATATCAAAAATGAAATTCTTGATGTTTCGTTTATCCACTTTTACTCTTTAAGTTCTCCTGAAAGAAAATAACTTTTAAAAAGCGTTTGCAAGACTCGCATTATTTTGCTATTTACCACATTTTAACAATTATTTTCACATACTTATAAACAAAAGTGAACAATTTTATATAATTTAAAAGAAATTTGTTGATTAGACAGCTTTTTGTCGTTATATAGTCGTTTTACTTCGGTACCTTTGAATATTCGCAGGTGGCATGAGATAACATTCCTGTTATTTACTAAGCTCTATATTATTCAGTTCCTAAATGTCTAAAATTATTTGTATTTGTAGAAAACACTATTTCAAGAATACGGTGCCGTTAAAGATATATATTTCATTGCCAGAGGTTGTTTAATTTGTTTTATTCCAATATGTCAAAAAATGTTGTTGTAATTAACGATCTTTACAAAGATACCCATTCCAAAAACTAATAATACCGTACTAACGTATTTAGAATCTTCAAAAATTTATATCAAATTCCAACCCATAAATTGTTTTTTAAAAAATATATAGCATTAACAATCATCTTACATTTGAATGTTCCATCGGCATTTCATTTATCGCATCTGTTTTGAAAACAGTCTTTTGTTTGCT
Organism: Monochamus alternatus; assembly: GCA_037114965.1. NCBI lineage: Eukaryota > Metazoa > Arthropoda > Insecta > Coleoptera > Cerambycidae > Monochamus > Monochamus alternatus. Next base: position 1,180,488 of record CM073428.1, read on the forward strand.
ATAAAACATAATTAAAGAGCAAAAGTTTTTAAAACTTTTATATATCCTAGTAACGTCTTCTGGTTGTCATAGATTTAATTCTAGACTAGCAAATAGCTTTTTTAAAATTTTTTGCTGATTTATTTAAACATCTTACCCTTTTATTTTGTAATTTTTGATTCTATAGAATGCCCTAATATTAGAGTTAAATCTCTTAAGGTTAAACACTAGGGATAAATCAAAGACCTTCTAAAGTAAAATGACATACATGTTCAAATATATGTTTAGAGATATAGTTATCTATAACCATTAAGAGATTAATCTCGAAACACCATGTACATTCTGCATAATACGCTCACCTTTCTAGAAAATCACAATAATTTGAAATTTACTTCAACCTGTAATAGATATAACAATAAACAATATATAACAGATACGTCCATAATCATGAATTTATCACGTACTACCCTTGAGTATATACACTATATAGTCAAGAGTAATACTTACTAGCTACAATTAATTATTGTTATAAATAGTGTTCAATGCAACATGCAACTTTACATCATTTGCCCTATTTATTTACGACATGAAAAATCATTTTTTACTTTTTTCTTATATAGTTAAAGTAAGTTAAATTATAATTTATTAAATTGTACGCTTAGTAATTTCTTAATATAAATCATACGAAAAACTAACCTTCAAAACCTGTAACTATAACAGGTGTAACTTTTAAGGTTTGGAAAAATTAATATTTTCCATATTTGTTTTTTTTTTCTGATATTTTATTGGTTTTATTACTCAGTTTATTATTACCTCTCATTACATTGCAAGAGCTTTATTCCAAATATGTACAGTAACGCTTCATATTTTTATTTTACTAACACAGATCTTAATTTTACACTTAAGTTTGAGTTTTGGTCCACCATTTATGTTTTTGTTACTAATGAAAATAATATAAACTGGAAAAAAGAGAAATATAATTTTAAATATTTTAAACAAAACTGGCGACAACGTTAATTATAACATATCTTTAAAAAGGAAGCCCCTATTTAAAGAAAGCTATATATCAGGATGTTAGAAGTTCGACTACCATAAGATAGATAAAGTATAAATGAACAAAAAAGTTAAATAGTGTAAGAGTGTAACTCAAGCCGTTCTTAAAATAAGTCGAGTATCGAGGAATTTTATACAACATGGCAACAGTGTGAATACACGAACTAGTTCACCGTGCCAGCTCAGAGCACTTACGGGTTGCCTACCACATGTCAGTTTGTCTGTTAGTGGTGACAAAAAATCCAGAGATAAACAACTAGTGCGATTTTATTTTTGAACATAGAATGGCAGAATGAATATTAAGATACTGTTTTATGTGTTTAAATTTTGGTAATTTTTAAATGTTTAAAACAGTAACTTACACCAAATAGAGATTTGATAAAGAATAAATTTTAAAAACCTCTAAGAAGACTCACGTCATAGAAATAATCATAACTTATGTACAAAAAAAATAGCTTAAGGACTTCCCGAAAATCAAAATACAGTGTCATTTCTAAATACTGTCTAACATAATTACAACATAATATGTTCAAAATGACCGTTATTTTGAATAACTAAAAAATTGTTTTATTACTAACTAAACATAAATAAATTGAAAGAAAGGGTATGAATTGCATTTTATGGTTATTTAATGCACAAAATTAAATAATTTACACATAGGGATTTATTTTTTTCTGGAAAATGGTTGAGTTTAGGATCCATGCCATAAAAGTTTTTTTTTTGTTGTGGTAGTTATACATAGTAACTCAATGTATCTCGTGGATCTTAAATGATTCAAACAAAAAAGAAATAAATTAGTTGCTCAATCTCATTAAGAATATATATCAAAACTAATGACGTAAATCAAAAAACAAATTGTTCAGCGAAGGTGGGTACACTTTGATTCAAGTACCTAATCATTAACTGTTTTAGCTGACGCATTAAATTGCAGAAATAAAAACCTGAAATTGTAACAAAAATTTCTGTCTTAGCACCGTTGCTCGCACACAAAATCAACTTTCAAATTGGAATCAAGTTTTCTACTGAGTTAATTTTATTGGATTGGATTTCATTTTTTTTTTTTTTGTACAAAGCTTTGTCTTACCTGAACTAGTTTAAGAGCATGTAAATACAGTTCTCAAAAAACCAAAAAAACTGAAACTGAATACAGTTTTCTTTTCTAGGATGAACATGTTTAATGCGAATGAATGCTCCCTTCACACGCGGGACCACAGACAAATAAAAAACCACGAACCCCGCGACTGCTCGTCGGTAAACAACATAAACGGCAACAAACTGGTACACCCCTCAGAAACTGTTCTGTACCACGGGGCGCCCAACATGCAAGACAACAGGATGGTCTGGGCGGCTCTAACCCCCAGAGGTACCCAGCATTTCATTTCAGAGAACTACCCCCGGGACTTGATAGACTACAGCGAAAACGACGACCACTACGAAACTATAGATAACCTAAATATTCAACCAGTGATACCAAAACATCCCATCTCCTACCACCAGTACCAAAAAGGTTTGGCTTTAAAACTAGCTAAGGAAAAATGTAGTTTTGACAATTCTGGCTTCGTAGATTACGAATACGAGGACCCCACCCCCTTGATCGAGAGCTACCAGATGAATAACATGGAGAACATGGAATCTCCTCATTATCAGATACTAGGCAATACGGACATGCGCTGTGCTAGTCTCGGTCTGGGTGCTAATACCCTGAGGAGGGGTATTCCCATAAGCAGACCAAGAGTTTCGTCCCCTACGCGTATAGAACACCCCAATTTACCACCCCTGAATCTGTACCCCCATAAGGGGAACACTCTAAAAAAAAATTCAACCTTGAGTTACAGAACGGTTGATGCAGGTACATTGCCCAAGTATGGAATGTAATGATTGTAGCTTTATTATATCTATTTTTAAGAATTTAGAGCACTAGTCACTATTTAATATACCTACACGTACGTTTTTATATATAATTGTTTAAACTATTTATTGTAATTTGTTGATGTGCTATTTATTACATTCATATTTTGTAATTATTTGAATAAATTATTTGTTATTTATCTCTAAATTGATATTTTATAGTATCAAAAATCTCTTAAAATACCATCACTAAAAACTAGCTTGATAGGCTTAGCAATATTACTTTATCCTTGTTTTATGAAGAAGATCCATTATGATATTCTAATAAAAAAATTACCTCTTTTGGTAACATATTATTGGATCCTATCTAAATATTCATCCAGTTGCATTATCGGCTTGTCATCGCTTAGTAGTTCTTACTGATGAAATGCTCAGTTATTTTTAATCGTTAACAAGCTTCAATACATCGCACCACGCCATTTTGGTTCTTGGTTGTCGACATAAAATTAATGGAACACCATTAGTCATGGTCTATTAACTATACGGTCGAGACCATCGGGGCCAGGTGACGTCACAAAATTCTGTAAATAGAGACATAAAATAGTTATTCTCAAAAGATGGACTGAGATAGACTGTGTCATACGTAACAAAAGTCCTCAGTTTTCATTGGCTACCTGCTGATGATTACGACCGTGCAGTTAATAGACCGTGGTCATTAGTAGCCATGTCACAAATTATGCAACCAGCGTTACAAATGTAGCGGAATTTGGCGCTAAAATTTATCTGGGAAATTCGATATTATGGGGAAACTATTTTTTTAATTAATTGCTACATTTATTTTTAGGTATTTTAAGCTAATATAAACCAAATCGCCTACAATTCCTATCAATGAAGTCATATGTATGTTCTCTGATACCAAACATCTAGGTATACTAATCAACAATTCCACAGACAAAGCTCTATTCAATAATTATCTAATGAAATTAATCTATCTTCTTTAGATAATTATTGAATAGAGCTTTGTCTGTGGAATTGTTCATTAGCATACCTAGATGTTTGGTATCAGAAAACATACATATGACTTTATTGATAGGAATTGTAGGAGATTTGACTTATATTAGCTTAAAATACCTTTCTAATACAGTAAAAAATGTTACAAAAGCTAATAATGAGGAATATATGGGTAGATATTGTGGGTGTAATTCAATGCTGGTTGGGGCTTTTGTCCACAGAGTAGATAGTTTCACACAATATTATTAATACCTAAAAATATATAAAAAAGCAAATCATTTAGTCGATTATTGATTTGGTCGGTCGGTGGTCGCGCGGTTTATGGCGTCAGTACTTGAATCGAGGTGACTAGATCTAAGTTGGTTCGAGCCCAGCTACCGGTAGACCGTATATAAGCTATATTCGTGGAGAGGTTTGGCGCTCTCTCTGCGGGTATGGTAGGGTGGAAGAATGTTGGCTTGGGTCAATGTGAGAGATTGATACCGGTTGATATTTGACTATCCCCCTAATTAATGAGGTTTTCCAGGTTTCCCTCATTCCTGCACTGAATAGTGGTTAGGGCCTACCAACGTAAGTCGTTTCTGGGCGCAAATGCGGTCTGCTTAATAATAATATGCCGCCCCCTCTCCCGCACAAGTCTCCGACTTCTGGGCTAATCCCTGTGATTAGAATGAGGGGTAGAGATATTATTATTATTATTATTATATTATGTTGCTATTGGTGGAATAAGAAGACATTTTAAGGTACGAAGTAGTGATATGACGAAGAAACTATGTAAGACAAATATTAGAAGGTCGAAGTCTAAATTAGAGAACAGACGAAACATGGATAAATAAAGGTCATACAAAAGTGTGGCACAATTGAAGGGTACAGGGGAAAATAAGCTAAGTCCATTTTTATTGCAACTGCGATAACGGTGCCATCTTGTAGTAAATTTATAACTCTTTTTATGGGTAAGTGAGTCAGGGGATTAACCAGATAAGTCCGAAGATATGCCTAATGTAAAATATTCTATACATGAGAAAAACAGGCTAAGTCCGCGGGCTACAGGATAAGTATAAGTAAAGTCCGTAAAGTCTAGGCATGGGGATATTAGTGTTAGACTATTGTTCTGTTATTAAGATGCAAGTGTTCATCGTAGTAATACGTTTGTAGGTTTATTACACAGTCAAATATTATTTTTTCTATTTGAGCACATAAAAACGCATGTGCAGCAATGGAAGTATGTCATAATCATGATAGTGATGCCTCTGAAGATATGGTTGTAGAAAAGAATGTTTTTACATTAGTTTCCTTTAGGACTGATTAATATATCAGCAGAAAAATATATTAATCTGCAAAGTTTAAAACAATTTTGTGGCCCAACTGCCCAAGAGTACCTGAGTAATATACCACACAATTAAGTGTTATTTTTTTATTTTGTTCAGAAATGCGTATGTTAGTTTTCCATGAATAAAATATATCATAAATAAAATATTTTCATTAAAACCGGGGAAAACATGTACTTTTCAATTTTCCGATATCTCGTAAAATAACAAAGTTACAATCAAATCTAACGTTTACGCGTGATCACCCTGTACCTTACCATACGCTAATTAAAACAAAAATCTTGTAAATAAATTAATTTAATACACATAACATAGTTCATTATTTCTACCAGCCAATATAAAGATGAATCACGTAGTTGGAGTTCATACACCTACGGCATAATTTAAGACTGTTGCTAATAAAAATTCCAAGAAAATCGATATAAAACGTGAATAGGAATTCAGACTTATCAAATATCACGTCGGGTTTTCATCAGAACAATTTGTTTTACTGGCAGATTTCATCATACTGAATCAAAATCGAATGTAGGCTAGACTGGGTGCAGTACCTACCTAATACATAATATCTCATGCTAAATTCGTAAAAGTAAACAGAACATTAAAGTCGCTGACTCCTAATTGCACGTTACTAAATTTACATTTTTGTTGAGTCATTTAGTAATTTATTTCACTGTTAGAAGTTTGCCTACCAGTCTGACTTTAAATATGTCGGCAGCTTTTGTGTCTGGATATCAAAGAAGGCATGCTTATTCTCTACTTTGATGTATTTAAATCAATAATGAAACGTTCATGTAATTAACATATTTTTGGTTGTATTCAATCCCAGATTGGTCAAATACCTAATGAAGGTTTATGCAGGATGGTTTATTTTAAGTTCGTGTTATGTTGCAGATTAAGGAGTTGATCTCTTGTCTCATTTTAGACCCAACCCAAAAGTCTTAATTAGTATTGAATGACACTAGAAATCTTGCAAAATTTGAAAAAGTCATATGCTATCTTGCAAAATGAGACAAGAATTTGTTTAAAGTCTTGTTTTTGTTCGATCTTGCAAGATCATGTTGTATCTTGTCTTACGAGAATCACGCAATTTCTTGTTTCGTTCTTCACTTTAAATACTGCTGCGTGATTCTGCCCCTCAGTATTCGCTATTAGTGGACGACAGAGTACTTTGCATGATTTTGCCCCTAGTGTTTATTACGTTATACATCTGGGTCACTTTTGTTAAAAATTTGTGGTACTAACTGGAGAGTCAGAGGCAGGGGGTCCGAAATTAATGCAACATAGAGGAAGAATAGATTCCTGACGACAAAATAATTCGATGTTATGAAAGTTACTTTAGTCAAAAGTTGATGGTTTATAAGATACAGTGTCAAAGTTAATTTTTTTTTTCGATATTTGTAAATAACTTTTTAAAAAATCCAAATATTTGCATACATTTTGGAGATCGGGGGTTTTTGCAGGCAAGAAATTCAAATTTCTCACCCTCTCTCTCTAGTTTTGACGTCATTAGTAGAGGACGCCACTTATGGCACATCATTCTTCTTTTAAACGACAGAATTTTTTTGCGGCTTAGCGTATCCATCTGACTATTGAAACAGTCGATTGTCCTACTCTTTTCATCTGAAAAAGGTAAACTCAATAAACTTGATTTAAAAAATAATTTTATATTCTGGATTTTCTTTAAACAAAATATAGATATACCTACCTAAAATAGGAATGTAATTTTTTTTTCAGCTATTCTTCTTCGCAAGACTTCTTATCTTAGCAATATTTCTTGATTTGTGGTGTGGGCAAGCTACATCTAACCATTCGCTAAAGCTACAGACACCAAGCGTCCTACATCACACTTGACACCATTGAAAGATATCGACGTGTATTGCGTTCCGCGAGAACGATATTTTGTAAACACGGAATTCCAGGAAACAACAAACAATTACCCTACGGGCTAATGCCCCGATCAGCATTAAAGTACACCTGAAAAACCTATATCATATCCGTCAGTATACCATAGGTGAGGTGACCGACAAAAAACTCAAGTTGTTTTAAGTTTGTCTAACTTGACAGAAGAAACCATCTAAGGTAAAAGAAAGAATTCGGTATATTTCTATCAAATAAATCAGTCAACCAATGGCGGAGAATAGGGAAGCTTTATCACTAAAACTCTCAGATAAATACGTCACTGAATTCCCAGACAAAATTGTCATTCTTTTAATACATATCTATTTATAGTTATATTTATTTTTCTATTCATAGATTAAGTGAAAAGTAACTTAACAATTTGATCCTAATGTTTTTAAATATAGAATAGGTATAAAATCCCAATTATATCCTGTAATTTTCCAATATAATTTTTTTTTCTAATAACAACTATATATAAGAAGATATAAGATATAAGGAGAACTTTTCCAATTGATGCTGATGAAATTATTATGTTTTTATTAAAACAACAACAAACAGTAGCAGAAATAAAATAGTTTTATTACTAACTGTCAAATTTTAAAGACAGGGCCTAGTACTGACTTTTTGATTTTTTCTAATAAACGCTATTAAAATCTTGTTTTAATTAATGCATTTTTTCTTGAACACTTTAAAGTCTTTTAAAATTTAATTAGAGTGTTTTAAATAAAATTAGAGATGTTATCATTCTTTTTAAACTCAATCAATGGAAAAAAAGTTTGTTATAATTTTAGAGGTGACTATCCTCAATGAACACTTTATAATGTTTCAATTTATTTGAACTCATCGTCAAAGAAGGCCAATAACCAATAACCCTAAATCATGTACCAAATTTGGTTATTCCAAGGTAAAGTAATTCAAACATTAATTTTTTTCGAAGTATTTGGCTCCAATTTGAAGACTTGTAACTCCGCCTGTGTGCAACTTTATATATAGGTATGTTTGGTTAAATTGCAAAATTTTGGGACCCCCTACATGCACCTGCTCTGTGTCGGTTCTTATGCGGAACACCCTGTATTAATAAATTAAATAATGTGAATATCAGGCGGTTTCTATTTCTACAAAAGAACAAATTATAAATTATTTCAAAAGTAAATTATAATTCTATTAATAAATAAGTAATTCAAACAAGAACTTATTTTTGTGATTTTTAATTTACAAGAATTGATTTTAATTCATGGAAAATTTCAAAGAACTTTCATATCTACATTTTTCATATATATTTAACATATGCATACATTGAAGATCGAAGAGATCCATGTCAAACAAATTAAATGTCTATTGCAGCAATTAATTTCTTTGGACTTTTGAGTTGAGATTTAAACATTCTTTTACATTTTATATCTGTGGGAAATCGGAAATTAAACATTTCAGACTCGATATTTGTCACATGATGCAATATTTACATTCGTTGAAGTGTTTAGTGCACAAACTGTACAGTTAAATAAAAGATAATAATTAGACAATGGCTATTCATTACCCCCAAGAAAATTATCGGCGACCAAAGGAAATAAATAATTTTCCTTGATGTTCGGTCATTAGACTTTTAAATGTTTTATTAAAGTCTCATGTTCCTTGTCAACAAATGTTTAAGCTTTACAGAAATATCACTCAAATTATAAATAGATCATGTAAACAATAAGAATTCAAAACAATAATATTGTAACCGTAACAATGAAGTAGACATTTTTGACAAAGGTAGGGATACAATTGTCACTAGATACCTAACACTGTATCAATAAATGTAGAAGTATTTTACATTTTATTTAATTTTGTATTAGTTTTTATCGGGAATATAAAATAATTATTTATATATCAAGGGCGTTAAGCAGGCCATTAATACCAGTAGTATGAAAATACACACTTATAAGATTTATACAAAATTTTATACACGGCGGTATATAGAACACTTATAAATCTGCTATACATGTAATAACTAAAATCAAGTAATTTTTATTGGAGCCGAATTGACAGTTGTGACGGATACTTAGCAATAATATCAACAAATGTGGATTTCATGTGCGCCATATTTAGTACGCAAAAAAACCTCTAACAAAGTAACAGATTTTTTCATATATAATTGATTAAATATGGATTTCAATAGTGATGAAATTTTTACACAAACACTACACTGAAAGTGTGCTCCTAACATATTTTTTGAAAAAATGTGAGAACTGAAAGCCGTCCTCTTTTTGGTCGTGTATCATTCCAAAGGCAACGGTTCACCATAACATTGACATCAGCAAAATTTGAGATAACATTCTTAGAAAGAAAAAATAATGGTTATAAACCAAAGAAGTCAAGAATATTGACTAGAGGAAATTGCCACTTTTCTGAGAAATGCTCCCTATGAAATATTTTTAATGATCAAAGTAAGTTGTCATCTTTAAATGTAAAATAAAATGTACCTACATAATTTTTCTAATGTGCAGAAGATATGCATCTTCTAGTCAACCGGGTACTGAGCATCGACGTTTTTTTTTGTATATTATAGCAATAATAAATGCTCCTCGCAAGTGGTTGGAAAATATACGTTGGGTCACATTCCGTACAAAATAGCAAACTATCTTAAATTACCAAATACAAAGTGATTCTCGGCGTTCTTCGGCTACTTTATTAGCCAACCCTGGAGCAGGTATAACTAATATTAAGCACCATTGTGATTGGAACTCAACCACTGTTACTGAAGGCTATATGTAACTGAAGATTGAAGAGTACCTAAATATCAATGTAGATAAGGTTCTTGTGGTAAATATGATGCAATCAGTATATTTTGCATAATAAAAAAAGTTAACAAATAATTACACTTAAAATTATAAAAAAAATTGTAGGTGGTGTTCTATATTTTTTGGCAGTCAAACTTATTTACGTTAAATTTGGCGATACGTGTATGTAATTAAGTATTTTATTTTCAAAATGATTTACTTCCTTATCCTATATATACTTTATACTAAAAGAAGTCAACTTTAAATAATGTAAGTGTAAAGAACAAAGACACAGAAAACTAAAAAATGACAAAGAAATATTGATAAACGTTTTTTGATGTCATCAATTCAAAAGAGTTAATACACACAATGTTAAAAGTCTGGGACTACCCCTCATTCTTGTTAAAGAAATATTTTTGTCAGAAAAATCGAATACATTTATAAAAGTATATTGTTTTCTGAATCTTTGTGAAAAGAATATGTTCGATAAACTGAGTACTTAGAAAATTAAAAACCAGCAAATGTGTGACACTTTTGACAAAATTTATTAAATTAAAAAGAAGTAACAAAGCAAGTTCTCTACTTGACTAATAGTCGGTATGACCTCCACCAGATTCCACCATACCCTTATTCAGTGTACTATGTTCTTTGGAGTTGTTATGCCTTGGTTCGGTAACTGATCACCGCTTGTCATAGGCATAATATGTATTTCTCTAGCTGAGAATTTTGTACCAGTCCCTGCTGTTCTCGGGTTAAGCTTTGTGAGGTCGATCTGCTGTTAGAACCCCTAGACTCAACTCTACATTGATTTCACTTTCTAGAATTCCTATTAGGAAGTTATATATATATGTTATTTGGTAACAAATATTTAGATATACTAGAAATAATTCCATAGACAAGTTAGATTAAATATACAGGGTGTTTTTTAATTAAATGCCGATACTTAAGGGTGTACTGTATATCTGAAACAGAAATTACATTATATTATTAGGTACTTTATATTACAATTATACTTAGTAGTTATTCCACGCATGGTGGATGTCTACAAAATGGCAACAAAATATCAAAAGCAGTCTCAATGAACTTGGGGAAAAAACTATTTTAGTTTTATTTTTTTTACGTGAATATGGTGCGTCGTACGAGAGTAAGTCTAGGGACCGATTTGCAGTAAAATAAATGGAGATTTTAAAAATAATTTTAGTTTTTAGAAAAAGCAGTGGCGTACCATTTTTTTCTACAAAAATGTTTAGTTCAAACCTCGTACGGACGTCATTGGCAAAGATTTTATAACATTTTTTACATCAAACAATGCTCCTTAATGATTAATAAATGTGTACAAAATTTCATTAAAATATCTGGAGTGAGAAAATTATAATAAAAAAGTAAATTTTTTCTTAACACTGTAACACTCTATAGCTCAAAAATTAAGAGGTTTAGGACTTATGTTGATATTAAGTTTTCTTCTTAAAATGGCATTCAATTAATAAACACCCTATATATCTGAAACAGAAATTACATTATATTATTTAGGCACTTTATATTACAATTTACAATTATACTTAGTAGTTATATTTATTAACAAAAAAGTATATACATGGATTATTAAAATCATTCAAGGATTTTCCAAACAAATCATTTTTGAACATATGTATTTGTTGTGTTACAAAATTAATAATAAAATGGAATGTTTTGATTTTTTTTAAAATAATTTTGTGTAGGACATACAACAAAACCAAACATTAGTTTTGTAAGGGTCGATTTTCTAATAAAAATTAATAGAGGTCTTTGGTATAAAATGTTTCGAAAAAACCCTTCCCTGAAAACTGACGCCCCTCTAAAAATTTGATAAAAATTTATTTTTCTTTTTTATCTCCATCTATGTATATCAAGGTAAAGAAACCAAACTTGGTGAACATTATCTCTCAATAAAACTACACTCTCTGAGATTTTGTCAACCCTGAAATATTTTTGTAAGGGGTAGAAATAATTTTGTACCCTTCATTTAAAGTTACGCCATGTATATTAACTTTAATATTTTTGGCTAATCTACGAGCTTATTGGGTACAAAATTGGTAAATGTTTCTACATTAAATTTTTTCTAATCAAGTTTTTACACAGGGTATATAAACCAGTTAATTCAAGATACATTTAAAAATTGCAGTTTGGAAATTTGGATCAAATTTGGATGAATTTGTATGTGGGAAAATATGATGAAATAAATATATATGATAATGACTAATTTGATTATTTAAAAGTCAGAGTATCACTAAAAAATAAATCCAATTTAGCATACTGGGTACTACATGAATTTTGCAAAATTCAGTTAAAAATTCTCAAATTTTGGATTGGGCTAGCCTTAACATATTGGCATTAACAAAAGCCTAAAAAACCACCCTATTACATGTTGGATTTAAATTTTATTTATCTATATATCCTTTTATTTAATAGATTTTTTGACAATAGAATCCAAAAGCCAACTGTAAGTATAGTTATAATTAATGTATAAATTGTTAAACTTGTTGTCTGTCTTTTATTTGATTTAAATACGTACTTCTACCAAAATTTATAATTCTATTATAAAAACATTATTTTTCCATTTTTATCATTGTAGTGCCCTGAGGAAGGCTTAATAAATAGCCGAAACGTTGGCAATTTCGAAAATTATGTTTTCTATAACATTTTGACCTGAAACCAACTATACTCCCACTACATAATATTCACAAAACAGGTCACAAAACAAAATTTAATTTATTTTCATTTTAGAAAAATTTTATACCAAAAACCGCTATTAATTTTCATCAGAGAATCGCTCCTTACATTTTTCCGCTGTTATTTAGATACGCCCTGTATAGGTATCGGTTGGTTGTACCCTTAGTTGTACCGATAATCATGATTGTATTATCGGCTGATATTCTAACCACCAAACGAGGAAACTGATAACAGCAGCAAATAAATATTACAATTCGACAATCGTTCCGCATAAATATTGGTTGAAATGGTGCGCACGCGTCGCTCATTGGCGTTTAAGTCGAAACATAAATTGAATTGTACACCGTCGCACTCTGGCGCTCTCCATCGACGTCGCAGCCGCAGCTGTACCTCCTCGCTGACACAGTCGATACCAACCCGGGATCCTCCAGCTGATCTACACGTGAGTCGCGCTTGTCCCGGTGTCGTCTCTGATAAAGCTACCCCGTGTGGTAATGTGTCAAGTGTGAAGTGCTCGGAAGAATGGTCGAAGACGCGAAACTGGTCCCCCAGAAAGTCGATTTGGTCAATCAGAAGAACCACCACAATGGGTCGCTACCCAAGGTGGAGGCAGTCCACCCCGACAACCTCCATAAACCACCAGCCGATGGGGGTTCCAGAGCGTGGATAGTGATGTTGGGCTCGTTCTTTTGTAATGGAATCCTGTTTGGTGTCATCAATTCCTATGGAGTGCTGTATAATGAGTTCCATGATAATCTTGAAAGAAGGAACGTCACGAATGCCTCTGGAAAAGCGGGTAAGAAATCGTTTCATTCAGAAAAACTATTTTTATAAAAAACCAAAAGGTGCACTTAATAGCTAAATAGTCCACATGCTTCGTTAAATTTGAGTTAAACAGTCCACATGCTTCGTTAAATGTTATCAATATCTATTTAGTTGACATATTTTTATTTTACTTCGAAACTAAAGGCAACAATATAGCCGAATGTACAGTGTCTCCACGGATTGCTGACCGAAGAGGACACAGCTTTTTTTTATTTTTGATTATTTTGGGAAACGTCATTCTTCATAAAAAAATTGTGTTAAAATAATCGTAATATCTCAAATAAATTTCTATTTTGATATACGGGATATTCGGAAAATAAGAAAATGTGAAATTATTCAAAAACAAAGCGACCTTATTTTTGAATTTACAAAAAAATATTTACAAGAAACAAATTTCAAGTTTAAGCTTTACATTAGTAATTTTAATTTTTACTATATAATCAATGTTCTAAATATCACGAAAAAAGTATTCAGACGTCGGCTTACCGATACCTACGGATTCAATTCTCTTTCAAATCTTATGGGACAGTTTTTTATTTCAATAAACATAATTATCCCTCATTTAGTTTTTCACCCAATATTTCAGAAATTAGAACACAAAACCTTTTGTTTGAAGTACCCCACTCTATGAATATAAATCTACAGGATGTTCAGCATATGAGCGCAAATATTGAAAGGGCTTGTATATCTGACGAAAAGTAACACAACAGTCTCATGAAAAAATATCTAATTTGAATACTTAGTTTTTCCGCACAAACATTTAATTTTTTTCACATACACACACGAACACATTTTCCCACACGTCTTTCTAAATTTAAAATTATTTTAATGCGGTTACAGTGAAAACAATTAACGTACAAAAATGTATTGAATTATTAATACTAATATTGTTAAACAGCTATTGTGTTCGCTTGGAAGCAGGCATAGCGGAGAAAATTAAAATTTAATTTAGATTAACCTTTTTTAATTTCTTTAACACTTAGTATTCATAATTCACCATATGTTTTATACGTTAAAATTTTTTATTGTGGCAGCAATTTAAAATATTAAACTTGTAGTGTATGTGTCCTTTGTCCGATTGGTATTTGTTTTCACTTTCATGGCAACCTTTGACCTGATGATTATAATTCTTTGTTGTCTGAAATTTGCCACTTCATAAAAAACACTCAATATACATTTGTCGATCAAATTTGGTATATGGGTATTTTGATGGATCCTGAATAGCCTGGCAATATTAAATTTTTGATAAAAAAAATCTAATACCACTTTCTGGAAAAACGACCCTTTTAAAAAATCGTAGTACGCCAGACTTTTGTCAAATCAGTTAAATGGTTAGTAGAATATAATCTCTCCTCAGGGAACTAATTATAAAAACATTGGCTCTCCGAAATTCCACAGATTTCTTACATTTCCAGAGGTGTTAACCTGAAGAAGGAGGCACACTAGGTCAAAATAGTTGTGCATCGTATTGTGACAAGCGAGTTTCTTTTTTTGTATCTCTTGTATACTTGACGCTTTCTAAGTGATTGATTTAACAGAGAAATAAATTTTTCTTGAATAACTAATTTTTCGAGTTAAATTGATCAATTATGGGCAACAATAAAATTACATTATACCGTAATTAGGATAAATAAAACAAATTAAACTGTTTTTGCAAAACCCATCTGATCTAAATTGTCGATTGATGTGGTAAAAGAAAAATTCCAGTTATACAATATTTGGTCTATATCCTTAATCGCAAGAAAAGTTATTTGGAAAAAAAGCTTGAAATAAAAACTTTTTTTAATATCCGTAAAAAATTAATACTTCTGAGAAAAAGAAATATGTAACGTCATGACGCCCAGCGTCGTTTAGTTATGGTTTCGTTATCTATATTAATTTCGGTCTTAGTTCAAACAAACTTTGTTTGGCAACGCTCACTTTGCTTTAGCCGTTTACAAGAGCAACACATTTAGTTAAATAGCTCACCCTGAACACAAACAAAAACGATTAGTAACAATGAGCTACATGGCGAAGCTGGGCAAAATTCTCTGGCTACTGGTCTGGAATGAGACTTATGTAGGGTGAACGTTTTCTGCAAGGCAAGCTACAGTCATTTTGAACGCTTATAATAATTATTTCAATCTTTATTGTGTTGTCTAAGAAAACCAATTATGATAAACATGTTTAAGGGTACTTGTGATTATTGTGTAGAAAAACCTGACATCATAGTTGTGCGTCGGTGTCGCGTATTCAAAACCAATTTACTGTCATAATTTCATTATCATAGGTCAAAGAAGAAATTTGTTTATTCAGTTATGTTTTGTTTGTCACATACCTACTCATAGGCACCCCGTATAAAGGTTAAATGGAGACTACGAGGTGGGCAAGGTCCCCCTCATACTATCAGTTTTTTACCAAATGAAAACCAGTTACGAACTACCGTCGAAATAAGTTAAATGAGAAGAGTATTATAATTTTATATTAATCCCTCGAGAACAGGTGAAATAATACATATTTATATTCAACACGATGATGTCCTTTCCACTTGACTTTCCTCATTCGTAATCGGTTACATCATATTTTGGCAATAAATGGATAGGGAGATATGGATCTAACCTTTGACCACCTTGGAATCGCGAATCCCATTATCAATTTTTATTATTGAAGGTATTTGAACCACTAAAGTTTTGAAGCTGCTAATCTTGGAAATAATGATGAATTATTTAACGCGAAATTAGAGACGCTATTGCAAATTTTCATCAGATCAAATACAAAACTTTAAAAATATGTAAGTGTAATTACATATAAAGTGTCGACTTTTGAATATTTTTGGTATTGTTTATAATAGGTTTTTCCGGTTTTTCATTCTCAACTTTGGGAATAGCTAACATGGTAAAATAATAGTTCTCTTTCCTAACATTTATCTTTACGACACTATATTTTGCTGATATAGGGCGTTCATTTTAAAAAAAATATATATTTTATTTACTAAACAAATAAATATTTTTTCCTCAAATATGGTATGCAATAATCATAATAAATGGTTAATATTTACGTGAACAACTTTTTGGTACTAAAGTGGCGTAGGTACGCCAATAGCGAAACATTTTTTCAGTATAAATATTAAAATTATATTCTTTTGTCGGAAAAAAGTACCCTTGAGGAAATTCTCTAAGCAGCTTTGTTTTTCAGATAGATTGACTTTATCTCTGATCCTATGAAAAAGTGCAGTAAATCATTTATTAAACAAATAAAAATTATACGCCGAAGCTGCATATACTTTTTCCTTTAAAAAGGCTCAAAGAAATAAATTTAGTGGATTGACATCTGGTGATCAAGCTGGCCAAGCAATTGAACCGCCTCGATCAATCCACCATTTTCCGTACGTCAAAATATTTACCTTTTATTATGATATGCATACACTGATGAAAATGATTGTAAATTTACACATTAATGTAAAAAATACCAAATCCATAAGTACTGTATTACAAGAAAGTCCAAGTGAATATTGTACATTTACATCTTTCATGTAAAACTACATGATTTTTTCTAAAAATATAAAATAACTTTGTAAAATTACATGACATGTGTACTAAAACATGGTTTTACTAAGAAAAAAGGCATATTCGTAAGTAGTAATTTTCCATTACAAATGTAACATTACACTCTGCTGTGTTATTTTACACTATTGACTTAGGTAATAAATAATGAACAATTCACCGTGTAATCTCGCTAATAATTTTTATCAGTGTACCAAGTTTGAAGAAAAAATATTTATTTGATTAGTAAATAAAAAACAAAATACAATATTTTTTTAAGTTGAACGTCCTGTATCAGAAAAACGGAATATTGTAGGAATAAATGTTACAAGGAAATCTATTTTTTCATGTTTTATCTTTTCTCAAAGTTAAGAACGAAAAACCAGGGACGTCTTGTATAAGTAGTAAAAGACAAATATAATAATTTTTCTGTAATTTTAAAAATATAGTTACTTTGCTCTTCAAATATTTCATATATTTATATTATTTGAACACCTAGTATATCACAATTAAATTGATCTGTTTATTTAATGCGATCATTTTGACAAGCAAAATATTTTTATAAGAACTGCAAGATCTTAACAAAAAATTAAAAACAAGAAAAAGTTTTTAATTTCCAGGAAGTAGGTAATCCGTGGACATACTGTACAATAAATATTAATACGCAGAAATATGGCAATTACGGCGCCAGTTTGTGTTACTGTTATCTACTCCTATAACCCACAGGTAGTATTATCGATAACATATGAGTGTATATTTATTTAGATGTGTATAGTTATTTGCTGAATTAGGAGTACCTACAATAATAGTGACCATAGTAGAAATATTCTGAATCCTGAACCGCGTGTACGTCTGAAGGTTCCAATTGCAAATTTAGATATTCTCATTCGTTTGTATATTCTATGAGGACTTCCGGGTTACTAAATTAGATTGGCATTGTTACTTTTTGCACTGCAACATTCTCTTGTGAGTTGTTTAAGAGTCTGAATTTAGTTATTTTGACCTTAAGTATGGATCATTAAAATCTAATTAATTTTGATTAAAAATAAATGGGAATCGTTTCTGAACGTTAACAGCATTGATCACTACTGCTATTCATACCAATAATTAGTATATAGTAGTAGTTTATAGTACATACAGTGTTCAAAAAGCAAAACTGATAGTGTAACATAATTATCAGTATGTATTAAAATATTAGCCCTGTAGAACAATAATTATAAATAGTTTTCAATTGTCAGACGCACGTGTATTCTGTTTATGATGCTCACGTAAGATTGGAAATGTTTTAGATGCAGTGCACATGCTTCTGATTGTTGAAAACTGAGTCTGGAGTACTATAAACAAATCTATTGTTAAAGAAAAAAGACCTATTTACATTTACTGAGATTAATTTCTAACGTAATTCTAGATTTGCTGAAACTAAATCATTGCCTTTAACTGTTGGAGGAAAACACGGTAGAAAATGTTGATATTCATCTAAAGATAGTGTATTGCACCGTGTCGTTTTGTATTTATATTTGTTCTAAAAAAAAAAAAAAATCTATGAGTTGTGATATAATATCGTATATGATTTTCTTAGTGTACATCAGGCGTATAAAATGTAGTAGTATAACAGGTAAACATATTATTTCTTTCTTATTCTAAATGACTTGGCAGCATGTAAACTATTTTATACTCTGGACACAAGTTGTCTAATTAGTACAGATGTTGTTTCGAACTTTTCTAAAATCGTTATCAGGAAACAGCTATGAAAATTACGTTTAAAATGGGCACTCTTAAGCACACTAACTTAGTACGTAACCTAAGACAAAGATATATGTATACAGGGTGTCTCTTAAGTAGAGGGACGTATTCTGTAGCCAAAAATAAGGTGTTTCTTTGTGTTATATAAATGTGGGATCTTAGGACAGTAACTGTCCAGCTACAGCATGTCGATAATTAAAAAAAGATCTGTTTTTTATTTTTAAAATTCGGATTTCGTATCATTGATTATTATTTGCCAAAAAAATATGTCCCCTCACCATGTACATATTACAAATAAAATAGGTCATCATATGTGCCATTGAATTACCTTCGCTTTTTTTTCTTAACTCATTACATTACTTAAAATAATAACAAAATAATTAATTAACACTGGAATTAGTTTCCCATGATTTATTATAACACATGTTAGACATCGCCATCTTCTTCCAAAATACATGCTTCAGATCTTCTTGAAATGGCAGCTCGAATACGTGCAAAAATTCCTCCCCAGATTCACTGTGAACCTAGTAAACTAATGTCTTGAGAAGTCCTCAAACAAAAAAATCCATAGTGTTCATATCGGATGATCTGTGTGGTCAAGGTTGATCTGGTTCTTGAGTGCGTTAAATTACGTTATTACCGAATTTTCCATTTAAAAATTCACGAGTAGCCAAACTAAAATGTGAGGGAGCCCCATCGAACATAAACCACATTCTTTGTCTTAGCGCATAGGGAACATCGTCAAGTAGGTCAGGTCCATATTTTTATATTATGTATTATCGATATAGATGAGGTGTACTTTTAAAAAAAACTTTGTGTGATCGAACCGTACTAAATTGTAGCAGGTAGCTAAAATTTAATCCCCGACAATCCGTCTTTGTCTATGCCTCTTTAATTTCTCGGTCCATTTCTCTTATAAGCAAACAATATGAAAACAGCATTTCAAAACTAAAGGCTACTTTAAGCATCATAACCAGGTTAAGAAGGTTTTTAGTAATTCAAATAAAATTATTCAATATTATTATCAAAATATTTATTTAAATTTACTGAATAGACTTTTATTCCACACAAAAATATATCTATTTTGAAAATTCAAATTATGGTGAGTAAATGTAGTGTTGTATAAATGTACAATAAAGAAAATAAAAAAGTAGGTATATTAAAATTCATCCTCTGAATATTCTGATGAATTATCTTCCTTTCCTAGATTGATAACGATAAATTTCACAGTAACGTCAATTAAATTATCGAATTCCCACATTTTCTCCTCTTCTTTTTGTACATGATGTATACATCTTTGCCAATTATCTGCAGTTACTCGTTCCAAGGAATTTTTTAACAAAATTTTCACGTCACTTAATTTAAACGTCGTATTATTTCGCTCTACACCTCCTTTTACCTGCGCCCGGACTAATTCGATTGGGTTAAGTTCACAGTGATAAGGTGGTAACCATAGTACCGTTATTTGGCGATTTGTTGCCATTTCATCGATAACATATTTTTTTTAAAAGAAATATTTTTCCAGATAACCATTGAATTATATCGGCTTTCCTCCAAGCAGTCGTAGGCGTCCGCACGCTCTGCCGAGAATGGTAACTGGCATTATCCATGACAGTTACAGACCCCGGAGAAATAAGATCCAACATCTGTGTAAAATACTCTTCGACAACATCTGCGCTCATGTCTTCGTGATAGTCACCTGTATCTTTAGATTCAAATAAAAGTAAACCGCCATCTACAAAACCACTGGCACTACCTATATGTGTCACTATTAATCTACGCCCTTTACCTGAAGGTGCCTTGAACCCTGTTGAAAGTCCATCCAAAAATGCTTGTCGAAAACTTTTTACATTTTTATCTTGCCATACTTTTGTTACAGTTGATCCAAGTTTCGTCTAGATAATAAATATTCCTCCCTTCGTCACGGAATTTTCTAATTGATCTTAAGTAGGATCTTCGCCAACAAATAATTTCATCTTTATCGATAAGAACTGACTTCCTGTTCTGCTTTTCCCAGCAAAAATTCAACTCTCGTAAGACGGTCCATAAATTGCTTCTACTGAATTTTAGCAAATCGTTGTCCTCTGAAAGTTCACTTAAAATTTTGTTTAGCGTTGGTATTTCTTTTTTAAAATAAAATGAGTGTGCTTTTCTGAGAATGACATTTTTGAAGAAATCATCTATAACGACTTTTGACCTCCCTGTAGATAATTTTGGGGGATTTACAGGATCTTGTTCATATTTTGTTTCCTTTAAAAGTCTGTAGATAGTCGATTTTCCAATCCCTGTTATTTTGGAACACTTTTCCACGATGTCGTCAACACTGTTGTTGATGATTTTGGTGTTTCAATGCATGAAATACATTTAATATAATAATCTTCTCATTCTGAGACAGCGCACATCTTTTCACGCGTTTAGCAGGTACGTAACCTTATAAGCACGACATTTTATCCAAACAATATTATATCCACTGGCACAATAGTCACTAAACACAAGTCGCATTTTACTCTACTGCACTAGCACGTCTTCGTATATTCAGCTCTAAGACTGGATTGATCTGTCACTATACACTGACTCCTGCCCTATGATGTATCCAGTAAAATATACTAATGTACACCCATTACGTGTTAGAATTAGTGTTACTTGATAATTACCTGAAACGAAATATTACCACGCCCATGGCCGGTTCTTATCTCGGGGTTTTATTACGCTCTTTCATTTCCAAACAGACTATAAGGTAAGTTTACTGAAGACTTTATATGTAAAATATTTACTAAATGTATACTGATTCCAAAGAAATAAAACGTACGCTCTGCTTCAGGATGAAATGGTTTCCAAATATTGGAATACGATTTCTTGTGTAGACTGCAAAGGCGTGTTTATTTTAGTGGTCCTATTTTGCCCTCATGACTGATTCACTCAACTGTCATATTTTCAATGAAATATCCTATACTATGCTGTACTAGGTACAAAATAGTAAAACATTTTTGGGAACTAAGAAAACTCGCTTTAAATGCCATATACACCACAAACAATAATTTTAATTTATTTCCCGGCAAAGTAATATTTATAACTATTATTTCTTCAGTGTTAATTGTGATTTTTAAATTTTATTTGAGTACCTAAGTGTAACTTATCGTAAATCAAGTAGATAGAAAATCATAACCACAACATATCCTTGTGGTAGACCTTATTTTAAATATTGCTAACGCTATGCAAATATAAACGTCGTGATTATAAACAATAAAAATGTTGTTCTAAGGTTTATGGGTCAAATTATCCATCCCATCATTGGATCTTTACGACACGCCTTATATATTTTTGTATATATAAGATTAAAATATAGCAACAAATATTATATAAATATTCAAATAACTTACTTATTGAATAACTTCAGCTCCAACTTTATACAGAGTGTTTTCCATTAAAACAGTGATAGTGGACGTGGAAGTAAACAATTTTCATCAAGCAAATATTGATTTAAAATATTATATTTTCAAGATAGAAAATTGTCGAAAAGCCAGCCTTGTTGTGTAAAGAGCATGCAATAATTGCAAGGATGTCGAATTGAGTCTAAAAGTTATAGAAATAAGCTACTTGCTATAGATTAATAGTATCTCTATTTAAGTTACGTTGCGGTATTTCTTGTCCACGACCTTCATACACTGTGTGTACCAGTGTCCTGCAATCTTTAAGCAGTGTTCACATTGTTCTTGGATTCAGTTGTTGTCTTTGTGCATAATGATTCACATACAAACGACAAGTCATATTTAAATTACATTCGCACCTCCTGTACGTTAATACCATACGTGCTAATTCTTGAATGGAACAAGTTATTCTAAAATAAACATATATGAAATAATGACATTCAGTCATTATGACATTCAAGACAGTCTCAAGTCATAGTCGTTATGTGACAGTTCTAGATAAATCAATATACAGGTGAAATAATTTTTGATAAATAAACATATGGCACTTTGGACCCCAAATCGCCTAATGAAAATTGTTTATTACTCCTATATTACTTTTTTTAAGGAACGCACTCATTTCAGAAACACCCTGTATACATATTTTGCCATATCTCACTTTCAATGCGATTGCGAAACATTGAATAATTTTCATTCTTATAAATATTAGTTGTACGTTTAATATGTTCCAGCAAATAGACATGCATGTTATCAAACTATGAGTAAACAAAACTGTACCGATAATTTAATTAAATTGCTGATATTTTTGCATATCTATATGAATTAGCGAATATTTAATTTCACCAACTATTGACGTGCCAATTGTTTTATCTTTCATAAAATACAAGAACCAAGTAGTTCGTAGAAAAACATCATTAATTTTACTGATTACTACAGTATTCTGTACTTGAAATGAATTAAAACAGAAACATTATATTTTTTTTTCAAAATATAAATATATTGTAATATGTAATGTAATATATTGTAATTTAGGAATGTATAACTTAATTAGAAGAATATTAGAAGAAATCAAAAAGTCAGTAGAAGGCTTTGTCTTTAAAACTTGACAGTAAGAAAACTATTTTATTTCTGCTACTATTTGTTGTTGAAAATGGCTGGAAAATTTGCATTCGGTGAACAAGTTGAGATGTTACTTGTGCTAGGATCCTGTGAAGGAAAGTGTAGAAGAAGTGTGGCGGAATATCGTAGGAGATTTCCAAATCGAATGATTCCCCATAGAAAAACATTTTCTTATGTTGAACGACGAGCTCAATAGACAGGAAAGTATGTCAATAATATCCGAGTACGTCCTAGTGTAATAAAGATGAGGAAAATATTTTGAAAAAATTTAACATGAACCACAAATAAGTACTAAACGTTTATCTCGATAAACTGGATTATCAAAAACTTCTGTACACCGAATTATTAAATGGAAGTGAGTGACCTCTTACGAGTTTATCTTGCATCAAGATATTAATTTTCACACGAAAATTCTTTCCACTGATGAGGCTTGTTTCACTCGTAGAGGGGTTATAAATATTCGTGAATATTCCGATACAAACCCCTATGCAATAAATTCAACCCCTATGCAACATTTTCAACGCAAGTATAAGATAAATGTTTGGAATGGTATTATTGATCGTATCTGCAATCAGTAGAAAATTATAGGGCAATAGCTCAAAATTCTTATATCTCCAAAATATTTTAGAAAATAATTCATGAACGCATTTATGGATATTTATCATCTTTTAATCTCCTAAGTAAAAACCAACATGGTTTTAGACCAAATCACTCTACGTTGACAGCGGTGTACGAGTACGTTCAGTTTATTTATGACTGTCTTGACAGTGGTAAATATGTAGTAACGTTCTTGTTTGATTTAACTAGAGCCTTTGATTCTGTAAATCATGAATTCTTAATAAAAAAAGATTGAAACGCTGAGTTAGAGGTAACATATGTGAGGTTTTGAGATCTTTTATAAGTGATCGACGAATCTTTATTAAAATAGATAACAATTTTTCCAAGTGCAAACATATCAGTACTGGGCTACCTCAAGGTATAGTATTGTCTCCACTTCTAGTCATTATGTTTCTGAATGATTTCGAGCATCATCTGTCAAAAAACATCAAATTAATTCTATATGCAGATGATGTCACTGTTGGGTTGGGTCCGAATCCGCTGCAGAATTAAATGAATTGGCATGCAAGTTGATAGATAAATTCTGCTCGTGGTGTAAAAATAATAAATTGGTATTGAATCTCTAAAAATCGTCGTATATACAATTTTTTATACGACGTGAACAACCTACACTGATTCTTAGTTATACAAACACGGTTCCTCAATCTTCTGTAATAAAATTTCTGGGCTTATTGTTAGAGGAAACTCTTACCTGATCTAACCATATAGATTTGTAGCAAGTTAAAGCCTTTTTCGCCATACGAAACTTGAAGCCAGTCCTATCTAAACCAAAATTGGTAAACGTGTATTATGGTCTTGTTTATTGCCACCTAAGGTATTTGATTATTCTTTGAGGTGTTGGTGCAGACATAGAAAGAGTCTTTATTTTACAGAAAAAAATCATTCGATTAATATTCTCTATTATGCCACTAGATTCTTGCCGACCAGTTTTTAAACGAAATAATTTATTAACATTACACTCAATTCTTGCATACGAGGCAGCATGTTTTGTTTATAAAAACAGAAATAAATTTGCGTCAAATGCTAATAAATATACATATAATATACGCCCAGCTAATCATATTTCCAAGTAATTATAACCTTTCACTTTTTAGGAAAAGCCCTTATGTCTTGTGTTCAACTATTTTTAACAAACTACCATTAGATTTAAAAAATTGCGAGAGTTTCTCTTTGTTTAAAAATAATTTGATGAAATACCTTGCAAGTAAATGCTTTTATATTTTGCGTGAGGTAGTTGAAAACACCTAATTAATTAATTATTTTTCATTGATCAGTCTTTTGTTTTATACTATTTTACTATATTACGAATAAATGTAACATTATAAGAAACGATCATCATTATATTAGACATACATTAGACATTTATTAGACATAGTAAATTTCAGTTTTCGGCGAAGGGTAAATTTATGTTTCAGAGAAAATGTTGCCCAATTTCGTTAGCTTTAATTTTATTTTTTTATTTTTATTTTGTGGTTTTATTACCAACTGCCAAATTTTAAATACAAAGCCTACTACTTTTTAATTTCTTTTAATAAATATTATTAAAATCTTATTCTAATTAACGCATTTTTTTCTGGAAACCTTTTAAAATTTACAAAGAGGAATTTATTTTAATTTGATAAATGGAAAAAAGTTCGGTATAATTTTAGGGATGATTCACCTTCAATGAACACCTTATGTGTTTCAATTTACTTGAACTCATAGTTAAAGAAGACCAATCATAAACATAAATCATGTACCAAATTTGGTTATTTGAAGTTTGAGTATTTCAAAGGGATATTTTCCAAATATTTGGCCCCACTTTGAAGGCCTGTAACCCCGCATGTGTGCAACTTTGTATACTATAGATATATTTGGTTAAATTGCAATATTTTGAAACCCTCTACACGCACCTGCTCTGTGTCGGTATCCCCTCCTTTACTCCTCACTTTGATATAAAAAACGATATGACAAAAGTTTTCGGTCTGTTAAAATCTTTTTATTTGAAATTATATAAAAATGCGCAACTTTCTTTAGTTTAACAAGTTCTATATTTCTTTCTATATTTAAGATTCTATAGTGACCACCCAGTATAGAGAAATCGACTAGAAACAGTATTTAAATGTCAACTAGTTATACACTTATATTTGCTTTATAAAAATGTGAATCTGGTTTGGTACCAAAATGCCAACTATTCCTTATTGAACATTTACATCAGTTTGTGTGTGTGACAATATTACTTATTTGTTACTTGAAATAATACTTTACGTGCATAGTTGAATTTTACTCGCCGAAATTTTATAAGAATAAAAGTTGTTTGATATTTTATCATATCCAAGATAATATGATAAAATAACAAAAGCGAGATGAACTTCATCCGGATTTTTTATGAATCAATATTGACTATGTTGGCGCCATAGTTGAGTGAAATGGAATATTGGAATGCAACCATTTTCATGCTACGTAAAGATAAAGTAGATATTATTTAGTGTAATTGTTTTTAAATGAATAGTTTTCTATTGTTTAATGTGGTTATTTTGACACATACTAATTAGAAATCACGCACAGTAAACTTTGTATATATACGCATATAGAGTGTTGTTTTACCAACGTACGTCTAATTTCGAATGATGATATTTAATAACATTCTGATTATATTTAAATACATGCCTATGTGAAAAGCAACGTTACCTGAATTGAAGAGAAAACTTTTTTTAATTCGGCCCGTGCCTTAAGGGCGCCGCATTGAAATAGTGTTTTCAATAGAAATAAATAAATTTAAACATTTAGTAACTTAATAATCTAAAGTTTAGCAAATAATTGTAATGTTATTTCGTGCCACGTGGGCATTTTCAAAGATACCGAAGTAAAGCACGTAAAAATCTTCAATAAATTAACAAGGTTTCAAGTACCAAAATCTTCGATTCGTATTTGTTAAATACAGGGTTGGGCAATAAAGTTAATATTTCTGAAATGAGTAACTTCTAAATAAATCGGTCGAATGGGTCAATTTTGTTTTTCTGAGGTATGAACTTATTGCATCGTATGAAAGCTTAGATTTTTTTTTATTTATTTACTATGCAATATACAGGGTGAACCTTAAATAAGTACAAATATTTTAACCAGCAGTATAGTTCACTGTGTAGAACACATAATTATAAAAAAATGAAATTTTAAATAAATTTTGTAGTCTTTCTGTAGAAAACTTGTTGAGGACCGCTGACTTTCATATATTTATGAGTCGTAGTTGAACGTATGGTTCACAGTGTTGCCAATGTTACACAAATGTCTTTGCTTTTCTTGATATTAAACGCATACGTCAAGATGCCATTTTGTTATTTAATTTTGTGTGTACCTTTATTTTTAAAATTTGTTTCACTGATTAAAGTGCGAAGTCACTTTATGGTTCTGGATTCGAAATGGTTAACACTGACTCATTTGGGGTTATGTGGAGAAAATTACATTTAATATGCTGCGTGAAAATCATAGTTTTTCGTTATTCTTCATAAAATAAGTTAAGGAAATTGTGTCTTGTGTCTCTTTCTAACAGTGTACAGAAATGTGGATTCCTGATTAAATAGTTAATTTTTTAACAAACAGGTAAGCTTGTGTGCACGTTTATCTATAATTTATGAACATTGAACATAGTAATATCACGTAATATCTTCCTAAATACTTTATGGTAGTATGTATTTAACTTGCGGAAATTCATTTTTAATCGTTTATAGTAAGGTCAGTTAAGCAGTTAAAATTTATGTTAATAATACTGTGTATCATACTACATACCAAACTTTACTGTACTTATGCTTCAGACAAGTATTTTTAAAATAAAATTTAACCGTATTACTTTACTATTACGTTAAAGGAAACTTAATGTTTATATTAGAGGAGATATGGCAACCTCGCAACAAATCATACGGTTTATTAGGTTAGTTATGACAGCGGTCCTCAAAATGTGGGTATTTAAAAAAAAAATTAATATCTTCGTAAATATTAGAAATTTTTAATAATGGCTTTCACTAGACTGATCTACATGACGAACTACACCAGCAGTTAAAATATTTGTACTTATTTAAGGTTCACCCTGTATAGGGGATTGGTAGGCAAAATTTTCAAGAAAAATCGAAAAAACTATAAATTCCAAATATCTGTTTTTATTCGTTACTCGTTTCAGATATATTAATTTTGTTAATAGTACAAGTTAATAAGGCGCTATTGTTAAGATCATGGGACAAATTTTCTTAGTTTATTATTGAATGAGAATAAGTACTCACAGAAGGATTTTCTTCTATGGTGTACATTATATTTTCTTCAACTTGTAAAATGCGACAACTTTTTCTAGGACTTACATCTTTACATTTTGAATGCAATTGTCCCATGTCCTGGATTCTTTATGCCGTGCGAAAGGTTCTGTATAAAAATGAAACCTGGCAGGAAATTGTTGTGCATACATACCAGTTGCTTAAGCTGCGTATTGGCGGACTTTTCCATAAAACTCACAAATCATAACATAGAAACAGATTAATTTACCTATCTCACAAAGTTAAAGTGCACTGATGAAAACTGTTAATCTAGATCTGTAATTAAATTAAT
This sequence comes from Monochamus alternatus, assembly GCA_037114965.1. Classification (NCBI taxonomy): domain Eukaryota; kingdom Metazoa; phylum Arthropoda; class Insecta; order Coleoptera; family Cerambycidae; genus Monochamus; species Monochamus alternatus. The sequence continues at coordinate 1,208,903 of CM073428.1, forward strand.
TTTCAACAACATGCAAATATTTCTGCAATTTTTATTACTTAATTTTTCATAAATCATCTTTAATTAAAATTAAACGTACGATGATAAACTATTCAATTCAGGCTTTTTAATTTATTTTTGAAGAATTGAAGTGTTTAAAGTAAGTATATATAAAGAAGTTAAAAAAAAGTATAAGAAAACATTAGTATATATTTTTATATGTAATACATACACGAATATACGTATACGTAAATTAATGTTGATGTGAATGAAATGAAGCTGACATTATTTAAACTTATTGTTAATTCGTGTTTCTATGCCATTTCATAGATATATATGTATATAACTACTTGCTAAAAAACTTATGAGTGATAATTCAGTAGCTAATTTAATCCGTTTAGTTTTGATTATATATTCTAATTAATTCCCAAATATTGTCATTAAATCAGAAATTATCATAAGCCAATAATCGCTACGTTCAGATAACGGCAACAAAATATATCTCCTTAACCTTTCGATAACAGATTGATAATTTTTATTCAAGATGTGCTACGTGTAAGTACGTCAGGATTCCCCATTTAAGTCCTATAACAAATCGTTGATACTGTGTTCGTTTGAAGCGATGCGGATTACTCGCAATATTTAGGTATGAAGACCCACTGTGCATGCCGCTGACTGTAGAGTTCAAAACAGGTTCATGCTGCGCACAAAGGCTAGCACTAGCTCTTCTGAAATTTCTCTAATGAAAGAGAAAAAAAAAGCCGCTCCAAGATACTTGTGTCTATTTACCATTAAATAGACACAGTTGTAAAAGATGTGAATATTGCTTCTACTAAACGTAATAATTTCGGTTTGCATCAGCCCATGGGGCCTTTATAAAAAAAATCTGGTCTGACACAGACAGGACCACTAGACCAATCTTCCTTTGATCCATCCATCAATTGATCTTGCAAGATAGCATCGCAGTACCCCTAAAACTGGTTTAGGTCTCACAAATTGCTGCTTCACTCTTGTCTGGCCAACATGTCAACAATCTTATTGCCTGCCACATAACTGTGATCCGCAGCCCAGGTTAGCTTATCACGATTATCCCTTCCCTAAAGGAAAACTCTAACATAATCCAGGACCACACAAGAGATGATCCTGAAGAAGAGAAGCGATAGCCACCTTGCTATCTATGCATATTTAATATACTTTTATATATCCTTCTGATGTTTTCTTGAACACAGGTAGAGCTAGCAAATACTTCTACCTGAAAGACCGTGGTGTAATTCTTCAGAAAGTGAAACAAATTTACTCTTGGATGCACTCCATAGATCTCTGCTCCTGAGTCCTGTTTCGAATTGGACCCATCCGTAAACCAGACCAGCCCTTTTGAGACCTGAGCATCAGGATCAGCGAGCCAGGCTTGCCAAGTGGATACTCTTCTTTGAAGTTCATTTGAAATAAGTAGCTAGGGAATATCTTGTTGTTGACTGCTCCAAAAATCTCATTCCCATCTACTAGTGTGACCCCTGTCGTGGGTTTTACCTTGCCATTGTTTGTGGGGCTGTGACAAGTTGCAGTCAGTCATCTTAGTGCATGACATTGTACAAATCCGACTAGTAGAAAAGTTGCTATTTTAGTACCTAGTATATGTCAGATATTTACACCGTAAGACAATACTTTAGTTTACAATAATTTATTATTGTAATTTATTTTTATTAAATTCGAACATATTTTCCTTTATTGATAAAACGTATGAACTAATAAATAAAATACAATTACTAATCAAGGGTATATTCCGTCATTGTTCACAATAATTGTCTCTCAACTATTGGCAAGTTTTCCATTCCAGTCCAGAAGAAATCTGCCAAGAATTTACTAAACAATTTTGAAGCGTGACAGCATTATTAAAGGGCAATCCTCCCAGGAAGAGAGCTAAAGAAATAATAATCTCGTGGGGGCAAGATCTTGAGTATATGGCGAATGTTAAATATCCTCCCAAACCTCCCTGAAAACTGTTTTTATGTTATTAGCAGTTTAATAATGGGCAGTATTATCCTGTCTCGATCACTCGATGATGTCTTTCTTGACTCCTTTTGAATTACGGTGTCAAAACGATGGAAGTAGTGGAAGAACGAGAGAGCAAAAGAAAGAGGACGGAGGCATAAGATGAACGTAAAGGTCAATGTACTATGTAAACTGACAACGTATTTTCTCATTTATTGCTTCAGTAAAAATTTTAAACCTATCTTGTGTGTCATGAACAAAGAAAACGGGACCCGAAGCATGTGAAGGTCAAAGGTACATGCACATATTTATATATCATCAGCTGAGTTAACAAAAATTGTAATATGATGCTTCAGAAACAAGAGCCGAAATATACGAAAGTCAAAGATCAATAAATACAGCAGTTATTTCCAAAAAATGGGGTATGTGCTTGTAGCGTACGTAAACATAATTTATAATATAGACAAATATTAAGCCTGCCGACAGCAAATACTGTAACAAATAATTACAGTAGGCGTAATAAAAAGGAAAATCTGTTTGTTAACTAACCCAATCTCGGGTACCTAGTCTTAACACTGGTTTCTGACCGAAAACAATTTAGTTATTCTCCTCATCTCATCCCGTTCACTTGGTGCGCTAGCTATAAACAATTTGTAAACTCCTATATGTTAAATATCTTGTTAAGTTTCGTTAAATAAATATTTCCTTCCAAAGAACATTTTCTCGACTTCTCCAAGGCGGTTGATCGTCTTGACCATGGACTGTTATTAGGAAAATTGGATGGTTTTGGTTTTAGTGGGGATCTTATTAAGCTATTCAATTCCTATTTATCAGATAAGTCGCAGTATGTACAATACCATGGGTTTCAGTCTATTAATTACCCTCAAACGTCTGGCGTCCCGCAGGGATCTACTCTTGGTCCGCTATTATTTATTTTATTCATTAATGACATCACTGTAGATTTGAATGTAAATGTTCTTATATATGCTGATGACGTTAACATATTTTCTGAGATTGTGTCCACCTCTAATTGCCTTAAATTGCAGCGAAATCTTAACCTTATTAATTCGTGGTGTATTAATAACAGATTGCCTGTGAATGTTGGTAAGTGCAATGTAATGTCTTACTGCCGTAAAAATTGTGTAGTGACTTGGAATTATATATTAAATGACCGTCCATTAAACAGGCCTGAAATTATATGTGACATTGGTGTCACTTTCAACCAAAAATTCTCCTTCGTACCTCACATACAAAAATCTGTCACAGGTGCTTATAAAACTCTAGGTTTTGTTATAAGGAACATGAAAGACTTTAAAAACTTCAGTACTCACAAATTGCTCTTTGAAACTTTCGTTAGGTCAAAACTAGAATATGCATCTGTAATATGGAATTCCATATATTCAGTACATGTTACGGCGATTGATAAGGTGCAAAGGCGTTTTTTTTTTAAATCTGCCACTTTAATATTAGTTAGTGTGTGTCCACTAAGATCTACCCCATACAGTTATTTCTTGGAGCGATTTAATATGATCAGTTTAGAGGGCAGAAGAAGTTTAACTGCTGTACTTTTGTTGCATAAAATTCTTCATAATAAAATAAACTGCACATCCCTTTTATCCGCACTGAATTTTCATGTGCCTAGGCTCAATGTTAGATATACAAGTTTATTCTATATTAAAAACTACAATACCAATATTTATGAAAGTTCTCCTATATATCATATGGTATGCAGTCATTCCCGTTTAGAATTCGACATAGATATTTTTTGCTGCTCTATTACAGACATTAAGAAGAAATTTCTATCTGTTGTTTAATTTTTTAATGTTTATTGTAATCCCTACCTATATCTTAATATCTGTCGTATTATACGTTTGTTAAATGTTGGGCCTGTTGGATATTTTTATTAAAAAAAAAACTTTAACACCCTGTAAATTTTTTTGCACCATCTTTCTTTAAGCAAGTATGCTTAAATCGACACCATTTGGGTTCTAGATTATAATCTTGAAGTATGCAACATTTGTTAGGTGGCATCTTGTATATTAAAAGCAAAACCGAAGCAGGTGAAAGTGATGGTCAAAAGTTTCTGATAGTTTCATATTGGTGGGAAATTTATATGAAGGCAATATAAAAAATTCATCAAAAAATGAATGAGGTATTTAAAATAGCGGAATAAAAAATTAAAGCTGAAGTTATTTATGTGCACTACTCATTTTTTTTACAGAATTTTAGATACCATTTTATTTTATGTGCCATGCTAGCGAGTTTTAAACGGAACATTCCGTATATAATATAAGTCAATATTCTAGACTAATTTTCAACTCAAATAATATTGGTTAATTTATGTATGATTTTGGATTTAAAATGTAGATTCTATAGCTACATAAATGCGAATCAAGTCTTTATTGGCAAGACAATGTTATAGAAATTCCTGGTTGGAAATATAATATATAATCGTACCGATTTAATAAAAAATATATTGCAGTGAAAAAGGGCAAAAGCATTAACTTTTATATTATTTTTTGAATGAGTTGTAACAAGTTGTTCTTAATATAAATAAACGAGTAGATGTTTGACTTTTAATCTAATAGCATAAGTTAAAAAAATATTGTGTTAGAGATATATCCATTTTGTAGTAAAAAGACAACGATCTATTATATCATTCATTTTGAGTTATTATTTTAATACTTGAATATGCTTTGACGCTTACGTTAGAGAGATTGTATCTAATATATTTGCAGATAACAATGTATATAAACTTCACAATTACAGATAATTACAAATTCCTAATCTCATCACCAACACTTATTGAGAAGTTGAAATCTTTTTTTCCAAATAAATTCGAAAAAGGTACTTTACAGTATTAAATTGATTTAAAGTTGTAGTGCTTGTCGGTTGGTAGCAATTGAAAATAAAATTGTTGATGAAGTAGACAGCTGTCCAAATTGTCTATATTTAAAAAATGCCTGTTTTGTTTTGATATAGGTTATATTTAAAGACATGATAAATCAGGTAAACCTAAAGAAATATTATATAAAAATAAAACAAAAGACAGCAATAAATTTAGAAAGTTACATAATTTATAAAATGTTTTATCTAACAGATTAAGTATAGGTCAAACAGGTAGATATGTAAAATATATGATAGCAGAACACAAAAGGAATATAAAACCAACAAATCTAGAAATTATTCATCAAAAGACAAGCCATTAATTAATTATAGGCAGTTATCAAATTTAAAAAATAGGCTTCTGTGGGAATTATTAAGATTAAACCTAATTTATCTTAATTATTAATATTGTTGATCCTGGATCGCTCAATCGATCAGTACAGTTTTATATAGTCTCCCTCTTTTTTCTGTTCGATGCATTTCTCCAATTACGTAATTATATAATTATGTAATTTTTTCCACCTTGCTTTTATAACATCTAGGTATTATTTCTTTGAATGTCTCTTTTTAATTAGCTCCATATTAATTCAATGGGATAAAAAACACAGTAGCATAGATGCAATCGTACAACGGTGTTCCTGAGCTGCAGCCATCTCATTAATAACGTATTTCTTTGCAAAATTATTACTTTTGACTATTTGCAGCAACTCACCTTTCGTCAAACTGGCATCGTAAGCAATTTTGTGGGTTTAAGAAAGAATATTCTTTTGTTTTGTGCCAGTATCCGAAATCCTTTCTGAATGTCTTGAATGGCATGGAGCGTTGTCTAATACTATTATTAAATAAACCGTGTTTTCTAATCCCTCTGTTCTCCCTCATTGTATTTTATATTTTTAATTACATTATATCTAAATTAACTGAGACTGCTCGTCGTCCGTCCTAACCTCCATATCTTCTCTCATCAGTATTCTTTTGATCTCCACTTGTACCAGGTTAAGGTTTTCCTGAGAAATCCTGAAGGGGGAAAATATTCTTACATTATATTTTCAATTAGATCCTTGATGTTCTTTGCGTTTTCATAGGTCAAGAACCTCTGCTATTATACCTCCAACAACGACACGAAACGAAACCAAAGAAGAAATAAGACATCACAATGACAATCCAACGGCATAACTTGGTTTAGTAATTAAATTCCATAAAAACCAATGCTAACTATGTCCCTAACTATGTAAAAATGTCCCTAATTTAAAATCTCTTAAATTAAAATAATTTCTAGATTTTTCTTCATATTAAATCCTTCCATATTTGGGCTATAGAAAAAAACATTGTTTTACACACGACGATAAAATTCCATTATCGATTCTTTTTACTATTGTGAGTAGTTTTTTTTACACATCCTGATAATATAAGTTGACACGTAGATTTAGAGAAAAGTCCTCTACAATTTTTTTACCCCTTTCCCCCAACCAAATATCCAGTAATAAACATTCGTTTTTAAAATGACATTACACTTATCAGTAACTTCAATGTAAAAATTGATTTATGGTTATCTACACGATTATCATTAATATTATGGTATATTTAAAAAATTTCAAGTGCAGGTAAAAAAACTACTTTCCGGAGATCAGGTGAAGTAAGATGTATATTTATGATAAAATGCCATTTGTTGATGTTTACGTATATAAATATTTTAATAATTTACTCACTTAATTTGGCCACTTCAAAAAGCTAGTATCTAGATTAAAGAAGAGTGATCCACCTGTTCCAGTTATCACAAATTTAAATAGAATATTTAGCTGTTGTTAACCTTAACCTATTATGACACAAATATTGCTAGTTTTATTTTCCTAGTTATAATAAGCAGAGCCTAAAAAAATTGATTAATAAATCATACAGCAAGCCAAGTCAATATGACAGGCGAATTACATCAACCAGTAGTACCACCAAGTAAGCTGATACGATGATATTGCTATGCTAAGCATTATAATTTGTTTTTTCTACGTTCATGCACAAAACAAAACTTTATTGAACTATATTTAGTGGAAAAAGTGGTTCTTTATTGAACTAGTGGAATAAAATGTTTATTGCATTAATCTGTCATTCTACTACAGAGTTTTGTCATCATGACAAACATAAACGTTCAAAACGACTTCATATTTTCCTCCACTTAATGTCATCTAAATAAAACATTTTTTGGTATTTGCATGAACGTAGAAATAATATTGTATGCAACTCGTACAAAAAGTGCTGTTCTACTCGCTCTGACGATCTCGTTGGACAATTTCACGTCGCGTGCAATAAACACTTACTTTTTGTACTTGTTGCATAAATAACTATTAATTATACATTTTTTCCTACGCTCACGCAAAAAACAAAATATTATTGAACTATATTTAGTGGAAAAGTGGTTATTTTTATTGCATTCATGTCATTCTACTACAGCGTTTTGTCATCATGACAAACATAAGCATTCAAATCCTACACTTAGTGTCATCTAAATAAAACATTTTTTGGTTTTTGCATGAATGTAGAAAAAATATTGTATGCATCTTGTACAAAAAGTGTTTATTGTACTTGTTGCATAAATAAGTATTAACGCTGTGTTAATAAATGTATTAGAATAACTTGATCGACAAACCTTGTATTATTACAATAGTGAATTATAGTAATAGACAAAAAACCGAATTTTCTGAAGCGAAACTATACGTATATTCGTTTATATAAAAAATTAAAAAGTTTATAATAAATATAATACAGTAGTACAATAAATCCTGACTTTTCTATATTAGATCAGGTATTTATACAGGGTACAGGACTTATAATGTCATTAATTTTAACCACGTATTCGGAAGTCGAGCGGTGAATCGAACAACGTCATACCTGCGTTGCCACATCACAGCTAAATATTTACGTTCTTTCATAGACTGTTAATACGTATATGTATAATAAATAATAGTATTAACTTAGCTACGCAAAATGTTTTGGTTAAGTTTAAGTTTCATAATGCTTTCTGAAGTCAAGTTTCATTTAAAAAAATAATAATAAATGAGAGCTATTTATCTGTTTGAATTTGTATACCAAAATTTTTAATCAAAATAGCACAACGTATTTTATCAAATAAACGAGAACACTGAAAACACACAAAGTTGAAAAGCCACTTTTTCGACAAGAACATTTTGATTGTAGATATCTCAAAGCAAGGTCTGGATCACGTTTGGACATTATGCGATAACTATTTATAAATTGGTATTACGAAAAACGTACAGCCTCACATACTTAAACGGTATATTCAAACTTTTGGAGTGTGCTGCTGGATGCATATTTACGTAGCCGTAGATGTACAAGTTCCTCAAAACAATTTTTTGATGAACTTTTCTTTGATCTCTATTGGTGAGTGGAACAATTAGAACTTATGCCAAAAGTTGAAAGTAGATTTCATTACAAGTACGTCTGCAGTTTAAAACAAGTCACCAAATTCGAGTGTCATTATTACGGCAATAGATACTAGTGAAAATTTTTAAATTTGGCAACGTTGTATTCAGTCGGTCAACGAGTTGGTTTCGGAGCAGTATGAATCGGTCAGTGACAGCCTGAAAAGGGGTTTAAATAATGATTTGAAAATACTTTTTTTTATCATATATATGCATTTAACTTTTTTTATCGCGAACCTAATACCTTTTTTTAAAGATATTAAATAATCTGTAAATTTTGTTGGAAGCACAGTCAAGCTACCAAATGGCCTTCCTTCCTTCGCAGCAACTTTAAATTCTCAAAATACTGCAGATTTTGTAGTGTGTTATTTGCGATAACAGTGCTTATTTATTTTATTAATAAATAGATATATTTAAAAATAGTAATAAATTTAATCTCAAGCTAAAATTGGCAACAGATTACAGTTTTCGTAAGTAAATATAAAAACTAAGTGATCAAAGAAATATATTATTTTTAACTTTAGACTAACAATTTAGAAAAAAATAAACTTTAACAACAATATAACGATATACATATCTACAAATTTTGCTCGTGAAGGAAACATTTTTTTAGATGCAATGCCATCTATTATTATCTTTGAGTAATGTGTTAATGTGTACAGCAAAAAATATTTTTTTACTTTTGGAAGTCGCTGTTGTTATATTTTTAAAATTATCATTGCATTGTGTAAAAAGTTATTGTGTGCATATTGTAAAACGTAGAACGTCAGAATACACAAGTACTCAGAAGATTTTCGAAGATTTTTTTTTAATAAATTCTTTTACATGTAGATATACTAACATTCGTCAATCTAGGAAACAGCTAATTTTTTGTGTCCATTAAATATTTATTTACACGTAGAAATTTTCCTTGGTTCAAGATGCTTATGTAACTTGCAAATCAATGTATTGTTGAATCAAGTTCATATTTCTTCCTGTTATTCATTATTGATTAATATGTGTCATATTAAAACTATCCATATGATTTTTACAGTGTCGTCCTTATCTACAACTATACCTATATGTACCAACGAAAAGTAACACATTTTCGACAACGATGTTTTTATATTAATTATTCAATGAGATGCTAGATATTAAAAAAACCGTAGGTCAATCAATAGAGTATTGCGATATACACTAATATAATGCCAGGCAAAAGTACCTGCTGTAACCTCGAAATGTTATTCAGATGATTTTATTGTTTTACTTACTGATATTTAGCTTTGTAATGTTATTTAACTTTTTAAAAAGAAACGTCACATTTCCAAGGAAAACACAAATTAATCTGTTTAATGTTTTTAAAACCTAAAAACTTGACAGACTTTCTCGTCATCTTTGTTGTTGTGTTATTTTCAAAATATTGAATGAGACGACACGACGTACAACAAACAGTGTAGACATTTTAAAAGTGTTCATCCTGTATATACTTTAGGCGCCCTCGTTTTCTCAGGAAGCTATATTTATGTTGGTTGTTATAAAAAAAATATTGAGCGAAACATAACGATTACTTAATCCCATTTAATCCAATTATATAATTTATTTGGCAAACGACCAAAAATAGATTTATTTTTATTTCAATTTTATCAAGGCAATTTCATATGCACTAACAAATAACCCCAAAGCATAATTATAATTATAATTAGTAATTTTTATCAAAAGTTATTTAATAAAAAATTAAGAGATTGTTTACAGAGAAATCCAGTATAAACCGGAATTCTCTTTAAAAAATTTGCTCTTATAGTAGTAAATAAATTTAAAAAACATATATTTTTCTACATAGCCTTAACACAATTTTTTCACCCATCATCGTAGAATGTCAATTGCGCACGAATGATTTTACACCCTCGTCATTTTCTAAATGGTTGCCTCCCAACGCTTTTAAACTGTACTTCAACGAATTCGCCTTTTAACTAATCCCTTTTATGGCATCAGTGACACAGATTTCCACAACTGAAGGGTGAGATTTGTTCTTGGCATTGGCACTTAAAGGTACCAAAGAGCAAACAAATCGAAGTTCCCAGTGCATTTGTAACAAGTTCTGGCTAAGGCTATTGATAAAAACATTAGTTCTGTGCCTGGCAGCGACCAATTACCTAGACCACAGCATAACAATTCAAAAAATCATAATAAATATATCAAAATTGTTTATTGTTTTTACACACTATACACTATAATAAGATATCATTTAATGCAGTTAAAATTATTTATTTTATATTACAATATGTTGCCATAATATTGTGGTGTAATTGTATAGACTATTTTTGAAATATATACTAAATATTAATGTCTGCATGATTGTTGACTTTATCTTAGCAAAATAATATCTAGATCAAACTCAAATAGTAAAGCAATATCAGATCTTGTTATATAAGTAATATAATATGCGTATTTGTTATTAATAACAATCCTAATATTTTGATTTATTTACGCGGGTATCCGTTTATTTTCATCTAAGGAAGCTATCACGAGAATTTCTGGACACTGATTTCATCAATTTTATATGATATTGATATGACTGTCATGTTCAAATCACACATTATATTTTTTGCAAAACTCATACATTTAAAGAAATTTTACCGAATCATAATTTAATGAGGAATTTGATGCAGACAATACGTCACTAATAAAATATAACGCATACTACGTTTGTAACATATCTAAATAAGACTCAATTTAACACATAATTTTGCTGAATATCAAACAATTAGACATTATGGAGCCACTGCCTAACAGCTCTATAAATAAATTATTAATTTGTTCATGCCAGAGTGTATTAACAAATTGTCATTCTTCATATTGTGTAAAATTATAAAATAAAATGTTAAATTATGGAAATACGATATTTTGCTTATGCTACGTCACAAAATATCTTATCGTGTTTCCATTGCAGTCTAGCGACGAGTCGCAGTCGATTTCAGTGCAACTTGTATCGATAATTATTATTGTCGTCAACATGAGGACCAAAAATTGGATTAAAATTGATATGTACATCGTTACTTGTATATGGTAAGCATCATGAAACTGCGTAATTAACAACGGAATGATTTCATAATCTTCTTCCAATAAAAGCGCCAATGCAAGTTTTATGATGCTAATCAAAAATATACTTTGCCACAATATAGAGGGTCTTTCCAAATTGGCCTGCCAAAATCTAATTGTAGATTCTACGATGAAAAATAGGAAAAAAGGTATACATAAAAAAAAGTCGAAAACGCCCCCTAGGGAGCTATGACCCCCTTAACAAAGACTTTAAAAAGGTGCCCAGAATGTGTTCTTTTCTAAATATTTCAAAAACTGCCTAAGATAAAACAATAAAATTTTGGACTATCATAATTAGACAGTAAACTTTTTGCCGTCATGCCAAAAAAATTAAAATTTTGATGAATTTTCTTGGAAAGGTACTCTTATGGCACTTCGATAAAATACCCTGTTGTTGAGTAATATTAATTTAAAATTTTTTTGACATACCACAAAAGTTTAAGTTAGAAACTTTAAATAATCAAAATATCCTTAGTAGGCTGTGAAAAAATACTGTCGACTTATTTGACACTCTTTAAAGTGTTATTTAAACCTTTTAAAGTATTAAAAATCAGTAATGTTAATAATCAGTAACTACTTGTAAAATGTTTAATTTTAATATAGCTTATTAATACTTGTATGTCAAAAAACAAACAAATACATTCTCAAAACCTACTAGGGACAATTTCATAATATCTATTTAATATTTTTGCGGTATGTCACAAAATTGTTATTACTCGGAAACGAAACAATTTATAGAAATAAAACAAGAGTAGTTTTTTTAAACTGTTCAAAATTTTGAATTTTTATTTTATGGCGAAAATCTTGAGATATGAAAATGTTAGGGCAATATTTGCTCAACGACCCTCCTCCCCAGTTTGGCACGCCTATAATTAATTATACGGAATTGGTTTTATACGCAGTATTGCCGCTTCTTACGAAGGAACGTTGGATTGTCAAAGCGATATAACTTTTAATGATGGGATTGTGCTATGACAAACCAATTGAATGAAACAAAAAACAATTATAATTAATATGTATATCCAAATAATTGCACGACACAACTGAAAAATGTAAATATTTTTCACTCTGCCTGGACGAAATCACCTATCTGATATCAACGAACTTGTAATTTTTCTTCGAATTATTGAAGAGGACTTCAGTGTAGCAGAGGAGATGCTTTATCTTGTACTTAGAAACGGAATGATGATTTCATCATTTCTACCAATAAAAGGGTCAATGCAAGCTCTATGATGCTAATCAAATATACTTGGCCACAATGCGACTAAAAATAAGTTATATATAAACGTTCCCTAAAAGGTAAAAAGTATATGCACAAATATTCATAAACGTGGCAAACTGGGAGGAATCTGGGGTAAATATTGCTTTAACTTTTTTGTATATCGAAATTTGATGAATTTTACATGAAAATAAAATGCCCTGTTTTCGTGTAATATTAATTTAAAAATTTTGTGGCATTTTACAAAGGTTTAAGTTGGTAACTATAAATAGTCAAAATATCTGTCAGTTTATTTAATACACATTAAAATGTTATTTAAACGTTTTGAAGGATTAAACATCAGTAATATAATTATATGCAAATTTTTGAAATTTAATATAGTCTATTATTACTTCAAAAAATTTTAAAATCATTTGCAATATGTGTCAAAAAAACTAACAAATAAATTTTCAAAGCCTAAGTGACAATGTTACCACGCTAATATAATATCTAATATTTTTATAGTATGTCGCAAAATTTTTAAATTAATATTACTCGAAAACGAAACAATTTATCAAAGTAAACAAGTTAATTTTTTGATCTGACTGCGAAAATATCGAGATATGACAAAGTTATAGCAATATTTACTCAGTAACCCTCCTCCCCAGTTTGGCACGTCTATGATAAATTATACGGAATTGGTTTAATACTAAAAATTGAAATTGTCAAAGTAAAAAACTTTTAGTGATGGAGTGCTTATTAAACATTGTGCATTCCAAATGGCAAACCAATTGAATAAAACAAAAATTGCCGAAAAATTAGAAACAGTCGCAGTGTCGTATCAAACAATTACAAGAAGTGTAGACCACATAAATGAATTTGTATATCCAAAAAATTGCACTATACAACTGAAAACTGTAAATATTTTTCACTATACCTGGACGAAAGCACTGACCTATCCGACATTAGCCAACTTATAATTTTTGTTCTAACTATTGAAGAGGAATTCAGTTAGCAGAGGAGGTGCTTGATCTTATTTCTCTGTATGGTATTACTAAGGGTAAGAGCAGACCTCGCATTTTCAACAAACCTGAGGGTCTATTCACGAATGTCCACAGAGCAATACGTATGTGATATTTTTATCCTTGCAGAAGAATTCGAAAATCGAATAGCGAATTTAAGAAAATCGAAGGAGATATTTATTTCAGTGTTTACTCAGTCACTTACTATTTCTGATGAGAACGTAAGCAGAGCAGACTTTTTAAGATACTCCTAGGAGAACGTTAACTCAGCTTGAGTAACTTAGATCTATGGTGAGCACAATATTGAGAAGCACGTATCGTTGCGAAAGCCTTTGCAACATTCAATTTATGTAGTAAAAATATAAGTGTTCCCTGTCTTATAAGTCACTTACTCAGTTGCTTTGTTTGTAAACAACAAATATTAATGATTGATTGATGGTTACTGAAAACCATCATCTTCAATTTTTTACACGTTTTTTTTGTTCCTATTACATATAATTCATAAAGTTGCGTACGAAGTGTTTTATGATCCATCGAAATCATAAAATATATAGAACGCCAGAAGCCTTTACATTAAGCACTGAAAAATAGTCAAACTATGGAGGAGCTAAGAAGGCAGCCATATATAGTAAACTTAATGCAAGCTGTTGGTTATACTGCATTTCCCAGTATACAATTGAAATCAAAACGAAATTGTAATTGGACCATAAAAATCATGTTTCTACGAATTGGCCGTAAAATATTTTGAAATTCCCATCCATTAGCGTGAAGCTACCTCGTTAGTGGAACCAACTCATACAAGATAATTTACCTACTGCAATATTACCAGACTCGCGTTTTCTCCATAAGTTGACTATTTTCAGTACCCCTTTTGGCGTAACTATATATTTTATGATCTTTATGTGCATCTTTCACAATTGCAATTCTATTTATAGCCTTGAAAGTGGATGGCACTGTTCTAATGGAAATATGTAAAATTCAAAAGTTTGATTGCTCCATACTAACTAGCAAAATGAAAATTAAAAATGCTAGTTAATTACCTGGGAAATGTTAGCCATATCCAAATAATAGAGTTTGTATCATATATTTTTCTTTCAGTACCATTTATTTGGAATCATACAATATAATATATTTTACTTGTAGAATTGTTAACAGCCCGTTACTTGAAAGCAAAGTACATATATTAAAATATATCACCATTTTCCTTACATCTTCTATTTACATTATTGCCTTCCAAGGCATGGGCAATTTCTTTTATTTATGTGGTTAGATACACGATACTTTCAAGACGGACATAAAACCAGAGATCGATATCTATGTAGGTAGAAACTTGCTACGTTCTACATGTACCTATTATGATTTCCCTACTTTAAATAAACTACATTATATACATATGTCTTCCTACAATCGTATAACAATGAATAATAAAATATTGAAAATTTGGAAACACGGAAATAATTCAAGCATGTTCTTTTAAACGTTAAAAAATTATTGACTCTCACCTATTTCCATGTATGAAAAATATCTAGCGGTAATTAATGGTATGTTTTAGGGTTTAATGTAGAATTATTTTTATCTACTTTATGTCAGTTTTAACACCTACGGATAATCTCGACTTAACAGGGCGGGTATTTTCTAACTATCATTCGCTAAGCGTTTTCAAACGCATAGTGCATATGACGTCAATTCACGTATAGCATCTGCAATTTGATATTCTCTAACTGCTTTGCGATTCGGTTTCGTAAAAACGCTCGCCGTTTTCAAAACAGTTACCATTTGGTAACTCTTTGCTTATCGTTTTTACGGCGCCGGCGTGTTGACATCTCGACTTCTCTACTCTCCAGATAATTATTCCGTAATCTGTGGTTACCACAAACGAAGTTTAATGTTGAGGTTATTTGATAAAAAATCATTACCTTATAAACTTATTAATGTGAGAAATATAAACTTAAAATAGAAATTGAGGACATGTTATTGATACATTTGATAAAGGAGATCGAAAATGAGGAAAATATGCGTCAACGGTATATTGCTGATGATCCATTCGATTTATCCGATTTCAGTTTCATAAAATTATTCAGGTTAAAAAAACAAGATGTCGATATGAGTTATGTTCTTAATATCCTATTATTTAGTTTGTAAACACGTCATTGGCGTACAGTGTGGTTAACCATCAGTCAGTACATTCTTTTCTCTTGTTTCTCGTTAGTGTTATTCTTTGTGTATTTTTGTGGGTGTTATTGTTGGAACATGTCATGTTTTACAAGGGACTGTAAAATTAAAAAAAAAAAAAATCTTCATATCCAGAATTCAATTTCATTGATTCAATTCACAATCAGCTAAATCTTTATTTCTCCGCCCATTTTATGTGCAATGACAACCAGGATTTTAACCTTATGAAGTAAAAAGTAGCTAGTAGTATGCGACATTTGTAAACAGTCTAAGTTTTTTTATTGCGGTTTCTTAAAATATTGTTATAGGTAAATGATACCGCTTTACTGAAAAATCAAAAGCGTATTTTAATCTTATTTTATTATAAATGGTACTGTTAACATTTGCCAATAAGACTGAGAACAGAGTTATGACAAAAAAAAGATCGATATTCCTGGTTTTAACGTCAAAAATCAAATACAGAGTTGTGATATATGCATTGTTTAGTACCTAAAAATGAGGCGATGGCGACCTATCTAAGAATAAGGGATGCGGTTGGAAGACAGAAGGTCGAATAGAGGGTCACTCTGCTATAGCCTTCAGGGCGGGGAATGAGATCCTAATCTTTGAGGGTTACTGAAGCGAAGGATAGATTAAGGTTGGGAGAGAAGTATACTATAACCTTCCTTTCCAGAGAAAGTTGGGAGCGGGCAGAGGACATGTTTCTCCCGGGATCTCTGATATGCTACACAGATGCGTCTCAGGTAGGAGATGAGTTTTATGAGGCAGGCATATACCGGGAAAATTGAGATATCCGGCAGAGCTTTTCACTGGGCATATATTCCACGATATTTTAGGAGATGCCCTGGAGTCCCTGGCTGGACAAAGGGAGGTGAAGTTGATCTGGGTTCCGGGCCATAAAGGAATTCCCGGTAACGAGAGGGCTGACCTGTTAGCTCGTCTCGGATCTGGGGCACCTGGCCAGGGACCGGAACTCATTCTCGAAATTACACGAAGTAGCATTAATAGTGCCTTTAATAAATGAGTCTATCAAACACTAGGAGGCAATTGGAGAAGGAATGGAGGATGTAAATAGGCCCATGACTTCTTCATTGAGCCTAATAAATCTAGGACGATCTTTGAACCAAATGGCGGGAATCCTAACGGGTTACTACAGACTCAGGAGGCATTTAAGCCTGATAGGAATAGAAGAGGATCCCTTATGCCCCGATTGTGGAGAGGGGGAGCAGACCCCTATCCATTTTCTGGGGCACCTTGGGAGACTAAGATATAGGATCTATGGCGTCGAGGAGCTGCAAAGTGAAGAGATGAGGAGCCTACCATGGACCAGGATCCTGGCGTTCATTAGGGTGTCGGGTAGGTTCGAGGAGGACCGAGGGCAGATAGTGAAGAGGTTATGGGATGGTAGGGTAGGCAAAAAGGGCTCACGTGTGGCCAGACAGTTGCCGCCCAATATACTACTACTATACCTACTAGTACCTGAAAAACACATTCAGTTGGTGGTGGTGACAAAATATCTCGTTATATTCTAAAAGCCTCTTAACAATCACAAAGCAGTCGTGCTTACAAAAATTATTTTCTGTGGAAAGTAACCAACAAGGTAAGCTAATTAATGTTAAATTCCTCGGAGTTTTCCATCGTTTTTTTAATAAGTTTTGTTATGCATATGCATTGTAGTATATGACAATTATTTAACATTATCTTTGAAGAATAATATCTATTCTGGTAATTAAAGTAAGCTTGACAGAATAAAAAGTTGGTTCAACTTCTATTTCTTTTTTTTTATATCCTGAACGAATACAATCACAAAGAGTAGTAATTTTGCTATCGGGCTTCGTTATAGAATTAGTCGCCATCAAAGTGAAAAGTTAAAAAATAAATTTCACTTTTAACTTTTAAACCGTTGCCATGACAACGAAATTAGGGTGATTAAAGCAACTCATAGTACAAAATAAATTTTAATTGTTATTAATAAAGTGATTTTTCTCAAAATCGGTACGAGATATCGATTGACATGGTATACCATTTTTTAGCAAAATGAGAGAAATCGATTTGTGAAAGATAAATGCCAAATTTGCCAACGCTGTCAAATATGTATAACTATAAACAAATAATTTCGTCTGCTCCTGAATGAATATCAATTTAAGCTTGTAAATAAGCCTTACTATGAGTTAATTTAATTGCCCAAATTGCATTGCTATCATGGCAAAACGGCTTAAAAGTTATAATTGAAATTTATAACTCTATAACGAAGCCTGATAGCAATTTTTTTTATATGAAGTACTGTTACTATTTTGACCTCTCCTGTATGTTCTTTGATTTTTGACATGGTCTTTCCGGATACCTTATATACAGGATGAGAACTTATCTAAAAAAGTCTGAGTGTACAGGGAACTCTTACAAATACAATTTTGTAAAGAAAAAATCAAAAAGAACAGTTCAAAAATGATTTAAAAATACACTTCGGCACGGCACTGAAAACTGGTCCACTGTAAAACCTGATAAGACCGCAATTTACGACCGGACAAACAATTGAAATAAATTCTCAAGGAAAGAAATAACATTTTATAACGCCGATTTTATACAGCAAATTTAACTGCTTTTGTTGCTATTGTTGCTATTGTTATTAATTTTTTACTGTATTAGAAAGGTATTTTAAGCTAATATAAATCAAATCTACTACAATTCTTATCAATGAAGTCATATGTATATTTTCTGATACCAAACATCTAGGTATGCTAATCAATAATTCTACAGGCAAAGCTCTATTCAATAATTATCTAAAGAAATTAATCTGAATTTACTAACTTGCTTTAATGAAACACTCTATAAATATCTAACTTCACTTTTTGGCAGTGGGAACACGACAATTCAACCACAATGGCCTATTTCTGCATTTTTAGGATTGCTTCTTCAGGTGGCCTCCTTTAAATTGAATCAAATATCTAACCATAAAAATTATTATAAAAATTAAAATTATTTAAAATTAAATATCGGCAATGACAATAGTGACATTATCCTGTCAATGAATTAAATAAAATATGACAATACCTACTTAAATAATGTTTACCCTTTATGTACAAGTTTTTATATATTTTTAGGCATTAATAATATTGTGTGAAACTAATCACTCTGTGGACAAAAGCCCCAACCAGCGTTCAATTACACCCACAATATCTACCCATATATTCTTTATTATTAGCTTTTGTAACATTTTTTACTGTATTAGAAAGGTATTTTAAGCTAATATAAATCAAATCTACTACAATTCCTATCAATGAAGTCATATGTATGTTCTCTGATACCAAACATCTAGGTATGCTAATGAACAATTCCACAGACAAAGCTCTATTCAATAATTATCTAAAGAAATTAATCTATCTGAATTTACTAACCTGCTTTAATGAACACACTCTATAAAAAAGTAAATTTTTTCTTAAAACTGTAACACCTTGTAGCTCAAAAATTAAGAGGTTTAGAACATATGTTGATATTAAGTTTTCTTCTCAAAATGACCGAAGGATTCACACCCTTAAGTATCGCCATTCAATTAATGAACACCCTGTATATATACGCAGATATGTTATTTTCCTACATTATCGCTATTTCATTTCAAATAGTTCTGATATAATATAAACTTTTTCAAATCATTCGCAGATAATTCTGCCGCTTGAGATTTACTAGTTTTTACGGAAGCTTTCAACTTTTCAATTTCCTTGAAGGCTATGGTGTAGGATGAGATGCTAATCATTTGTTATACATCTCCTATTCGAATTGTTGATTGTAAGGGCAACCATATACACAATATACAGAGATATTATATTGAACATAAACAATTTTCGATCTCAGTATTCCACATTCGTGCCAAAACTGATTGCAGTTCCAGGTGTTGGAATTTGCGGATAATCGATTGATTTTTGTTACTTATTGATTCTCAACAGTATCAATGATATTATCTTTTTTTATCTAAACCTGAGTCTAAACCCATCCGTTAGGTGAAAGATAAACTGAGATTTGATACAAGAACTATGATCGATTGGATTATTGTAGGTCCGGGTAAGATAAAAGATAATTGCGTTTATTTAGATCGTTAATCCAGAAACAATTATTTAATTACTAGTTATCTTTATAATCGAAAGAACTCATGAACTTACGAAAATAAATAAAAAATATTTTTTTTTAAGAAGTGAAAAGTTCTCTATTCACTAAGTGTGTATAAGAGATGTGCACACAATTGATTTTTATACATAATAAATATTTTTGATAAACCTTTTGGAAAATATTTATTAATTAAAAAAAGTTTGCAAATAGAGAAGTTCTTTCAATCAGTTTTACTCGTAAACCAGACTTTGTCCGAAGGACGTAAAGAAGTAGTAATTTATTGAAAATTGAAAGACGAATCCGAAAATATTATGTTTGTTACAATAAACCAGTGGCGTACTATTTTATTTAAAAAAATATGCCTACCATTGAATAATAAATAACTACTCAATGCTTGTACCTACTTCCGCCACTGCAGCATCTAAATTTTAGGAAAATTCTACATCGGCTAATTTACTTATCTAATATGAAATAAAAAAATATATCAAGTACAAGTGTAATCTTACACACTAATTTAGCTTACTGTGACATAAAATGCATGAAGATCTTAGAGAAAAAATGACACTTAATATGCTGTAAGCGAAGATGACGTGCATGCAAATGAATGTTTGCATATTGTTAGTGAAGAATTTATTTAATTTTTAACCTTCTCTATTACGCTTTCATCACAATGTAATTTTCTGTTAAAACTGCAACTAAAGAGGATACTCAGTCTGGTTGCTAAGTCGTTTATATGAATTTTATTTATTTATTATATATTATATTTATTGTTCTCATTTTTTAATTTTATGAAAATATATAATTTTTAAATTCTTATATCTTGCATATCGGAAATAAACGTAATTATTATGCATAAAATACCCTCCTCCTTAGTGGTATATAAAAGAAGTTATTTATCTTCAAACACTGACAAATGTCAACTGATAACAGTACAAACTAATGAAAAGCACATCATGTTTGTTAATACTTAAGGGCGCCATATCTTGAAATTGCGTTTTTTTGCAAATACAAATAATTTTAGACGTTTAAGAGGGTGAACCTTATAAGCACAGCAGTACTGTGTCGAACACATTATTATTGATCTTCGGTTTCAGAAGATACAAAAGTATCTCACATTAGCTTTCACTTTACGTGTATTGAAATTATCAAATTACATAATTCTAATGCCAATAAAAGAGTTACTATTTGTTTAGTGCAAGATTGACTCAAAATTAAGTATATAATCACTTAAACGTAGAATACACTGATAGACAGGTAGATACATAGATGGAGAGGTGACCAACCTTAAGACCTGATTTGACACCAATGCATTTTTTTCTGTGGGGTTACACGCTCGATGGTCTGAGACACCATTAGAGTTCCAAGAGAACTCTTATTGGTCGAATTCTTAGCGTGTATTTTCATTCAACAGGATCCAGCTACTCCAAGGAATGCGGGTCAATCATTTTTATAGGTGTAGCTAAGTTCAAAGTTGTCATATTGAGTCAATCTTGTAGTCCATCATTCACTTAACAAATGGTAAGTCCTTTACTGGCATTAAGATTATCTAAGATCTAAGGTAATTTGCTAATATTACTCCATAAATCCTAAAATTCTTAAAAGCCGTAAAGCATTGAGTCGTAAAACCTTAAAGGATGTATAACCAGTAATGAAAACAAACAATAAATTTATTTCCTGGTTTAATTTTAACATAATTAATTCATTAAACATAAATCAAAACTAATCAAAATATATAAAAGGTTCAATGATGTTGTAGCACTTAATGAATATAAAATTTTAAGAAAAGAAATTAAAACTGATCTTAATGCAGCATATCGGGATTACGTTTTGGCAGCGGAGGTAAACATTCAAAATAATCGTTCTAAATTGTGGACTTTTACAAACGATAAAATGTCGTCGAATTTGTCTAGTAGTATATCTTATAATAATATTCGGATGAGTAAGCTGCAAGAACTTATGGATGCATTTGAAGATTTCTTTGCCAAATCCTATTTATCATCAAGTAATTTAACATTAAAGAGTTACTAGTCTTAAATATGCGTAATCTCAGTAACACTGCGGTACCGGATGCATTGAAGCAAATGAAACCCAAATTAACGACATGCCCTGACAGTATCCCTGCGTTTATGTTACGCGATTGTCCATATGTTCTTGCTCGTTCTTTGATTATTGTATTAATATTTATTATATGTTTGAAAACGACAACAATTCCTGTAACATGCAAATTATCCAAGGTCTGCCCTATCTACAAAAAGTGTGGATAAATTTAATATTATGAATTTCAGACATATCTCCATTATTTCTTATTTTTGCAAGGTCTTTGAAATTTTGTACATAATCGGTTATATCATCATGTCAGCAGAATGTTAACTGTACATGAGGATGGGTTTATAGAGGGACGTTCTACCATTACTACTTTAGTAAACGTCACACAATTCATTTCTAAAACTCTGAACAAGCAGTCCCAGGTTGATGTCGTATACACTGACATGTCGAAGGCATTCGACAGACTTGATCATGGCATGTTACGAAAATTATTATCGTGTGGTTCGTCATTAAATTTAATTATCATTTCTTACCTGAGAGGCAGAAAACAGTATATCATGTTTAATGGATTTAAATCTACTGAATACGTAACTTCCAACTTCATCCGGAGTGCCTCAGGGAAGCAACCTCGGGCCTTTGTTATTTCATATTTCTATAAATGATATAGTTAATGTTGTAGAAATTCAAAGCCTTCTTTATGAAGATGATTTAAAAATTTACTGTGAGATTCACTCACACAAGATGCTCGGTTATATAATAATTTGAAACGCTTTGAAGATTGGTGCACCTTAAATCATCTCAAGGTTAATGTCGTAAAATGTAATGTAATGTCATATTCTCTCAAAAAAAAAAAGATCTGATCTATTATGATTACAAGGTAAACTTTATGTATCGATTTTTAGCGCGTTAGAATAAGGACTTTTCTAATACTGAAACTTATCATACTAGGCTTTTGTAATGTCAAAGCTAGAGTATGCCTCAGTAGTTTGGAGTCATCACTGTCAACCTCAAATTGGAAACTGTTAAAAAACGTTTTTTCAAATTATCTTATAAATCAGACAATATCTACCCTGACATTTCAAGATTCTTTACGGCAGAGACATAGTTTTAAAAGTTTAAGTATTGGTAGACAGTGTCATTCAACTACATTTTTCTTTAAAGTAATGAATAATGCTATAGATGATTCGGGCATGGTTAAATATTCCCAGGTTCTTATCACGCTCTGTTGTTACCTTCCATCTTCCTGTTCCTCTACTAATATGTTAATCAAATCCGCTTTTTTCAGTATTGCACTAACTATAATAATTTAATAAGCAGCCAGTTTGATATATTTAACACAGATATTGCCCGTATTAATGCAGCGTTCTTAGATTAGCTTTACTCTTGTTTTTATTGTTAATTGCAATAATTTAGCACATTTTCATTGTTAACCTCATCCTATAATTAGCGTAAACTGTAATTTTAAAAATTAAAATAAACATATTATTAGCACTTAAGACTCTGGTGCCACAACACATTTCCGGATTGGAGTTTCTATATTATATTTTCATATGTCAACCACCAAATTATATCCCAAAGTTTCTAACCGTTGCTTAAACACCCTGTATTTCAAATGTTAAAAATATATTTCGAGTATTGCATAATTTATTAATTTTATGCATTTGTTTCAGCACTAATCGGTTCTTTCGCCATGGGAACAACGTTCTTCGTTTCTCCGGTATCTGGAGTCCTCACGGATTACATAGGAATAAGGAAAACTACTTTCTTGGGCGGAGCCATCGCTTCCTGCGGCATGTTCCTCTCCTCCTTCTTCGTGGACAACATCGTCGCGCTCTGCATTACTTACGGCATCATGTACGGATTAGGGGGTGCCCTGGCCTACACCCCCTCCCTGGCAGTGTTGGGACACTACTTCAAGAAATACCTAGGCATAGTGAACGGCTTCGTGACGGCGGGAAGCTCCGTCTTCACCATAGCCATGCCGTATTTCATAGGTTTCCTGCTAAAATATCTCGGGATAGTGTGGACGTTAAGGGTGCTGGCGATGATATCAGGGTTGATTATGATTTGCGCGTTTCTGTTTAAACCAGTGAAGTACAACGTTTCAAGTAAAAAGATCTCCTGCAGGGATGTGTTCAATTTAACTGTTATCACTAATACCAAGTATATTATTTGGACTACTGTTATAGCTATTTCTCTGTTTGGTTATTTCGTTCCTTACGTGTATATGTTGAAATTCGTGGAGAAAAATTTTCCCAAGGGATCGGATACTAAGCTTCCCATTTTATGTATAGGAATCACCTCTGGAATTGGAAGGTTAATTTTCGGATACGTTGCTGACATGCCGAGAGTGAACCGGATATATCTCCAGCAAGTATCCTTTTTAAGTATTGGAACCCTGACCATTCTCTTACCATTCACCGGTGGTTATTACGGTTGGCTGATAGTTATGGTATTGGGAATGGGACTTTTCGACGGATGTTTCATCTCACTACTAGGACCTATAGCTTTTGATATCTGCGGCAGAGAAGGAGCGACACAAGCCATAGGATTCTTGCTAGGAGTGTGCTCCATTCCTTTAACCATTGGGCCTTACGTCGCAGGGGTTATTCTGGACAGTCTCAATAGCTTCACTATACCTCTAATTTTGGCTGGAATCCCTCCCGTAATAGGTTCTGTGACTATGTTCGCGATAAAATGCGTGAGAAATAAACGGACTGGCGGTAGCGTTGAAGAGAATCTTAGGAATCAGTCTTTAGAAAGTCGCAAACTTAATCCTTCAGGTAGGTTGTTAGATAAATCTGTTAAGTCATCGTATATTTGTGACGATAATAAGAATTTGAACAAGGAACGCTGCTATACCTACTCTGTACTGTAACTTTGTGATGTTTAGCATTTAGAGACATAATGTTTAAATAGTTCTGGTTAATTTATATCACAGCAATTGTCTAGGTTTTAGACACAACTGAGATATATTGACTGTTAACGTGGGCTTACAAATTTTGAAAAGAAAAATACTGAACATTTTAATTATTGTTTATTTTATAATAGAATTGCTACACTTTTTCCAGACCCAGGTTACTTTGCATTTTTACTAGATTACTCAATATTGTTTATGAGCACTAATGCCATTATGGAGTATAATAATGCACTGAATTACATTATCTGATCAATGTAAATAGAATCAGATATAGAATTTACGTTTTCTGAATTAAAAATAGTCCGAAATATAATTATAGATCCATTCTGAAATACATATGACAGACTAATATGAAGATCAAATTGCAAATTATATTTGGAAAAAGTGTAGTAGACTGGCAAAAATTGACAAAATAGTGTGATAAATTATGAAATGTGATATATGTATAATTTTTTAAGATTCTATAAGAACTGTTTAAACACATAATATTGACCCAAACTTGTATATACTCGCGACAAGAATTCAGACGACTTACGTCATACGAACAAATGAATAATTCATTATATTTTCATCAAAATATTTAAGAAACTGCAACTGATAGTAATAAAACTATATACTACACTAAAAGTTTGCATTATATACTGCACTAAATTGCAAAAAATGATTGTTTTTAACGCGACCAAATATTGAAAATTTTGTTGACAATAAAAATAAATGTGTAACGTCAGCCGTGACGTAAGACGTCTGAATTCTTGACGCGAGTATAGGCATTCCTACTGTGCTAATCTTATTAGACTGTAACCAAAATTGTAATACAGAAAAGTTGTTATAATAAAGGAGCAAAAATTCAAGTTTGGATCAGACCCTCCTGTGATAATTTATACAGGGTGATTTTTTGAAAACTCCCCATTCGATAAATCTCAATAAAGATTGCGATAAAAAATTTCCAAAAACATGTAAATTTTTATGTTTTCTTTTGGGGGGGGGGCAGCTTGTGACCTACAAGCGCCTGTGTTCCTATTCTCACCCCTATGAATCCCCACTTAAAAAAATTAAATAAGAACACCCCTTTTGTGATATATTAATGGATAACTAAAATCTTCCTAAATACAATGGTGTATGCATTTTTGCTTTTTGAACGCGTCTTTTTGAAAATCACCCTTTAAAAACTGATATGTCTTACCAAATTGAATTGGATTAAAAATAATTAAAAAAATCAAAAATAAGGTTGAAGTAATAAAGCTTTATTAATTATTTTATCAAGTGTTCAAAATGAGCACCGTTCTGCTCCAAACAATAATACAAATGAGATTCAAATTGCTCTCGCAGTTCTTGAAAAGTTTATGGTGGAATTCCTCTACATTTATGAATTATTCTATGTCGCAAATCTTCAAAAAAACTTTGTTTCTTATCTTTATCTCACTGTTTTTGAGACTTGAAATCAATTTACGTCAGTCACTCTCACTAAGACAGTTGATCGTAGAAATGGTGTTTACAATTGCCGAAAGAGTGGAAATTATTTTCATTTATGAAGCTGAACATAAGTGTGAATGCGCCACAGCCAGAGTTTTCAATAATACATATCCAAATTGGATCGGTCAGTGGTCGCGCGGTTTAAGGTGTCAGTTCTTGAATCGAGGTGATTAGATCGCTGTGGGTTCGACCCCCGCGGTCGGTATACCGTATATAAGCTATATTCCACCCTACCATACCCTCTCTGCGGGTATGGTAGGGTGGAAGAATGTTGGCTTGGGTCAATGTGAGAGATTGATACCGGTTGACGTTTGACTGCCCCCCTAATTAATGAGGTTTTCCAGGTTTCCTCATTCCTGCACTGAATGGTGGTTAGGACCTACCAACGTAAGTAGTTCCTGGGCGCAGATGCGGCCTGATTAATAATAACATGCCGCCCCCTCCCCCGCACAAGTTTTATACTTCTGGGCTAATCCTCGTGATTAGAATGAGGAGTAAATATATTATTATTAAATAAACAGGTGGATCACAGCTTCATTAAATTACTTGTACAGAAGTTTGTAGCTACTGGGTCCGTTGAAAATAAGAGAAATCGTAAATGAAATGGCACAAATGGAGGTACAAGATCCATTCGCCTTAAATGCCACCAGTTATTATTACTTGAACCTTATTTTATTATTTTTTTAATCAAATCCAAATTGGTAAGCCATATCAGTTTTTAAGGGTTGTTTTCAAAAAGACGCGTTCAAAAAGCAAATTTGCATACAGGAAGATTTTAGCTATCCAATGATATATCGCAAGAGGGGTGTTCCCATTTAATATTTTTAAGTGAGGGTTCATGGGGTGAGAAGGTGAGTAGAAACACACACACGCGCTTATAGGTCACAAGTTGACCTCGTAAAAATAAAGATAGACCTGTTTTTGGAAATTTTTTATATCACAGCCGTTTTTGATATTATTCGAGTGGGGAATTTTCAAAAAATCACTCTGCATACAAATTTTATAATAGGCTGTACATAACTTGTTTTGTAATGTATAAGTTAACACGAGTATAAGTTCTGTTAGGCTTTCCCATTATAATAATCGCCACATTTTCAAATAATTATGATAGCGTTGTATCTATGTTATATATCCCCTGTCAACTGCTATCATGTTTACTTGGCTTCGGTTTTACGATACAGAGATCGTTAATGCTTTGTTTTGAATTTATTAATTAGTGGTCGTAATTAATACAATCTTTTAATGATTTATAAAACCCTGAACTGTTACAATATTGTATATCGATGTATTAGTTGACATTTATCTTAAAAAGTTCTTCTTGTCTAACATTCGATATCGAAGTTTTTTGAGAAATTTATTGATATCAATATGTGCCAGTAATTTACGCGTTATTATTTTTGCAGAATAGACACAAATTCAAGGCCTAGCTATTTCTTATAAAATATTAATTGTTTTTGAACTTCCAATATCTTTAACATATATACAGAATATTGTGAAATATTCTGACAAGACTGAAAACTAGACCTTTCTTATTTTACTACCTATATATTTTTTTATTGTCGACTGTCATAATATGCTATCATTGTGAACGTGAACATATTTTTATTAACATTTGTTTAGCACGAAGTCCAACGTGGAAGTTATTTAAACTTAAAACACAAATTATTTATTTATATTAATAGTAATACTACAGTGTCAATTTCCAGATATACAAATTTGATTATTCACGTTTACTAAGCGACTTGTTGATTTCAGTGTCCTGGCAATTTTATTTTTTTTTTTCTAGTAAATCTGCTACATATCCTTCGAAAACAGCGTCACTCTTCCAATCTTTTAATAGTTCTAATATCAACACCACTATTTGCTAAAATTGTAGCGGGCGAAATGAATAACTGATCAGCATTAGGAATGTTTAGATACTTTACAATATTTCGTGGAATCAGGACAAATGTATGCCAATTAACACATTACAGGTACATTTACCCGCCTAGTAAAATAAAAAGACCTTCTAAATTTTCACGTGTTTTGGTCTTATATTCATATACTTCTTAATGATGTCAATATAATTCACTGCACTATCGTCAGTATTTAAATTTGTAAATGTTCTGGGTCTATATGTTTTAGTATATCTCACATAAACCACAAAGACAGTGCCTCCTCCTTAACATCATCAACACAAATTACGGAATTCCATACGTCGACAAGCACCAAATAAACAAAAAATAGCAACTATCTAAAATTTTAATTTTGTTAACTTCTAAGAAAAATGAAAATACAAGTATGGCAGATCTTCATAAGCAGATATTTGTCTTTTGGATCATGGAGCAGAAAATCCATTAACTGTTCATTTGAAAATACTGGACTTTTTCCGATCAATAACCAACCAAGCGGTTTTTCAAAAATGCAGCAAGTTTAGCAAATTTACTGTTATCAATGTCATTTTTGATTCGTAACATACAATTTAATTTTGAATAGATGCACCATAACGACGATTACTTGTACTTTTTTGACTAATAAAATAAGGTACAATTAATTTCTCTATTAATTACAGCAATAAACTATAAGTAATTTATCTGGTCAAAGAAATATGGAAGTAAAGTTTTCTCGGTATCCATTTCCCCAATTTACATATTACTAACTCGTATCCATTGAGAAAACCTATCCATTTCATTTTTATAAAGATCTTATAGATAAGTTTATAGTGGATTTAATCCTAGAATCTTATAGGAAATTGAAACCTCGTTCTCCAATGAATCTTCTATCTCTATATAGCCTTCAACTATTGTTGCTGCCGTCAACCACCTAAGCGTTTAAAGCTGATGATATCGGTACCAGCATCAACCAATTTAAAAAATTGCTATCTGTTTCAGCATTTTCCCAATTTTGTTCATACCAACAACTTGGTTTGTACATTTTCCGTTGTATCTTAAAAGAACCGTCGTGTTGTTACATTTGATGGATGCAGACCAACATACTTCGGATAGAATTATATATAATTTAGGTTTTCTTCTCCACCGTTTGAATCATGGCGTTGGATGTCTGTCTTGGTGTTCGGAATTTGTACTATCAAGATTGAATCATTAACTTCTATATTATCCGTTAATATTTTAATGATTTCATCTCGACAACAAGCCCCAAATATACCGAATACTGAAGCAACCTAAAAATTGTTTATTTAATAATCCTTCATAATTTTATGTGACTGAGCAGTCAGAAACTTATCTGATTTTTTGGCTATAAACTCAATACACTGTCTTTTCAAAAAGGCAACCATTTTCATGTATTTGCTAATAGCTACGTTATGCTAAACTGAAAGTGTGGTTCTGAGTATAGAATAAATGGATCACATTGCTGGTCTTGGCTACATCAGCAAAATATACATACACATTTTCTTAATACAATCCAGTCTTATTTGTTTTATACCAATTCACAAATACAGAATATTTCCTTTATCTTATTTTAGCTTTTTAGGAAGTAAATCTAAACTTACTATCACTTTTATATATATAAAAGTATTTTCTAATTTTTTCTGACAAAACAATTACAGTGCAATGATTCATTGCAGTAGCGAATTAGTGAAATTATAGACTATTCTCATGCCATTATTAATTGCAGAAATAGGTTAATTGGTCTAATAATGCATCTTCCGCCAAAAATTGAACCGTAGAATGAACTAAATCCGCCATGAATATTGTCTAATTATGTCTAATTATTTACAAATTAATAACCAACTAATTACTTAATGCACTCATTGAAAGTCAAAGGTTATCATTTATAAAGTGGACTAATGTTTTGTAACCAGAAGGTACTAAATTTCATAGTAAAATATGCAAAGGATAACACAAATTCCAAAAATTTAGATGTGAGATGCGGTGCAATAAAATCAAGGTTGCATTTATGTTTATTTATATTTCGTGGCCAACATTGTATATATAGTTAAATGTATGTAATTTAGTTATTGCAGTAATGGAAAATATTGCAAATATAATGAATACATTCTGGTTACAATATAGACGAATAACACCTCATGAACATTTAATTTTGATAAGATTTTATATGATACTTCGTACTCGTATGATTATTATTCTAGGCAGCGCCAGAGTTGCAAACGGATATAATATGAATTGTTATACCTACTTGTACAATTGTTGTTACCTAGCTTAAAATTTCTGCGTCTGGGCTGATAATTCATTAGTGCATGTCTATACATTTTTAAAAAGAGAGGTTCGCGATTAGTAGCATTTAAAAATATTGTTACCATATGATTTCAAGTGCACAATATGTGACCTTCAACTTAGATATATCTGTTCAGTAAAAAAATAATAAACATAGATTATTTAAAATGTATTATGTTTGTTGCATAACATGATGATAAAACTGGTACAGTTATTTTCGATCAGAATAATAATTTTAGTAGAATTTTTTCGGAAATGCTTCGCGTACGAAATCATTTCACGATAGAACACAAAGTGATGAATAGTTTTTAGTCCACTTGGGATAATTCATTCATTCATAACAATCGAAAATTTTAACAGTAACTAAACCTAAAGTTGTTTGAATCTAATTGCATTTTTACTGTATAAGCGCTAGAGGTTTTTGTAAAGCACAGAAAAGTACCTTATAAATTAACTGAAGTACTAAAATATGTAATGAGGACATGCTGCTTCCATTTATGCTCAAATTTAGTAGATTTTATACTTATCAAAATCAGTGGCGAAGCGCAAAATGTTTTCACTGGTATACATTGAGAGTAAAAAATTCATATTGTGCAAAACATTAATTTATTTTTCTCAAAAGTATCTATAACATGTTCAATTCACAAAATTAATGTTACTTAAAAAATAATAATAAAATATATAGGTAAATAGTTAAATAAAAATACCTAATTGTTACGGAAGCTCACCTATCTGTTTAGTTTGTTAATTACGTTCCTGTTTGCTTTCGATTTTATAGTTTTTGCAATACCTTTATTTTGATGTTTTCTACAATATTCCAGGCTATATTCGATTTGGTTCTAGATGTGTTCTCGAGACCGTGGAAACTTCGAGAACCATATATATATATATATATAGTTATTACTTGTGAAATGTATCATCATGTAACAATTATTACCAAAAATAACAAATAAAATGAGTCGGCATTAAAACAATTCTTACGTTGAATAGGTTTTTTATCAAAAGACAAAAGTAATTTGTATATGGCTACAAGGCTCCAAACAACACTATTATTTTAACAGTAGCTAAATTGTTTGTGTGTACATTATATAAAATCACAAAAATGTTTTGGAAAATAACTACTAATGTCACTTGTATTCGATTCTTTATCAACAGTTATGATGAAACAACTTTTATTAAGCTCAATCAATGCACAGCTTTATATAGTCTCCTTCAATTTTTATGACATGTTTGACACATTTTTCCAATTAGCTGATGTAATTTTATGCACCTCGTTTCTTATAACTATTTTGTAAAATTTTGGAAAGGTATTTTATTTGGCTAGATATTAATTGAATGGGATTAAAACACAGCAGTATGGATGTCCCTGAGCCTTAGCCGCCTCATCAATAACGTATTTCTTTTCAAAATTATTGCTCTTGACTTTATGCAGTAACTCATTTTTATTCAAACTAGCATTGTACGCAATTTCATTGATTTTGAAAAATTCTTGAATACTCTTTCTTTGTGCCAGTTCAGAATCCTTTCTGAAAGTGTAGAATGTTATGGAAGTTTGTCTAATACAAATTATTAAATATTTGATACAAGACACTCTGGGGTCGTAAGCTTTAAATGTTACTTAAAATGACTTGGTATCTAACTCGACAAACGACAAGGAATAACCCTCAAAATTGATGTAATGTAATGCTAATAATACAATATATATGAACTAAATAATAATTTGGCAGCTTCTGTTGTCCTAGATCTGGATGTACAGGAAAGAATAATGTAAGGTTTGATAGGAGATAGATGGAAATAACTCACAGTACTTTGGTGTTCGATAATACACGGCGATAGCAGGTGTTATACACATATGATTGGTCCTCATTGTTGTTTAGGGCTAGTTGTCTTATTGACTGATGGGGATTTTCTTCAATTTCCAGCGAGAAATTAAACTTGGTTTCTTCAGCGATTTAAGGTCGACCTTGTCGTGTCCTATCTCTTACACACCCAATCTCTCTAAACTTGGCGACCAATTTACTCACCGTAGATCGTGCTATTGGTGGTCTGTCAGCATGTGTTTGATTAAACAGCTCACATGCTTCCGCATGGTTTCGTAGCTTATAACCATATCCAACCATCATTAAGATCTCACGTTCAGTTAAATGTACCATTCCTTCTAAGCTTTAAAAAATTCAGTGATAAATTTGCGAAGATTAATAACGTGTAATTTTTGAAAATGTCACACTACGAGAATGGTGTTTTTTTTTACTAAGCAACGACCAAAAAACTAAATTTATTCATTTTTATCAGTGACCATGAGTGCTAACAAAAAGAACCTAATTTTTATTGCTAAATTTTTTTTCGTTTTTTCTCTTTTTTTTTGTTAATTATTTGCATTTGTTTCGTGTCCAATACAATTTCTTTTATGAAAAATTACGTTAAATAATTTATAGAAATAAATGCCGTTTTCTCGCAATATCTCACTTGTTATTTGAGCCAGACTCATCAAACTCGGCGTACTTTAAAAAATCACTCATTATAAAAGTTATGAATTTTGTTCCAAACTTTATCATCACGCTGTACATATATGTAAGTGCATACGGCGCCGGCAATCGAATGGCGCTCTTTTTGGTGCCGATGAAACAATTGAATCATAATGAGACCGTGCCAAGATAGTAAGTTGTAAAATAGTAGGAGCGCTGCGGTGGCGGCGTTGTACGTCTGGTCGCCGTAACTGATCGGTAGGAATTATTCTATAATTACCTCAATTGAACACTACAATGGTCGGCATATTAATAGATCAGTGGGTCTATTTCGTACCGGCATTCGGCGGAGCGACGTACCACCAACTCGCGTGTATTTCTAGACGTCGACTTTTCACCACACGGCACTCTGCAGTAGACGCCCACATTCCGGTGTGAAATTTATATATAAGAGGATAGTCACGCTTTGAATATTTTTATACCGTGGAACTGTATCGGCATTTCTCAATATAAAAATCCCAAGAATGATGAAAGTAAGGCCAGAATCAAAATTACAGAACAGAATGTACTGCAGTACGAAACATACCAACAGGATTTTGGACTTTATTGTAAATATATTTAAGCAAATTCAGTGAAGTCATATATGCTATTTTACTCCAAATATTTATTATTATTATTGACATATAATAGGAGCAGAGACAAAGTCTATTATGCCCAATAGGTAAATAAAAATAGCTTAATTGCTAATGCGGAAACAAAACAAGCAAATAAAATCATACAAAAAAGTATATACTCATATAAACAGAAAATTCAAATAAATAATTAAAACTCACTAGGAAAAATGAATTAAAAATTCACTAAATAGTTAGGCCATACCCACACACAGAATAACAAACCGACACACTCATAGCATGATGACGGTGATAACCATTCTTGAAGGAATTGATGCATGGTGTAGCAACAACAGAGTCAGGTCGATGACTCCATAGGTGGAAAACTCGGTTTGAAAGAAAATTCTGGCGGATTTATTTATGCTAAAGAGAAAATTCCATAGCAAGATTGAATTTAATGAATTAGTGAACATCTATAATTAAAAATAATCTATTAGTTAAATTTTCTAACGATAAAAGAAACGTAGTATAATGAAATTATTAAATGATTTTGAAAATTCAGATTTACTTTTAGACATATATGAACAATAAATCATCCACAATAGATGAAATTTAACGTATTTTTACGTATAGGTATGGTTGGTAGGTTTGCAAATAGAAATAAATATTAATGCTTATATAAAATAATAATTAGCTGAAAAATTAAAATTTGAAACGACGTCAAAAGTGTTAATAATACCGGTAGATACAGAGAAAAAACAGAAGTCTGTAGTTTTGACCACACCTATCTATCTTTATGTATTTTGACGCATGGAATTTGAATCTGAAATATGTTTAACTCAAACACCCTCAAAATTTTTAGTAAATCGCAAAAAATAGCGAAATATCGCAAAAAATCACATTAGTGAGCGCAAAAAAATCAGAAACTATTTATGACCTTGATCTGGTCAAAAGTACAGACCATTTTTTTGTGCCGGTGTAATCTGTAAAATAAATCAAAAACATTCAAAAGTTAATAAATCAAATTATACAGGTAAAATATTGTGGGAAGTGTTTCAAGATCGTCGTCGACGTCTGTATAATTTGTGTGTATAATTCAGAAGATTAAAATAATTCCAAGATGGAATTATTAATAAATAATTGAAATAAAAATGGACAATTAAAATTTTAATAAGAAATAATATTACAAAACAAGATATATTTCACATTGTATTGCCGCAAAATGTGTTCAGATATATTAGAACAAAGATTACTGGAAAAAGGTAATTTAAATTTTCAAAAAGGTCAGATAGAGCATTAATATACACTAAACATCGATCAGAAAGAGAAATAACTTGAATTAGTTAAAGGTGACCAAAGATATGCACTTCACAAGTTTTCAAGAACTAATGGTCTGCTTTCTGGAATAGACAAAGTATATAAAATTACATTGTCCCAAAACAATAATGAAAAAATACAGTTCAAAAATTATTAAGCAAAAATAATAGGTATGCATATTGCACTAAGTTTTGCATGACAAAAATCAAAAACGATGGCCACTGTAAGTGAGAAACACTTTGGATGAAAAATTTTCCAGAAGTGGATTAGAAGAAGTGCCATCTTCATCATTAGATCTGAATCTGACGAACTTTTTTTTCTGACATGTTTATCAAAAACTTCCTCTTTCTTCCATCCAAGTGTAAATGCACTCTATTATGTCCTATTTTGTTTAAATGTCCCTACCATTTTAATTGTCTTTTCTCTATGAATTCTAGAATTAATTCAATTTGAAATTCTTCTCTCGCTAACTCATTTCTAACTATGTCTTGTCTAGACAATCCTTTGATAGTAGTTAAATACCTCACTTCTACTGCTGCTTGTATTCTGCTTTTTAGGTTTTTTGTTAATACTATGATTCACGTTCATATGTGTCAATCTGTAAACTGCTCTATACACCTCCATCTTTGTTGTTTTTGTTATTTCACTTGTATTTATGAAGTTATTGTTCTTTGCATAGTGCGTCTTGAAAGTTTTTTTGTTCAATTTCCAAATATTGTCAATTATATTAGAATTAATTAACTTGTTCTATTTTTGTTCCATCTTTTATTATTGGATTAATTTGTTAAATTTAATTTCCTCAGTCTAGTTAAGGTTATGTGGAGATGTGGTAGAAATTTCACCAAATTGTCATGTTTCTACTGCAAATTTAACTATATATATTAATGTATCACTTAAATTTTTTTAAATTTAACGAATTAATTACTTTAAGATAAACATATTTGTAAAATTAAAATATTAAAAACATCACCAACAGTTAACCAATATTTAATTAAATCGGTTGCTCTGGCGACACAAATTGTATAAAATGGCGAATGCGCTGATGTGAAAATATTCTTAAGAGTCCGTTCTCTGTACACTCGTCGGATAGCGCTCCGGGGTCGGGTGCACGGGCGTTACGGTTGGAGGCGGAGATTATCGCTCTCCCACTACAGAAGATGTTTTCGGAAATAGGACAGCGCATTCATTCGACGAGTTAAAAATATCTATATTTTCCATAATGAGAAAAACATATTTATTGTACATATTATGATTATGTTTAATATATTTATGACATTGCCCTCTTTAAAATTAGAAAAACAAAGATTTGAGAACAGGTAAATTTTTATATAAAATAAATACAGTGACTACATTTATTTCAGTGTGTTATGTTCTTTATTATTTTAATATGGAAAATACGTATTTAATTTGCGGAGAATTTTGTTCAATTTGGAACTTAGAAAAAATGACATTGTTTTAATAAGCAATGTAAAAATTGCATACCTAAGGAATTCTTGTAAAACTTCTTATATTTCCGGATCTGTTGGTCTAAACGAAAAAATGTATTCTACAAAAAAGGTTTAGCCACCACCGCCAACAAAAGAATCAGCATCGAACTCCATAAGATCGATTAATTCAATACTGTCTCAACTGAGAACGTATAGATTATAAGTGACTATGTATTTCTTTGAACTGCGGTCCTGCCTGCATTTACCAATCTCTAAGCCCATCCTACTGCCAAACAGACGTGGTTGCAGCATTTAAAATATATTCGTTTCTGAAATTGTAGACGTTCGGCATTTAGCATAGAATTTTGAGTAATTTTTATCAATTCGATATAATTTTGGTATCGTTGCAAAGCTGAAAGACAGACTTACTTCCCTCGTGCAACCAATTTTCGATTTAAGCCTTTATTTTTAAGTAAATAAATTGTAAATATGACGATTTCTTGCACAGTTTACTCATTAAATTTAAATAATTAAAAACTAATTTTGAAAAAAATATTACACACCAGCCTTAGGAAACAACTTTGTCTTTCAATTGTTTTTTTATTTGGACCGCTATGTTTATTCGTTGTCTAAATAAGCGTTATGGACCGAGCGTAAAAAATCGGTTTATTTCAAGCGCGCGACGGACTCTTAATGAAAAGGATTTAAATTAATATAACCTGGCCTGACTGTGTTTAGATAATTGTAGCATCTTGATCAGAGCATTGATATTTAAGATCTATTCCTAAATATAATTATTAAAAGGGATAATTAAGATAATAACTGCTAAATGCGCAGTTAACTCATCAAATGAATTAGGTGTTTATATGTAATATGTCTTCATATCCAAAGAGAGCTTCATAACGTCAATTCAGAGAAAACAAATTTGCCTTATAAACACATGTCCAGTTATAAACGGTTACAGAGTGCTATAGTTGAAATAACTAAATTATTTTTGACGATAACCAAGAAATGAACAATATTTTAAAAATTTTTCAATGTAATAGGATCATAAAAATATACTTTTATATCATTTATAATTATAGAATAATTTAGTGGTGCAGTTAGAGATGGGAGATTTTAACTTGTCCTATCCTGTAACTTTATTCTGAATTTTTACGATACGACGAACAAAACTATCGAAGGTATAGTGAACCGGAATTGAAGTGCTAAAAGTATAATTTGTTATATTGAAACTGATTTGTATTGTTACTCTTTGTCCTTTGTCCCTTTGTCAAATGTTGACAAAGTAAAAAAGAAATGTTATGACGAGTAATTTTCAGCAATCCTTGTTCTTATATACCATTTTTTGCCAATTTGCTAACAGTAGTTGAGCTGTTCGAATGGTTTGTTATTTTTTTAGCCATAGCTATTATAGTACTCCTTCTATAAAAATGTCTTCCATATAGTCTTTACTGTTTGAATTCTATCTCATCTTTCTCTTTTATATTGACAGTCCAGTCTTTTAATATCAATGGCAGTTATTGTACGCTTATACCCTCATTTAATTCGTATTTTCGTTCACAGTAAAATTCCATAAATAGTAAAATTCCATAAATATTCCCCACGGGTATTTGTGATTGTTTATGGAATTTTTTGAAATGTTTTCTTTAATTAGCATGTTAATAGATTGAAAATTCGTATTGGCAAAACGTGCCATTTTAAAATTTATTCTAAATATGAAGCTATCAAACTTAAATAATCTGTCATAGCAAACATAGAAAACATCACTAAACGCTATTATCGGTAATATCACTAGTGATTGAATTTTCGCGATCGATTTACTTCTAAACGTAACTGAGTTGCTTAAAGAAAACACTACTCGCCCTGTAAGATAAATGCAATTACGAGTTATATTGTATTAGACTATTTCACGAACAAAGTGAAAGGTCCAACTCATTTTGACGTCTGAAGCTACAATTTTTTTTTGTAAAACTGTCAAATTTTGCTTTACGATCTATATCAATGGTTACGTCGTTGAAAACACAAATCTGACAGACCATTCGGAATTGAAAGACAGCTGGTATTTTCGCCATAATACAAGCTGTCTTTGGGTTTGTGATTGATCAGATTATGTGAAAATTTGAGTGAAAGATGAGTAAAATAGTCAGTTAAATGTTTAAAATGACTGAGTGTGATTTGTGTCAGTACAAGAAATAACGAAATTTGACCCGCCGACTTGACCTTTCTTCGGGCTAAAGCCCTCTGGCCGCGCTGAGCGCGGCATGACCATTGCTGCGTAGTGCCTTTTACTTAATTGCCATTACTGCGCGCGGCTCTACGCCTGTGTATAATAAAATGCAAACGTGACTTTGGCTGAACTCTCTATGGTGAGGAAACACCGGCGCTCTATAATTTAGAAGAGTGGTTGGCATATTTTGGTAATTTTTAGTGTTTTTTCAACCTTCTGTATTTTAAATATTGAATCGAATGGTCTTTATGTGATGCTGAAAGTTTCATATATTTTTTTTCATTCCATAAATTTAAAGGGTTTTGAAAGAATGTTTCGGTTTTTTTAAACACTTTGTATTTGTTCCGTTAGTTAGTGTCATAATAGATCCTTGATGGAAGTTTCATAATAAAAAATTTTTTAATTCCCTTAATTTTGAGTTTTTTTAACGGTAACATTTTTTTCAACACTTTGTATACGTCTTTCGCACGTTCGACAACCGTTCCGAAGCGAAAAAACCGAAATTTTCCTCGAATTTGGAATTTTATTTTTTTTTGTCAATTTTTATGTTAAACACTGTCTATCAAGCCTTTTTGAATCACCCTATAAATTGAAGCGACACGGCAATGAAATGACTACCGCCATATTGTTTACTTAATTTTTACCACGTTTTCACTCGTATTTATGCAAAGTTCAATATAAAAACGACTTCAACCCCAGCGCTGGGCTACGGGAAACTTTCTAGAGACTTTAAATTTACAGTTTTTGGTCTTTGCCGGCCTCCAGTCGGCCCATTTTACCAAATTTCCTACGTTTTATTCCGAGATGTCACCGCCGGAGCATACGTTTGACGTTTCGGTGATTTTGGTCGCCCGTGCGCCTCGTAGTTGACTGAAAGACCTAAGGCATGCTGGACATTTTAGAAGGTTCAAATTTAAAGTTTCTATATAATATTTATAGAAATAGATGTAGGAATACATAAAAATCTCGAATTTCCATCGCTTGTCATTCTCACATCGCATCTGTCTACTCGTCTGACGTTCCTGGATTTTCCTTCAAGAGTAGCCATCTTGTCTTGCGTCTCGCTCCCACAGAAAATCGTAGATTAGATGCGAGAACCCACCAGAAAGACGGAAATTTAGCTAGGATAACGAGAAAAAATCGGCATCAAAATACGCCATAGGCAATCTAGAATGACGGCGAAAGGCGTAGCGTTTAGCTGTTGGCCGTCCCACGGCTCGCAAAAAACACATAACGGCAAGAAAAGCCTTTGTGGCGGTAAAAGGGCAATTTTCGAGTCAAGTGTGCGAGCGAGAGTGACTTACAGCTTTTAATATATAAGGATGTTAGAATTGTCAAAATATTTTCTACATGATCGCTGACTTAACTAATATTCCATTTCACACCAAGTCCTTTAGCTTTTTATTTTTAGTTTATATTGTGTAAAGGTAAATTGGAATTTAATGTCGTACAATAATAATATTGTAAGTAATTAGAAATATAATTCAAAGAACAATTAATATTACTGTTGACGTTCGTTGATCAATCACTCTTACTTAATTAAATAATTATTATATCTTTGCAGGAAATATAAACTTGAAAAAAGTTCAAGGATCTAGGAAGCGTATACTTGATTTTTTTATCACTTTCTTACAGATAATGCAATATATCTACATAGTGCCCCACTTTCAAATACATTTCATATAAAATATCTATAAACATATTTTTTTTACGTTCATGCAAAAAAACAAAACTTTATTGAACTATATTTAGCGGAAAAAGTGGTTCTTTATTGCACTAGTGCAATAACATGTTTATTGCATTCATCTGTCATTCTACTACAGCGTTTTGTCATCATGACAAACATAAACGTTCAAATCGCCGTCATATTTTCCTAGAGTTAGTATCATCTAAATAAAACATTTTTTGGTTTTTGCATGAACGTAGAAAAAATATTGTATGCAACTCATACAAAAAGTGTTTATTGCACGCGACGTGAAATTGTCCAACGAGGCCTTCCGGCCGAGTAGGACAACACTTACAACCACTGGGACAAATATATAAGTATTCATATAGATGCAATCAGATTTGTATGCTTTTTCAGAATTTAAAAAAATACATGGCGTGTTACATTTAAAAAATTGAACTTTGGTAAATAATTGTTTTAATTTGATGTTCTATTGTTTTTTTTTTTCTAAGACACTTCGAATGATCTATAAAAATGACACAATTTTTGTATTTGACATTTTTTGTAACTATGATATTAAAGCCACAAATCAAGTGAGAACGTAACGCTGGACACCCGGTACATTGGACGTAGTACTAAAGGAATTATTTTAATTACTTAATAAATATTGTTAATATAAGTAAAATGTCCGTAAACTGAAATTATTAAAATATAGTAAAGAAGTCAATATATTAGAATATTAATATTGTGCAGATTATCAATTACATGTGATATTTATAGTCTCTGAGGTAGCAAACATTAAAGTGCAGGAGTATTAATTTTATATGTTAAG
Organism: Monochamus alternatus; assembly: GCA_037114965.1. NCBI lineage: Eukaryota > Metazoa > Arthropoda > Insecta > Coleoptera > Cerambycidae > Monochamus > Monochamus alternatus. Next base: position 1,249,924 of record CM073428.1, read on the forward strand.
TACCTACCTATATACCTTTAGAATTTTATTTTTATATTCCTATAAAAAGATAACAACTTTATTGAAGTAGTTATCCTGGGTGATTAAGTTTTAACATTCGCATAAATACGTCAGATCGCCACATTAAAAATTTGACGCAATTTCAGTGCTTGCGTGTGTGTCTGCAATTTCGATAACTTAACGACATTTTATATTTTGTATTTTGTATTATCTACCAAAGCGTGCATGTGTAAAAATTAGGACCGTAACTACGACACCGTCACGCGATTCTACCTTCTCGATGTATATATAAAACTAGTTTAATATACAGGGTGATAAGATAGGAACTATAGTCAGCGATCGAAATTGTAGAGAGTGACTAATCGCTAGCTTGTTGACGAGCGCGGCGGGCGAAGCGTGCGGGGAGCAACATTTCATAGGCGTACTAAATTTGAATGCGATCAGATATAAAAATATATAAAAATCACAAAAATAATTGCATTACATCACATCCATTATTTTTAGAGTAGAAACAGTGATATAACAGTTTTTACCAATTTTGAGGGGTTAGATAATAAAAATAATAAGAGTATTTCAAAATTTAAAGTTTTTATGTTGTATTATCAATTACCCAAGGTCGAAAATAATAGAGAGTGACTATATAATTCACATTACAGAGATGAGTACGGAAGATACGGGTGGTATGATTACCTAAGCGTGCCACTTGAGAAGAGTTCATTATTATGTGGTGTTAATAAATTTGTTTTGAGCTTCTGATAATCTACCATGGCAGTTTCATGATGAAAATGATAGAAACTGTTATAGGTAGTTGACAAAATTTGTTACAAATAGAGATTTTTCCACCATTAAATAAATCGCGCAGATAGTTGCGAATTCCTAATTTAAAAGAACAAAAAGCTTCACTTCTGGTCACGGAGTCTTCCATTGTAGCGGTATCAAAATGTCTCATCATCGCCAACCAATCGTACTCGTTGCATGGTTGGCTTTGATATAGCCTGTTACACGTTTCCATTTTATTGGTAACGATGTCTTGTTTGGTCTTCCGCAACCCTGGTCCACTGGGACTGGGACGTTTAAAACGAGGCTGTAAGAAAGAAAATATATTTATTAAACAGCGGTTTGAATTTAGAGGGAGAGATAGTATTACAACATTATTTAAAGTCTAGAACGTACATCATAGTTTAAATCCAAGAAACTTGTATCGTCTTCTTGCAGGGTCGTGTTTGTAAACATACTGGACAAGTGGCAATGATTACTTTTGGAGACCAATCATTATTTGTTGCTGGTCGCTGCCTAATTGTTTTTCCGCATACACCACAAATCGTGGCCTCCATCACGTTTGCGGTGTATGTTTTGAATTTGAAATTAGGCATCTTAAGACTTTGGAATTGTTTTGTAGCAATACAAATCGATTTGTTGTTGTTGTGTAGCGGTAGAATGTAGTACAATTGAATTTTTGCAAAAGCAAAAAAAACTGTTGACAACTCCTGCACCAATTCGTTCCGTATGTCTTGTTATAGTGAGGTTTCGGAATATTTTGTGGTTGTATTCTTCTTCTTCTGGTCGGTTGTCTCCTCAATTTGTTTAGGAATCTTGTTTCAGATCGGTATACTTCCTGCGTCGTTTAGTGAATGAACTAGATTATTTAGAACAAAAAAACTCTAACGTTATAAAAAATCGTTAAATCCCCATGGTTTCGTGTCTGTATAAATATAATTTACAATTCGTTTGTCATCGAAAGGACTCAAAGCAATTTTTTGTTGGGAAATTGTATAAACATCATGATGCCTTGAAATTATAGATTTTTGATTGATTGACATTTTGATATTTTGAAATAGGCACAACTTTTCGATACCTTTAGCCTTTTTAATTATGTTTTCGTATTGACTTTTATGGCATATATTTTCGATCTTAAGCCAATAAAATTTGTCATAATATTGCCTTGATTTTCATCTTTCATCAAGCCTATTTTTTTTTATTTTTTAAAGGAATCCCAAAAACATTATTTTCTGGATAATCAGAAGTATCAAATCTCTCAATATCTTCTTTAATATATTTGTAAATGTCATCAATGTTGCAAAATTGATAAATTAAACTGTCTGTGTCGGTGTATAATAATTTAGCATCGTCATTAAACCTTTTCTTGATGTAATTATAGTGAAAATCGTAAAGGAATGTTTTCGCAATATCTAGTATACACATGCCGATAAAAATGGGTTTATTTAAAGTCACCTTCAGTTTATTCTTCTCAATGATTACCATGTCTTTATTGAAAATGGTGCAGCTATGAAAGTTGGGTTGCGAAATATAATATTTGGCACCATATCGTCCTGTCCATTTAGTAACTAATTTAATATCTTTATATTGATGATAAATTTTTCGAATAACAATTCCTAATTGTAAAGCTTGTCTTAGTAACGTATAATGTATGACATACTTTTGTTTATCATACAATGTTGTCAACAATTTTGGTTTGTCAGAATCAGAAGAAGGCGGTACTAAATGTTCAGGACATAAGGGTAAATCTTTTTGCAATTCATATAGATGCCGAGGATAATATAAATCAATTTCTAATATGTACCTACCCATACTCACTAGAGTCGTGATTACTATCAAAAATATTTTCATGATAAATGTTTTCAATAGGCACCCACTGAAAGTCCCCAAATTGTTAACATCGTAATACATTAGATATGAAATATGAATGAATGAATATGAAGTTCTGGATTATAGTTACTTCCCATATATTTATTGTTAGCTTCCCCGTATCTATTGCAACATTGAGAAATACCTCCCCTGATACCTTCCTCGATAAATAACGCCGTATCACAGTCAGTTAATAACTCCAATTCAACGCCGGTAACTTTTAACATGGCATCAAAAGCTAATCCGGGCGTTGTATAATAGTGGAGTGCATCTAAATCGTATGTCTTCATGCACATTTTGCGAAAATTTTCAAACACATCAGCTAGTAACAGTAGGTCAGTTTTTAAGTGCAGTTCAGCGTAATCTTGAAGACTGAAGAATTTTTCGATTTATTTTGAACTGCTGACGTATCTGTAATGAAATCTACTTACAAACTTTAACATTAGTTCTTAATTATTTCACTCATCAATAGGGATTTAATGAAATTTCTACTCAGAACATCCAGAAGTTCAAAAACTGTTTTGAGGGAGTGCCATTATTATTGCATAAGCATGTACCTACTAACAACATTGACATAAATTAAACAGTTAAATCAAATTCATAAAACTTTATAGAGAAAATATGATACACTAGTAAGTAACAGTTATGTTATGTATATTGTACATTGTAGCAAATTACGGTGAATCACAGAAACAGAAATAAGATTGTAGGTGGGCTACGCCATTCCATAACGAATTGATAGCTGTCGCTTGTGGATCACGAGCAATTTGTTTCATGTTTCATGCAAGTGTTCGTCATGCGAAGTTGCAGCGACATTGCAACTTGTATTTGAGTGACTGAAATAAATTGACAAAAATAAATGTAGATGTTCATTCTGATAATTGTTATAAATTTGTCAAACCGCATTCCTTTGATTTAGGGAAAATACAAGTCGTCTATCGTAGTTCAAAAAAAGCTCGTGCCAATTTGTATTTATGAAGCCATTAATGACATAAAAATGGCAGAATTATAATTTGGGGCGTTTTTATGAGACATATTTTATACCAGATTTAGTGATCTATACAGGGTGTTCAGTAAACATTGGGTCATACTTTAAGGTTACCCTTGTTGACATCGAGTCTGTGAGACTCTGCATTGCTTATTATCTTATGGTTTTCTATCTCAAATTGCGTAGGGTTCCAGCGCACTCAATACCTGAATATTAGTGTACTTTGTTATGTCTAAAGAATAGTGTCACACTGTTTACCATTTTTAAAATATAGACATAGTGAAGTCTATTAGACACCGCATCAGCATTTAGAGAACATAATATAAATAAACATGGCTAATTTTCGCAAAAACCTTAGACATTTCCATCCAGATTTAGATACAATTTGTATCCAATGATATATCCCAGCTAGCAAAGTAGTTCTATAAATTTAGAGTAATAGGAGCTTTATATTCTGTTAATATTTTATAGTTGTGACATGAGAATATTTTGCCTTTAGAAACTGAATTATTTTTTAAATGTGTTGCAAGAACGTTCTTAGAGCATAATTTATAGAACATTTATAAGATAACTGGTAATGCAGTCCTATAAGTGTGTACAATACCACAATTTTACAGCAACGGTGCGTATAGAATCAAATTGCTGTAAAACCGATACAAAATAGTGTTTTATAGAATTATACCATCTCCTGTGACACTGTTATAAAATTATTCTGTAATGTCGCTTATAGTTTAATTATAGAACTATTGTGTAAGGCGTTGTTAAGTTACAATTCTGCTGCGGAAAACAAATTACAAATATGTAGGTCTCCTATACCCTCATCTGACGAGACCTGCCTATAAAAGTGCAAAGTATTTTGATCAAAGTATAATGGGGAAATTTGTATAGCATAGTCGTAACTTGTAGAAATTATTATCTGCTTGCAGAAGGAAAATTTCATTACGATGGATAAGATTTGTTTGATTACTAATATAAACTGATTTCCTTATAGAAATTTAGTAACATATTTAATTTAGACCATTCCAAACCTTATTCATTTACACTTCTAGAAGTTGAAGTTAAAGAATTTTATTAGCTTTATTAAATAAGATTGAAATAATTGATATTACCACAATAAAATATGACAACACTGTGGATATTAAGTGGCATATATCTATAATCATTGCAATCGACACAAAAATGTCATATTAATGAGAATCCTTTGGAAGTACAAGATAAAGCCTTTCTTTCTGTCGCCATATTGTGAAGAAAGAAAACAAATTTAATTAAAAATATATACAATATAAATAGGTGAAATGACAACAATAATATGGATATACTTAATTTTTGACTATTTTATATACAGTTGGTTGTTAAATTCATCAATTTAGAAAACATTTTTTTAATTTAATTTCCAGCATCATAGGAAATATAAGTTAACTAAAGGCGCGTCAAAAAATTACCATTATGTGCTACACATTTCACGATAAAACTTTTCCGCATTAAAATGTACTGTTTCCTTATGGACAAACCAACAAAGCAATTCGTAATGATGCAAGTACTCTTATGCAGACTGATTAGGTCATCTTCTATCTTGGTTCTTATTGGCTCATCCATATTATTTCTAATATGTGCAATGCAGAAACATTTTATTTTTAAAAGATACAATTAAACGATTTTAAAGTTCTCTAAGTAGAACACCATGCAACACAAAAATTGTATAACGAAGTAGTATAGAATTTTTATGAGATTGCTTTTTAACTGTGTTATAAAAATTCTTTAAGACCTATGAGAACGTTTATTCAACAATTCTATAAGTATTTCCTGCAGACCTTACAGAATAGCTTAAAGAACTAAAAATTTCTATAGAACGGTGCCCATTTTTATGGTATAAGTGTTGTAAGAACGTTTTGAAAATGTTCTTAGAACAAACATTGTTCCATAAAATTTGCTCTGGAAACGTTCTTATGATCTTTATAGAACAGGAAATTGTTAGCTGGGATGGAAGTAAACAGGGATCTAAGCAATGTTGAATATGATGAATACCATCCATATGTTAACTGAGAATCATGTGACGGTTTTTTAACCTATCAACATATGTTGTGGAAGAAGATACGCTATTAGATGTCATGGTGACTTGAGTGCAACTAGATCAGAAAGCAGTATTACATTTGTTCATTCCCTATACATATCAAAACATCTTAACTATATATCAAATGCAAAAAAAAACACTTTGACTGTCATTTTTTGTATTTTACTATAAATTAACTCTTATAAAAGAAGAATGCAGATGTAAAATGTTTTATTTTTAGATTTTTTTAAGAAAATTCATTATAATTGTTTATGTGTTCTTAATATTTTATTTAATTCTTTATTATTTTTGAAATCGAAGTCTGAGACTTAGTCAGTCTAGTGTTCGGAATTGAAGTGTCCGCGGTTAAGGGTCTGTTTGTTGGACAAAAATATTGTGATTTAAATCAACTTATCTTGGTACAATTTTACTTCCTTAAAAAGTTATAGGCCTAAGAAAATACCTTTTTTATTTAATTCTTTTACGTTAATATTCTTATTTGTTGGGAAATTGTACTCAAATTATGAAAAAAGGTTTTTCGTGCTATCAGCACTTGTATCTGATGGACAGGGCGTTCGGAACGCCTGTGCCACTATATTATTCCTTTAACATTTTTTTATGGATAGTTATTTTGAATCAGAAAAAATCTAACAAATTATTAATTCAAAAAGGTATTACAGTTAATAATGTTGTTTTTATAAAACAGCATGAAATACAACACAGATAAATAAAAAAATTTGAAAGAAAGACAACATTTTAAAAATAATAAAATAAAAAAACAGCCATTTAAACCAAAACGCAATAGCACAAACAAAACCTTTATTTTAAATTTATTTTTGAAATCTATGCCAGACAGCTAGGATTTTGGAAGTTCGAGAAAAATCATCTTTTAATCCTTATAATAATTATTATTATGTTGTTTCTTCTGAGGGGCCACCTACCCCTTTCTAATTTTTATAGGTAATAATTTTTTCAACAATTTATATCAAGCTAACGTTAATCTTTATTTTTTCAACAACAATATACAACTGTACTACAGCTAATTTTGTTTTTCATAAATAGAAATTGTGAACTATGTCTACATTGTTATTTAAATTGTATGCAAAATACACACATCATTTAGTTTTTAGTATTATTTCAAAATATATTAAGCTTTACCAATTTTTTTTTATAAAAATAATTGTTTACTTAATCATTTAAATGTCAAATTCTAAAAACTTTCAAATCAGATTTTTTCTCATGAATATCGAAAGCGATGTATAAAATATTTGAAGGTGTGGCAAGCAGAATATCACTAGAAAGCAAAAACTAACGTATTTATATTTTTGCAGAGACGGTGGACAAGGAGGACGAAGAAGATTTATAGTGTAATTTAAATTAAATACACACTTAGTTGCAGAATATGTAGTAGTTGTTTTGCTTTTAGCTATTCTGCTAGCTATACTAGATTGTATTTAGTGACGGTTTTATTTAATTTTGTAATTTTGTAATGTTAACACTGCATTTATTTTGTAATTTTATATGTTCCCTTAAGTACTTTTTTACGATGTCAATTAAAAATATGTTGATATGTGACAATAAATGTTAAAGTTTGGATATTGTTAGTATTTAAATTCGTTTCATTAATTATTTTTTTAAGACGGGTAAGTGAAATGTTAAATTTTAACGAATTTAAATATTGGTACAAATATAGTTGTTTATATTATAAGAAACACAGCCTCTTGTTACGCTGAGAGGTGATTAAATTTTTAAATCTTGTTAACTTATACATATCAATGCAAATATATTTTATTGATGGACTGTATTGTTAATAAAAAAAGAAAAAAGATGTCTACTTTTACTTGTCTCCCCTTTCTTGATCTAAATAATTTATAATTGCTTTTTAATAGGTAGGTATGATATTTCGTATCTTCTGTTCGAATTTGACATAATTTATTTTTGTTTATTTACATCTTTAATTTAATACATCACCCAAAAAGAAAATCCAATAAGAGGGTGAGTAATGCCACAAATAAAGAGGAAGTTGCATGAATTTTATATTGGTTTGAAATCTATTACAGGGTAATCTCTCAAACATATTTCAAGTAAAATTTTGCTGTATTTTCAGTAGAAAAGGCTCTTTACCTGAAACGATAACAGTTTTCAATCGGTGCATTGAATATTTCAAATAAGATTATTTCGTAAACTGTTACTCCTAACGACTTCAACAAACTATATTTTTTTTAGATACAACAGGTAGGAGAATCGATTGTTTCAATAGACAGATGAATACACTAAACAGCAAAAAAGTTCTGCCATTTAAAAGAAACATGCTGTGCCGTAAGTAGCGTCCTCTACTAGTGACGTCAAAATTAGTTAAAAATTCTTATTTGCCGCGCCAAAAAACATAATTGTGTCAATTTTTTTTTAATACTCCGACAGGTTTCAAAGTTATTGAGATATTTCAACATAAAATTCTAGCATTGAATACCCTGTATTTTTTAAACCAGCAACATTCGGATATAGTCGCGTCAAATTAGCATTTCACTTGTAACTTTTTGCGGAGAGGTCCGATTGAGATGCGGTTTTCTGCAAAATGTTCAGCGAATTTTTTATAACAAAAGGTACATCTAACCTCTGTACGCTCGCAAATTTTTAATTTTTTATTTAACAAATGACCCATTTTTGTTGAACATATGGCAAATGTCACACACGATTCAACGAAAATGTTCTCTCGGGGGTTTTCGAGGTCTCTCTTTATCACTTTGGTGTTAGATTTATTATTTATTGCTAAATTGTTGTAACTGGGCTAATTAACAAATTAAAAACTCCAGCCCCGAAATCGCTAGAGAACCGGAATTTTTTCCAGGATTTCTGGTTTATTAAGGCAAACCATCGGCACAAGATTTTAGCAAATATAATTGTTTATTGTTCGATTGTTGCAACCTCGCTAATTAAGACATTAATAACTCTACTCCCGGAATCGTTAGAGAACCAGATTTTTTTGCAATAACTCTGGGATCATGGGGAGAACCATCGGCACAAGGTTGTTGCACGAAATTGTTTATTTTTCTATTTTTGCAACCTGGCTAATTAACAAATTAATAACTCTACTCCCGGAATCACTAGAGACCCGAAATTTTTCCCGGGATTTCTGTCTTTTTAAGGCGAACCATCGGCACAAGATTTTTGCAAATATAATTGTTTATTGTTCGATTGTTGCAACCTCGCTAATTAACAAATTAATAACTCTACTCCCGGAATCACTAGAGACCCGAAATTTTTTCCGGGATTTATGTCTTTTTAAGGCAAACCATCGGCATAAGATTTTTGCAAATATAATTGTTTATTGTTCGATTGTTGCAACCTCGCTAATTAACAAATTAATAACTCTACTCCCGGTATCGTTAGAGAACCTAGATTTTTTACAGTTTCAGGACGGCCCAGGTTAATGTCATTCGTATTATAATTATATAGTATAGGATTCTGTTTCATCGTCCTAGTCCTCACAGTACATTTGCTGGCACTTAGAGAAATATTGGTAATGATACACCAGTCAAGAATATAGCTTAGGAAGTGCTGTAACTTTGCACTATCATCAACGGTAGTAACATTACTGGAAGTTTTTAAATCATCCGCGTATAAGAGAAAATTCCAATCAAGATTTTTGAACTATATTGGTAAAATAAATAACAAACAATAAAGGCCGTAAAACAGACCCCTGAGATACACCCGATGTAATTAGCACAGACTCAGTCATATAACCACCACATTAAACATATTGATACCTATCTATCATACAAGTAAGATTTGAGCAATTGCAATAATATATTCGGCAATCCAAAGAATGGAATCATATCTGAGTAACAGCAAAACACCCTTATACATATAAAATCAAGGTAAGTAAGCAGGTGCTTAATTCTTAAAATAGATCCAAAACACTTATCTTAAAGTAAAAGTATTGAAATCTTAATTTAAATTGACAAATTGCATCAAATAAAAAAATAAAGAATGTTAGCAGCTAAATTCTTAATGAAATGCTGTAGTGTATCTCTACGCTTTTAATCAAATAATATAAAATTTTATGAGTATATTTATTTATATCAGTGCAAATGCAATGATTAGAAGCAACACAAACATAACAAATAATGCCGTATAAACTAAATGTAAATTTTGTTTTTCTCTCGCAAATAATTTAATGATATAATGAAGTTTATCTCAATTATAAATTTATCCAAAATAACGATAACCAAAAATATTTGGAAAAGTCCCACTGTTTTTTTTTGTGTAATATTATTATTTAAAAATATCCTATCTCACTCACAATATTATTATTTTTTGCGGTGTGGTGGTTTAATTTAATATTAATTTTATTTAGACCAGAGCGGGAACACCCCTTTAAATGGGGATGGTAGACTTAACAGTTTTTACGAAATTGTTCTAGATATCTTATTTATAGTTTAAAATTACACTTTGAAAAAAACGTTTACACAATAGCAATTAAAAGGATAGCCTTATTTAACTTTCATTTATTTAAAATATGGATAAGACATCTCAAAACACTTCAAATATCAACATCCACTGTTAAAATGATAAATTTCTCTTATCCCACTATTTTTGGAATAAAGTTTATATAAAACAGATACTCTTATTTTAATATAGAGTACAGCCAACCTTTATTACAGAAAAAAATATATTAAAAAATTCAATAATACACAGGAGGTTCCATAAAATTTCATTTCTTTTTGTTAATTTATTTATTCTTGGGTGATCGTATTAAAATTTTGTACATGATGTTTTTTTGCGAGATACACACGAATATCTGATTGAAGTTTATATTAAATGTATAGTGCGTTCTGAGCGCCTGTGCCACTAAATATATTATTTCTTTCAGATTTTTTTAAGCAGAGAGATTTTTGGAAAATAATTTTGATACATCATTCTATTAGATATTAAAAAGTTATAATTCTGTGTGCTAAAATGCACCATTTTAGAGAAAACTGCATTTAAAATTTGAGTTGTAAATGTATGAATTACTCTACAATATCGGGTATTCATTAAACAGTGGGCCATACTTTAAGACTGGGTTCCTTGGACGAAAATGAGGTGATATAAGTCAACTTACACGTACAACTTAAAAAGTTATAGACCCGAGAATGTAAAAAAAAAACTTTCTCAGACTTATAACTTCTTAAGGAAGAAAAACGTAAGTTAAATCACCAAGGAAGGTAACCTTAAAATATGACCCATTCTTTAGTAAACACCCTGTGTAATTAACTGACTAATTCAAACAAAATAACAATTGTAAATCACGTAATAAATAATTCATTTCATAATTGCTATTTATAATAATATTCTTCGTGAATTAGACCAGCAACCGGATTTAGATAATAATTAAGATGCTGCTGCGCATTTGACAATATAAAGGATTATATTCACCAAATTAAGCGCAAATATATGGGCAATAAATCACAAAATTCTGGATTAATCAGTCAGTTGCCAAGTTGGTTACAGACGTTTCACTACAAAATGTTATACCACTGATAAGTAAATGCAATGAACCCGCTTACAGTCTCATGAAATTTAAAAATCTTTTTCCTAAAAATGTTTAGTAGGTATATAAATAGTTCTTTTTTAATACTTTCAGGCTTTAAAATACATCTAAGCATACTTTTCCTAAAACAGTTTTAAAAATGTGTTACAGTCATTTAATAACTGCATCCGATGTTATTTTTATTCTTATACAGGGTGTTTCAGGAGGAGATGTATATACTTCAGTATGTTATTCTACGTTCAATTTTAAGCAAAAAATCTCCTATGAACTTAGGTCTAGAAACGTTTCATTTAGGAAATACAAATTGTCTAATTAAAAAAAATGCATTACATTTTCTTTAATAACTCGACTATTTTGAGTTAGATTCATGCAATTTTGTATGCGGAGGTTTCTTGGAACGGAATATTCAAATTTTATGCACAATTGGCTGTATCACCAAGAGGGCGCCACAAGCGACCATTAAATGGAGGATTTCGATTGGAGAAAAAATAACATGTTTCATTCGGATTAAGTGATTTTTTTTGTCTGGCAATTTTGTATTCGCTCGGCTGCGCTACGCTTCGTCTCGCAAATGCAAATAATGCTTTTGCTCGCCACAACAGTGACACTTTTAATCCAAATATAATAATACCTACCTACTATTAATATAGAATTTCTATTTTATTCTTCATTCATTCAACTAATAATTATTAGTAATTATTACTTATTACAATAGAAATATAATTTACCTGAACTTTCTAGAATATTCATTGTGAAATCACTAATTACATTAGTTATTGTTATTACACTGGAATTCATCACAAAGAAAAAAATTATAAATGACCAGTGTTTACCGCCACACTATCGTACCACCGTAAACTGCTATTATAGGCAACACACAATACTTTAAGCACAAATTTCAACCAATCGGCAAGTAACGCGGGATTTTATTAAGGCGACGTTATTTGTAACCGCCATATTGAATTTAGAATCTAAATAATAGGGATGTATATGGTTCTTAACTTTTACAAATATTTAAATCAGATACAACATTTTTCTAAAAGCAAATATGAGCAACAAATTATTGCAGCTACAGGTTATTTCCGTTGTAAATCTACAAGAACCATAATTTCATATTGAAAATATTCATGAAGTAAACGATGCACTTGATCAGTTGCCCGCCTACTTTTTCTAGAAGATTTAGTAGTTTTATGGACAATAACATCCTGGTTTACTGTGGTAAACAGTTCACGTTTTCTGATGCAGTGAGAGACATCTATTAGTTTCTTTTATAACAAGATGTATATTTGATTGCATACAAATTTTAGTTCTTACAAAAACTGAAGGTCATATCAACAGTCTATACAGTCCGTTGTCTTCACGTCGGCTCCTTTGATGTCGAGGTCCCAGATTTCGGTTTTTTTAGACGACTGCGCATTAAGCCGCGCACAATCGCGCGCTTCAAGGGCACGGTGATTTGTCAAGAAATAGATTTTCTCCCACTTCGCCGTGTACAAATGAGTTTCATTGGTGTTCATTGCGCATTTAGCCGCGATTTAGTCACAACCTCTGGAACATTCACTCGACAAACTGTATAAACTGTGGTCATAACTGCCTCCTTAAATCCCATCAAAATTATAACGTCCTAAAGATGAATTATATAGAAAAACAATGAAACATCAACGATTTTATAATTTTTTTGTTTTTGTTATAATCCAAACTTAGGTAGTTATATATAACAAATAGCCTTTTGTTTTGGCACAGGTCTAGGACTGCAATAATCCCTTTAAATCCTGGATCTTGATGGCAATATCAATGGGCGTATTCAGACGAGGTCAGCTGCTGAGCCGCTAAGAAATTTAGACTGCATAAAATGCTGACTAAATGCTAACTGTTAGCCACAAAACATAACTCTGTTAGCCGCTGAATATTTTTGTAAGCCAGGAAAATTTGCACTTTCTTCGTAAACGAAATGCTGACGTATCTCTGAGGTTATGTTATTTATTTACATGGTTGTTGTTATAAATATTTACAATTTTCCAAGTGTTATGCTTTGGAATTTCAATGATGTTTTGCTCTGGGTTTGCTTCTTATAGAATATAAATAAATTTGCTTATTACCTATTACATATTTTTTTTTATAATTCGTCCTCATCCCTAGGCAACTGACAAAAAATATACTTAGGAGCTTCTGAATCAGGCTCTAAAAAGTCATAATTCACCACTGACATTGAGCTATTGTAGATTCTTGGGATCAAAATAAAAATATTAAGATAAAATTACCGACGTAGATAGAAAATTTTAATTTTTGTTGTACCATAACGTTAACAATATTTTCTCATATATTTTATTTAAAAAAAAAAAACAAGAATATGTGACAGTTACATGTATGTACATGGAACACTAGAACACTTTATCCATAAAGTGTGACCTACTTGAAACCGAGCCACCCCCATAAGATCTTTATTCTATGGAACATTTGATCAAACAAATTTAATGACGGTGCGGTGTTGTTTAAGCAGCTGAATAACAGCCCTGTTAGCATTCTAGCTGTTCTAGCAGCTTTTAGCAATTTTATCTAGGGCTTTTAGTTAGCGGGGTTTGCGGCTGACCTCGTCTGAATACGCCAAGTGTCTCTTGGTACAATATAATCTGAATATAATGATTCCATCCAGTAATACTGTGAAGCAGGGTGTCCAGCATAAAAGAAATTTATGCAAAAAGCAAATTAGAAAGTACCTAGTAGTGAACTTTTATATAGAATCATATTTTTATATATATTATCACTATAATAAGTTAATCATTAAATAATTGCATTTTTTAATGTTATATCCTCTTTGTAATTTAAATCGAAGTAAATAAAGAATAGGGTTAAAAGCATGTCTTTTAATTATATTTTGATTTTATACCCCCTGCTTTTACTTATTCAATAATTAATAAGTTAAGCTATCCAAATTTTAAAAACAGCTGATTCGCATATATAAAAAATATAGTTGTGTGTGTGTGTGTGTGAGATAAAATGAATGGCTTTGGACGAACCAATTAGCCAGAGCTTATTTTAGATATTATTCAATATGTATATTTTAAATTCATAACTTACTGAAATATTTATTAATATAATTAAAATCATTATTTACATTTATTCCTGCAAAACTAAACTTATAAATTAGAAGCTCCTATTTATAAAAAAAAACCTATGTTATAATTATATACATTTTTCATATATATACAATTACCTCTTTCACCCATACTCTTAAGTGACATCATTTGTATTACCCAAAATTAATTCTTTAAAACATGTTGCTAGCACATATACAAGATATGTGACTATACCAAAATTTTAAACACAATATACTTCAAATTTCAGGAATATAAATTATGATTTCTCTGCCCCAGGTTTCTTAAAATCATTTGCTATACTTTTGATTGTGGTCATCTTTTCCTTTAGCTTTTCTTTAGCACTTTCAGCTTCTGATCCTGCACTCAACATTAATGTAACAAAATCTAAAAAAAAAAAACATATTTTTTTAATATGCAATGTACACTTTTAATAGTTTTTAGTTCCTGCAATTTTGCTTTAAAAGTTAATTCAAAACAAATTCATATTAATCTAGACAGATTTTCAATACTTTTGAAATTTTCTCTAAAAGAATTTGCGAATAGATGCAACATGAAAAATGGAGTCAATATCGTAAAAAAATTATTTGTAGTCCTTATAGTTTCCAAGTAAAACATTATTGAAGTTGTAGTATTTTCAAGCTTTATATCACTGGGCTACTGTAGTCTAGCCAGGTAATTCTGAATATTGAAAAACGATAACTTTTTGTAGGTATTAAACGTTTTTGTATTTACGTTAGTTTTTCAAGTGCCAACCAACTCGGAGTTGATGTATATCGTTTTAATTTATGGCGATGTGAAAATGCTTTAGCACAACAATTTCCTGGTATATATGTGCCAAGTGCCGTTACTTTTATCACGGTGTGCAGTGAGTGCAATGCGAGGGAAATTTGATACCGAATCGTGGCACTGTGGCGTATCATACACTATCAATTTTATCTGTACTATGTACAGCGTGTCCAATCATTAATACCAAGGGATTGGACGAGGATGACCGGTACCATGGCCCCCACTATCTCCTGATTTTAAATCATTTGAACTTCTTTTTGCGGGGATATTTAAAAAATGAAGTGTATCGCAACGAAGTAAGAACATACTATTGACGATTTATTCGAAATGTATCATAGTTGCTGCAAATAACTTACAAGTTCAAAATGGACAAGAAGCAGAAACATTTGTTAGTTTGTAGAAAGTGGATAAGACGGGTCCAAATTTTGTTCAACATCAGGTATATCAAACTATTTTACTAATTAAAACCACAAATTAATTCTATTAATAATTAATAACAATAGCAATAGCAGTTGAATTTTCTGCATTAAAATAGGTGTTGTAAAATGTAATTTATTTCTTTCCTTGGGAAGTTTTTTCACAAAATAATAAAAAATTTGGAATGTGGATAAATCTATAAGGCATTTACAGTGACAAAGGTTTATATACAAAAGTTAAAAATTTGACAATTTTACATATTTTCATGTGGCAGTCAACCTGTTAAATCATTTAAATACAGGGTAAATCTTAAATAAGTACAAATATTTTAACCAGCAGTATAGTTTTGTGTGTAGAACACATAATTAATAGTTTTTTTACAAAAAAATCAGAAATAAAAAAGTGAAATTTTAAATAAATTTCGTAATTTTTCAGTAGAAAACTTGTTGAGGACCGCTGGCCTAGACCGACCCTTCATACTTTTATGAGTCATAGTGCTGCAGACTGAACGTGTGGTTCACAGTATTGCCAGTATTACACAAATGTCTTTGCTTCAAGGAAGAAAAAATCTCAACTTTTAGCGAATTTTGTCAAGTGTAACATTTTATATTATTTTTTATTATCAAACTGTCATTGACTGTCATGACAGATTATCGGAAGCCCAAGTCAAACTTGTTAACCCCACATAATGCATGAAAATAGCAATAAAATTTGCTAAAAGTTGACATTTTTTCCATTTTAAATAAAAAACGCGTGCATAGTTTTTCGTTATTCTTCATAAAATAACTTAAGGAAATTGTGTTTTGTGTCCCTTTCTAACAGTGTACAATGACATTTAACTTGTGAAATGTGGATTACTGATTAAATAGTTAATTTTTTAACAAACAGGTAAGCTTGTGTGCACGTTTATGTATAATTTTTGAACATTGGACATAGTAATATCACGTAATATCTTCCTAAATATTTTACGGTAGTATTGAACTTGCGGAAATTCATTTTTAATCGTTGAAGTATAGTAAGGTTAGTTCAGATGTTAAAATTTATGTTAATATTGCTGCGTATCATACTACATACCCAATTTTACTGTACTTATGCTTAAAACAAGTATTTTTAAAATAGAACTATTACGTTAAAGGAAACGTAATATTTATATTGGAGGAGATATGGCAACCTCGCAACAAATCATATGTTTCATTACGTTGTTGGATGAAAAATCAGCCAGCGGTCCTCAAAATGTGGGTATTTTTAAAAAAAATTAATATCTCTGTAAATATTAGAAATTTTAAAAAATGGCTTTCACTAGACTGATTTAAATGACGAACTACACCAGCAGTTAAAATATTTGTACTTATTTAAGATTCACCCTGTATATATATAAAAAAAACAACTTGTTTTACCGTGATAGGAAGTTAATTCTGCATACTGCTCTTCTGTCAAATATTGCTTCAAAAAGGACAATAACCCAGAAACATGCCTGCCACTGGCGTGTAGCATACTCTGGGTAGCAGTAGTGAAAATAGCCAATGCTGCAAGATGCAACACCAAAGCCAGATCCTCGCACTTATTCAACTGTTCCAGCAGTTGGTGCTTGTGATTTAAAATGATGGTACGATCCTTCTTTTTGTCAATTTTTTTAATAATCATACTGCAGGCACTTAGGCCTTCCTCCACAGCAGTCATAAAATCGTCGATATTTTGACCCGTCAAACTTTTCACTAGTGGCAACAGCGGAACTTTAAACTCCGTAGGTAAGTCATTAACAAATTTAAGCCTCTGGTCATTATTAAAATTGTCTGTAACGATACTCGAGTTCTGTTCTGCTGCGACATAATTCAATATTTCCGTTACTATATCCGTACACAATGTCTTTAGTAAATATTTTATCAACATGATTTGCAAGTCGTTAGGTAAAGGTTTAATTCCTTTTTCAAATAATCGAACATCTCCGATTAAAGTATTCAATTTATTTTGCAGTTCGTTGTGAGTCTGCCTTCGGTTAGCTGTCCTGTCAGCTACTGTTGTGGCATAAATATTAGCTGCAATTTCTAAGCCCTGCTCGTTTAATTTGGGCAACAAGTATTCTGTGAGTGGTTCGACCAAATCATCCAAACCTTCTTCTTCTAAATTACCTTGTATAACACCTTTAATGTCATCAGTACTGATGATTTCCAAGAATGCCTTCTTTTCTACAATTTCAGTGTCCTCTTCGGAATTTTTGCTAAAAAGTTTACTTTGTTTTTTAGTTGACTTAGTTTTTGTTTCTCTGCCTTGGGTGCCACCACCGCTCTTTCCTCCGGCTGCCTTTTTCCTCCGTTCTTCCCGTTTGTCCACTTTCTCTTCCACATCCTCGAATTTTTGTGCTTTAACTTGTGAAGTCTGTAAACTTATCTGGTACTGCTGGTACTTACCAGATTCAACAATATTCTTAGCCTTTTCCTTGATTAGTTCATCACAATTCTTAGATAAATTATCTATGAATGACTTACTAATAACAAAACTATCAATAACGATGGTTTGCTGTTGTTTCTGTCCTGTTAATACAGAGCTTAGTATTGCATGCGTATCTCTTTCGTTAAAAACTGATGGCAGGTTGCTTTGAAGATCAACATACGATTTACTTGAGATACATTCGTCAATGTCAGCTTCGACACGTTCTAGTATATTCTTAGAAATAACACATGAATTCAATAACAGAATTTCATCGTTAGCTAGTTGCTTTTTAATATAAGTCTTGTAATCTGATATTCCTAACCGAGTCAAGGCATCAAATTCCAAATAACCATTTTGTTTATAAAAGTTGTTCACCCATTCACTCTAAAAAATAAAATAAAAAGGCAAAAGTAAGTATACTCGCATATTCTATATACTTAAAGTTCTTATAAAAGAATAAATACTTCTTTGGAACAATACAAAATGGACATTATTTAGAAAAGTGCTATCTATAAATTGTATAAAAATTAAGAAAGTTCCTTAAATATCACTCGTTTAGCTACAAAACCTGTGCTAAATGTAAAATACTAGGACAAAATACCAATTATTTAAAGAAACAACATTTATGAAAATAAATATGCATAAATTCATTAAATATGATTAAAAAATAAGCTTACTTAACCTCTAATAAAAATAAAATATTCATAAAATTGTCTCATGATCATAAGTTTTATAATTACTTGTACATTAATTTGAAATAAAACATAACCCTATAATTTAACTTCAATAATTTGTTTATAATTTATATATGTAGCCTTTTTTGTTTAATAATGATATTTAAACTAACTTACTTGGGATCTGGCATAAACATTGGGTATGTATTGAGCCCCTGCTTGTCTACCCGTGAGAGAACCGTATGAATCAGTTTGATCGAAAAGTGAAAAGAATAATTTTTCACTCATATCCATCTGATTTAGAATTGATGCAACGGGAGTTGGTCTAGTTAAACCTGCCAAAGCTCCTCTGATTTTTGATTTACTTCTAGCGATAAACGATTCCGTGAAAAATATTCTCGGATCGTTCTGATCTTGCTTTCCAAATATCAATTTTCCTAAATTCTTTTCTAACACCTGTTGCTGTAGAAAATCTGCGGGAAGATCATATTGTATCGTTAAATCACCTACATTTATTTGACCCTGTTGGGACAATTTTTCATTAATTTCCCCCGCGATTCTGGTTATGTAGGAGCTATCAATCAATTGACCTAATATCGACTGTATATCTTTTTGTCCTTTCACTACTTCATTGATATGAGCATTAACATGTCCTAGATCAACTCCTAATGATTTCGATAATTCTACTAAATTTACACGTCCACCATTATCGTATAACTCTCCTTTTATATCACTTATCAATTGAGAGGGCGTCAGATATTCTTTTCCGTCACTTGTGAAGATTAAATCTATCATTTTGTGGTCGATAAGCCATGATACTATTTCAATACAATTTCTTTCGGATAACCTACAAAGCCATAACAAATTATAAATACTTAACAAGGGTACAAGAATAAAACACGAACCTTTGTGTAGTTGAACTTAACTGAACCTTCTGAAAATCAGCTGCTAGACGTTTAACTTCTTCCCAATCTGCCATGATTGTCAAGTTATCTATTAATTTATCTTCTTGTTAAACGTATTCAGGTATATTTCAGTTAGAATGAAAAATTCTACTTTCAATTACAATTAGAATTACTCCTTGCAAAGAAAGAAAAAATTATTCCATATGGACGTACGATTTGTTTTGCCACTGTCAAGGTGTCAAACATGTGTCAAACTGTGAAACGTCAAAACAGTGAAAACAACAAACGGGACAGAAATGAAATTAGGATAAAACCATAGACTTATGGATAAACATAATCAATGCGTTCCGAATGCATTCAAGATATCATCGCACAGAGTAGAGCATCTGAAATACAAAGTATTAAACTTGAAGAGGAAAAGAGTTATTAAGTTAAATATCTTGTCAAAATAACTTCCGTAATAATAATTCGATTTTGATGGGGCTTGCACCAGTTTTTTTTTAAATCTAATTTTTAAGATGCCCTAAAATATATTTTTTCATACAAAGAAACTAGAGTTTAAAACATAAAAAGAAAATATGGGTATTCTAGAGGCAGTGATAAATGTTATTAATTTATATACAATTTGCATGTTTATGAATATAAATATATAATAACTTTATAAATTTGGAACTAAGAAAGTTCTGAGTAACCGCTTACGTTCGAACAGAATCAGGCGATGAGATATACCAAGCAGGGAAATATAAAATATGTAACAGAAGTCATACGGTTATGTCTGTATGGATAATCATACGGCAATGTGGAGTACAAATATTTGAAAAAAGTACTTATTTCATAAAAAACTAATTTCATATAAGTAGGTATTAAATAAAAATGTCCGTAGGTAACGATATTTTAATCAATATATTACTAGCAGTATCTGCAAAATAAATTTTAATTAACGCTATAGGTATATAACAATAAATTGGATACACTTGAAAATATACTGTTATAATTGCCTCACTTTCTTTTTAAGTTGAAAAATAGGTCACTTGTTTTACAGACTGGTTAAATAATTGGGTAATTTTACGGTTCCGTAATTCTGAATAAAAAAATAATTATTAGGTGTATATAGACATGGGCGTCGGGAGGGGATGCAAAGGGGGTTCACTTGCACCCGTTGCCATGAAAGCAAATACACAAAAAATATTAAGAAATAAAAATTTTATTATTAAAATCACTTATTGAATAAAAACTTCAATCGCCTAAGTTGTAGGCCAAATTTTAATTTATGTGTTACCTACCTATAATTATATAAGGGTGCACTATTATAAATTATATCTCATTATAATAGTAGTATAATGTGTAGAAGATGCAGATGCATCTTCTTCAAAGTAATTCTGCCGGCGTCGATATAGGTACATAAGTATATACGTACCTACATAATGTATAAAAAATAGTAGGTATGCAAGCTATTTCACTGTTCTTAAATATCTGTGATACTCTTTTTTTTTAATCATAAACGGGAGTATTATTTATTTATATTTAACCGTCATGCCAAATTACAAATTATTATTGATAACATATTATTGTTTTAATACATACCTAGGCTCTGTAAACTTTTTAAGTGTTATTATATCTCCCTTGTATGATTTAGATTTTAGCGTTAGATAGTATATAGTGGTCTTGATTTTAGTTAAACATCAGACTTTAACTCATCGTCAACATCTGATGAAAGTAATTTACAACACTTAAGGATAACAACATTATAAAAGTGCTAAATATTAACATTTCATCACAGTAATACAGGAATTTTTTTTAAAATTACGATATTCTTTAAATTTTTTATGACATTGAAA
The DNA here is from genome assembly GCA_037114965.1 of Monochamus alternatus. Classification (NCBI taxonomy): domain Eukaryota; kingdom Metazoa; phylum Arthropoda; class Insecta; order Coleoptera; family Cerambycidae; genus Monochamus; species Monochamus alternatus. The sequence goes on from CM073428.1 coordinate 1,271,289, forward strand.
GCACGCACATAATTTAATATTAAAGGCATTTTTATCCATGGAAATCTTAAAAAGTTTCTTATAACTGTCTATTATAAATTGAAAAGGTAAAATGTTATTATCAGTTATGTTTCTTAGATAGAGGATATCTCAAAAATGATAGAACTACGTTAAACTATTTGGGATCACTATCATAGAAATCATAAAATATATAGAAACCCAAAATCATTTACATTAGGCACTGAAAAATAGTCTGACTATGGAGACTATGGAGGACTAGAAAACAGCCATTTAGGGCAAACTTTTAATTATTTATTTATTCCAAATTCATGCTAAATACACAAAAGTGTTTGCGTACATCCAAAAGAAAGAAAGAAAACAATTTAGTACAAGTAATAAAGATATAACAAAATAACAAAAGACTTGATACCCATTAAAATAATGTTAAATACTAAAATTATAAGTTGAATTTAAATCACAAAATAGTATTGGAAGATAGCAAGAAAGTCACCTATAAAAAGTCATTAAAATCACAATTTAAAAATTCATTCAAAGTATAAAAAGCTCTGCACTAGACATTTTTTAATTTTCGTTTTAAATTTATCTGTGCTCAAATTTCTGATATGAGGAGGTAATACAATGAAAAACTTTAATGCGAAAAAGTCTGTTCCTTTTCTTGTTTTTTGAAGTCGGAAAAATCCAATGTGAATATGATTTTTCCTTCTAGTATCATAAGAATGCAACTGGCTTGTACTAGAACAATTACTAAGACTGCATTTAACATAGAGTAAACACTGTAATATGTACCAAAGTGAATGGAACAGTCATAATTTTCAGGTCAGTAAAACAACCCCTGCAATCGTCTCTATATCCTAGCTTAGATATAATACGCATAGCCCTACGCTGAAGAGAAAATACATTTGCACTAGAGGAAGCATGACCCCAAACTAGGATCGCTTGTGATATACAAGAATGAATCAGGCCATGATAAATGGTTTTTAAAGTCGGCAAGGAAACTTTGTGTACGGTTCCGCAAAATATATGATATTTTTTCACAAATAAAGTCGGTATGATTAATCTACGGCAGCGTATGTCACGAAAGCTGAAAATCACAGTTTCAGTCTTGGACATGTTAACTGTTTTATTATATTTTGTTACTGATAAGCCAATCACTAGCTAGTGGCTGCAACAAGGTCATGTCATTAAGCAAGACAGACAAATTAGAGTTAGACGTAGACAGGCATAGGTATCATTAGCAAAAAGCAAACATAAGGTGTTATTGTCAAAAATTCCAGTTAGATCATTTACGTATATTAGAAACAGTAAAGAATCCAGGACCGAACTCTGAGGCACTCCATGTCTCACTTCTAAGATTCCAGACTTAACAGTATTGTAAACAACATATTGATATTTGTTGATAAAATAAGAAGATAATAGGGAGACGCTTTCATCAGAAAAACCATAGAAATATAAGCAAAATTATATGCGACACACAGTCGAATTCTTCACTTAAATCTAAAAACTGAGTACACACATGATCAAGCTTCTTAAATCCTTCACTAATAGAAGATATCAAACGATCCGTAGTAACCGAATATTCAGAATACCCTCAAATACTTTTGCAACATGAGGTACCACTGGTATAGGTCTGTAGTTTGTTGGATTCTTAATGTCATTTCTTTATAAGGCAATAGAATAGAGTTCATTACAGACTTTAAGATAATTGCACTATGCTCGTAGACATACAAACATTTTTTATTTTTCATATTAAGAATTTCATTTGCCACCTACCAGGGAGATGTTTTATTAAAATTGAAAGTGTTAACAGAAGCCTTGTATTGAATATAATCAGCAAAATCAGGAACGACTGGAGGTAACTTATTTAGTAATTTCTTAGCAGCATTAGCAAAGAAACATTTCAATTTTTCGGAAAAAATATTTGAACTATTTTTACTCACATTTTGTTTGAAACCATTAATTAAATCCCACATAACTTTTTGAGAATTATTGTGATTTCGTATAAAATTATCGTAGGATAGTTTTTTTGCATTTAAAATTTCTTTACGATACAAGCATCTGTACCTATTATAAATAATCTTGTTTTGTTCTGTAGGGTAACCTCTATAAGAATCAAGAAAGAAACCAAGTTGGTGACACCTATGACGAAGTTTATCATTAAACCAGAACACATCAGGCTTACGAGAGTTTTTTTATTATCTTAATTTTGACAGGTAGAAAAGTATTGTACTTAAATAAACTTAATGTACGCTGTCAGTTATACTGCATTTTAATCACAACGTACAACAGAAACTAAAACGAAATGTTTGTAACTGGGCCATAGAAATCATATGTTTTATGAATAGGGGGTAACATTTTTATATTTAGAAATTCTCATCAATTAGTGTGAAGCTATTCCGTTAGTGCAACCAACTCGTACTGGTATCTCTTTTGGAGTTTTATATATTTTATGATTTTTATGGTCACTATTAATAGTTCTCTTAACTGAACAGATCACATTGAAGGAATCAGGTATAAAATTGTAAGAAAACTAAGGAATTTTCTGGATGAACATTAGTAAATGTCTATTACGGTGTTATGGAGTAGTTCTGTGATGAAATTCTCCAACGGCTAAGCCTCTGCTTAAAAAGTTGAAAATATGTCCCTATCATCGCCTGTTATATTTTCTTTTTTGATTGAAATCTATAAAATATATAACACCTATCTAACAAATTCGGAGTTTCACAATTAGTCAACAAGAACAAGATACACTAATACATTCGTAAAAGTATTTTGGAATTACTGTGTTTTGGAAAAATAAGTAGGTATTTCAAGTTTTAGAAATCAAAATGCCGATCATATTTGGGTAAGAAATAATAATTAATTTCATTAAATAAATATAGGTACCTATAGTATTTTTTAAATATGTTGTCATATTATACAAAAACTGTTCTATAAAAATTGGTAAATAAACACTTTACAAATAATGATAGCAAGAGCAGTGCCAAAATCACATTTTTTAATTACAATAACTTTTGAAAGACAATACAGGGCATTAACTACCTCTTGCAAAAAGTACTATAATTAATTAAAATAGTTTGCATTTCAAAGTCAACTAAATAAATATGTAACATTGTATGGCCCTTTGGTCGAAATGACCAACGCACAGAGAGCACCGGATATTGAAATGATATGTGTAGGTATGTGTATTAAATCTACTAAATTTTACATTGTCAGCTCTATTATGAATACAAAATATATAAAAGTTAAATTTTGGAGATGAGAAGATCTTTGAAAATTAATAATTTGCACTGATTCGGAATTTAGAATAGCAAAGGAATCGTATGACTACTCATATACAGTGATAACCGGTATGTATATATTTAAACGCAAATTTACTGTTTTACAATCAATGAAATTCCGACGAAATATGGTAATGAGCTCATTATGCAGATTTTTCTACGTAACGCGAACTGTCCTGACAAGCATGGCAATCGCAAGGTTAAGTACAACAACGTTCACTACCAAGGCTGATATGTGCACTTTTATTTGATGTCTTTAACTATTTTTAATCTTCAATAATTTAGAAAGGTGATTGATCAAATGTACCTACTTACGAGTCTGGATCAAAAATATTGTTAGATATATAAAAATTTGGCTTTCAAATCATAGTTCCTATTCGTTTGATGGGAATGGCCCAACTAAATATCTCATAGTCTGTTTGGAAATGAAAGAGAGTAATAAAACCCCGAGATAAGAACCGGCCATGGGCGTGGTAATATTTCGTTTCAGGTAGTTATCGGGTAACACTGATGCTAACAGGTAATGGGTGTGCATTAGCATATTTTACTGGGTACATCATAGGGCAGAAGCCAGTGTATTGTGACAGATCAATCCAGTCTTAGAGCTGAATGTATGTATTTAATGCATTGAAACACCAAAATCGTCAACAACAGTGTTGACGACATCGTGGAAAAGTGTTCCAAAATAACAGGGATTGGAAAATCGACTATCTACAGACTTTTAAAGGAAACAAAAAATGAACAAGATACTGTAAATCCCCCAAAATTATCTACAGGGAGGTCAAAAGTCGTTAGATGATTTTTTCAAAAATGTCATTCGCAGAAAAGTACACTCATTTTATTTTAAAAAAGAAATATCAACGCTAAACAAAATTTTAAGTGAACTTTCAGAGGATAACGATTTGCCAAAAATCAGTAGAAGCAAATTATGGGCCGTCTTACGACAGTTGAATTTTTGCTGGGAAAAGCAGAACATGAAGTCAGTTCTTATCGATAAAGATGAAATTATTTGTTGACGAAGATCCTACTTAAGATCAATTAGACAATTATGTGACGAAGGGAGGAATATTTATTATCTAGACGAAACTTGAGTCAACGAGGGATATACTGTAACAAAAGTATGGCAAGATAAAAATGTAAAAAGTTTTCGACAAGCATTTTTGGATGGACTTTCAATAGGGTTCAAGGCACCTTCAGGTAAAAGGCGAAGATTAATAGTGACACATATAGGTAGTGCCAGTGGTTTTGTAGATGGCGGTTTACTTTTATTTGAATCTAAAAATACAGGTGACTATCACGAAGACATGAACGCAGATGTTTTCGAAGAGTATTTTACACAGATGTTGGATCTTATTCCTCCGGGGTCTGTAATTGTCATGGATAATGCCAGTTACCATTCACGGCAGACCGAGCGGACGCCTACGACTGCTTGGAGGAAAGCCGATATAATTCAACGGTTATCCGGAAAAAAAAAATCTCTTGAAACAAATATGGTAAAAAAGGAACTTTTGACACTTGTCAACCTTAATAAAGATCAGAAAAAATATGTTATCGATGAAATGGCAACAAATCGCCAAATAACGGTACTACGGTTACCACCTTATCACTGTGAACGTAACCCAATCGAATTAGTCTGGCGCAGGTAAAAGGAGATGTAGCGCGAAATAATACGACGTTTAAATTAAGTGATGTGAAAATTTTGTTAAAAAATTCCTTGGAACGAGTAACTGCAGATAACTGGCAAAGATGTATACTTCACGTACAAAAAGAAGAGGAGAAAATGTGAAAACTAGATAATTTAATTGACGTTACTGTGTGACTTCCTGTTCTGCTTTTCCCAGCAAAAATTCAACTCTCGTAAGACGGCCCATAATTTGCTTCTACTGATTTTTGGCAAATCGTTGTCCTCTGAAAGTTCACTTAAAATTTTGTTTAACGTTGGTATTTCTTTTTTAAAATAAAATGAGTGTACTTTTCTGCGAATGACATTTTTGAAGAAATCATCAATAACGACTTTTGACCTCACTGTAGATGATTTTGGGGGATTTACAGTATCTTGTTCATTTTTTGTTTCCTTTAAAAGTCTGTAGATAGTCGAATTTCCAATCCCTGTCATTTTGGAACACTTTTCCACGATGTCGTCAACACTGTTGGTAGGATTTTGGTGTTTCAATGCATTAAATACATTTAATATAATAATCTTCTTTCTGAGACAGCGTACATCTTTTCACGCGTTTAACAGGTACGATAAGCTCGACATTTTACCCAAACAATATTATATCCACTAGCACAATAGTCACTAAACACAAGTCGAATTTTACT